>CM053510.1:95178199-95260603 GCA_028627145.1 Eidolon dupreanum | reverse complement strand
TCTCATTTTGCCGAGTCCTGGTGCAGACTACAGGAGGGCTGATCCAGGTCTGTAGCCTACAAGGAACTCTGCTCCAACCAATTAAAGAAAACACCATCAGCTAGAAAAAAAAGAACAGAGCACTCCATATTCAGGATACCGTAGTGTCCCTGTTTCAAGAGGGAAGGAAAGGCTGAAAGTGTCTGGCGGTGAGACAACAAAGCTCAGGAAGCTAGTCAGACTTCTCCGGCGTGTCCCAGCTTCATGTCCAGTTTCTATCTCAGCTTAGACAAGCAAAACCTTTTCCTGCTCGGGTAACCTGTGGGTGCCCCATGACAGCAGGGCAGGCAGGGGCTGCCTTGGGCCAAGTTGCTAGCAAGTGGAACCTGCAGAAAGTCAGGAGGGCTGTTCTAGCTCCATGGCCTGAGGCCAGCGAGGAAGGCCTGTCAGGTAGGCAGGGGCAGCAGATTTTCTCTTAGGGCCGTTCTCTGCTGCATCTGAAGGGCTGCTTTCCAACTCACCCTCATTCATTCCCTCATTCATTTAATACTGACTGAATACTTCCTATATGCAAACACCCTGCTAGCATTGGGAGTACAAAGGTGAGCGAAGAATGACTTGGTCTCTATTCTCATGGAGCTGAGAGTCTACGAGAAAAGTCAGATATTAATCTAAGTAGAAGGAATAAATGCAACTTAATGGCTGTGCTAAGCGCTCTAGCCAAGGCCCACGTCTGGAGAGCATGAAATGAGGGAAGTCCCCTAGTCAGTGGTCATGGGAGGCCGAGACAGTAATGACCAAGCTGAGATTGGGACAAAGAGCAGGCACTGACCAGGTGAAGAAGGAGGACAAGCAAATTTCAGGCAAAGTGCCTGGTATGGGATGAACATAAATCATACGAAGAACAGACGTGAGGCCAGTGTGACTGCAGCAGGTTGAACAAAGGGAAAAATAGGCAAGATGAGGCTGGAGAGGTAGGTGTGGGCCTCACAGGCTACTTAAAGGGGCTCGGTCTTCTTAAGTGACATAGGAAGCCACTGAGGGGTATTGAGCAGGCAAAGTGGCCTGATGTATTATTACTTGAAAGCAGAGAAGAAATAACAGTTGACTCTTCCAAGAGTCAGACTGGTGATGGATGTTAACTAGCCTCACCGTGGTGATCATTTTGCAATCAAATCATTATGTTATGCATCTGAAACGAATATGATGTTATATTCAAGTATATCTCAATTTTAAAAAAAATATGATTGTGGTGGCGATGTAAATAGTAATAGAGCTAATGTTACTGAACTTTGACCATGTCCCACTCACTATTTTAAGCACTCTTTATGCATTAATTCATTTAATCCTCACATTCACTCTCTGAGGTGGGCCCTGTTATTATCTCCATTTTACAACTGGCAAAACTGAGGCACAGAGAGATTAGGTAACTTGTCTAAGGTCACACAGCGTGTAGGTAAGAGAGCTGGCAGATCAGAGACTTAAAGAAATTAGTCTTAAAGAAGTCATAGGACAGGGAAATGCTGTCCTACAAAAGAGAATCTGGGGACAAGCAACCTGGAATAAACTTGATAGGTAAGTTAGGCCCTCGGTCCGTGTGGTAGTGCTGTGAGCAAGCACCCATTGAGAATCTACCATGTTAGGCACACTGTTATGAGTATTGAGGACATGGCAAGGACAGAAAACAGTCCCAGAACTTATATTCCAGTGAGAAGAAAAGACAATGAAAAGTGGGCAAATAATATAGATGGTTTCAGGCAGTGACGGGCTGTGAGGGAGAGCTAACAGGGCACGGTGATGGGCAGTGACAGGCAAAGAGGATGGGGTGGTCAGAGAAGGAACTAGCGGCACCAGCAATGAGGAAACCACTGAGCCACGATCCTGGGAAGAGGATTTCAAGAAGAGGGAGGACTTGTGCAAAGGCCCCGAAGCAGGGGCAACCTTGGAGGTGTCCATGGAACAGAAAGAGGAGACGCTGCAACATCCTGAGTGAGCAGGAGGAGATGAAAATGGAGATGGAGGCTCCCAGGAGCCCTTGCGGCTCCTGGCAAGGAGCTGAGATTTCATCTTTAATTGATGTGAAGTGACTGAAAGGCTTTCAAGCAGGAGAATGATGCAACATGTTCTGTGTTTAAAAGAGAGTCTGTTGGTTGCTGTGAGAATAAATTTGTGAAGGCAAAAGAGCTTTCAAGCTAGGTTGCTGCTGTATCAGGTGAGAGTGGAAATGGGGAGAAGGGTCAGTTGGCAATATATTTTTGCCAATGGACTAGATGTGGGGGTTGAGAGAAGGAAATGTAGGGTTACTCCAAGACTTTCAGCCTGAAAAACCAAGTAGATGATGGCACAGTGACTAAAATGAGGAAGACTGGGAGGAGCAGGTTTGTGTGGGAGCTAGGAGGACACAGCTGAATCAAGAGTTATGTTTTAGACATCTCCAGTTTGTTATCCTCTTAGATTTCTAAGGAGAGGCCAAGAAGGCAGCTGGACAGACAGGTTGGAGTTCAGAGGTAGGGTCAGGACTAGAGATCCCAGGTTGAGACTCACAGGCGTGTAGATAGTAATTGGAAACACAGCACTGGGTCGCCAGGGGAATGAGATGCAGAAAAGAGATCTAGGGGCCACAGGCTGAGATCCTCCAATGTGTGAAGACTGGACAGAGGCGTAGAAACCAGCAAGGGAGGGTGAGAAAAAAGGCCAACTAAGGAGGCCACAGGAGAGTCCAGCCTGGCCGAGCACTCTGCTGACTAACCTTGTAACCTCAGGTAAGTTTCTTCCCCTCTAGAGGCCTCAGTTTTCTTTCTGTAAACAGGGGGCTGGCCCTGTCATTGCTGAGGTGGACTCAGCTTGATCATCCTGTGACACCCCTGAGGCAACTTGCCAGATGAAGAAATCAAAGCTCAGGCTCGCCCACTTCATTTCCAGGTCTCCCACACTCAGCTAGCACTGGATGAAATGCAAAAATACAGTGAAACATAATCCAAAGGCCCACCTCTGAGGGTCAGGGCAACGTGATGATAACCTGGAGTAGAATCCAGACTCTGCCTCTTGTCAACTGGGTGACTTAATACCCACTATGAGGGGTTGTTGCTAGAACAAAGCAAGGTAGCAAACAAAGCACCTGGCACAGCCCCAGGCATGCACATGGTCAATGCTAGCATCTTTCTCCTGTAGGAGGATTTCTTCCCTAAATCAGAAGAGTCCATGTTGGCTCTACCCTTTCAGCATAATGGAGTCCTGCTGCTGGTTAACTCCAGAGCTGCCAGTTCTGTGCCACCCTGCCCCTTACCTGCATGGCACATGGCTGCCATTAAGGAATCAGGAGTCTGTAAAGACTAAGTCATCTAGCCAGAGCCAGGGGCACTTTGGGGGCTGGCAGGAGGAAGCGGGGTATCAGCTTCTAGGGCTGACCACAGCTGTGGGCTGGAGCCTTTCCCAGGTTACATTAACTTGCCTGGCACAGGGCAGTGATGACAGCAGAGAAATACCTCCGTAGAGAGCAAGTTGAAGCTGGGGCCCATGTGTTCAGCCCTGATGATGGCACCTGGCTCCATGTCTCCTAGAAGCAGCCCTGGGGGGAGGCAGGAACTGCAGCCGCAGCCGCTGGAGGGGAAGCTGGGCAGGGAGCCCAGATTCCTGGTCTGGCTCAGTCACAAAAATTAGACTAATGGCTCCACTTCTCGGGCACCTCCACTGTGCCAGCTGCTGTGCTAGTGTTTTACCTAAGTGCTCTTCAACAACCTTGCAAGGACTGAGAACACGTTCCTATTGAAAAGATGAGGAAATTGAGGCTGAGAGAAGAGAAAGCCTTGCCCAAGGTCACCCAGGCTTCAAGATATTCCTTCTCTTGAAGATGCATCAAATAGGTGGAACCCCTTACATAGCCTGCACGGTCCTGCATGATCTGGTCTCCGCGTCCTTCTCCAGCTACACCAGCCTCCGCCCTCTCCTTTGGTTCCGCCAAGTTTCTTTCCATCTCAGGGTCTCAGGGTCTTCAGAGGAGGGAGTTCTACCCTTCTTCCTCCATCTCTGCCCTTTGCAAGCCCTGCCATCCATCAGGTCTCCATGGAAATGCCCAGGAAGTATTCCCTGAGTCTCAGACTGGGAGGCCCCATTAAACCTCTCATAGCAACCTCTGCTTGGCCTTTGGAGTACTTTTCACAACTATAGGTATTATTTCACAACCACAACAATAGTGAACTGTGTAATTTTGTGTTTATAGTCCTTATATATCTGCGCAATGCTTGGCACATGAATGATTCTCAATATATTTGTTGATGGGAGAACAATGAATGAGAGAATAAACCATAAATGAATTTCCCTCTTGCAATTACGGACTGGCTGTGATTTTGCTGGATGACAGGGGACTTATACAGAGGGCCATCTCCTTTAGAGTCTAAATCGTAAAGCCTGATAGAAACAGTATCTTTCAATTGAATGGATGCTGACCAAAGAAACATGTGTGAAGAGACCTCAAGACGTGTGTGGTGGGAGGTGGACATGGAGTAGGTCTCCAGACAAAGCTGGCTTCTCTTCGTCATCCCCCAATCTCAGACCCCAGCAGTGACAGACAGTTTCCTGGTTCCCGTAGGAGACAGTGGCAGGATCAGACTTGCCTCCTGTCTTGCAAGGGGAAGTGTGCCGTATTTCACTTCTGCTTTGAGGTGAGACACATCCTGTGTGTCAGACCACCCAGAGAGTGATCCTGTCCTCCTGAACCAACCACCAGCAGTGGCCGGCGTGGTGATCAGGCACTGGAAGTCCTGTAGACATGGCTCTCATTGCTGTGCAGGGAGCCCAGGCCCCAAGCCTTGCCCTCCCTCCTTTCCAGATGCGGCTGCCCCACTGTGGAAGCCACCAGCAGTGGGCTTATTTCTCCAACGCCCCAACTCCTTCTCACCAAGGGAAGAGCCGTGGGGTAGAAATCCCTGAGATCAATTCTTCCTCTGCCATGTGTGTGCTCAGTTACCCTGGTTAAGTCTCTCTATAGACTCCCCTGAAACTCAGATTCTGCTCTGAGAAGCAGGGGTACCATCACCCACCCATTTCCCTCTGGGCTGTCCTCGGGCTTGAGTAGGACACTGGGCTAACACTTGGGTTTCAACATAAAAGTAATATAAATATAATTGGCTTTCTTTCTCACCCTTCCCAAGTGGTGTCAGAGGACTTCTAGGCGTATTCAAAACAGAAGGTTCAGATGGCTCCCATCAGAAGGGATGTTTACAGTGCTGCCCTAAAGTTATGGGGTATTTTGCCCCAGCCAGTCACCTTTACAAAGCTGACATCATCAGATCCTCACCATGACCCCTTGAAAGAGACAGAAGGAACTATCATCCCCTCACCCCCAAATGTGAGGTCCAATGAGGTGAGCAGACTTGCACAGGATCCTATGGGTAGTTGGTGCCAAAGTAAGACAAGAACAGCAGGGAACAGCGGGGCTCCCCTCAGACTGCACAGGGGTTCAGTTCTCAGAATGTTTCAAAGCCCTTATCTCTCTAGTTCTCACGTCAACCCCCAAGCTCAGCGTAGTTTCCAGAGCCTGGGCAGGGTCACATGGAGAAGAAGTGGCAGGTGAATGAGAGCAGGGCTCTGGCTTTGGGAAGAGGAAGGGCATGAGGAGAGAGGATCATTCCCAGCCAAGATGGCAGCCAGCCCCTAGGAGCCTGGGAGTGTTTAAACTCGTGTTCCACCCAGATTCAGGACCAGGGAGAGCAAAGCCTGACAAGTGAGCAAGGTTAGCCCCTCCCCCACAGTCCCCTACGATGTGACCCCAGGGTCCAGGCTGTGTCAGGGCTCCCAGACAATGGCCCGTTTGTCACTCTGAACCCTGGACTTGACAACACTCTCCTCTCTCTGGAAATCAGTTGTAGAAAGTGCAGGCTGGGTGGGGGAGGTCCGGGGAAATCTCTCTCCAGTTTCCAGGCTGTCACCTTCTCTTGTTTGGTTTGATGCCAAAGCCCGTTACCCCTCCAGAATTTCCCTCCCCAGCCCCTCCTCCTTACCAACCAGAACTCTTACACAGCCTTCAAATCCCGACCCAAATGCCCCTTTCTCCATCTTCCCCAGCTCCCTTATGCAGCATTAAGCCTCCTCCTCTTTTTCTGTAGTGCTTCCTGCACAGCCCCTGCGAGGCCTTTCCTAGAGCTCCATAGTTGCTGCTCTGCGTGTCTGTTACCTTCACCAAGAGAGCAGCTCCCTTATTGGTTCAGCTTTGCATAAATGTTGGCTGAATGAATTCAACCAATGCTAAACGAGCACCTGTGTGTGATGGGCACTTACAGTGGAGGACACAAGGATGAGCAAGCTGTGTTCTCTTCCCTCAAGGAGCTTCTATACAATTGGAGAGGCAAACTAATTGGGCAAGAAAGGAAACACAAGAGCCACACCGTAGCTCGTGAGTGCTAAAAACAACCAAGATTCGAATCCTGCTTCTGTCCATAACTTGCTGTGTGGCTCTAAGCAGGTCTTTTAGCCACATTGACCTTGGAACCTATCAAGAGTAATCACTACAGGAGATTGGGAGTTGGGCTGCCATCAAGGAGTTTAGAGCTCCACAGTCAAGGGCTACTGGCAAGTCTCTCTTCCTCCAAAGTCACAGGAGGAAGGGGAACTTCTTACCTGATCAGAATTTAGTTCAGGGTAACTCAACCTCAGCACTACTGATATTTGGGGGTGTTGTGGAGGCTGTCCTGTGCAGCATAGGGTGTTTAGAAGCACCCATTAGATGCCAGTAGCACCTCCTGCAGTTGTGACAACCCTAAGTGACTCTAGACATTGCCAAATGTCCTTCAAATGGGGGTCAAAATCCCCCCCAGTTGAGAACCCCTGGCCAGTTCCTGGTTCTCCTCCAGCACAATATGCAGGGGCCTGGAAAAGGCAAGGGGAGGCGGGGAGGCGTGTCTTGAAAGTGTCAGGATAAAAGTTTCACAGGGTCGCTTCTGGCAGAGCCCTGCACACCCTCTTCAGCTGGTGTCGCTCAGGTTCCGAGGACAGGGCTTAAGCAGCGGCAGCATATTTCATCTTGAAAAGAGGCCCCATTCCCAAGACAACACCTGACCATGCCTACCAGATGTTCTCAGGCTGTGGAGAGAAGGATGTGAGCTACTTGGGTTGGATGAATATCAAAGATGCCAGGAAATGTTTCTTTTCCAGGATGTCATGGGCTTAAAAATTATATTTTCTGTCTCAAGAGATGCTTGAGGATTAAAGGGGGAGGGGAAATTCAATCTGGATAAGCAATCTGGTACAATTCAAAGCTCACAGAGAGGAGGCAGACTCAGTTCCAGTCACGACAGCCATGAGCTGCCTGAGACTGACAGGGTCTCTCCTGTCAGTTGAGTAGACAAAAGGTCTGAAATCTTGTGCCCTTCCCCCACCCCGTCCCTCCACACACACAAACATTTCTCCCAGTCTCATTGCCAGTTGAGTTCAGATGAAAATGTTGGGGCTCAGAGAGAAAGGAACTTGCTGGGGATCACACAGCAACTCCCCATCTCCCCTTACCTTCACGGGGACCAGATTTTCTTTATGGAAGGCGTATGTGCTGATTCACTGAGAAATAGGTGAATCTTGCTGCCGCAAGAGAAACAGATAGAAGTCAAATCTAAAGGCAGATAGGACTGAGTTCTTGGCACCCGTTTTGCCCCCAAAAAGACTTAGGGCAAGTGTGAAGGCCTGGAGCTGCCTGATGTGCTTGCAGGCTGAAGTCAGGGGCTGTGAGCCAGAAAGGAAGGAGCAGACAGACAGTGCCTTCCAGAGAAGGGCCTGGGGGAGAAGAAAGGCCACTGGCCCCCACTCAGAGTCAGTGACTCTTCCCTATCAGAGGGCCTGTATGTGAGGTTGTATCCACTTTACACAGCATCTGTACCCAAGCAGGACTGCACTACTCACAGGATAGTCTGCTGAGAGGAATTCAGAGGCCCTGGCCAGGGCCCCGGAGAGAGTAGCAAGCGATGCCTCACTGACCCAGCGCTCTCAGAAGGTCAGGGTGACAGCACAGGGAGCAGGAACTGGACTCTGGGGTCCCCCTGTTGGCTGTGGGGTCTTAGGCCCCACCTCTGGGGCCTTCTGCCTCTCATCTGGTATGATGATAAGTTTACACAATGAAAAGGCATGTAAAGTATGCTACATGCCCAGAACACAGTGCTCAAGAAATGGAGTGATCATTATTATTCCATGCATCTGAAATTTTCTGGTAACTGAGGAGGCCTGTCACTCGGCTCCTATTCAGCTTTCTATTCCTCCAATTTCCATCCACTTTGCCAAAGCCTCACAGATTTCCTTTGTGTCTCAGGTATATTTCATGTACAGTTGACCCTTCAACAACACAGGTTTGAACCGCAACAGGACCACAAAAACAAGGATTTTTTTTCTCAATAAATATACGGTTGGCCCTCTACATCCTGGGTTTTGCATCCATGAATTCGACCAACTGTGGTGGGAATCTCCATATGCAGAGGCCTGACAAATTATATGTGAATTATTGACTGTGTGGGGGTCAGCACCCCTAACCCCTGCATTGTTCAAGGGTCAATTGTATTTCTTCCTTGTAATAGCTGAAGGTTCCATTTTAATTATGTTGATAGATCACTTCCTACAAAGGGAATACAGACTTCAGTGCCCACCCAACATAGGATTTGGCACTTCCTGGCCCAACTCTCAGCCTTTGGCAGTCCTACACCTCTGGAGGTCCTGTACCTTTGGCAGTCCTTATAGCTATCCATTGAGCTGTCAGTTGTCATTTCACTCTGCTGTCGAGTCCTCTGCCTCTACTACATTGCCTGTAGTGTGCAGTTTCTAATCTGCTTTGGTCTGAGAATCAGATTTCCAGACTGGTTAGAACTGTGTATAAAGTAAGCAGGAGGAAGCTGGTAAGAGTCTGGGGGAGGGTTTCTCACATGGACCAGTGATAGCAGGATCACTTGGAGTGTCATGCAGTGTCCTAGACCTCCTGAATCTGAATCTCGGGAGAAGGCTGTGGAAGCTGCGATTTAAGTGAGATGTTCTGCACAGTAGCATTGGAGAACCACAAGCAGGGGACCAAGACAGCTACTTCTGCTTTGAGGCCTTTTTGTTTTTTTTTCTAGTTCCTTTGGTAAAGGGACATGTTACCCTAGCTCATTTCTTTTCCCATCATGTTTTTCTGCATCATGTTTTTCTGCATCCCACGCCCTGTGTGGTTCCTCACCTCAGACTCATTACAAAGTCTGGGAGGCCAGCTTGTGCTGCCCTAGGTGTACAGGGGCCTGAGTACACTCCCGAGCACAGTCATGAGGCTTAGAAATGTCTTCAGAGCTACCTGCCTGGGGCAGAAACCCTGCTCCTGAGGGCAGTGTGGTCAGGAGGCCCTTCTTCCTGCTCTTGGCAACATGGTGTCTCTGCCAACAGAAAAAACTTTCCAGCAGAATTTCTTAGAACCCAGACAAGGCAGAACCACAGTAGCTAGAGGAGAGCAGCTGTCCAGCCCAAGGCAGAACAAGAAGTCCTACCTCTTGACCACTGTGATTCCCACACATGCCACATGCCACAAGGCTGGAGGCTGCTTCCTCTTTAACCCTTCTCCAGTTTAGAAAAAAATGCAGCTTCCTGCCAACATTAATTTAACATCACACGTAGGAATGCTACGTTTTCTAGGATTTGACATCTTTAGCGATTGAGAATTACTATATTTTGTAAATGGAGATACCACAAGTGAAAACAGAATGCTATGAATAGGATCATGTCATTTGTTTCCAAAGACTATTGATATACTAGAGTGATGCGAAAATAATAATAAAAGCGAGACATTTCGTGGCAAACTTTGGGGGTGAGGTTAGGACTGTAATCTGTGAGTTATCTCAGGGTAAACACTGAAGCTGCAAGCAATGCTGATGAGTAGTCGCGGGGCACACAGGAAATGGGTTAAAGACGATCCTGTTCACTCTAGCCCACTGTAGTTATTCCCTTCTCTAAACTCCTGGGGTTCAGAGTCCAGGGCCATCATCATCATCATCATCATCATCATCATCATCATAACAGCTCACATTTAGAAAGGGGGTCGCAACATTCCAGGCACTGTCTTGGCTTTTTACCCATATTCTCTCATGTGATTGTCACGGCTCCATGAGATGGTATTGTCTCATTTTACAGATGACAAAACCGGAGCTCTGAGAGGTGCAGTGAGTTACCCAGAGTCACGTGCTGGCAAGTGGCGCTGCTGGAATCTGAATCTAGTCACCTGTCTCCTGAGCCTGCCCTCTGAACCGCCACACAACCAATTAAAAACAAACGCCTAGAAAGGCACTTGGCTGGGAGCCAGAGGCCCCGGGTCCTGTGCTGGTTCCATCTAGAGCCAGGGACAGATCACTCTGTTTATCTGGGAGAAAATGAAGAGGTTGGACCAGATCTCCAAGAACCCCTCTGCTCTATGGCTCTTATTGGACCACCCTCATCCTCACCCACACTGGGGTCACCCAAGGCATGTCACACATGTCTTGGCTTTAATGGCCTCCTTTCTCAACATGAATAAGTACCTTTGATGATTTGATTTAGGGAGTGAGAGCAGGTGATCCCATCCAGGTCTTTCTCACAGTTTGTGTGTCCCCTCCTATGTGCTGGGCTCTGTGAGGGACTCTACCACATCCACCTGCTCCCTTGATCTCACCGACTCACTCATTCAACTCTCATTGACTGAAGAGTGTGCCAGAAGAATTTCTCAGCCTAGTGAGCCGAAACAGGTCAGCAAATAAGTACAGTGTCACAAGGACAGGAGGAAGAGCAATGCTCAGAGGTATGCATGTGCAGGTGCGTGTGTGTATGATGGTTGGGGAGAAAGGTGAAGCCATATCATCTGTAACAGGTGAGAAAATAGGCTCAAGAGACAGAACTATCCTTAATTTTCACAGCTAAAAAATGGCAGGACTGGAATTTAAACCCAGGTCCTTTTGGGTCCAAGCCTATTGCTTTTCTCTCTTCTACCAAGAAATGGTTATTAGTATCTATCATCTGGTGATGGGCTTGCAATCAGCAGACAAACATACTCCATATCTAACCAAACCACACACTCCCCAAGGGCCAGGCTTTGCATCTGGGCAGCAGGGATGAAAGAAGGTGGGCGAGTCTGAGCGATGGCAGGAGGAATGGGTGGGAGGACTGGATGATGACGGAGGAGGATTTTGACTTCTGGATTCTGGCTTAGATGAGTGGGTGGAAGGGGGTGCTGGTCAGAGAGGAGGAAGGCAGGGGGAGCAGCTGGTGGGGAAACTGGGGCTCAAGGCATGTGCATTTCAGGCCTGGCTCTAAAGGATAGAGACCTGGCATTCTAACTTGTCAGCTGTCTCTTATTCCTCCAAATCACTCTCTGGGCCTTCTTCTCTCTGGTCATCTTTGCAAGAAGGAAGAGGGCAGGGGTGATTGCTGGCCTTACATGCACGATCCTGAGGATCACAGATGACTATGAAGGGGACTCCCAGTTGGGAATGTGAGAGTAACCTACGTTTGCTTATTGCCTGCTGGTTAGCAGGTCCTTTCATATACAGCTATCTTTTGATCCTCCAACTACCCTGGGAGACAGACTCCCATATTGTAATTGAAGGATATTGATGCTTAGAAAGGAGCAAAGGTTTGTCTGAGGGAAGGGAAGAGAAAAAGGAAAAGAACAGATTTTTATCAAGGTTCTGAACCATGCTAGGAATCAACAAGTGCTCTCTCACATACATTAACAAAGCTGTTCTCTCAAAATCTGTACATGCAGCATCAATAGCTCATTTCACAGATGCGGAAACAGCCTCTGCTAAGTAACTTAGGAACCCAGCCAGTGAGGGAGCGAATCGGATGTAACACACTGCCCAACACTCAAGCCCAGAGTTCACTCATTCAGTCCACACATTCAGCCAACAACCATTTCTCCAGCATCTACTATTATGCTGCACATTGAAGAACAAAGAAATGAATGCAATAGGTGAGCTTCTGCCATGCTAGAGTGTCAACGTGTCGTGTGTTGGAGAAATACAAGGGGCTGTGGGAAGTCATCATGGGGGATTAGTGGCATGAGCTGAGCTGATGCATGATGACCAGGAGTAACTGGGTGTGGAGAGGAGGAGTGTTCTAGGCACATGGGACAGTGTGTATAAGGTGCTGAGCCACTAAAGAGTTTGCGATGTTCCAGGTGGCTAGAGAAACAGCCTGGGACCAGATTGTGCAGGGTCGCATCTAAGATTTCTTGAGGTTCAAGTCACCAGAGGTCTAAATAAGTGGCAAGCACCATCTGAGTGGTTTTTTAAAAGGACTCTGCCAAGAGGAGAATGGCCCGGAGTGAAAGCAGAGCTGACTGAGGAGGCCCTCCTTCCATGCAAGAGGAAGCTGAAGACGAGAGAGGGCTGGGCTGAGAGTGGCAGCAGAGAGCCTTGGAGGAAGTAGATGGATTTGTAAGCACTTGAGGAGGTAAATCGACGGGGCTTGGGATGAACTCCGTGTGGCAAGACGGAGGGGGAAGAAGCAGCAGTAACTGTCAGGTACCCCTCTGGCCTGTAGTAACCCCCACACTCTCAGCAGGTTAAGGCAGGGTGCTAAGATCCTAAACCTCAGTCAGAGCTGAGAGAGGACTTCCTCTGATTTGTTTCAGAATGCCTCGAGGTCTGCAAGCCAGAGCTGGGCTCACTTACCTGGCAAGATGCACCTCTGAACAAACTGGCAGTTTCCTAGTATATTTTACTGTCTGCTCTCTAGGCTCTACAGAAACTTTCCTTGCTCTGGCCCACAGGCCTGTGGAAAGACATCTTTTAGCAAACTCTCAGCCAGGCTCTCTAAGATAGTGAATTCTAAAGTCCTCCTCACTGTCTGCAACTGTATCATTGGCCACTACAGCCCTGGCAACAGGACATGACTTTGCAGCAGAGGATGGGACTGCTGCAGCCAGAAACCAGGCTGGGGACAGAGATGCTGCACATGACATTTTATTCCTGCTTCTGATATGTACAGGTATATACAGTTGGTGTGAGCTTATGGTACATTATTTCACAAAATTATCTTACATCCTGTGCATTCTTCTGGGCGGGAAGCGGCAGATTCTGCTCTGAACAGCCCACGGATGGTGGAGGAAAAGGACGCTCAGAGGACATTCATGGGGGCTGCCTGCCCCCTTCCCCAGTGCTGAAGCCTTCCCACAGGCCATCTGGGCCTCCCACCTGCTCTGGATGCTAGCTGCTTCCAAAATCTTTCTCCTCGAGTGGAAGAACACCAGTGCGGAAGCAGCAGCAGCAGCGGCCCCCACTCGCTGACAGTGGCAAACTGACATCTGCAGCCCAGAGCCTGACGGATCCTATTGAATATCAATAGCAAGACAAGAATCCTCGCCATCCTCTGACCCCAGTGCAGCCTGGCCTCACGGGGCGCTGGCATGCATTTTCTCCAGGCAACTTGTCCAGAAGATGACCAGCCGGTTGTCGCGGTTTATACAGAAGTCCATGAAGTCCTTCAGCAGCCGATCGGCAAACTTCTCATCCCCTGTGGCACTAGAGCGCCACGTCTTGGTCAGCATGGTGTTGTAGGCCCAGTTGTAGCCCACTCGCTCCTCACAGAACATGTTCTGGTTGGTGGAGCTGGTGGAGTTTCGCCGCCGCCGCTGCTGCCCGGAGAACTTGCGCTTGGAGTAGGGCAGCTGCAGGAATACTGTTCCTGCCAGGAAAGGAGGAACTGTGTCACAGCCACCAGGGAGGTGCCCGCACTTGGCTGGGGTGCTTCTGTGGCCATAGGCTTGGTGCAAGGGGATAACCCCGGAGCACGGGGCCAGGCCTCTCCTGGGGCTCACACTCCTGCCGCAGGGGCCCACCTGCCCACATTTTGCCCAGAGTGCCTCACCTGTAACATGGATGTACTGAGGCTTGTTCTCAGCTGGAAAGTTAAAAGCAGAGGCAGAATATTTATCTTGAACAAACCCAAACCTAAGGGAAGGACAGGAAGACACACTGATTAGCTGCCTTAGCTAAAGGGACAGGGGAGAGAGTGTGGCTAACAGGACTCTCTGGCAGTCTGGGCTAAGGGAAAGATCTCTCTCAAAATAGAACATTCAGGATGCTAATTTTTGTCCTTACTGCATCTCAACCTCTGCCCCTTCAATGGCTCATCGGATCTCCTCCCTCCCAGCCTCTTTTCATCTCCGTGGTGGTGAAAGCCCTCACCTGCCACACTCTTTCTCATCCAGCCTTCATCTTTGTTCAGCACCTCCTCCCTCCCGTGCACCCCCAGCCATCCCATTAGACCTTCCCACTGTGCCCATTCACATCCTTGGGACTGTCAGGTTCTCCAGAAAATGGTCCTTATCTTTATTTACCTTAACACCGCTCTCTCTGTCCTCAAAGTCTCCCAAACTAAGCACACAGTAGGTTTTCAATAAAGGCATTAAAGTATCTTAATTGAAATTCTTTTTTTAAAATTTAGAAACACCAATCTGGTGCTGTCTGCTTCACCGTGTTCTGGAAACAGGCAGGAGGAGCCATTTTTCATCTATGGCTGTTCTATTACATTTCTCTTCTATGGCTTGTTCTATTCCTGGTTTTTCTATTTCCATAAAGCACATTTATTACAGCTCTACCTGCTAAGTGCTGTAAAGGACGTGTTAATAGATGTAGCCCTGCTCTGAGTCTGAGGGCTTTATGTAATGAAGGCAAGGATGTAGGCAGAACTAAAGGAGGTAAATGTCTATCTCTTCTCCTGGACTGAGGTCCTCAGGGAGTTGCTGTGTTGTAGCTCTATATAAGCTGCTGGCTTTACACTGGCATTTGATGACTATTTGCTGAAGAACACATGAAGTCAGATATGCAAATTAAACAGGATAACATGCACTGATTCTATCAAATATGGGAACGGCCCTGGGTTTTGCCTTTCTTCCCCTCTACTTTCAATCGAGGCCATTTATTTATTCAGTGTGCATCAGCCTGACCAGATTCTTCATTTCTTCCTTGGGTCACTAGGAAGGATGTTTAATTTAAAAAAGGTAATTTAACAACATAGTCCTTGGCCGTCTTACTGACCACTTGGGGAGGCAGGATCTCAGTGAGGGCAGGGGGATCCAGTCCCTAGGAAGGGGATGCACTAATTTCATGCTAACGGCCCAAAGATGAAGGAGGAGCTGGAACGCCAGACATTTTTCTAGCTCTTTCTGAGATGGACCTTGTTTGCTCTCAGAGCCACATTCCCACCTAGAGTTCCACTCTATGCAAAAAACTACATGTTAAACAACATTTTGGGGCAAGGTACTTTGCTGGGCTATGTAGAAGGAAATAAAAATGAGGAAAATGCATGCCCTTGACCTCCAGGGCCTCCCAAATTAGTATGATAGATGGGCAAAGTGTATTGAGTAAAAGGGAAGGAGGGATTCAGAGAGGAAGGTGTAGAAGGGGGTGTGGCTTAGGTGGGAAGGTAGGGGAAGGGGTCTAGGGGAGGAAGGGGAAGCAGGTTTAGGTGAAGAGGGAGCAGGTTTAGGTGAAGGGGCACACAGCAGAGTCCCGGGCAGTGATACATGGGGACTGGACAAGAGACATATGAGGAAATCTAAGGATAGAAAAGCAGGCTGAAGAGGTTAGAGCAATAGTTTAAAGAAGTCGTGACTGGAATCTGGACTAAAGTGGGTCTGGAGGAGGATGCTGTGAAAGCAGATTTGACAAAGGTCACATCCCAAGTGATATCTGGCCAGCAAGGTGCAGCAACTGCCTGATGATATATGAGCTGAGCAGCATCAAACCTGCTGATCAACTTGTCAGTTGCCTGGGGTCTTCCTAATTGGAACTGGTGTCTACTAAGGGCCTACTAGAAACATCAGAGAACCTTCCTGACAACCCTGTGAGGGGTGAGAAGACAAAGGTGAAGCAGTTCCAGGACTCATTCAGGGTTCCTCAGCCAGATGCTGGTGGAGGCAGAGGTGAACCAGGCCTGTCTGCTTGTAGCACATTGATGCCCTTCCCACCGACCCTTGCACTCCCTACATTCTGTCCCACACTGGCATCCCCTCCCACTGGAAGGAGGAAACCAGATGCTCTGGCATTCATTCCACAGCCTGTACTGAGCAGCAGAGCTAGGTCTATGAAGAAAAGGGAAGCATAAGGTCTAAGAAAGACCGGGGTCAGCTTGGGTGAGGAGAGGCTGAAGAGTCTGGACTTCACCCTGTGGCTGGGGGATGGTAATCATGTGCATGGTGGGGATGGTAACAGCTGAAGATGCTTGAATAAGGAGATATGATACTGAAGAAGGTACAGCAAGAAGATTACTCAAGCAGGAACGAGAGGCTTTGCTTATGCCATGATTAACAAGAAGCAGTAATTGACACTGGAGACAAAGTTGGACTGGCCTGAGGGGTAGACAGCTAAGCCTAGGAAAGGCTTTCCCTGGAACACACATTCAGTGCCAGTAAATACCTATTGACTTATCTATCGCTTTTAAACCATTGGTTGTCTTTTAAACATGTGGCAAGGAGCTCTTGACAAATTTCAGTTTTTCATCTCATGTCATCTCCTGGAGAGCTTGGTTCAGAGTCTTTTTGGAAGCTAAGAAAGGAGCTCTGAGGTCTGAAAAACAACAGCCACAGGAACTGGCAAGGTAGTGTTTACCTTTGAAACCAAAGCCAGGGTCCCATCAGAGATAAGCAGCAAATGTGTCATTGGTGGATTAGATTTGTTTCCCCCAAAATAAAACAAACTGAGTTTAGCTTTGGTAACTGCTATTCAAGACAAGCAAGGATGCCTTCCCACTATTCTCTCTTGCTAAGGGACAAACCTGTGAGCAATGGCTTCCTGGAAAAGGTGCATTCGATCCCAGTATGTCTCCGGTTCAAAGCCTGAAAGGAAAAGAATAAATGCTGAGTTCTGACATCAAGGTCTGTAATTTTCCTTGGGTCTGGCCTTCTCACTACTCTTGGCAATCCTTCCCCCTTGAGCCTAGGCTCTGTTTTTCCACACTGCCTACTTTAGGAAAGATCAGCCCCTGTCCCAAGGTGGGACACCCTAAAGAAAGTGACAGCCATGCATTCTCACCATCCTTTCCTCCAAGTTCTATCAGGATCTAGAAAGAGGATGAATATGAGTTCTCAGTAACCAGTGTGAGCTATAAGAACTCGGTAGAAGACTCATGCCAATGACCTCCTACTATGTCAAAAGTGGAAAGCAATATGATATTAAAGTACAGACAAAGGATAAGCTTTAAATGCATGTTATCTGCTTCTAAAGAGCAAACAAACTTTTTAAAAAATTTTTTATTACCAATCTTCCATTTCCCTATAAGGAAAGGCAATATAATAAGCTCAATTTTAGGGGTGGGAACATTGAAGCAAATACATAAAAAAAATGATTTTGGGAAAAGTGATCATCTCGGGGGAGGGAGTGATGCATACCGCTGCCCTCCGCCATCACCCACTTCATTGCTCCAGCCTTGCTCCTTCCGTAGGGTTGGTGAGGACAGAGGGAGGAGGTGGGCGGGCTGGGCAGCCTGTCATACAGCAACAGGCAAAGGGCGGCTGCTCTCAGGACTGAGATGCCAAGGCCTGGAGCAGCAATGGCACACGACATCCCAAAAATCAGAGGTGCCTGCAGTGGCCTTGTTACTCCTTCCACATTTGAAATCTTCTATCTAGGATAGATTTGAAGATTCTGGGCAACTAAGGGCAAGAGAAAAAAGAGACTTTGGCTTTAATAGGAAAAAACACAAACAGAAGATTCTTGTCAGGTTTTTAAGGCTTTGAATTAACTATTATCAGAAGAGGTGATAACAGGAAGAGAAGCACAGAAGCAAGAAAATCAATTTTTAGATTTAAGTCCTTATTCCTTGAAGCTAGGGCTCCTTTCGTTCAGCTGTAACCATGGCAACCAACAGAGGATGCTGGTCTTGAAGACTAGGTTACAACTGGCAGAGAAACCACCAGCTCACATAAAGATGTCCTCCCATGCCAGCCCCACAAGCAATGCTGTGCTGTTAACATGAAGGTGGAAAACCCCAGGAAAGTCTTTGGATGGTGTGGGGAATGATCTCTCTGTTCCCTCAACATATTAAAAACAGTAGTATGCGGTGGTATCTGGCTTAAAATGGTCAGATATGAACATAATCATCTTGCATTTCAGAACTGCAAAAATGGTCCTGTCTCAGCCACACAGTGAAGGCACATGAGAGTGTGTGTGTGTGTGTGTGTGTGAAAAAGAGAAAGAGAGAGGCAGGGGGAGGGAGGGAGGGAGGGAGGGAGGGAAAAGAGCACTTTGTAAACTCTAAGGATCACTGTGGGGCTCCCCAGGAATCCCAACTATCACTTAAAACCATGCATCTATACAAAAACATCTTTCAAGATGTAAACAGAGAATATACAGATGGCCCATTAGAATGAAAACCATTTGTACCCCAGGGACAGCCTGTCTCAGGAAAAGCACAGAAACACTTAGCTTGGCCTCCCCAGCCTGGCAAGACCTCTGAGCCAGTCTTCTGCCACCAACCATAACACAGACTCACAAGGGCACAGGAAGAAAGTGTCTCCCTTACACCCAAAGCTTTTTCTTTCACGTTGATAATGTCTGTATCTAAGAAACTAAGGAGGCTCCTAATGTATTAGCAACTCTAGCTTTCCATTTTTAAAGAGTTCATCTGCAAGTTCATCAAAAGCTCTGGAAGAGCTATTTACATGTTCATCGCAATGAGCACTTGGTGATATAAAATTCTGGGCTGTGTGAAGATGCATCCTTTGAGCTGTCCTACACCTGTCCTCAGAGTTCTGGTGGACCTGGGTGGAACAGCGGGGCAGGGTCAGTGGCCCCTGTACTCCCCCATTCAGATTGACAACCCTGTTCTCAGGGAAAGGCTCCACATGGGTCCTGATGTCCTCCTATGAGCCTCCTCCTGCTCTGTCTTCTTTGAGATTCGGGACCCAAGCCATGTGCAATGTTCCAGGTGCTGACACACCACAGCTTTGCACAAAAGGACACTGTTTCCTCTTTTGCTTTCAATGCCTCCTCTTTTCAGCCTTTTTGCATGAAACAGCAGATTCAAGTCTCCTGTGAGGTTCAAATTCCCACAGCCCAAACCAGTTAGGTTGGAGCACAGACAAGGACAGTGTGGGAAGAACACCAGGGTCACTCATGATTTATATGGTATCATACCCTCTCCCAGCCATCATTCTGCTTCAGGCCTTACCAAGGTCTTCCTGAGTTGCAGAGCAGCTCAAAGCCACCCCCAATTTAGGAATAAGGAATATGAAACTCAGAGACATTAAGTGATTTGTCCGGAGTTGCCCAGCCACTAAGTGAAGAAAGGATTAAAACTCAGGTCCTTTCCACCCCTTGTCCGAAGGCTTCCTCTATGCACTGGCCTGTGTAGATCAGATACCTAGAGAGGCATCCTTGGGGGAAAGACGGAGTCTTACTCATGGAGACAGAACCCTGAGAGGGGAGTATCTCTTACTATCGAATAGGTGCTCGCTGCCCTCCTTAAGCAGACAGCTGATGTTGAGTGGGATGAAGAGCTGGGCTCGAAGCGGATCGCCGTACAGGTAACTGGGCAGTGCAAAGGGACCCTCCAAAACTGGGACCAACAAAAAGCCACAGGAGGTGGCTTTTCGATGCCAACCCTGGACCTGGTGGAAAGCACAGAAAAAAACAGTGTGATTTTCAAGTTTGTTCAGACAAGAGAAAATACTGCCCAAGGAATGAAGCTGCCGGAGTGGCATCTCGCACATTGATTGCCATGTTTATCGATGTTTGCTAGCTCCAAACCGGTCTAGGGCAGGAAAACGCACAATCTAATCTCCTGATGAATATTTGAAAAACTGAGTTGAGCACATAGTTCCTCTTCTTGGCCCAAGCTTCTTCAGTGTTTTTTCTGGGAAGAAGAGACTGGAGAAAGCTATTTTTACCTCCTAAAAACCCTTCTCATTCTATAGGATGTTGGAGGAAGGTCATAGGATATAGGTTAAGTCTTTCTAATTTTGTCCTTTATAAAAAATTTACTAAGTCCAAAGTATCAAATAGGAAAACGATCCACTCAGGCTGGCTGAGTAGGACATGATGTGGGGTGTAAGATGACTATGGTGGCCTCTGGCCAAAAGCGATAAGGCCCGACCTGGCAGAATGAGAGCTGCTCTCCAGCAAACTCCCAAAAGCTGCCCGTCTGATGACTGACGGAATGAAAGGGGCTGGGGCATAAGGACAAAGCTTCTCATTACTAACATTTTCTTAGGGAAGAGTGGCAATTTTCTAGGTTTTAAGATACTTTTTAAAAAATAAAGCTCATATGTATATATATTTTAAGCTGATGCATGTGACTCTGGCATACAGATAAATTTGTATCAAATACTATTTCATAAAACTACAGTTTGGGCCACTATCTCGACTTAGATAAATATGATTATTTAAATACTGAAGGGGACCACTCCTAGTTTCCCAGGAACACTCACAACAACAGTACAACAAAAGCCAAGCTCTCTGTTTGACCAAGATTATCTCTAAGGCTTAGTCAATGACCTTTTTATTTATGTAATATTTATCCTAATAAAATCTAATTTATAATAATTTTAGACATTGCCTTAAAGTAATAACACGCACTAGAGATTTATAAAAACTTAACGAAATAATGATAAATGTGTTAGCAGCTTTCAGTAGGTTTTACATAAATTGATGTGAAAAATGTCTTTTTAAAAGATAGCTCCTAAATTCTCCTGAGGAAATAAATACTCTTCTTCTGGCTAAATGGTAACTACCCGTGTGTGTGAATAGTATGGTCGTGTTGTTTTGAGACAGGATTACGTGGTAGGGCTTCCAAGGAAAAGGCTTAGCCTACTGGGTCCGAGGGTTAGTTCTGCCTGGAGGAAGTGGTCATCCCTGTGTCAACCAGCTGGGGAAGAGCTTGTGTCCTCTGCAAGCTGAGCAGGACAGGGAGCTGGGCGTCTTTTTAAATTTGGACCTTAAGAATGTTCCTCTGATGAGACTCTCTCTAGGGGAGGGGTCCTCAAAGGTGCTAATGCCATGTGGAGACAGACAGGGACTGGGCAGACAGAAACCTGGACAAATCTCTTCCTTGGGATACCATGGCTTGTGAGGCAAAATCTGACCTATACGAACTGGACGAAAAGACTCTACGTTGCCAGCTGAAGCTGTCTGTGTCCCCTTCTCCTGGTCGCCTCCTTAGCTTTTCATAATTCTTTTTGAACTTTATTGCTGCTTTCAGCTGTTTATTTGAGATACCTGGGGCCACTGTTGGAGGGAAGTGGGATTCAGTTGAAGCCACAGGAAAATAGTCTTTTTGGCCAAAAGACAGAGTATATAAAGAGCAGCAGACTGTGAAGATGGTTACAGAGGGCTCCTGGCAGCTTGGATAAGGAGTGCTAATTCTATAAGACACTGGAACTAGGGATGGGTGTTGGCCAGGGTGGCTTCTTAGTGCAGGAGCAATAAATGATCTCATTAGAGAGAGAGGAAGAGGAAAGATAGGCAGAAGACCAATTAAAACAGGGCTTCCCAACTTTGGCACTCGTGACATTTTAGGCTGGTTAATTCTTTGTTGTAGAGACTGTCCTACGCTATGCATTGTAGAATATTGAGCAACATCCCTGGTTTCTACCCACTAGATGCCAGGAGCACTCTCCCACCATTTGTGACAAGTAAAAACATTTCCAGATATTGCCAAATGCTCCTGTAGGGGCAAAACTATACCCCCTACCTCTCCAGATGAGGACTGGAGTTAAACGCAGGGGTGTTCATTAACTAGGGATTAGTTAAATACACTATGATACAAATAAATAGTAGAATATTCTGCGGCCATTAAAAACAATGAGGCAAAATAAAAATGAAACCAACAATGAAGCCAACTTATTTATACTGGCATGGAAAATATATAAGTAATAGTAAAAACATAATATAAATAGTATATATCCCAAGCGACTGAATGTGTAAAAAAAAAAAAGGTAATATGGCTTTGTATACGCATAGAATCTGCCTGGCAGTACACTCAGCCAATTGGTAGGATGGCTGCTTTAGATGGAAACCCCAAGGAACAGGGTAAGGGTGGGAGAGAGACTTATTTTTCACTCAGTGAGTCTCAACTGGGGACATTACTCCCTCTTCCCTGGGGACAGGTGGAAATATCTGAAGGCATTTTTGGTTGTCTCAAGGTGAGTTGTACTACTGGCATTTGGTGGGTAGAAGCCAGGGGTATTGCTCAACATCCTACGACGCACAGGACAGCCCCCACGACAGAGAATTATTTGGTCGCAGATGTCAGTAGTGCTAATGTTGTGAAACTCTGATCTACACCCTTTTTTGAGTATTTGAAATTTTTCCAATGTTTAATTTTTTTAAGAGGCTATTTCAATAATCCAAGTGAAAGGTAATAGAAGCTTAAACTAAAAATAAAGTAACATGAATATTAATCATCCACTATCCCCTTGTGCAAGGTGAGCCAAGGCCCGGTCCACACGAGAGGAGGTTCTCACCATCTCGAAGAGGACCGCAGCGGTCACTGCCATCCAGTGGAGCTTGATCTCGAAGGCTGCGTTCAAGGAGAAGTTGCCATGGTAATAACAGCTGCACCACTCCAGGCGGTCTGTGCGGTTGTTCACATCCACATCCAGGGTCACAGTCCTCTGTTCTGGGACAGTGGCAGCTATGTCAGCACATAGGAGGGCCCCCAGGAGAGAAGAAAAAGAAGGAGTGGGATGAGGAGGAAGAACAGACAACGAAGCTTCCAGATATGAAATGGCAGAATCACCTAAGAGAAAATCATAGATTCTAGAAGCTTTCTGGAAATCATCTAGTCCAGGGGTCGGCAAACTTTTTCTGTAAAGGTCCACGTAATAAATATTTTAGGTTTTGCAGGCTATGTGGTCTCTGTTTCAACTGCTCAACTCTGCCATTATAGTGCAAAAGCAGCCACAGACATTACATCGTAAATGGATGGCCTCTGTTGTGTTCTAATAAAACTTTATTTTTTAAAAAAGTGGACTTTTAGGGCAGTGAAACTACTCCGTGTGAAACTATAATGGTGGATACATGTCAATATACATCTGTCAAAACCCATAAAATGTACAACACCAAGAATGAAAGCTAATGTACACCGCAGACTTTGGATGATTATGATGTGTCAATGTAGGTTCATCAATTGTAATAAATGTCCCACTCTGTTGCAAGACGTTGACAGTAGGGGAGGCTGTGTGTATTGGGGCAGGGAGTAAATGGAAACCATGCTTTCTGCTCAGTTTTGCTCAACAGAGCACCTAAAAGTGCTCTAAAAATATAGTTTCCTATAAAACAAACCAACAGATAGATGGTAGGCCAGATTTGACCGGTTAAACCAGTGTGCCTCCCCCTGATCTAATCCAACGCCTTCATTTACAGAAGAGGAAACAGCAGCCCAAGGGGGGAAACGCACTGGCCAAGATCACAGAATCAGCACCTCAGCCGGGCTGAACCCCTGATCTTCTAATCCCAGTGGCCCACGAAGGGACACAATTGGACCAGCAACCCAGACCACAGAGAGGAGGAAGTCTTGTTTTTCTGGTTTCAACCTAGGAAGGCAATAGTTCTATAATCTTTCTTCAAGAAATGAAACCTCATAATGAAGCTTATCGCCCTGTTCCATCAACTGCCTGTTGGATGAATATTCCAGGTCAGCACCAAACTCGTTCATCCTAACTGGGACTCCTGCTCAGAAATCCTGCGCAACCAAGAGAGAGTTGTTTTAGAGACAGGTCAGATGATCAAGTTCCTGACCAGACTTAAGGCCTGAAACAGGCTCAGAAGTAAAGAAAAGATCAGGGCTCTGCTCTGCCTGGGTACTGCTCAGGTTTCTATAAACCATTATCGGCCCCTCATTCTCTGCTGCCCTCATGAGTCCAATGGCTTTTCTTTATCTGAAGGAGTCAGCTTAGTTCTGGGTTCTGCAGGTAGAAGCCCTGAGTGGCTTTTATCATTGACAAGGATAAAACGGCTCCTGAGTCAGCAATTTTAATGAACGTCTCCTGGAAGGCAGTGGAGCTACAGATAGGACATGGAATGGCACTCAGGCAGAAGATATACAGCTGCCCAGTGTACAGCTTACCATTCTTTCAATACCAGAACATGCGAGATGGGAAGCATTTTCATCTCGGTTTGGAGTTGGAAGATCTAAGCTCTATCATTTACTGGCCATGTGCCCCTGAGAATGTTGTCCCCTCTCTCATGGTTTAGTTCCTCATTTGCAAGCTGAGATGGTGCCAACCAACTACTTCACAGAGGAGAGGTGAGAATCGATAAAACATGGATGAGAGTCACAGACTTCCCCTCCTGCTTTCTCCTCTAGCCACCCTCACTTGTAACTCTCCTCCTTTCCTCCTGTTCCTGTTATTCTTTCCTCCCAGTTGAAGCCACAGGCTCACCAATGGCCAATCTGAGGCCTGTCTGTGGCTCCCATGGACACTGCTTAGCCATCTATGATACTTAAAGAACCTGGTAGCTCCAATGCTAAAAGTTTCATTAAAATAAGTTTCTGCTTGTGTTCCTGATTCATGACACTGCTAGAGTAACTCTGTACTTAACAGGAAGAATGCTTTGCCCTCTGGTCTGGGGCACTGTATATTCCTCCGCAGGTGAAAAGCCCTTGGTCACAATAGAAAGGGCACTCGATAAATACCAGCAGTGACCTCACACATTTCTTCTGTCCCATCTGGCATGTCAAGTTCAGAACAGGCTGGTCTGAAGAAGCCTAGGGAAGTGTACTGTTCAGCTAAGTGCTCAAGATACCGCTGGCTTCCTACTTCAGGAATCAGAGCTGACAGCAGAAATGCTGCCAGCGGGCTTATGATGTTGACAAAGGTGCAAGCCCAGCTGAGTTGCAGCTTTCAGTGAGATCTCTGAATCATCACTTAAGCCTCATGAGAACCTATTTATTCATCCTGGGACAGGGGAGATATAGCAAGTCCAATAAACACATGTGAACCCAGAGGAGGAGCAGGCTGGGCATCCTTCACCCGGGTCACAGAGAGGGGGCCATTAATGAGCCGGGGAGGGGATCAGTGTCACTGAAGGAGAAATAAAAAAAATCAGGGAGGGGGAATGAACCTCAACATAACAGCTAGAGCTGTCCAGTGATGGAACAAGTGGTCTCAGGAGTGAGTACTGTGTTGGCAGGAATTTTCAAAGAGCAGCTGGCTCCTCACTTATCAGGAGTGTTATGGAAAATGTTCAAGTGTCAGGGCTTGGACTGAGGCGCTCTACCTTTTGACCCTGAGATCCAGTGGGTTGTCAAGAAAAGGCTGAGAAGTAAAAGGTGTGTGAGTGAGCTTAAGGGATACAGTGCTGCAGCTTCACAGCTCAGCGACACAGGATGACAAGGGTGGGGGGAAAGTGGGAGCCACCATGGGACAAGCCAGATAGGACCCTGTGCCACCGTCATGCATTTCAAAACAACTTTCCACTGCTGGCCTCCAACTGAGAATTAGAAACGTTCAAAAGGGAAGTTGTCAAAATGAATAAACAAAAAAAGGGAGCAGGTCGTAAATGATATGCAGGCCTGCTTCCCTCTACAAATCATGCTAATCTTTTTTTTGAGGAAAAAACCAACACCAAAGATAGTCCAATGTGATGACTGATCTTTCTCATTTAAGTAAGAGACACAGTAAAAGTCTATATTCTAATCTGAAAAAATTCTGGGAAGAAGTATCTCATATCCTAACACAAAGGTCTGGGGGATATTACTCGATAGAATTAGCTATAATAGTCGTGTCAGGTTTAAAAGGAAAAGAAACACATTTCCTGTGGGAGGGGTGATTGGAAAGGAAGCAGATGGAATGAAATTCCACTTTAACAATCATGAAACCATTGAAAAGCTAGTAGAAGGATGTCTTCCCAGAAAACATGTGCACATGCAAGATTCTGCCGAATTTCAAACTCCTCAAACCCCTAATGCCCATGTGTAAACCCCAGGTGAAGAATGCTTGCTAATGAACTATCTCCTGAAGACATAAATCTTCCTCTTTTTTGGAACTATGACTTATTTTTCCATATGCTCCTCTTTAAGTAAAATTTTCTGAAGAATGAAAGCTAAACTGAAGTGCTCTGAATCTCACCTTGAGCTTAGGACTACAGCAATCAAGAGGGGGTTCTCCCAGCCTGCCGGAGGAGAAGACTCTGGAAACGAGGACTGCATGCAAAAATTGGCAAGACAGGCTCCAGAACCAAAATGATGGTGCAAAGGGGACAGCTCTTGAAGCATTTTCCAGAAGCAGTAACTCTAACCAAGGCATAAATGCAGCAAATGGTTTGGAGCCATACAGGTCTTGTCTGTTTTCTCAATAAATGATAAAATGACTCTCTCTCTGACAATTCGACAATTAATTGCTTAGTGTCAGAAGCTCTGCTCACTCCAGACCAAAAATCCCAAATTCATCTTTCCCGAATTCTGCCAAACTATATTCACTCATACTTTTTCATACATTCAACAAACATTTATTGGAACCTTGCATGTGTCAAGTACTGTTGTAGGTGCTGGGACAGCTAGCAAATGAAACAGAATTCATCACCCAGCAGCTGAGGTCTTTGTGGAAACAGAAAAAACACAAACAGTACAAATACACACAAAGGCAGGCAGTGTTAACAGAAAAGGAGACTAAGAAGCAAGATCAGGGGCCCAGAGAGTGCAGGCTGGGGGTGGTCAAGAAAGGCTTCATTCACGTGGTGATCTTGGAGCAGAGACCTGGCGTGAGTGAGGGAGGAAGCCCTGAGAGCACCTGGAGGGACAATGCCACAGGCCAAAGGAAGGGACTTAAAGCAGAAGGGTGCTTGGTGCGCTTGCAGAAGTTCATAGAAGCCCACATGGTGAAGCAGAGCAAGCAAGAGGCAGAGTGAGTGGGCCACATCGTGGACAGCCAGTGGGCTGCTAAAACTCTGGCTTCTATTCCAAGTAAGTTGGGAGCCGTGACATGACATGAGCCAGGAACACAATTCAACTTACATTTGAAAGGGTCTCTGGCTTCTGTGGAAAGTGGATTATAGGGAGCAAGGATGGAAGTTGGAGGCCCATCAGAGGTGGCTGCGATTATGCAGATGGCAGTGGTTTGGACAAGGGGTCAAATTCTGAATCTCATCGAAGGTAGAAATAAGGAAGAAAGAATTTGCTATTGGACTGGATGTAGGGTGGGAGAGCAAGAGAGTGTGAACTTGACTGAATTTTCTGGCCTATGTGACTAGAATGAGAAGGGAAGACTAAGGGAGAAGCAGGTATGAGTGGGGAGGTGGAAGAGCAGACAGCAGGAGCTCTGTTTGATCACTTTACATTCAACCTTTTAAGTGAAGACATCAAGTAAGCAGATGGATGGATGAGTCTCAAACTAGAGGGCATAATCTGGTAGAGAGACATATTTGGGGATGATCGGATCTAGGAGTAATGAAGATTAGTAGAATGGATGAGGTGTCATAAGGCATAGAGGAGGGGGCTCAGGTGGAGGCTTGGGTGCTACAATGTTAAAAAAATCAGGGAGCTGAGGAGGAACCAGCAAAGGAGACGGATAAGAGAGGAGGAAAGCCTGGCAGTCTGAGAGCCAAGTAGAAGAAGCACTTAGAGGAGGAGTCGAGGGTATCTGATAAATGCTGCTGACAGGGCTAGGGGGACCAGGACTGAGGACCAACCACTAGACTGAGCAACGTGGAAGACTGGTAACCATGGAAACTATTCCAGTGCAGAGGATGGACAGAAACCTGATTTGAGCTTTTTTTTTTGCTTCGGTTTTGTTTTTGTTTTTTTTTGTTTGTTTGTTTTGTTTTGTTTTTTTTTTGCCAATGAAGAGAGTAAATTAGAGTGGTGGGGATGCTTTAGTAGAGGGGGGAATTCGGAGAGGGGGTGACTATTGGAGTACTGCCCCAAGTGCTACAGGGGTGAGGCCTTGTGCACAAGTGGCAATACTGGCCATAGAGAAGAAAAGGGGTTAGTAACTCATCCGTGGTGGGAACAGACATGGCTACGGAGATGGCATGTGGGAATCTGGAGTTACTTCAGATTCCCTCAGTTTTCTCAGTGACAGGATGCTGAGGGAGGGAAAGGGGAGCAGGGGCTAGAGGCTTGATGGCTCTGAGCTGTGTAATGAGAAGAGTGAAGACAGGAGGTGGGTGGGGAGACTGGCAAGATGGCAAGATCAATTGGTTGTAGGTTCTGGTGGGGTCGAAGTTGCTGAAGTAGGTACAGGAGAAAGTATACTGGAAAGAGCAGGAGGAGTAGCAGAGAGGGGAACGAAAGCCACACTTTTGTTGAGAGAGCTGTGGTTTTGTTGTGAAGGGCTGGGGCATAAGTGTTCTTCATTACGTAGGGCAGCTGCTGCTCCTGGACCTGGGCCATCATGCCAATCATCTGAAGTCCTGACAGGCTTTGACTTTTGTCTTCCTGAGGCTATAGTGCAGTGTGGTGAGGGCTCAGCCTACAGGGCCAGGCAGTCCTGAGAAGAAGCTCCAGTTCTAACACTTAGTAGAAGCAAAGCCTTTGGCAAATTCACCTCTTTGAGCCTCAGTTTCATAAACTCTAAAACATAAATTATAGCATCAATCCCAGGACAGAGATGAAGAGTAAATGAGGTAATTTTCTGCTTGGTACAATGCCTGACACACAAGTGATCTAGAAATCTCGGCATGAATGTTGTCATTACCTCTGTCTGTTCGGCAGGGCTAAAGCAACCACAAACCACCGTGCAGAATGCACAAGAGCCCAGGGCCAAGACAGATCAGAGAACTGCTCAGCTCTACCTCTCACCATTCCTTCCATCCCCAGCTCTGAAAATGCTACTTTCTCAGCCTGATACCTGCTAATGGAAGTTACTGACTTAGCTTCTGCACCTCTCAGGTTTTGCTCAGCTTTCCCATCTTGGTTTCTTACTGGAATCCTTCAAGTCTAAGGCAGTGATTCTCAACTGGGGGCAATTTTGCACTCCCCTGGGGACACTGGGCAATGCCGGAGACATTTTGTCATACTGGGTGGTGGTGGGGGTGCTACTGGCATCCAGTGGGTAGAGGTCTGGGATGCTGCTAAGCATGCTGCAATGCGCAGGGCAGCCCCCATCGAAAAGAATGATCTGGTACAAAACATCCATAATGTCAAGGTTGAGAAACACTGCTCTATGGTTTTATACATTCTGCAGAAGATTCACATCAGAATAAACCTCTTTATCAAACATTTTAAAGAAAATGAAGTTCTCTACGAACATTTTAAAGAAAATGAAGTTCTCTAAATAACTAATAGTTACCACCTACCCTAAAAAAACAAACAAACAAACAAAAAACTAACAGATTTGTTTTGCAAAATGTTTTTCTAAAATGTGCTGCCATCAGGTGCCCCTAATTCTCTGCCTCTAATCTGGGGTGTTACTGAGTGACCTGTAACCAAACTTGCAAGAACCCAGTAAGAGCAAGCAGCCCTATGTGTTATTAGGAGGGACTCTCACTATACGAGATGACACTTCGGTTGTGGTATTTATTTGGGTTTTTTGGAAATCTTTTTTGCTTCCTTCAGCTCTCAGGTAAATAAAGTATTACCATACACTATTCGATATTTATTTAAAGTAACTCATTGTGTCTTTGTCTCAGAAAGTGACCTTGAAGAGCATGGGATGTTGACTTTTCAACTCTCTCTTCAGCATGTGTCTAAGAGCACCTAGATTTCAGGCTTATCTCCTTGCTCCCAGGAAAAGATGGAAATTCTCAACTTTTACCTGTAAGGAAAAAGTAGGCTTTAAAAGTTGACTAGTAAAAATAAACTTGATTGGGGGTGGGGTGAGGGGGATAGTATAAAACTTAATTTCTTGAGGAGCTTTCTATATGCAATCCAGCATTATAAATGAATGACTAATGCTCTACTTATGAGTTCTTGGGCTTGTTACAAAACCTATTTTGTAATAGGTTTCCCTGACTCCATCTTCACTGTCAGACAGTCAGCTTCTGTCTCTCACTGGCATCAATGTACCTGCCCTTTTATTTGCTGCTTCTAATGGGCTGCTAGGCCCTTCCATGGTATAAGATGCAAGAGCTTGCTGCTTGCTTTTTCAGGTGCCCAAAAGTCTTTGGTATCAAGCCCTGGTGGTGCTCTGGGTGATTTAGGATGCTGGAGGTGAGCATCCCAGGCTAACAGAGAGTATGTGGCCTCTTTGTTCCAGAAGACCTCAAGGAGGTGGAGAGTTAGAAATGCAACACAAGAAAGAAAGGTAAGTGGTGACTGTCTGTGGGAAAGAAGAAGGTTTTGTCCTCTCCACTCCCCTTCACTTCTCACATACAGTGCTGCGCATGCTGGGGTGAGGGTCTAAGGTGAGGTCAAAGCCACACCTGGATCCAAGAAAATCTGACTCAATGTTTTCATTCTACTAGCGAGGTGAGCATTCCAATTAGCTGGGCAATTATAAGCTAACTAACTAGAAGGTAGACTTTCACGGGGGTTTGATCTATTTAACTTTTGCTTCCTTCATTCCCGAGGGTTTCCAGAATCTCTCCAGCCTGCCTTTGAGATAAATCTCATGATGCCTTGCTAGGTGATGCATTTTCTAAAGATGCTGATATTTCAACCCATCGTTCCATCTCAAGAGTAGAGGTCGCCATTGCCTATCAGAGGTCACTGTCATTCAATAAGCAGGTGTTTACCCTTATCTTAGAGCTGTAGGAACCAAGGACTGGATGGACAAGTTGTAGTTCACATCCCTTGATGGGGTAAACACATTTGGGGAGAAAGGGCAGAGGAAAATTCATGCTCAGGATGAGTGTTTGGAAGGCATCACCTCTGAAGCCCCTTCCTCTTCTGAGGTCCTAGGACACTATAGTCGGAAACTAAACAAGCAGTGAGCACCAGCTCATATGCCCTGAATCCTGACAGCCTCTTGGGAAAAGTGGCCACAATGTCTATTCTCTCCTCTCTGTGCAGGTTTAGTGCCACGCCCTGATTTGAGAACTGCTGAACACTGTTGGTTGGGTGGGAGAATAATGAACTCGACCCACTCAGCAACTAGAAGCTAGCACAGGACCCCACAGTGTTGACAGAGTGTCCAGTGTGACAGCCACTGTGGCTCTAATCCTGGTCCCCATGTCACCATACCCTTGGCTGGCAGCCACTCTCCCTCAGCCACCCACCAGTGCACCCCCCAGGCCCCATGTGAGTTGGACACCTACCTAAAAGTGCAGCTGCCTGGCTCCGTCCCCCAAAGCTGCGGCTGAAGGAGCTGTGCCTGCTTGCATAGGAGGCTGGCCGGCTGGGCAGCCAGGGCAGGAGGAAGGCAGGAATCTCAGAGTGCAAGAGCTCTTCGGCCACAAAGGCCACCTCAAACCACTTGCGCTGGAAGCTGGCAAAGTCTTCCACTGCTGTCGTGTGCCAGGTGGTGGGCTGCTGCATGGCCACTGGGAAAAGCAGAGGGGAGAGGAAGCACCTTTAGCATAAATGCTTATTTTCTTCCTGATGCATGCTGCAACATGGCTGAATCTTGAAAACACTATGCAAAGTAAAAGGAGCCAGATGCAAAAGGCCATGTATTATTGTATGATGCCACGTAAGTGAAATGTCCAGAACAGGCAAATGTTTAGAGACAGAAGGCAGAGTGGCGACGGCTGGGGGATGGGGCAAGGAGCAGTGTGGGAGTGATTGCTGATGGGTAATCAGGGTTTCTTATCGGGTGATGGAAATGACCTGGAACTAGACAAAAGTGGTAGTTGCCCAACATGAGACTGTGCTAAATGCTCCTGAACTGTTCACTTTAAAATGGTTCATGTTACGCTATGTGAACTTTTCTTCAATTTACAAAAAGATTTTATTCTGTTTCAGACCTTTCATTTCACAGCATGCAATGGCGACAGGGATTTCTTCAACCTGAAGGTAAAATAGGTATGTGCTGGTCAAACTTAGAATTTAAGGGGAGAAGTGGCAGTGGACACACTAGTAGCTAAAAAGGAAAAAAAAACCTATGCAGATCCACTTCTGACACATCCTTGGAAAAGAGAACTCGGTGATGGCACTAGCTGCTTTATCTGATGTATATGATTCCTAAGACCCAGAGGCTGAGAAACCATTTGTCTGCAGAATGGGAGTCACTCCCAGCCAAGGCCTCGTGTGCTCTGGGTGGACTGGAGATGCTGGTCTGAATCCTGGTTGCCTCTAGAGCTATTTGAGCCAGCTCTGACTGTGCTGGAAGCTGCTCCCCTCTTGGGAGTTATTTTTTTCTCATTAAAAACAAAAAGTTAATGTATATCTTAGAAGACTTGTTAGGACTTGATAAGTCTTCTTGGGGGAAGAAATGGAGTCTGATGGCCTAGCAAGGAAAAAGTGCTAGAAGTTGCAGATTAGAGCCCATCATGTCATAATCAGAACCACCCACACTGGGTGTGGGGCACTCCAATTAAAAAGAGCCACCAAAAAATAAGACCCATGGGGATTTCCTCACACCAGGTCCCTCGGCCTCTTTTAGGTTTATCTTCCATTTATACTGTTCTCACCAAAAACATACTAAAGCTTTAAAAAACGCTTGTCACTCTGGTTATGCTTAAGTTAAGTACAAATGCTCAAGAAAGTTGACAGATCCATCAACTTAGAATACAAAGTGACAGGAGGAGCTCAAGAAGCAGCGTCATTTGAAAGAGCAAGTCGCCAGGCAAAACACCAGCCCCCGTGGGGAACAGCATTCGCCTCGTCTCTAACCTCGGTCGGGCTCTTTGTCCACGACTATCTTGTAGAAGTAGAAGCCGTAGATGAAGGTCCGCCAGACTTCACCAGATGCGTGAGTGATAAGCTGCTCTTCCAGCATTTTCTGGAGGGAGAGACATTGAAACTCTGAGATTCCTGCACAGGGACACTTTAGGGGTGTAGCCCTCGGTTATGCGCTGGAGTCAAGGGAATGCCAGGGGCTCTGAGAGAACGACAGTGACAGTGACGATGATTGCTTGTTAAATGTTGTGCCTGGTATAATGATTTTATAAAGTACAAATACATATTATAACATCATTGAATATTTCAAACATACAGAAAAGTATAAAGAAAATCTAAGTATACCACCATGTGCCTTCAGCAAATTTAATATTTTACTACACTGATTTAAGATCTTTTTATTAAAAAATATATATCTCTATAGACTCTCTGAAGTCCCAGTCCTTTTCCTCTCTCTCCAGAAACGAATGATGAGTGTAATGTTATTCTCATGCACGTTTTTAATTATTTTATTATACAGACACATACTGATAAAAGATAGGAGATATGTTCGAGGGATTTTAAATTCTAAATAAAGGGTGTAATACTATTATCATTTTGTAAATTGGATTTTTGACTAAATATCATGCTTCTGATATTTATCCATGTTGATGAATGTACCTTCAGCTTGTACATTTTAACTGCTATAGTAGCATTCATTGTATGAACATAGAAATACAATTATCGGGGAGATGGGAATATAATCAGGCAAAGGCCATGCAAACAACCTATTGAGAGACCCTCAAAAAGACAACTGAGGATTAGTGCTTGTTCAAATCAGTTACTGATTTTACATTTTAGTGATGACGACCCAGCTGGTCAACAAATGGTATTGATTTCCAGTGGGGGCCTCTGTGTATACAGGATGGTGTGAAATGCCTCAGCCAACTCGATCTTTCCATTTCTCTCCTCTCCAGTTTAATTCCAGCTCTGAACAATATAATCAAATGCAGCGAGTGTTTGCTAAGTGTCTGTCACATGCCAAACAACATGCCAGGCACTAGTGATAGGTAAATGCACAGTAAAAGGTGGCCCTGCCCTCAAGGAGCCTTGTTGAGGTAGGAGATGAATGAGATATAGACAGAATCTTCACTCCCTTCTGTTAAATGCTCTGACAGAGGAAGTACAGGGGCCAGAAGGTTCTTGAGGCAGAGGCTTGAATTCAACCTCCAGTGCTGAGTGAGCAGGGGAAATCAGGGGCTCAAAGTCAGAGGGAGGACATTCCCTGGGAATCTTTCACAGAGATCCCTTCGAGGTTCAAAAATATAAATTCCTTTCAGAATTTTCAGTGCAGACAATAAATTCCACCAGATTTTTAAGTCAAGGTATCATATCTTTCAAAGCAAGGACTTGTTCTTTTATCTATTCCAGACGGGATTCACACTTATTAAAAACAGATCCTCACCCCGACTGGCAGACCTTGTTACTGAAAAGGGTGGCTGCTTCAGAGACAGACTGGCTTCGTGGGGGCCTGAGTGGATAACTCTGAGGGTCCTGCCCTTGCTGTCTCACCTGCATGATGTCGATGGCCATTGTCGGCGTCTGGACGCCCTCCACATTGTTCACCATCCAGTGCACCACCTCCGCACTGATGAAGCAGCACGGCGAGAGGCCCTTCTGCTCAGAGAGCAGCTGGACTCCTGTCCTGGTTTCCAATGCAATGGGCAGGGAGCAGGGTGTGAGTGTGCAAGGTGGCAATAAGCAGAAAGAGAAGGTGACAAAGAAGGGACTGCCACTAAAGCATTTAATATCTGAAGCAAGGGTCCCCATAGTGCATGTTCTCTACACTATTTCTAGACCCAAAGAAATCCCCATAATGGAACAAAAAAATGGTGTAATAAGGGGAAAAGAGGAGAAGGAAAAAGGACCTGACATTTAGAGAATATCTATACTTGCCAGACATTCTACTAGATATTTACATAATTATTTCATTTAATCCTCATATTAACCTTGTATCTTAACCACTATCATTCTATTTTACAAACAAGGTAACAGAGGCTCAGACAGGCAAGTAAGTTGCCCAGGGTCTCACAGCTGGAGAGCAGTGGAGTCAGCTGTGAACCCAGCAAAGCACACTGCCTGGCACCAGTGCAGCTTGGGCCTATGGGAACACCTGCCCCTGCACTCAGACATGTGCCAAGCCACTTACGAGGGGTGCTTCATGGCTTCCAGGATCTCTGCTAGGGGGGAGGACGACGTCAAGGAGCTTGCTGTCAGCTGCTGAGAACTGTAACACAGAGCGTCTGGTCAGCAAAGTACGAAGGCATATGCATGGTCAAGAGCACGAATCTTAGGAACGTCATTCTACTTCTTACAGAGCTGGAAACCAGGATGACATTGACACTGGATAGCTAGTCCTAGGATATCTCATGGGGGTTCCATTTCCAAAGTGAAAAAAAAATTCAAAGTGGTTTTGTGTCTATGACTGCTTATCCTTAACAGGTATCTCCCAACCCCCCACCTTTTGATGATCTGCCTCGGGCCAGAGCACTTGCAGAAAATCTCCCTGGAAAGCTGGACTGCTCTGGTTTTACCTCTAAGGCCTTTCATAAGTCACATCACTTAATCTCACCAGAGAGCACTAGGTGACATCATAAGAGCATAGGAGACAGTATCCCAGTATCATTACCTCCCAGCTACATATTCTCTAACTTTTCTTGGCCTTCATTTTCTCATCTGAAAAATGGGGATGATACTATTCCTGTTTTTCAAGGTTGCTGTGAGGTTAATGTGTGTAAAATAAATACTGAGCATAGAAATGACACTTATAAAGTCCAAGACGGTAAATAACACTAAACATAATCATAGCATCAACCCTTTGAAACTCAGAGACTAAAGGAGCTGGTGAAGGTCAAAGAGCTGGGAAGTGTCAAGGTTGGAATTTGAATCCAGGTCTGTCAGACGCTAGAGCCCAGATATTTCTATCATCTGCTGCCTGAGTTCTTCCTCAGTGGTACGACTGCCCCTTAAACATGCTTAAATACTCAGAAACTGAGCCAGGATAACTGGGCATGGGACACACATGGCCACCTACCATACCAAATCTGGGGTTTATCTGGAAGTTCCCTGAGCTCCTTAAAACTTCTCCCTTTCCTTATCCCCACCTCCTCTTCCTATTTGGAGGGTCCAGGACCCACTCGAGCATTTCAGAATCTCAGGATTAAAACAAGCCTTTAAGGACCCTAGAAGTGAATTTCCTTCGACTGCCTAAGCCCCTGCTACAAGAGCCTGGACAGGAGGTTGTCCCATCTGTGTGAATATCTTCAATGGCACAGAACTAGGCTCCTCCAAGGAGGCCCATTTCCCTGTGGCAGTACCAACTGCTAGTAAGTTCTTTATCATGACATGGAATCTGTTCTCTGTAATTTTCAGTCATTGATCCTGATTCGTGTCATTTTTGGTCTCTTCATCTCTAGCCTAAATATCCCTAGTTCCTCTTTTCTTCAAAAAGCAGAAGAAAACCTGCCACTCTACCCTGTAAGCAATGAGGAAGCAGAGAAATGCACTCCCTTCCAGTACACCAGGCAGCCCCTCCAATCCCCTCCATGGCCAGAGCTGAAAAGCCAGCCAGGCTGGGTGGGGGTTTGGGCCTGGGAGATGACAGAGACTAGAGAAGCCCAGGCCTGCCTATGCCTCTGATCATCACTTCCACTGGTCAGTATGAATAAACCACACAAGCATGAGACACGGGAAAAATGAGCACAGAACGTGTGACATACAGGAAATCGAGTGACTGTACCAGAGGGCCCTCTGCTCTCAGGTGAAGGGATGCAAAAGTCAAGTTTCTTAAACCACTTAACCAAGGATTGCTCAGTCAATATGGCGAGGCAATAAGGACAGACTGGGCAGATCATTATAAAGCAATTAGGAAATAAAAAAGAATATTCTCAGATTTGACCACAGTATTAAAAACTGGGGCACTTCCTCAAGCAAATGAGGTCCAAGCAGCTTATTTTCTCTCTGTGCATGCAGGAATAGGAACAGAACCACATGTTTGGCCACTATTAGTGACTCATTATTCACTGTTTGTTCATTTCCTCAAGTGGTATGTACTAACTGCACACTATCATATGTAAGTCATCATGCCATGAGTGCCATGTTGAACAGGATGGACTTGGTCTGGGCCCCCTTCCTGGAGCCCAACCCTGCACAGTGACTAACACTGTTCTATGCTTCTGTGGGAACCTCTTAGCTACCCTGCGAGGAAGGCAGGGAAATGATCCTTAGCCCCATCAAACAGGGCCTGGTAAGAACTGACTGGCCCAGGCTCCCAATTATAATGGACTTGGGACTCCCGTCCTCCGTAGCCTCTGTGCTTAGACCATCCCTACTGCCCAGGAGCACCAGTTTGGCAATTCTGAATCTCACCTGCTGTCACTGGGGTTTACAGAGGTGAAGCCTTGTTCCCCTGAGTTCTGGGAGTTCCCAAAGGTCTGGCTGTTGCCTCGATCCATGGATTGGCTTGTATTTACCCCCAAACTGGTGCCGTCCAACACTGGGATAGCCGTCTGGTCCACAGATACCTGTAGGAGATTTTAAAATTCACATATGTACACACACTTATTTTTTAAGGCAATTTACATTCGTGGTCCTTTCTGTCCTCTCTCACTCCCAGTCCCGCTGGCCCCTGGTAGAAGAGCTAGAGGAGTCTAGGGACCACCAACAGCCTTGTGTGCACGGCCTTCTATCAGAGCAACTGGAGGCCACTGGTCATAGTAAATCTCCAGGACCAGAGAAACGGCTCCAGCTCCTGACTTGAACCACAAGGTTTACACTAAAAAAAATCATCAATTGAAAGTAAAGAAGTCAAAATCATTTCTTATGATGAGATTGGGAGGAGGGATAGAAAACACGGAGACAAATGGGTATTACAGCAGGCACCCTCCACTTACATCGGCTCATGCTTTCTGACCCCACCTCCTTTCCTGCGTTTGTCAGTGGTACAATCAGCCTTTCAACTGCCTAGGCTCAAACCTCATGGGGCATTGGATAGCCCCCTTCTGTAGTTTCACTCCAAAGAGAAGTCCTATCCTGGGCCTCCCCCCTGCCAACTCACATGTCTTTCCAAGTCATGCCCTTTCTACGGCCTGTATACCCAGAAGGCTATACAAGTTTCTTGACTCCCCTGACTACAGCCTCTCCTCCAAAAACACTACCTGCAAGTTACCTCCATTTTCATCTCCCCAAAGGGCAGTTCCAATCCCATTACTGTTACTCTGAAACCTTTCAAGTCTCCCCATGAGAGCGGTCCTACACAAACAGCCCCGACTCGTGATCCCACCGCACCGTCACTTATGTATATGTTTCTAGCCAAAGCAAATCCTGCGTGTTTAATTCTGTCTATGTGCCTGGCCACCCTAAGATCCCCTTCCCCACAACCACAGGCTAAAAACTCATCATTTTCCAAGGGCCATTTCAAATGCTGCTCTCTTAGTAAAATGTTTCCTGAATCACTCCACCTCAACCCCCAAACAGAAGCCATCTTCCTCTCCACTTTGGACCTCTATGACTTTCCCCTGGTAGTTGCTGGATTTTGGTGTCTTATCTGTCTCATTCCCTTTAAATGTCCTAGAGAGCAGGATTATGACCTGCTCACCTTGAAAGGCTGTACCCCACAGCAAATATCTGGAAAGAATGATAAAACTGTCAGAGCATTTCTGGAAAAATATAAGACTCCTAGTCTCTCTTACATGGGACTAGGAGTACTTGAGTACTTCCAGAATGGAGCCTTATATTATCAGATATTTTGTTGTATGATGTAAAAATCACTCCTTCTAAGACAGAGTATCTCAACTCCGACACTACTGTCATTTAGAGATAGATGAGTCTGTTGTGAGGAGGGGCGCTATCTTGTGTAGGATCTAGAGCAGCACCCCTAGCTTCTACACACCAGATGCCAATAATACCCCCCTTACCATCTCCCTCATCCCAGTTGTGACAAATAAAAATGTTTCAAGATATTACCAAATATCCCTTGAGAAGCAACATTGCCCCTGGTTCTGAAGGAACCCTTTTGCCTATAGCAGGCTCAATAATTCGCAAAAAAGAACTACATAGACTCTGCCAGCACAGTAAATATACAGAGAAATGCAGTAAAGGGCAGCTTGCAATTACCAATCACCATCTGCCTCCAACAAGCAAGACTTAGAAACAGGTACTACACTCTAATTTTAAATTAAAAGAAACTAATTGAAGGGGACTAGACACAGCTCTTAGGGACATAAGAGTGTCTCTTACGTGCTGCCGTCTACATGCCTATAATGGGGTTATCTTTCATCTACTGCACCCTGAGAGCTGCCTCACTGGCCTAAACTTCAGGATATTACCAAAAGTTACATGATTCCTGCTGTTTTATCTTAGAGATGTGGTTAGGGAGTTATCCTCTAAATCAGAAATTGGCAAACATTTTTTTTTTTTGCAAACATTTTTTTGTAAAGGACCAGATAGTAAATATTTTAGGCTTTGTAAGCCAAATGGCCTGTTGCAACAACTCAACTCTGCATGAAAAAGCACACAAGCAGCTATAGACAATGTGAACGAATGGGCATGGCTCTGTTCTGATAAAACTTTACTTATAAAAGCAGGTGGTAGGTCAGATTTGCCCCAGTTTCCTGACTCCTGCTCTCTATCACACAATGTCCATCTTTTAAGAGGCTGCATAGAAAGGCATTTTGCTCAGATTTTAATACCAGGAAAAGTGATGCTTGTCCTGCGCAACTGCTTTGTCTTTATCTTATGACCACTCTGAATCCGGCAACAGACGTTTCTCACTTTTTTTGGAAACCAAGAAGTTCAGGGCTGAATTTTGATCTAGGTACTTTATAAGACCTCACTTTACGTCTTCTTTTTTCATTTTTTGTATTTCCCCTGGATGTGAAAATCTAGTCACATTTTTTATTCTGGAGGTTGCTTTTACTTCCATAATCCATCTGAAATAACTTTTTGGAATAAGACCAGTAGAAAGCGAAAAGACAAGGAAGGCTGGATGGACAGAATGGCAGTATTCTCACACAGAGGCCTAGAAAGAGCCAAGTGGAGGGAAGTGCTTGGCTAGAATGCATTTCATTTTAGGAACTTCATCCAAAATCTTCCTCAGAGAGGATTTCATTTAACCTAAGTAGATACTCCCCACTTCCAGGAGGTGGAGTTTAATCTCTCCCTCCTCTTTTGAGTGGGCTAGATTTAGTGACTTGCTTCCAAAGAATAGAATATAGAAGGGGAAAAATAATAACTTCATAGTGGAGACAGCTGGCAAATACTACATTACTAAGTGATGAAGATTTATGTCATTGGTGATATGTGAATCTTGCATATCCTGATATGAAGTGATGAGAAGCATACTTCACCTCCGTGGTATTCTTTTCAAAAACCCATAACTCCAGTCTAACCATAAGAAAAACATCAGACAAACCTAGATTTAGAGACATTCTATGGTATATCTGGCTAGGACTTCTCAAGACTATCAAGGCCATAAAATAACAAGGAAAGACTGAGAAACTGTCACAGACAAGAAAAGACTGGGGAGACATGACCATAAATGCAATTGGGGCCCGGATTGGATTCTAGAACAGAAAATGGACATTAATAAGAAAACTGGTGAAATTCAAACAAAGTCTGGCATTTAGTTAAACAAACAAATCCTCACCAGCAACACCAATCATCAGTCTCCTCCCACCTTCCCACACTCCCAAAGCTGTGGGAGATGGTGAGGGAGGAGGCTCTGCCAGGAATGCCTCTGAGATTAGCACCAACCATAACAGGCACCCCCACAGGCCTCCAACCTGTCATGCTGGAGGACAATCAACCACCAGGAAGCCAGATCTGCCAGCCCAGCTCTCCCATTGTGCATTGAGGCTCATAGGTAAATGGTAAAAGGACTTGTGACAGAATCCCATATACCTTTTAGAGCTGAAGAGCTTGGGAATAACTCCCAACCAAATAGCCAGGATGTTTTCCAAGGTTTATAATATCAGGGAAGGAAGGAATATCATTCCAAATCAAAGCCCTCTCCACTGCCCTCATGGAGCTTACCATTTGGAGGTGGAGAGGGAAAGGAGACATTAAATAAGTAATGTCCATAGAGTATATTCATCCCTTGTCTCCCTAGGTGCTTGGCACAGTCGTACAGCCAGAAGTGCTCAGGATGTGCAAATAGAGAATATTTCCACCTCGGCAGAAAGTTCAACTGGATGACATGGTTCTACAACAAAGGCTGCAAACAAAACGTGTATACAGAACCGGTACGTATATATTGGCTCAGCTGGCTAAGTATTAAAAATATAAAAGGAAAAGCCACAAGCTGCTTTGCGGTCATGGGGAAGGAACCCAGGCCTGATGTCTAGCTTATTTTACAAGACAGAAATCTGGATTTTTGTACAAAGTCTCCTGACTTTTAAATATTTCCAACCAATTTAAAATTTTAAAAACACAGCAAGGCCGAACATGTTTTCAGGAGTTGGGAATGAAGTGATCAGCCTTCAGGTGAACCGCCATGCTCCTTGAGGAAGTCTTGCATGCAGACATCTCTGATAAGTACCTGACTGATGGGATAGGGTTTAGATTAGGGCAAAGATTGATTAGTATGCCCCTGGGGTCCACTGGGGGGACTGAGCCCCTAGGAACATGAGCCTTTCAATTCATGTCTCTGAAGAGGGAAAACAGATCAAAGGGTGAAAAGTCCTCTTTGGGTCACATCACCTCTGACTCCCCAGAAAACTCCCTCTGTGCTCCCATGAACACACTGAAAACTGCTGCCCTAACAGCCATGGCCCCAAAGTGCGTTCTGCAGAATGTTGGGGGTCTGTGGTAGCATCTCTGGGGCCATCACAAGGTATGAGTGCTGGGGACTGTGAGCCTTCTTCACCCCCCTCCCTACAAACTTAAGCCAGATGGTTCCATGTTTATTGGGTATATAGCTCAGGGCTTTGTATAAATTATCAAAGAAAGGGTTCTGCTGCTTAAACAAACTTTTTATGTCCATCTCCTGCACCAACATCTCTAAGGCAGTATTTACTGAGTCCCTCTTAAGTGACTGCTAGATGCTGAAAAATCAACAGTGAGCAACACACATGGCAGCTGCCCTCTCAGCACTTACAGTCACATGGAGAAGATGGGCATTAACCCCAGTCATACAAGCACAAAAGCAGGACACTGAGACGTGCTGAAAGGACAAGCACTGGCGCTATATGAGTTCAAGAAGTGAAATCTGACTAGATGAGTAGGAATTAACTAGGCACAATCAGGGGAACAGCATGTGGCAAGGCATGGCAGCAGGAAACCCGCTGTCTACAGTGGTCTAGAGAAAGGCCTGTGTTGCTGGAGTGCAAGAGTGAGGACGAGGATAGTGGGAGATGAGGCTGGAAATGGAAGTAGGGCCTCGATCACATAGGACTTTTGGGCCATCATAGGGATTTTGGCCTTTATCGTAAAGGAAAGAAAGCCATGTGCCAGGGACTGAATGTGTGCCCCCCAAATTCCTATGTTGATATCCTAATCCCCTAGTGTGATGGTATTTGGAGGTGGGACCTTCAGAAGGTAGTTAGGTCTAGATGAGGTCATGAAAATGAAGCCACCATGATGATGAGTGCCCTTGTAGGAAGAGAGACCAGAGCTTGCTTATGCGCCGCGCTCTCTCTCTCTCTGCTATGTGAGGATATAGTGGGAAGGTGGCCATCTGCAAGCCAGAAGAGGGCCCTCACCAGGAACTGAATGTGTTGGCACCTTGATCTTGGACTTCTCAGCCTCCAGAACTGTGAGAAGTCTTGTGTTGTTTAAGCCACCCAGTCTATGGTATTTTGCTGTAGCACTCTGAGTTAATTAATATACCATGGAAAGGTTTAATCAGGGCTGACACCATCAGATTTTCATTCCAAAAAATAAATCCTGGAGGCAGGCTAGGAAACATACTGGAGAGGGCCAGGATGGAAGCAGGGAGACTGCGCCAGAGGCTGCTGCAGGATCAGGGTGAGAAATGGTCACTTGTCCTGGGGGTGGGGGAGTGGGGGAGTGGGGGTGGTGGTGACAGACATGATGGAGAGAAGTAGATGACTCAGGCACATTTACCAAGGAGATACGCTGGGCTGAGTTGCTGAAAGTCAAGCCTCCTTGAGAGAGTAACTCTGGGGTGTCAGGGGATAGGGGAAGGAAGAGACCCTAACACTGGCTCAGGCTTCATGTAGCAGGAGTCTGTCTCCCCGACCACAATGTTTCTTCAGGCTCCAAAGAGCAGACAAAAGACATCATGAGGCTGACTTCTGAGGAAAATCCTGTAACTGTTTCTCATGCCTTCCAAATTCTTTTGTAAGTCTGTGATGATAAAAATCAATGGAGAGGAAAACTATGTAACTCTGGTTATCAGACAGAGAGTGACACATTATCATTAGAATGATGAACCATTAGAATGGTGAACTGGTAGCACAAAGAATTATTTTCCAAACCTGGTGCAGAGCTCTGATACCAGCTCTGTGCACTGCTGTCTGTTTTAATTTTACAGGAACTTCCTTTCCTTAGCAGAATCAAAGTCTGGGGTGATGTCTCCCTCCCCTTGGCCAACAGGAACCCCTTCTTAGCAGAGAGCTGTCTGAGGGGCAGAAACCACAGGCTACACCTTTGTGACTCAGCCAGAGCCAGAGGACTTACTCTCCAAGGTCCAATAGGGTCATCCCAGAATTTCAGAGATAAAAGGCATAGGAGAGGTCACCTAGTCAAAGTGCATTTTTACACACACACTGAAGAAAAAAGAGCTGCCTGGCTCACTCGAGCTCATTCACTAGTTTGTACCCTGCCTGATCCTTCCTCCCTCTCTCCCCTCCTCTTTTTTCTCTCCCTCTCCCCCACGCAGATACATGTATGGAGAATCTACTATATGTCAGGGTCCCTGAGCTAGCCACAAAGATGCCTTGTCCCCTTTTGCTATCACAGCAACTCTACATAAGGAGAACACATTTATTAGTCACACTGTACAGAAGAGAAACCCAAGGTACAGAGAAGTTAGTACAGTTGCTAAAAGGCTCACAGCCAGTCTGTGGAGTCACAGGCAGCTTGATGCCAAAGCCTGCATGGACAGTCTCAACAAGTAGCCCCATTCTCTTAAGGAGCTCACTGTACATTCTTCGCTTTTTGGGGTGGAGAGTAGAGCAGGAATAGGGAGTAGGCACTAATAAACAAATGTGCAAAATGGACCCTGAAATCTGGCATTGCGGTAATCCTCATCCAAACTAGTATTGCACTGTGTGGCCAGCACATACCACACACTGTGCTCGCAGCCTTACATATATCATTCCCGCCTCATACATTACTAGAAGTGTCTTACTTACTTTCTAAATATGCGGGGTTTTTCTAGTTATCTTTGTGTCACTGACACATAACTTAATTGTACATATGTTCTATGTGATTTTATTCCCTTGAAATTTGTTGAGAAACATTTTATTTCTAATCCTCAAACAACCCTACAAGGAAATTATTTTTATTTCCTTTTACAAAAGAGAAAACTGAGGTTCAGGAGGTTAATTAACGTGCCTAAAGCAGCTCCCTGGTACGGTGCTGAAGTCAAGATCTGAAAGGAGCTGACTTTCTTCACTCTCCAAGCTGTGTTAGAAAGCAAACAAAGAAAATTTTATGTTTTGTATATTTTAACACGATAAATAAAACAATAATAAAGTATAATTTAATTTTGTATAAGTGTAGAGAGCTCCCTTACTATATCTGAGTATAGATAATTTTAATTATCTATCTTCTTAACAACACACCTGGTGGGTAATATAAACTTTATTCATGTGCCTCTCCTAACATCCATCTCTATTTGCTATTTCCAATTGTGCTAACTCGTCCACTTTTGTTATACTGGCAAGTTCACCATGTGAAACTATGTGGACTATTTTAGGATTTATAAAACAATTATTTTCTTCCAGCTCTGTTGATTTTTTTATGTTAAATTCTAATCTAAATCCAAAACTTGTCACGAGAGGGTCTCTTATTAAAAAGTAAAAGTTTAAAAAATCTGACCAAGTTTGTTCTAAACCAAAAATGCAGTGTGCCTCCCACACTCAGAGATGAGAGATTCTTGGAAGAGGACTCAGACGTCCTTACAGGGATTTGCCCAGGGTCACACAGCTCACTGGAAAAGGCAGGCGCAGACCTCTGAAGACCTGCACAGACAGGTATGGCACCCTCTGCACCCCAAAAGAAGGGAAGACTCTAACGTTAACTGACCACTTCCCCTCCCAGCACGGTGGGCAGGAGGGTGCAGGGGTTCAGCCACTCACTAGATGTATGCTCTTTGACCAGGTAACATCTTTAAGCCTTAGTTTCCTTATCTGGCAATTGGGGTGATAATATCATCCCTTATAGACTGCTGTGAAGATTGTTTGCAGAGACCATTGCACAACAGCTGGTGGAGTAGGTACCCAGGTATTGTTGGTTTTCTGACTTCCATCAGATAAGGATTCTTTAAACTTTGCCCTTGAACCTCAAAGCCCCATTCCCCTTAGCCTGCCTTGCTCTGCACGAACCCTCGTACCACTTTCAAATCTCTGCAACTAAGCCAATTTCATATACTTAAGGGTCATGATAAAGGGCAGGGAGCCCAGTTTCACTTCACCTAGGACCTGTCAGAAAGGTAATTACAGAGTAGGGAGGAGGGGGGTCATGAGTTAAGCCTGTTGGTCCTAGATTAACCCAACACACTTTCTTTGTCCCTCAATTTCTCCATTTGTAAAACTGCAATAAAATTACTTAATTCATAGGTTATGCTGTGAGGATGAAATGACATAATACTACGTGCTTGGCAGAGAGTAACTGAAGAATGTTAGGATGTGGAAGGCCGTTGGAGATCTGGTTCAAACCCTTTTATTTGACAGATGAGTTAACAGAAGTCCAGAGGCTGGATGAGCTGCCCAGGGTCACACACCACTAGCCTCTGACAAAGCGCATGCCTATTAATAAGCGTTTGCTCTGTTTTTCACCACTTTTTGCTATACTGTTAAAAATCTATCTTGTTTGTACTGAGAGGAAAAAAAGTAAGCACTCATTCATTAAGTAAGCATATTTCACATTGCTTATATGACACGGACAAAAACACCTAAAAGGCAAGATGCTGTCACATGACAGAGAATCAGTGGCAATATGTGAAACGAACAGGCAGATATAGGAAACACTGAGTCAACACTGGTGAGATCATTTGTTCCCTGACATTAATCATTTCCATCCCCCTTTGAAGCCGCCAAATCTATGAATGGGAATGCACACTTCTGAGACCAAATTCGGTTTCACCTGCCCTTGAAACTCAGCTGCAGTCCAACTCCATCTGTTCAGAGCTGAGCAGAAGGCTTCTGCTGATAGGACAGGCATGCATGGGCTGCAGAGTTTAACTGACCTGAGGGTAGAAGGCAGATGATGCTGTGCGCGGGCTGCGGACAAACTCCATAAAAAAGGCCCCATCCTGAAGTCAGAGGAGGAGGTCGCAGCAGCAGCAGCAGCAGGTTCAAGGGAGTGAAGGAACGGAAATGTGGACCAGTGGTGAGGCATAGCAGGAAGGAGAGGGGTACAAAAGAAAAAAATAAAAATAAAAACAAAGAGGGAAGGAGAGAAACAAGGAAATATGAAGGGAATGGGGGGGAAGGGGGAAGCAAGAGAGATCCACCCAGGAAGACAATATCCAAATGCAGAGCATTAGCAAGAACTCACACCTTCTTGGACAGAACAGCCCATCCATGTGGGAGCTAGCACCTGGGTTAGAAGGGACATCCAAGCTCCCTCAGGTCTCCTCAGAGCCTGTCTTGGATGCTTGCACCCTCCCACATAGCTCTGAACTTCCTTCAGACCTATGCCTAGAAGGAGAGAAAAGGCCAAAGTGCTGCTTGCAGGAAGTTGCAGGTGACAGGCTTCAGTGGTCAGCTGGGTTACCAGGAGCCCACTTGGAGAGATACACAGAGGCTTGAGGTTCTCAATTCTGCCTGTTACTATATATAGCAGCCAGATGGGAGAAGGATTCAATGCAGGAGAACTTCTTGCTTAATTTGCTGAGCAAACAGGGGATCGGCAGCAGCAATACCTTCTCCTTCACTGGTTGTGTAACAAAATCACCGAGAAGCCGTGATGTCAGATACATATGTACTCACTGGGGCAGGTGGGCTCCCTGAAGCTATCTTCCCCTCCCCACCCTGTTCTTGTGGAGTTCAAGTTGCCTTGAATTTGAAACAAAAATGACATAGAGGACATTTCCACAGACGCTTCCTTCCCTCTTTCTTAAGGTCAAGAAGTGTCCTCTTGTCCCTTCAAAACCTTTTTACTTTTTATGCATTACCATTGAAATTCTGAAAAAGTACTTGATAAATCTGAAGGTCTCTGTTTTCCTACAACTTTTCTTCAATTCTAAAATTATAATCACTGAAATATTTGGCTGTTCATTTAAATCAATACTGCTGCTATTTTCCACAAACCACTACAAACTCAAGTGACAAACCACAGAAATGTGGCGGTAGAGATGCAAATTCAGGTACCCTTCCATGCGTCCCAACACGAGAATCTTACTAGAGACATTGTTGAGCATTTCTGAGTATGTCAGCCAGGGCTCTTCACTTTGGCCATCTCATTACACCTTTGCTTCTCCCTGACTACATGAAATCTACATCTGGCATGACTGATGGCCATCCACGTAGATTTCAGTGTTCAGTTTCAGTTGGAAGATTAGAAGAGTGTTCTAAACAGTAATCTAATATTTGGTTGTTAGTGCACCTTAACCTAACGCTTGTGGCTCTAAAATTTCTCTACTTTTCAGTTCTGTCCCTGGCACTGTAGCTAATCCTCAAAGATGGCAATAGGCAGAGGTCAAAGCTAATGGACAGCATACAAAGTACTTATGCTTTCTCATTGTTCCATCTATGTCCTTTCTTTGTCAGAACATATAAGAGTGAAGGTGCTAATGCTGCTGAGATTTATGTACGCATGAGGGAGGACAGGTAAGAAGCCTCTTCCATGACCAACAGATCATTCCTTGTGCAGACTATCCTTGGGACTACACCTAAAGTCACTGCCTGAAGCTGGGTCAGTGAACTACAGCTTAATGGCCAAATCTAGCCACTGGTTTATTATAGCCTGTGAGCTAAGAATAGTTTTTAAATTTTTTAATGGCTATGAAAGTACCTACACATAAGCCCTGATCTTGTCTCTTGGCCCACAAAGCCTGTATTTATCAAGGTTTGCCAGCCTCTAACCTCTATATTATATAAGCTGCCTGAAGCCTGTTACAATTTTTCTCAGATATTAATCCCTCCATCCTACCAGTCTAATTCTAGTAATTTATCCTAAAAAAATAATCAGAGATGTGGTCAAATCATTATATGCAAAGATGTTATTTGCAGTATTATTTATAGTTGATACATTGTAGCATAATTATAATTTATGGATTATCAAAAATTATTTTTAAAAATCATACATCATCTACATTTTGAACAAAAAATTTTATAAGTTATAAAGTCTTTTCACATGATATAATACTATATAATTTAATTTTTAAAATCATGCTTTTTAAAAATATTTAATGACATCATGTGGAAATGTTCATGATATGGAAGTAAAATAAACACATGGATAGATATACAATTGGGCCACAATTCTGAAAAGAAAATATATCTATTAAATTTCTTTCATTTCCTAGTGATAGGGACCAGATAAAAGAACATACCGTCAGCTCATCCTACCATATCAGAATGATCTGATTCTGAATTTCCCAGAAAGAGTTGATAGAGCCAAGGCTATGAGTCTTAAAAGATACAAAAAGCCTGACCTATGGAGTTTTCGGCTCCTCTGTGCTACTTGCTATTCCATATAGAGGCTCAAAAACTCAGGTTTTGTTTTTTTCCCAAAGGATGCTCTCGTTGGACTATATTTCTCAGGAGTCTAAGCAATACAAAAGAGTGAGCTCTTTGGTCTTGGACTTTTGTTTGTAGGGAGTTAAAAAAAAAGAAAAAAAAGAGCGTGCTCTCATGAAAGCTGCTTTAGTAGCTCTCTACCTCCTCCCACCCCCACCTTCCCTGGGAGAGCCAAAGATGCAACTAAAGGGAAACCAGATGGCCAATTTTAAAGCTCAAGCCAAATCCTGGGCCTTGACCAATACTGTTTAGCCTGGCTGCTATTTATCTGCACTTATCTAACAGTTCGCTTCCTAAAACTGTGAGTAGAAAATTTCCTCAATAACAATAGGAATGGTTAAAAGGGCTCAGGGTAGAATTCACCCAAATCTTCAGCACATTCGAGGCTATCCATTCTACACTCCACACTGGGTCTCAGAATATGTTCCCTGCTGGAGTGGCCTCCTTTACCTTTCGTGGGCTGTCCACGTAGGTGGGAGTCATGGTAACACTGCCACTCTCGCCTGGCTGGGCTGAGCTCTTGCCACCATGCACAGCTGCCTGCTGTTCTCCCAGGCACCTGAAAGAAGGAAATACACATGACTGTGGCTCGCTCAGAGTCTCCTGGTGAAGGATCCCCATTAGCCAAGATGAAATGAAGACAGGTCTGCTGCTGTTGACACTTCTGCTTCATTTCTCCTTCAGGCCCTCCATGACACCCTTAATTTCATTCATTGCCTGAAGAATCACCAGCCCTCCACAGTAAATCAGAAAACAGCCCAATTTTAATAGCACCTGGTGCTTACATATAACTTTGAAAAAAGTGACATGGTGTGAGTGACTCCATCCATGAACATCATTTTTTTTAATCCTCTGAGAAAGAAGCACATTCTGAAATTAGGGCTGCATTAACATGTGGCATAAACTTACTGGAGGGAAATGTGTTGACTCTCTACACACTTTGAAGGTTCACATGTTAATATTGTAGATATACATACTTACATCCATCCTCTCCCTCCACCCCAAAAAAACCCAGACATATCTAACAGACATGATCTCATAACAGAAGACAATTGCGGTTTTCTTATGACATCTCATCTCATCCTGGTTCTGATGTACACATTATTTTCCTAATTTTTTCCATACTAAAATTAACTATAAACTATTATAACTTAAATGCTCCCCCCCAAATTAGTTTTAAAATATCACTGAAGTTTTATTTGATTTCAGAAGGCTCTCATTATAGTCTTAAACACTTCATTATTATTGCAACATATACTTCTTGTGGTGGACACTATAAGGTGCCACCCAGATCTCTCTGCTGTAGCCTTGTTGCCATAGTAGCTGGATGTGTTGTCCAGCTGGCTCAGCTGTCAGCCCCTTCAGGGATAGCCCCAGCTGCAGAGCAGCCTCGTGCAAGCTCTTACCCCTCCCTGGGCTGCATGCAGACAATGAATGATCACTGAGGGGGTGAAAGGCCTGGCTTTGTTAGTCTAACACAGCTCATCTCTGAAGGCTGTTCTAGCTCCAGAGCAAGAGTGAGGTGGCTTGAGGCTGTCACTGGGTCTTCACCGCATCTCGGCTTCTCCCTTTGTCCACTTCTACTTCTCCTTTCTTTTCCCTCTCATAGGTGTTGAGCCTAAGACTTTAATAAAAATCCTACATGTTAAACTCCATCTCAGTCTGCTTCCCCAGGAAGCCAACTGTGACACTTCTCTAGTCTTAAATTCTGACATGTTTGTTACTGACAGTGAAGTAATCTTATCTCAGAGATTAAAAATCAGTTCCCATAGTAACCTGTTACATTCTTTTTAAGTTTTTATTATGGAAACATTTCAAATATACCTATCTAGACTCCAAAATTATTTATTTAGAGCCAATCTTGTTTCATCTCTACACCCTACCTATCCACCCTGATTATTTTGAAGCAGAACTCACACATATTATTTCATCCATAAACACTGCAGTATATACTATATCTCTAAAAGAAAATAAGTTAAAAAATATATAATCACAATTCCATCACTAGACTCGACATTTTTTAAATTTTCTAATAAATATTTCTCTAATTATCTCCAAAAATTCCTTTACAGTTTGTCCAAAACAGGATTTAGCTAAGGCCCCTACATTATAAGTTGTGTCTCTTATGTCTCTTTTAAGATATAAACTCCTTTTCATCTCTCCCCATCCTTGCGATTTATTTGTTGAAGTAGCTGGTTCATGCTGCAAATTTACCGTCTGGATGAGCTGATTATGTCTCTTTATTGTTTATCATGTTCCTCTGTGCCCTGCACTTCCTGACAATCAGAAATTATATCTAAAAGTTTGAGCAGATTTAGGTTCAATTTGAGGCAAGAATTCTTCCTAAGTGTGTCGTGTACTTCTGTCTAGAGGCCCACAATGTCTAGTGGTCTCTCTCTGGTGATATTGGTTGCTGTTGATGATCTCTGCTGGACCCATTGAGTTCATTAAAAACCACACATGGTAATATTCTATCATTCCTTTTGTACCTATTAGCTAGAATACAGAAAAAAAAACAACCAAAAAAAAAAAACCCCAGTAACTTCTCTACACCAATTACTCGGTTACTCTGAGGTATAATTCACATAGGAAAAGCAGAAATGCTGGATTCCTTCCCCTGTCCACTTATATCACACTGTCTGCCTCTCTACCACATCGCACTGTGTTTTCCTCTGAGCCTCATTCGCAAACGCATACTGCGACATGCTCTTGCACTTCCTGAAGGCTGCAGCAGCAGGCTATTACTAGGACAGCAGTAGAAGGAAGCCTTGATTACCCCCCAGTGTCCCCTCAGATGCGTCATCTGGTGTACGTGGTAATTCACTGAGTTGCCCACTACGTGCTGAACTATAGAATTAGGGATTCAGAGATGAGGAAGACCCTGTCCTAGCCTTTGAAGGCTCGTTGCCTAATAGCTCAGGGGAGGGTACTGTCACGAAACGACCAGTTATATGTACTGTATATGTATATGTGTGAGAATATATATGAGGGCACACTGCCTTTTGCTGGAAAGGGGTCACTAGTCAAGCTTCCACAGAGGCAGTGACAACTGCCATGTGGAGGTCTCTTCTGCTCTGACTTGGCTGTCTTCAGGTTATCCCCAGCTAACAGGAGCAGCAAAGGCCCCTGACCGGCACCTGCTGCCCAGACTGCTCACGACCACAATTATTCAGAACAAGGATAAGATTCCAGGGGTCTCTTTCTTCCATGAGAGCCTGACTGAACGTATATGCCTACAGAGAAAGACTGGAAGGGAAGTGGAAGAAATAGTTAACATAAGATGGCAGGACTACAGGTGACATTTAAAAAATTCTTTTCCCTGTTGCTATCATATTGTTTTCATAATAAATAAAATTGGATCTGCTTGGTGCAACAAAAGAAAAAGAAAAGCACATAAGTAAAAAATGCCATGTGAAAAAATATATAAAGGTCTGGCTCCCTTTTCTCTACTTCTAGCAATGAGAAAACATACCACATCACCCAGGAGCAGTGATCCAGGGGAAGGAATAAAGCTTAGACTCTGTCCTGCCTCTTGCTATGGGGTTAGCTGACAGTCTCATCCCTTACACAGGGACACCACCACCCCAAGCTATCTTTCCTCTTCCAACCTGAGCAGAAACATGCTCCTTGTAATGGACTGAATGGTGACTCACTGACAAATTAAAATAAGATTCCCCCACCCCCAGCTTCACACCCCTCCAAGCAACATATGTTCCTTGTTCTTTTTTTCAGCGGGAGAGGTCTATGATTAGTTATAGGGAGAACCTGCCAGGCAGAGTTCTGGGGTCTTTCCTTGAGGAGATGAAGATATTTTCTAAAGAGGACCCAGTGCCCTCAGTAATGAGCCCACCCTCCCCCAGCCCCTAGTCACCTCACTATATTCTTCACTTCTTTCCCTGCATCTCTTCCTTTCCATGTCATCATCACCCTCTATCCAGCCTGCTGCCTCTTGCCTGGACTAGTGAGAGCCCACTAGTGAGTCTCTGCCTCCTGGGGCCCATCCACTGGGCTCATCTATACATGGGACTCATTTCTGAAAACACCACTTCTGGTAAAGACACTGAATGGATATTTCATGATGTTAAGGAATTGCTGTACCATTTTAGGTAAATTATGGTATTATGTTTTTGGTTTTTTTTTTTTTTAAAGAGTACTTATCTTTCAGAGATACATACTGAAATATTACAGATGAAAGGATATGATGTCTGGGATTTAATAAGAAATAAGAAGATGAGAACAAGTGGGACATAAGTGAAACATCATTGGCCACAAAGATAATTACTGAAGCGGGGTGATGGGTAAACAGGGATTTATTATACTAGTGCATCTACCTTTTTTATGTTTGAAATTTTCCATTAAAATAAACTTTCAAAGGATCGCTCTTGCTATGAGAATGTGTAAGGACAGCCTGAATTAACTTCCCACGCGGCCTTTGTAATTGTATCTCCCACTATGCCTCATGCTTATTCCATGTTACTTTCTGAAAGCAAAATGGATGCAGGCTCCTGCTGAGCATGACACAGACTCTCACACCAGACAGACAAGGTCCAGTCTCCTCTAACACCTTATACAGGGACCCTACGCATCCCTTTCTCCATCATTCTCACCTATTGTGCACATACTATATAGCAGGCACAGCACACAGCCTCTGCCCTCAGAGCACAGACAAGTCGGGGGGAAGATGAGTAAACCAGTTATAGCCCTCAGAAGGATACTGGTGAGTGCTCAGGCAGACGCAGGCCCAGGATGCTGGAAAGCACAGAGGGAACCTGGTCTGGTTGGGAGGATGAGGAGGGCATGGAATGCACCCCAGGGCAGGTCTTACCTGCTCATGGCAATGTTTTCTCCCCTTCCCCAAGTTCCACCTCTCCCCTGTGTAAATGCTTCCCTTCCTACAAGGCCAACTTAAATTCTACCTCCTGCAACGCTGTCCCTGCCCACCTGAGTAAGATGTGGTCCCACCAGCAACCTGAGAACTATAGCACGTAAAGGGACCACACACTCAAATGCCTAGAGAAGCTGGTCACGTAGCATGACTGAGAATGTAAGACAAATCCAAAATCAGAGGGTATGCTGGTTCTACTGTAAACCAGAGTGCACATGTGCATTCTCAAGTGCCAGCCCATGGTACCTGGGTATGACTGTGGACCCAGTGTTAACTGAGCCTGTACTACATCAAGCAAAGCTGAATTTTATATGTTACCTATAATTTTATATTATGTTATCTATAATATATTCTCTTGTGTGTTATGTAATACAACTATGCAGCATGTTATGTATACTAATATTTTTTCAAATAAGAATTCATATAAAGTCCACATTTTTATGTGAAATCTTCAAACAAAAAAAATTTGGCTCAAATATTTAAAAAATATTTTGTGTCTTTAGGGAACTGAAGCTACTCTGTTAATGGTGGCTACATGTCATTATAAATTTGTCTAAACACACAGAATGTACGCCACCAAGCGTAAACTCCGATGCACGTGGATTTTGGGTGGTTATGATGTGTCAATGTAGGTTTCACAATTGTAACAAATGCACCATTCTGGTGGGGGATAGTGATAACAGGGGAAGCTATGCATGAGTGGAGATAGGGTGTGTACGGGAAATCTCTGTACCTTCCACTCAATTTTGCTTTGACTAAAACTACTCTCTAAAGTCTATTGGGGAAAAAAAAAACTAACAAAAATAACCACTTTGTGGTCCAAACTAAATATATCTGTAGTTTGAATTAAGGCCCAGGCTACAAGTTTGTAACTTCCGGACTATTTTGTGTTATTGACACCAGGTATTAAGCCAGTTTTCCTTTTGTGTATGTGTCTTTGTGTAAATTATAGGTTCCCTGCAGAAAGAAATCATATTTCATCTCACAAGAATGGGGCACTGAAAACTCTCAGGGAGTGCAGGGTGGGGACAAGTCTCTCTTCCAACAAGACACTTACTTCTGACTGGCCTCCATCTCCAACAGGGCAGACAGAGCTGAGGTTCCCTTCTTCCCAAGTGGGGGGCCAGATGACTCGAGGGAATGAGTAGAGATGGGTCCGGTCATCTGCAAGCCTTTCATGGCTGTCCCTTTCTAAAGCAGAGAAGAGGAGACAAGGCCATCAACCCGAGTGGACCCTTCAATCGGCGCCACTCACACCCCAGCATATGCAGCTGCATCTGTCCTGCTGCAGGCTTTGAGAGTCCAGTTAACTGAGGAACACGGGTTCTCAGTATTCAGTAAATGCCAGAAAACTGCTTTTCACTTAAACTGAAGGTCCCTAATGCCTACTGACTCAAAACGAACTGCCTCTTTGAGGTGGTTTACGCATATTATCTCATTTTATTCTCATCACAACTCTAGGGAGCAAATAATGTTATATCTAATTTACGGGGGGAAAAAAACTTGAGTCTCAGAGAAGTTAATTAATTTATCTTAAATCCCACTAGAACAGAATCAAACTAGTTACCTGACTTCAAAATTAAGTTTCTTTCTACTACACAAGCAAGCTCTCCTGAAAATGATGCTGTGTATAATCCTGATGCTGTGTACAGAGGGCAGCTGGGTGGGTTAAAGAACACTGAACTTGAAATTAAAAACAAAAAATAAAAACACAGCCGATGATGGAGCACTACTCAGCAACGAAAAGGAACAAACGGTTGATGCAAGTAATGACTTGGATGAATCCTAAAGGCAGGAAGCTGAGCGAGAGAAGCCCGTATCAGAAGGTTACATATTGCATGATTCCATTTACATGACATTTGGAAAAGACAAAAATATAGTGATGGAGAACAGACCAGGGGTGAGAGACGGAGATAGAGTGTGGCCATAATGGGTAGCTAGAGGGAGTTTTTTTTGGTGTGATGGCAACTATTTCACATCCTGATTGTGGTGGTGGTGGTTACACGAATCTGTATATTTGTAAAATTCATAGATCTGTGTACAATACACACACACACACACACACACACACACACACACACACACACACACACAGAGAGCTGGGTGTCCTAAGACATATCCCTTAACCGCATATGCCCCAGTGTCCCCAACGGGGAGTGTGTGATTGAATGAATGCCCAACGGTGCTGGAAAATCTAAAATGATATAAGTGATATTGCTGCTGTTACCCTCTTGAGAGCTTCTACTCAATTCAGCACATCACATAAGCAGCTGTGACTGACACAGGGTTCAACTTGGGAAGCACAAGAAGCTGTATCCTCAGGTTGCATGCACTATGCCACAGAACCCTGCCTAGTGGCTGTCTGTACCCAATCCCTCCCTCCTTTGCCCTGCCATGGAGAAGAACACACTGTTTTGGATTTACGATAAATGCTGGACAATTATGGAGTAAATAAACTGACCAGTGAGAGGCCCATTAGATAGGAGACAGTTGCTGCATCCCAGACCAAGCATGGTCCCCACAGACCCCTCACCCGCATCATGCGATCTGAACGATGGCGCCTGCGGATACGGTTCAAGCCTTCCACAAAGCGGATAAAGCCATCTAGGAGCTGCCATTCCTCCTCGTCTGCCCGTGGCCTGTCCCCATAGATGTCGCAATGGGCTTCTCCCTCCGTGATGCGCTTAGTGGCTGTGACACAGGCTGGCAGCAGCAGGAAGCGGGTTCTCCAGAACTTCAGAGACTCAATTAAACTACGGAGGGCCAAAGGAGAAAAAGGGAGTGGTGGTGAGAAAAAGTAGATAATAACGCAAGCTCACTGTATGTCACTTATAATTAAAAAATAATTTTTTAAATGGGAAAAAACAAAAACAAGAAAAACACAAGCTCAGAAGGAAGAACTTAAAGGTTGTGTTTACTTTACATCCTAGAAATGTCAGAAGATTCTGTACACCCAGGCCCAGTGAAGTTGTGGCTTTGTATCATCATAATCAGAAATCATGCATAAAAATTCAAAACGCAACACCACAAGTAGTCAGGAAAATGTTAAGAACATGTTTTGTGCTGACATTCCATCAAAGAGAATATCATCACTGAGTTTGTTGTTTTTATGTGATAAAATACACATAACGAAGTTTACCACTTTAACAATCTTTAAGTGTACATTTCAATGGCATTAAGTATATTCCCACTGTTGTGCAACCATCACCACCATCCATCTCATCACTGAGTTTTTAACCCAATGAAGATATGCTTTTGTTTTTCCATTATTTTCTAAAACAGAGGTCATTTTGTAATCAGAAAAAAGGATGGACCTGTTAAAATATGGACACACCCAAGGCAGCCAGGATGGAAGGCCAAAACACATTCTCTGACCTGAAGTCCTCAGAACCGGCAGAACAGATATACTGATCTAAGTAATTCCACTTGTATTCCTCCAGCCGCTCGTGGGAGAATTCTACCCAACAGGAGACGAACTCTGAGTCTGAGTGAGAAGGGCAGAGGCTGTAGGTGTAGTGGATCTGGGCAGACTCATAAGGGTACCTGAAAAAAAAGGGGATGCCCAGAAGTCCAAAAGAGAATCCTTCCCAATCCTTCTCTACCTTTTCCATCTCAATATACTTAGCATCATCCTTGGCATTCAACCCTTAACCACAGTAAACAATTCATCCCTGGAGACCGGTAATGGAGATTTCTCAGATCTTCCTAACTTTCTCATTCTTCTCTCCTCACATTCTTTAATTTAACTTGGCTTGTTAAGTATCAGGCTAAATATCATAAGCTGAATTAAATTACTTTTGGAAGTAGGGGAACTACAGCTATAAGATAACCCGAGGGGAAAAAAAAAAAAACCAATAACTCCAGAACCAACCATTCAACCTCTTTGGTTTGTTTGAATTACATGCGATACACATAATTCAGTACGTGGACAGTATGTAGACACAACTCAGGACAGTAGCTGAAAACTTTAAATATACAAGTACTCACTTGGGAAGGTATCGTGTCACTGTGATCATCTTATCCTTCAGTGTCACTTTGTGAAAAGTTCTGCCCATACTCAGCCAGTACTGGTCTTCTTCCTCAGGGCGGTTTCGTGATACAAGGCCTAACAGAGAAAAAATAATAATAATTTCTTCCATATGGTTGAGGATCATTCTGTTAATACGCAATTACTTCTCTTCCATACAGATTCAGAAAAAGAGAAACAAAAGAAGCAACACTTTCTTTTGAGGAGTAGTTTCATGGAAAAAAAATTATCCTTGGTTAAAAAAAAAAAAGTCCAAAAGTTGGCAGATTTGGGCAGATTTTTCGGTTACTAAAGCAATAGCAGATTAGGGCCTAGGGATTCTGATAGCACCTAGATGTCACAGTCAAAGCTGAACAGCCTGATGCTGTTCCAGAAAGTTCTAGAGATGTCAATAGGCTGAGATGACTGTGAGACTCCACTTAAGTACAAGCTGCCACTCTGGCATTTATGGTCTTCACCCCAGGGTGGCAGCTAACCTGGCTTTCCGGCCTGAACTCCCATGACTCCCTCACTGACATAACACATTTTAGTCTTAAAGGACTACTTATTAATTTGTTGTAATTTCCACCTCCAAACATTTGCTTCTGCTGTTTCTTCTGCCTTCTCTTCTTGGGCTACCATCAAAATCAATGCTACTTCCTCCAGAAAACTATGAGACCCCATCAGCAGTCTGAACATTAGCTCCTATGTGTGTGCCTCACATACTTATAAACTAAAAGAGCCAAACGGCCAGGGCCCAAGTCTTTATATTTTCAGTAATATCTGACAAAGCTCCATGTTCACAATGCGTATTCAACAAATACTGGCTAAATTTAGTTGAACGTTGGAAAGAGGAAAATAAGAATCAAGAAAACTGCAAGCATTCAATAGTGCCTTAGTGAACAACTGAACAAAGACAGGATTTCCATGATCTAGAAAGAAATGAATCACAGACCCCTTGATCAGTGGCAGGTAGCATGGCAGTTGTCAGAAGAGAGGACAACGGAGGCTGAAAAGATCTGCACTCTGCATGTGGGAATTTTCCAGATAATGGCAAAGGAGAGGCAGGCAGATTACAGATAAAAGAGGTTCAAGGGAACCCAGGTTAAACCCCAGCACTGTCACCTGCCAGCTGTGTGATCTTGGGTACCAAAAATCTCGAGTCTCACTTTCTAAAACTAGAAAGAGGGCTTGTCCCCATCCCACACAATAAGCACTCTACTAGTTGTCAAAACAATGTCATGGGATAACGTTCATGAGCACCTAGTGGTACCTATATGTCATTCTAAATTAGGCGCACCACAGTTATTCCTATTTAAATCCTGCAGAGCACTCTTCACAATCTGTGATCAAATACATACTTGTGGTTCATTAGTTTAACATCTGTCTCCCCCAGTAGACTGTAAACTCCAAGGACAGGGCTGATGCTATTCTATTTACTACTGGAACACGGTCCCACTCACAATTGGTATTCAATAAATCTGCAATCAGTGAGTAGCACAGGCTCACATATGATAGCCACTTTTCCAGTAACTATAATAACAATGGTACCATTTCTGTTACTATAGAAATAAAAAGGATTAAATTTATGAAAGGAAAAAAATAGCCAGAAAGGATACAGTCAGGTGAGCAGCCTTTAGGCAACCAGCCATGACATAAGGCTCATCAATCAGCTGGAACAGAATTGGACACTAGAGAAATTACAGACCACCAATTAAGGGACACCGAGCAACTATTCCAGAGAAGAGCAAATAGGCAGCCTGGATGGGGCCACTGACCCTAAAGGCAAATTCATTTCAGTATTCTTGGAATAAAGAACAAAATCCTTCACGTGGTCCTGTGAGGCCTGAGTCTCCTGACATTTCTGGCCATATATCTGGCTTATTCCTTTTGGGGCCCAGAAAGTGTCACAACCTCTCCTGCCTCAGGGTCTTTACACATAGTAATCCCTCTGCCTGGCATGCTCTTCTTACCTACTCTTTCTCTCCACCCCTAACCTGCTTCTCTAATAACTTCCGCACAGACTTCATGTCTCAGCTCAAACATCACCTTCTCAAGGAAGCCATCCTTGACTCTCAAGATCAGATCAGGTCCCTTGACTTTTTCCTCACAGTCTTTATCACAACATGGAATTATATTTCATTGTTCGACTAATGTTACTTTCTTCCACTGGACCAAAAATTCCCCACAAAACAGAAGGTTCAAAAATACTGTTGAATGAATGAATAAATGAATTCATATATTTATCGACTCATAATGTTATATGCTAGGCATAGTGGTTTCCATTTTAGAGGATAAAAAGATGAAGCTAAATAGTCCTGGCACTCAGAAAGGTTACTATTTAGCAGAGTCTAGAAAATGAAAGTGAGGTAACATGTGATAAGTAACACAAAGGGCTTTTGAAGAAAATCCAGACGGAGTCTACAGCTTCATCACAAACAATGGGGGCGTGGACTTGACGACCACTAAGTTCCCTCTAACAGGACCACGCGTCTCTGATCCTCTGGTCAGAGGAACTTTAACGGAGTCAAAGATGATCTGAGATTTGGGGCTGGGTGGTTAGGGTAGCTGCAAGAAGAAAGCAGGAGACTAATGGTTGCTCATGATTATTCCAGGAAGTGATTGCTGCTTTCTGATTCCGGGCGCCCACACTTAATTTTCTCTGCCTGGCTTATTTTAGAAGAGCTCTCTGGAGCCTGGCTCCAACTCAATTGGCATTACTGAGTCTCTGTCACTTATTAGCCTCTATCACTCACAAATGACCCATTCTTACTTCAAATCACTAAGCCTCAGGGACAAACAAGAGAAAATGAATCCAGTATAGGAAAAAAAGAACAAGTATAAACTTCAGGTTTATAAATATCTGAGGACCTAGTATGTTTCAGGTACTGTACTATAAATAAATATAGGTTTCTAGGTCTAGAATATTCACTATGATCTTTGATATCTCAGTCCCAGCTCAGCTGCCTACTACTCCTAGGTGCTGCCCAAACCAGGATGTAACATTCCTGAATTTGGTCATATCCTCTTCCTTAAAAGGAGAGTTGAAGATGAAACAGAGTTTTAAGACTTTAAGACTTTATTCTTCACGTAAAGTTTACAAAAATTTTGTGTTAAAAAACAATTACTCCTAAATTTATTCCCTACTATCTTGAGAGCTTACTTATGCAAATTTAGTAGAAAAGGAAAAATGACAAACTCACCTCGACTATAGAGGGGGCTGCTGCTCAGCGGGGGCGGGACGACAGGGTTGGGTTTCTGTGCCTTGGGCTGCACTATGATTTGGTAGCCCTGCATGAGACGCTGGCAAATGAACTCTTCAAACACCTGCTGGGCCGTCATCTGCACACCTTCCTCATCCCTCCTGAAAAAAACGAACAATGGTCCACATGAATATGCTTGGTTAAGGGCAGAGTAACACTCTAGAGTCCACAGTCCCATCCTCTCCTTTGCTTCGATCCCACAAGCCAGCCCTGATAACTATTCTATGACGGTTTATAAAACTAATAATTTGTAACCCAGTTTTGGGGAAAATGATCAGTTCAAGAGGTGGAAAAAGAAAGCAGGTAATCTGATGTCCACATGGGTAATCTTAGAAAAGAAGATCAGATTTAGTGTGCCCAGAACAACTGGAATAGAAAATATAAGAAAGGATCAATGAGGAGAAATGGTTAAAGGAGGCAAGTCAATAGAATTCTAAAGAAAAAACTAACAGTTCTTGTCTCATAAAATTTCCTAAATGTAAGAGATCACAGGTTTGAAAATTCAGTGTTTTAACGCACACCTAGCCATACTCAGAACCCCACCACAAACAAAGCCTTTCCTCTAACACTTACCTGTCCATGTCTGCTTCTGGAAGGAGGTCATAGCAGCCCTCCGTGTAGTCGTTCTGCAGGCCCTGGCGGTCAGGGAAGTAGTCGGTGGTGAGGGGGAGGCACGCCGGAGTAGTGAGAGACTTCCAGTCCACTCCAACTGTGCAACAGAAGCCTGGCACTACAGGGGGAGCAGACAGTGTCAAAACTGCCTCGTGTAAACAGGGAAGAGGTACGTGTGGTCACCACAGACGGCATGGGATGGGTGTGGGAAGTGGGGGGTAAGGGGAGAAGTAAAAAGGGAGGGTAGGGAAAAATGTTCATGGTGAAAGGTAATAAAATTGCCAGGCACGGGGATGGGGAGAGAGAAAGAGAGAAACAGTTTGTTAGACAATGCGGTGCGCGTGCTTATCCAATCCCATCATGCAAATGGGATTCACAGCTGATACTTTTCATTTTCTGCTGATCGAGAGCTACAAGCTGCAATGCCAGGGAGGTTACTGCGGGGCAGGGCAGGCAGAATTACACATTGAAGCAAATCAACATTCCAAAAACAGAAGAGAGCTCAAGCCAGAGCCTCTCCTGAGGACTGCAGAGTGGCTAGATAGGGAAAGAAAGAGAGCTTAGCCAGATTTTGGAGCAAACAGCACAAGGTAGCAGAATTCAGGAATACTTTCAGAACTGCAAAAATAAGTCATACGTCCAAAAGGGTTTGTGGAAAAAAATCAAGGATGTTTGGGAAAGTTACAAAGCCAGAACTTTAAGAAACAATTTAATCCAAAATTGAAAGTTTCAATTGGTAGCATGGGCCTGATCACATGGGTCTGCCCAAAATTGCCTGCTCTTAGTTAAAAGCAGGCTTTCCCCATCTCGGCGCTAGTGAGATTTTAGACCAGATAATTCTTCATAATGGTTTTTCAAAGAAAATCCAGAGGGAGTCCAAAGCTTCATGGTAAACAATGGGGCCTGGAACTGATGACCACTAAGCTCCCTCTAACGAGACCACGTTTCTCTGATCCTCTGGCCAGAGGAGTTTTAAAAGAGCCATAATTCTTTGTGGGGAGTTGTCCTGTGCATTGTAGAATGTTGAGCAGCATCCCTGGACTCTACTCACAAGATGTCAGTGGCATCTCTGCAACCATTGCCACATGTCCCGTAGGGGATAAAATCATCTCTAGTTGAAAATCACCAAGTTAAAGTAATAAGGTTAGTTATCTCTTTAAGTTATTTTAGTGAAGAATATTTTTCAAATCTCTGTATGAGGGAACAATATGAAGCAGAAGCACTCCATGCCTTAGCCTCTGAGTCCCAAATGAGATCCTCATACACCTTATCTTCGCACAATACTGTGAGGCTTTCACAGTGGTGTACCTCTATGTCATCTCATCCGCCTGCACATCGCCTCTTCAGAGCAGGTGTGGTGGCATCATCAACCCCTTTAAAAGCTTGGCCGAGCTGAACCTCCTAGAGGTTACAGGACCAGAGGTCTCTCTGTTCATGAATCTTTCTACCATATAATGATAGATGCTACCCAGTACAACAAAGTCCCACTGAACCAGGAGTTAAAGGACAAGAAGAGGACTTGTGTGCTATGTCACAGCAGGAAGTATGTCCCATGCAGCACCATTGCCTTAGAGAAGATGATCTGACCCGAGACAGGCCTAACTCCATGGTCTATACAGGTCCTGGGGTGACTTTTAGTTTGTTTGAATTTTATTTTACTGTGGTAAGAACATTTAACATGAGATCTACCTTCTTAACAAATTTTTTGGTGTACAATACAGTATTATTAACTTAGCCACAATGGTGCATAGCGGATCTCTAGAACTTACTCATCTTGCATAACTGAAACTTTATGTCCATTGATTAGTAACACCCCAATTCCACCTCTCCCCAAGCTCTTGGCAACTACCATTTCACTCTCTGATTCTATGAGTTTGACTTTGCATAAGTCTTATTAACTCATCAATACTTCAAGATCAAAACATAGCCCAGAATAGCCTAATTAATTACCCCAATTTCTCTATGTGGCAAACAAAGGGATAAGCTTACTCCTACTTCCTGGTTAGAATCAGCACCAGAAGAAAGACACCTGATTAAAGCCACAGTAGGAAAGTTAAAAACAGAAGATAGTTATATCTTTATGTCCACTTAGATCATTCTGGTCCTCATAAGCTTCCTGACTCAGGATTATAAAAACATTTCAGAAAAGTTTTCTGCTGGCATGTACCAAAGACAGAGAATTTAAATGCCTGATCCAAAACCTCATGGTGAGAAAAGTCCCAAATTCCTAGTTTAATGATGCTCTTTCACTGAAAAAAGAGTGTGGCCTCTTTTCTAATTCCAGTATCTTCAGCCCTACAAAGACCTCCAACAAGGTTCCACTTCAGAACCATTAAATTAACAATGATAAGCACAGATGACAAAATCCAGTGCTGGGGTTGATTAGAAGAAAAACGTTCATCTATTCATTGCTAGCAGCTTTCCAGAATATAATCTGCCAACTATACTTTTGGGTATATGTTCCAAGTATCTGAACCAAAAGAAAAAATATGTCAACTACACAATGCATTGTATCTGCATCATAAGCTATCATAAAAAAACTAGAAACCACCCAAATAGACACCAATAAGAAATGATTATTCGAGCTGAGATATAATAACTTCTTTGATACTGTCACTAAAAATGACTAATATGAGGGACCTGAAGAAGTAGTGAAAAGATCATTAAATCAACCATAGGTTGGAACAAGATTCAGTGATGTATACTCATTGGTCACAGCTAAGTAAAAGAAAGTCTATCAGGTGGCAGGATTTTTTTTTCTGGTATTTTGCTATTGTAGATAATTAGATGTTCTCTTAAATACAGTGACCCTGGAACAACACAGGTTTGAACTGCGGGGGTCCACTTATATGTGGATGTTTTTCAATAAACACTATCAATGTATTTTCCTTATGATTTTCTTAATTACATTTTCTTTTGTGTAGCTTACCTTATTGTAAGAACACAGTATGTAATACATACAGCATACAAAATATGTGTTAATTGACAACGTAACCACTAAAGCTTCTGCTCAACAGTGGGCTATCGGTAGTTATTTTGAGGGTGTCACAAGTTATATGCAGGTTTTCGCCTCCAATCCCCACATTTTCAAGGGTCAGCTGTATTTAGATGTTCAGCAATTTCAATGGACAAGGATAATCAAAATAAATGCAACCCAGCCAAACATTTTCAGCTACAGGTATGTAAATAGTTCCAGTTCTTCTTATTACTTCTTCCCGAATTTTCCCCAAAGCCATCATTAGGCATGTAAGGACTAAGACCAGCTCTGGACTGGCACAAAGACATCATGGGAATTCTGTTACCCTTCCCATGTTCCTCTGAATCACATTCCAGAACAGGCCATTTGGCCCCTCCTCTCTTATTTTCCCCTGGAGAGGCTGGAGAGTGCTCCCTCTGGTAGCCGAGCCATGTGGACTTCCAGACCATTCTGTTCCCACAGGGTTCCCTCTTGCTTCCTCATGCTCAGACCACCTCACAACCCCACCTCCTTTCCACTCCCCACCCCCCCAGTCAGCTGCCCCCTCTTACTTGGGTCTGGAGAAGTAGAAACACTGTCCTCTAGAGAATCCTTATTCTGGGTCCTAGGATTCAGACCTGTGGAAAGATGAAAACAACTTGCTTTAATGAAGCTCATTCTTCAAAAAAGTTCTGACCAGTTGTGGTTAAAAAAGTTCAAAACTGTAGTTAAAAATAAAAATGTGAACCAAGTATAAAATCTGTGCTGAATATTTCCAACAGGACAAAAGAATCAATGGAAGAAAAATGAGCAATCTAAAATTTGGGAATGAGCCAGAATTTTACTCTGAGGTTATCAATACTATTCTTTGCCCAATGAGGCCGTTAGTATATGCTCACACCTGCACATGTATACACACAAGCACAGCAAAAAGCAATTTACCACATATAGTAAGAAAAGAGACATATTTCAAAGTCATTTCAACCAATTAACACAATCTTTAGCAAATATAAAATGACCTATTTGAATTCAGTTCACTCAACAATTATCTTCTGGAGTTCTCTTCCCCAAATCATGGCTTTCTGAAGTATGACATCAAAACTCACTACTTTAAGAGGAAAAAAAACAATGATTTTAACTACTGGGCTGCAAGGAAAACAAAAAGATTCTTTGAAATGCAACTTATTGATTGAAAAGTAATAGAACTAATTTTAAAACACACATATTGATATTTAAATGTTCCTTTCAAAACATATATTTACTAGAAAATTATGATACTATAAAAAGGATTGGAAAGATCCTCACCACATTGTCAATAGTGGCTATCTCTGAGAACAAAGCTGGAGGAGGTGGCAGAAGGTAAATGAGAACTTGTGCTTTTTACTTTGTGTCATCTGAATTTTTTATAACAAGAACAAAAATTTTTAAATCCCTTATAAAATCTTTGAGAAGACAAGCTATTACCTGGGAGAAAGCATTTGCTAACCACAGATCTGGCAAAGGACTTGTATCCAGAACATATAAAGAACTCTGAAAACCCAGGAGCAAGAAAACAAACAATTTGATTAGAAAATGGGCAAAAGACTTGAACAGACATTTCACCAACAACATATACAGAAGGCAAATAAGCACAGGAGACGATGTTCATCATTAGTCGTTAGAGAAATGGCACATTAAAAGTACAGTGACATACCTCCTGAGAACTCTTTGAATGGCTAAAATGACAGGTCACACTAAGTGCTAACAAGGGTGTCGAGTAACAGAAACCCTTATTCATTAATAGAAATGCAAAATGGTATACCATTTTTAGAAAGAAGTTTTGCAGTTCCTTAAAAAGTTAAACATATATTTATCATTTGACCCAGCAAGTCCACTTCTAGGAATTTACCAAAGAGAGACGAAAATTTATGTTCACATAGAAACTTGTTATGTAAATGTTTAAAGGGGTTTTATTCACAGTTGCCAAAACCTGGAAACAACCCAAATGTCTTTTGACAGGTGAAGGGATAGACAAACTAGTACATCCATACAATGAAATACGACTGGGCAATAAAAAGTAGTGAACATTACTGTTGATGTATGCAACAACTTAGATGAATCTTGCAAGCACTATGCTGAGTGAAAGAAGCCAGACTCAAATAGCTACATATTGTATGGTTCCAAGTGCATGACATGTTGGGAAAGGCAAAAACTAAAGGGAGAGAAAACAATATCAGTGGTTGTCAAGGGGTGGGAGGAGGGGTTGAGTACAAGGGACAGCACAAAGGAACCCGGGGGAATGGACATGTTCTGTATCTTGGTAGGTGTGTTTGTGGTTATGGCTCTAGGAATTTGTCAAATCTCACAGAACTGTACACTAAACAGCGAATTTTACCGTATGTAAATTAAAAAATTAATATATATTTTTTTAATTTAAAAAGATGATGTCATTTGGACAAAACAGTTTTAGAACTTCTTTTTTGGAACTGCCTCCAGTAGATTTTTAAAAATTACTAGTCGTCATAATAAGATACAATTTATTAAATCAAACAAATATAGTGTTTTATTCAAACCCACACTATGAGGCCCTTTTCTACAGATAAAAAAACTAAAGTTCAGAGAAATTAAGCAATTTACTGAAAATCACACATTAAGTAGGTGAAACCTGTGTTTAGACTCCTGCTCAACTCTACAGATGCTCCATTTCCTGACTATCCATCTGGGGTACCAGTTTTCAGCTATTGAAAATGTTATCTGCTCTTTGTCAACAGCTAAAAGCCATTTGGAGCTAAATTTTCTGAAAAATCTGTCTTAGCTGATTACATCCATTTTCATGAAAACACAAAGCATGACTATAAAGAAGCAAAGAGGTGGATTTACTTATTCAGCCTAAGAACGGGTATAACGGAAATTATAAAATTGGCATTCTCAAAACACTCTGAGCAATAGGAGAATTATTAAATACATCACCACACAGGTTTGGATGCTAAGTTTAATCATTCAATCACTTTTTCTTTTTTCTTTTTTCTTTTTTTTTTTTTGGAAGAAAACCCAATCCAGACTTGGCCTATAAGAACTGAAATTCTTACACTAATAAAAACAGTTCAACTTACAATTGCTCATGCAATTGTTTAAAGAGGCAACCAATAAAAGGGTTCCTGGAGCAGCTTTGGCTCGTAGGCCAAAAGCAGACTTCTACCATTTCTAACTTACACAAGCACATTTAAGGCCACCAGCTTCTGATGCTGCATATGTACACACACACACACACACAGTGTGCACACACGCACATACTAATTTTATTTTAAATACATACTATTGAAAAAAGTTTAAAGAAATAAATATTTTAAGGACTTCTACCAATCTTACACATTTGCATTTCAAGCCCAATTCACTGCCTCTCCCACCAACTCTGCCTTTGAGGCAAACAGACTTGCTATTGGCATGTGAAAATCCCCAACAACCTGAGAGGACAGAGGTGAGACCTTCTGGTCAGTTGGCTATGCTCCAACCTGACATTTGGGAATGAACCCCACTCTCAAAGTTCAAAGCCAGACATACAACTTGGGGAGCCAAAGCTGAGAAGGTCATCTCAGTTCTGGCTCTTTTGACATCTGTTCAGAGTTGAGAAGTCTGACCATCTTCTCTGGTTGTTAATTTTAGGCTAAAAAGGGTAATCAGTGTGAGGCTTTTGGTGCTAGTTCCAGAGGACAACTACAAGCCTGTGCCTAGGGCAAGTCAAGTCATTTCTCCTCTCTGGGATTCAGAGAGCGTTTATCCATAAAAAGCCCAACCTGGTCTGAATAAGTGACTCTAAGGCTATGACTTACTTTTCCTTTAGCTCTCAGGCTAAATCTGCCCCATGGCCTAATACACAACATACACACGAAGCTAAAGATTCTGAGCCCCAGTACCAAAGAGAAAGAAAACTTGGCATTACTTATTTTCTTTTTCAAAATTCTCCAGAGCACTTACCCCCAATGAAGGGAATGATATGACTAAAAAGTCTTATAAACTGGGGCCTAGTTAAAGAAATAGAGGGATAAAAACTATTTGTCCAGTCCCACCAACTACCTGGTCCCTGCTGGACAGCGTGTGAAAAATAAGTGAATAGTACAGGCGTGAGGCCCCAGCCAACAATGCTCAAAATGAAATTCGACAGGGCCAGGAGGGAAATCCAGAGACACTACTCCTGAGAATCGTGACTCACATACAAATCAAATCCAAATACAGGAGAAAATCTGAGTCATGCCTGAGTGCCTGCAGATGGTGCAAACTGTCAAGCCCAGGAGGTGAAGGTGGAGTCATGGATAAGTTCTTCCTGTTTCTTTTCTATTTTTTAATGAATGAAATGTTACCTAGTTATTTGTTTAGATCCTACCCTGTCCCAAAACAAGGACCCAATATGACACGTTGCCTTTAAGTAACTCAATCTACTTCTGATCCTTACTGACAACTCTGTGAGGAACGCAGGCAAGTGAAGATTTTTATGCCAGTTATACAGATGAAGAACCTGAACTTAGCAAAGTCTGAAGACTAAACTCCAAAGGTGGGGATGATACTTTGTTCCGGTGGCTTCCATCATAGCATGCTCTCTCGTCTACCACATCATAATTTAGCTCCCATGTTCGAACCCCACGGCATTACTGGAACCACTCACAGTTCAATTCCCTGTGAGAAGCTTTCCTTTCATGATTGTTACCTCACATGCAACCGCTTCAAGTGAATTACAAGCCAGAGCTCTCTGAGGTGAGAACTGATATCTTAATCATTTTGTTTCTTCTCAGGCTGTAGCACAGTGCCTAGAGTTCAAGAAACATTTCTAGAATGGGTCAAAGTTTAATAAGTATAAAGAAAGCAAACCATATTCCATGAGGATTGAGAATGGCTTGAAAGGAAAGTCAATTCAAAACCAAGCAAGGCAGGTAAAGATTGCTCGATTCTTTCAGGAAAGGAATCCAGGTAACTGTTCAATAAGGTTATAAGAGAAAAGAAAAACATTCTTCGGGAGAGAGAAAAATAATCTCAGAAGGCTTTTAGCATTCATTCAACTACCTGATATGTGCCAGGATCTGTTTTAAGCTCTGGAGATACAGCCATGAACAAAAAAAATCCTTGTCCTCATGGAGCTTATAATAAAAAATATACCTACTACGTCAGGTGGTAGTATGGAGAAATATTAGGCAGGAAAGATGGGTGGGGAGTGCCAGGATAGAGAATGGTAATTCAGGGAAGACCTGAAAGAAGAGAAAAAGCTGTGGGTACAGTGGCCCTATAATTTATCATCCAACCTAGGACACCTTTGAGAGTGAAAGAGGATGCTAGTAATAACCATATGGGACAATGAAGTCAAACCAGGACTGTCCTGGGCAAACTCAGCCATATGAATCTGAGCCATGAAGCTCTCTAGTATAAGGGCATATAGCAGAGGAGAAAGCAAGAGAAAGGGCCCAAGACTCAGATGTGCCTGATACATTTGGGGAACCACTAGAGTAAAGTGAGAGGGGAAAGCAGATGAGGTCTGAGAGTGACCAAGGGCCACATGATGCATGGGGCTCTGCTGGCTACTGCAATGCTTTTGGCTTGTTACTCCTAGTGCATTGGGGTCAGGGGGAGAGGGCTCGGAGGATTTTGTGCAAATGTCTCATGATCTGACATCTATTTTTGAGGGGTCACTCTGAATTGCTATGCTGAAAATTAAAAATGGATCTTCTTAGTGCAGCAAAGGAAAAAGAAAAATATGCAAATAAAAAAGGCCAGTTAGTAGGCTACTGAGACAGTCCATGTGAAGGATGATGGATTCTTGGACCAGGCTAGGACTGGCAGAGGTAATAAAATATGGTAAGATTCCGGACATATATCCTGAAAGTAAATCTGACATTAGCTGGGTATTCTACATGGTAGAAAAAATCAGAATGATTCCATTTAATTTCTCTGTGGCTAGCTAACATAATCGATCAGGAAGAATAAGATCAAAGATGGGAGTTCAACTCCCATGACAGACCTATGCTACAGACCCCCTCTTCTGATGACCTCTGGCCCTTCTGAAAACACATGCTACCTGTCATAAAAGGACTGGGCAAGAGTAAGGATGACCCTATTCCACTATATCACTCTGACTAGAAAAACAACTCAAGGTGCCCACACCTTCTCTAAGAAGCTAAATATTCTAGAACATATTTAATTGAACACTTACACACCAATTAGACTAATTTTGTGGATCATTAAATGCTTCTCATATATGGCAGCTTGGTCTTAGAAGTATAAGTTCATGTGTCAGTAAATTCACTGTGGGAATGAATAAAGATAAGCTCTTTCAATCTAGCAGAGACACAAACATGGAAACAAACATCGAGATCATGATGTGCCATGTGGTACAATTGGGTTACGCATGTGAAACTGTGTGGAAACACACCCAACATCTCCTGGGGAGAAGCGAGAAGCACCAGGGAGGGCTTCAAAACGGAGGTATTGTTGGAACTAATTCATAAAGACTGAGCTGACATTTCCCAGCATGAATCAGGGGGCAAAGATAAGATAAAAACATATTCCATACAGAGGGACTAGTCTATGCAAAGAAATAAAAGGACAAAAAACTATGCTGTTCCCTTCTCCTGATTATTTTTATGGGTTTGCCCCCGCCACCCCCCCTACAACACACACACACACAACTGAACGCTCTTCTAGAGCAGAGACCACTCCTGCTCTGGCCCTGGCCCTGCCCTCAACACCAAACTCATAAGCCTCCCTCAATCACGACTCATTGATAGACTGATGATAAATGTGGCTTGACCAACATGTTCTTGGCTAAAAATGTACTGTGCGGCCCATTTATAATTCCATGCATTATAAAGCATTGCTTCTAAATAGGTCACCCAAAATTGTGGCTGAAATGATTCCAAAATAGATGCAGCCCTGCTTTTCTAGTCTCTGTGTCGTTTCTAGATGTGAGCCTGCTCTGAGAATCCCAACTCTGTTATCTCTTGGGTTGGTTACCTGCACCATTGTTGCTAAGCAGGTTGATAGAAAGCTCTTCAGTTCCGCTGAAGTTCAAGGAGGACATGCTGTCACCAGGCTGGTGGGAAGTGCTATACCTGCAGAGAACAGAGCCCAGCCACCTGGCTTAATGCACAGCATTACCTCTTTTATCCTGCTCACCCTGTATCCCAGGGGTTTTTTATCAAAAACAGGCGTGAATACTTAGCCACATAGGCTAGCAACCACTGGGATCCATATCACAAGCTACTAGGCTGCAGTGCTTGGTTTGTGTGCAAGTTCTGGCCTCCTGTGACAGGCTCCTCCTGCCCTGGCACCTTAGCTGCCATAGCCACACTAAACTACCTACCTTTCTTGTCCTAAGCCTCCTCCTGCTAAAACCAACAGGAAGATATGAGGTTCATGAATAGAGGTACCAAGTTAATCCGGTAAAGATGGTCATGCCCTGTCTGTATCCCTCATCCATGCCACTGGACATGGAGGTAAGTGAAAAAGGGGCCAAAGATTGGTCTTTGCAAAGTGTTTCCTAAAGCACTACACTAAGTCCAGGTTTAACCTGGGCTCATGCTTGTCAAGGATTAAATGACTTTCTTCCTATACGGGCTCTCTTTGGATGCCTTGTAACACATTCGGAACTCTTGGTTTAAAAAGAATTGTTTCCACAAACACAGGCCTTGATTTTCATTGCTTTCAGCATTAACTTCTAAACTCAACAATGGAATTTCTCAGTGACCGAAATGATAAACTCATAGACTGACTGCACAAAACACACAGCATGAATCACCTATCTCAGCCCCTGTTTTCACTCTTGACTGAGGATTAGAAAATATTCAAGTCTGAAGTTTACAAAGCATGTTTCGAATTAAACCTAAAGCTAAAGCAGGGCCAAAGTAACATCTCTGGGAAAAATGTCAGGCTGTTTGCATTGCACTTGGCCCCATGAAGGGAATGACACTGACTGACAAAGGAAGGCCCTGATCTCGTACTGTCTCTTCAAGTCTTATAAACATGACATTTTGTCAGTGGTCTGTTCTGCACATTGTCCTGGGTGTCAGAGAATGTTCTTAAAGTATCACCCAGAGCCCTGTGCACAGTCTCACCTTCCAGTAGCTTCATGATATGCTAACTCCAGCAGCTCTGCAGCAGAGTGAGTTGGATCCCTTTGCCCACTGCCCTGTAGCTCCGCCATATTCTGTTGGGTGTGGTGATGGATCTGGATGGCCTCTCCGGATGGTCCTACCCAGACGAAGATCCACTGAGCATCATTCCCACCCGACAGCTAGTGCTGTGCACTTATCTCCATCTCCCTGCTTTCTAGCTGCTGAGATAATGGGTGTCGGAGAGGTTGAAAGAGCACATCACAGACTACACACACAGAAGAACATTATACACATGATCCTCTGGCTCCCACACAGGACACCTCCTCTTTTGGGCAGGACTTAATCCTCCTGTGGGGCCTCATGTTTGTCATCCTGTTCAGCCTAAGAACATTTAAGAGCCTTTGTCTCAGGCATGTTAACTGAGATGTCACAGAGAAATACAGAAGTACAGGAGGCAAGAGCCCTTCCTGGGAGAGTTAACAAAGCCTAGATGAAAAGGAACACACAAGTGAAACACCAATGATTCTGTTAATACATAAAAGAGCAACAACAGTGACTCTAAGAAGCAGCGAATATGTAAGTGCAAAAAAGACATCGAGTAGGAGATAAATCAGAATAAGTCTACCAAAAAAAATGCTTCCTAGAGAAAGAGAAGTTTCAGAGCTGAGTATTAAATAAAGTTAGAGGGGCTAAAGGAGAGGGCATCTGGATAAAAGGAACAATCTGCGTGAAACCCCAAACACAGAAGAGGTGAGACATATGCCAGAGACCACCAGATTAGTTTGGAAAAGAAAATAACCTCTGAGGATGGGAATGAGAAGACAGAATATTGGGGAGCCTGGCAAGTACGGCCTCAGCAATTAGAGGGCCAGGTGGGCAAGAGGATGCAGGTTTGGAGAATGCTGTTTTAGTAAAAGAAGAAAAAGCACAAAATTGTGTTAGGAGGAAAAGCACAAAAGTAACAGGAACTGAGGAAGAAACGTCGATAGTTCTTGTATGAGAACTCGAAGGGAGCCAGTGGGGATAAAAATAGAAAGAAAACGACACCAAAGAGACACCAGAAAGAAACAAGTCATATGACTGGTTATGGCAAAAATAAGGGCAGGGCAAAAAGGGGGTTTTGGGAAATGACCTCCAAATACAGCCAAGAAAACCAGGTTCATTGCTCACTTATTTAACTTTTAATACTACAAGCAAGTATAAACAACAACAACTAAACATTTCCAGGCATGCAGCAGATGGCTTCCATGAAAAAACCCTGGAGTTTACTGCATCTGTTCCTTCCTAGCCCAGTAAGAGCCCATTAAGCTGAAGTTTAATTTTAGCCACAGCTTTATAAAACCCGACTGTCATCTTTAGGACAGAATATAGATCAAAAAGGATAGACTATGAAAAACAGTGAATTTGGAGGAAAAAAAAAATTTTTCAGTTGTCAGAGACCCCTGAGAGAAAACAAGGGAATGTAACTGTGTAATCAAAACAGTAATATACTATCCAGAGAGAGCCAAGAATGACCAAGGATGACAGATGTTCGTCTTAGGAAAGAAAGCAGGTGGCAAAGCATAGTCTCTTTCAAATAGAAAAACAGAAGCCCTCAGGTTGATACAGCTAATTGTAGTTACAAAGCCCCTTCCCAAGGGTGTCCACCAGATCCCAATAAGAACCCCCCAGTAGGCAAAATGGTCACCGTTACTACCCCCATCTCACAGGCGGGGCACCAGAGGTGCAGCGAAGTTAAGATACTTGACCAAGGCATGTGGCTGATCAGTGCTGTTGACAAGGACTAGGAGCTCCCAGTCCAGGGCTCTTTCCTGAGCCAACAACTTACCCACAGGAAAAGTGTGCATCCAGCGCCTTCTGTTTGAAGTGAGCTTCATGGGCATTCGAGAGGGGGCAAAGGGGTTGATCAGCGCCCGCTGGGGTGTGTATCCCCCAGGTCGAACATGTAGCATGGATTCTGCACTGCCTACATGGAACCTTCCTGGTGCGCTGGAGTCTCGCTGTGGTGGCTCCATCATGTTCTCCAGGACATCTGCCGGGTATTGCAGAGTTGAGGCACAAAGAGAGAACACAGAACCACAATGAAACCACAACTAGGCAGACCAATTGGCCAAGGCTAATGAGGATCTTAGATATCATACATGTTAGGCAGTGAGGGAAATGAGTAAAATCATCAAAAATAAAGAAATGAAATATTGGGTTTGTTTACTTTTTAAATAATTAGGAGAAGGGGGTTCTGGTTTCCAAATTACTGGCCAGATGAAGCCACAACCAAACCTAATGGGAAGAACCAGATATTGCCTGGAGACCCTGGACTTTAGTCTGGATACAATGAGTGAATGGTAGGACTTGACTTGTTTTCCTTGGGGTAGGTATATACCGTATGTGGGAAGAACAATAAAAAAATATATTTGGTGACCAAGAGGCAGACCCTGGCAGAGACAGTTCATGTGTTTGATAAACCTGTTTGATTTTCCTCTTAGGCACACAGCAAGACTATAGTTTCCAGCCCCTCTGCACTGGGGCCAAATAACTTAGCCAACTTCCAGCCAATAAAACACTGATGGAAATGACGTGTTCTAAATGAAGACCTAGACCACAGTTGTCCCCACATAAGATCTCCATTTTCTTTTCCCCTGCTGTGGCAACTTTGGAGACCAGTGTTGATGATCATGGCATCCCAAGATGAAAGGAGTCTGGGGTTCTGAATGACTGGGTGGATCAGAAACCCCTCTCACTGACTCAGTAGCCTGGAACATAAGTAAGCAATCAAATATTTTTGTGTTAAAAATGTTCTGGGGTGAGAAAAGAATGAAGAAATGGATGTATCAAGCCTTGACCAGGCAAGGAAATGACATGATGTTTAGATGTGACCTGTCCTGTCTAATGGTCCCTATTATGGGAGAGGGAGGCAGCATGTGAACCTGAGTGGATCAAAGAGCTGAAAACCCAACCAATTTCCCCTGTGTGCATCCCATGTTCACTATGCAATTCCTGAGATTAGAAAGTGGGTCCAGCAGGTGCAAATTCCATGGTTCTACCCAATAAGAGCCAATATTTAATTCCTCAAGCCGATTTATAGGCAAGAAGAAAACATTCGGATCTCCATGAAAGCTGCATTTTTCATTGAAAATTAATAAAGTGACTGACGTTCTGGTTTATCAAATAAAAAAGAATGTGGTCTAGTTAGTTATCATGGAAATAAAATGAGAAAACTCAATTAAAAAAAGATTAGTACATATCCTGAAAGGGATGAGAAACAGGACTGAGGGATAAAGGGGGTCAAAATTTGTAGAGGAAATGGGAAATGTTTCCTATGTCACACAGAGTGGGTACATGGGTGAGAACCCCTAAACACCCAAACATAACAGAGAAAGAGGAAACAAGGCCTGTAGATGCTCTGCTTTACCATATTCCAGTGAATTGCTTTTAGGTTTTTCTAAGAAACTCCCAAATATCACCACGGGACACGAAATCAATTCTACTATTCAGATAATTTTTTAAAAAACTTTTCAAGCTACTTGGATTAAGAGAAACATTATCTCCTCAGAGGAGAGCTGGCTTTTAGAATAAAGACTTTTAAAAGATTAATGGTTAGTTTAATTTAGCTTTTGCGACAGACCCTTCTAAGAATATTTTCAGCAAAATGGTAGTAACTATCATATAAACTTAGAAACTTCTAGGAGGTGGGGAAAAGCTAACCTACAAATTTTAGAATGTATTAAAATTTTTTGAATACTAACTCTAATTGATGTAGGTTACATAAGCTACTTTCTCTAGTCATGTAATTACATATCTGTTCCTTTCTCTTTCAGAATTTCCTTTTTATACTTTGAACCAGTAAAAAAAAAATAGCGAAATCTTTTCTCAGCAATGAGAAATTCTCCTAGGCCCCTGGCACCGTGTGTGTGGTGCCTAACAGATGACAGTGCCCTGCTCCTCCGTTCTGAGGCCCCGCCAGTGGCTTCCCCGCTTCAACACGCTGGGTCACAGAAAACACTCCTCGCCCCTCAGGAATCCTTCCAGGGCAACAGGAGGCAGTCGTGTGCACACAATATTCGCAAGTCAGTGATCAAGTCAGGAAGGCTATGCTTCCATTCATATAGCATTCTTGAAATAACAAAATTATGGTGAAAGAGAATAATTAGTGGGAGGGCATGGCTATAAAGGGGTAGCATGAGGAAGCCTTGCCGTGATGAAATAATTCTGGATTTTAACTGTGGTGATAAAACTACATACACATACACACAAATGACTACAGGTAAAACTGATGAAATCTGAGTAAGCTTTGTGGATTGTACCAATGTCATTTGCCTGGTTTTGATATTGTATTAGTTACGCAGGACGTCACCACAGGGGAAAGAATGAAAGGTACATAGGACCTACCTGTATATTTTTTACGATTTCCCATGTATTCATAATTATTTCAATATAAAAAGTTTAAAAAGTCAGGAGGGGCCTGTATACTCTAGTTGTAGGTGCTGCTGGATGTGAAAGATAATATAGGAAAAGCAGCACCTGTGCTTTTTAGTGCGAGCCAGGTTAACAGGTAACTGCGAGGAGAAATCTGGAAGTAGAGTATAGGACAGAGGCTGTCTTAAGTGTGGCACAAATAGAAATTATAAGGAAATAAGCAAACGCCTTTGACCCTAGGCCTAAGAAAAGCTCTATGTTAACACAATGAAAGGCATATAGTCATAGTGACAGGGGAAGAAAGGGTAGAAACAAACTTAGTATAATAAACACATATACCCAGCTAAGGTGATTCATATTCACTGCACTGGCATGGAAATAATTAAAATGTGGGACATACACCCCACAGCTGGCCACCTTGCCCCGCCCCATCCTTTACTATCCAGGTCTGCCATGCTTCAGCTTTCTGACCTCGAGTGCTGGTGTAGCCCAGGGAGCTGCTGACTTCATACTGGTGCAGGTGGGGGTGTGGGATCATCAGGATGTTGGCGCTCCTGCCCAGGGAGCTGTCATCAGAAGCCTGGCTCCTCACTTCCTCAGCGGGCAGGGCCCGGTTGGGCATGGAAGGGCTGGATGAGACATCACAGGAGCTGGCACTCTTTCGATTGTGACTCTCCCGTTCTCGCACAGACCTAACCAAGAGACAAGTTATCACCAAGTAAGGGATGCTGCCTCACCCAGAGTTACAACTCCAAAAACTGTCACCAGCTCCAGCTACTTGGGAAATCAATTTTTAAAAATCCCCAATGAGTCCTATGAGTAGGAAATAATATAGGAGGTACTTTGCCCTGAGCAGCTGGTAAGAAAGGGAGGAAACAACAGACAGTTCTCAAATGGTCAAAGTCCTGGCAACATAACTGTGAAGAAATGATTGCTCCAGTCTGACCCCACCAATCCATCTTGTATCACTGAAAATAGGGTAACCAGACATGAGAAGACATGATGCAAGAGGAAGTACACAGAGCCATCTGAAGAGTGTTCTTGCATCAAAAAACTGAACCTAAATCTAATCAGGCCTCTAGAAATAATTGCCAGTTTACAGGATATTCAGAGAATAGATAACAAGTTAAACTTTATAAGGAAATAATCACTCAAATGAAGAAAGCAAGATATTCTACAGTCATAGAAAAAAGACATTAAAACCAAATGCAACGTGTGCATCTTCTTTAGATCCCAATTCAAACAAAATGGCTGTAAAAACATTTTTGAGATAATTGAGAAATCTGAATATGGATTGGCTATCATAGGATATTAAGGATATTAAGGAATAAGTGTTAATTTTGTTACCAGTCATAGGGTACTGTGGTAATGTAGCTTTTTAAAATTCTTATTAGACACACATTGAAATATTTACAGGTAAAAAAAATAGGATGCTTGGGATTTGTTTTAGACTACTCAAGCAAATTCTGAAATGCGTGGGAAGTGATGAAACAAGACTGACAACACGCTGATAACTGTTCATTATACTAGTCTCTCTATTTGAACATGTTTGAACATTTCTATAATAAAAGTTTAAAAAACAGTACACCTTGATTAAAACAGAAAACTCCCTCAGGAGAAAAACCTCTGTGAACAGTAGGAAGAAGGATCAGAAGAAGAAAAATCCCAGTGGGCAGGAAAAATCCAGAATGAGAGTCAGCAACCATTGATAGGTCTGCCCCTCTGGCATCAGAGCTGTTCTCTTTCCGCCTGGAAGGATTTTGTTTGAAGTAAGAGCTTAAAAAGAGCTGAAAATAGATCCTGAGGCTGACTGCAGGTTCATTATTTCAACAGTAAACATTTGAGTATATGTTCAATCCTGCACAGGGGACAAAGCACCGATTGAGACATGGTCTAGGCCCTCAGGAACACAGAGCCTAGGTGTCTGAAACACCAGCTCTTGTCATCTTTGATTAGAAAAAAGAAAACTGAGGATCTTGGACTATGAAAGCATGTTAAGATCAGCACTACTGTACCCCTAGCAGAATCTGTGTATAGGAGCTGCTGTTAACAGCATTTATTCTGAGGTCCAAACATTCTCAGGACAAGACATTAAGATGGGAAGAGGGAAAAGGCGAGAAGACAATCATGTAGCCACTACAAACTCATCTGTCGCAATGTGAAGAGACAGAATATTGTTCTAATCAATTATGCTTAAACTTGCACATTTAAGAAATCTTAGGTAAATTTGGTCAACTAGGAAACAAATAAGCTAGAACTGTTTCACACTTTAAAAACAAATTTTCTACACAGTGAATTAGCATTAAATCTAAGACTATATAAAGTATTAGAAAAATATATAAAATATACATCTCTAACCTTAGGGTAGAACTTTCTTATACAAAACCCAGAAATGAATATATTGATAAATCTGGTTATATCACAATTACTATATGACTAAAACACAATGGAGTAAATTTTAAAAAGCAGGAATGAAAGAGAAAAATGTCTTTTGCCCTTTGGGAATAATAAACCTAAAAGAAACTAGGCCATAGGACCTATATATATTAGTGGCAGCCCAGTGAAAAGATGATTCCAGAATTTGTGAATTGCTTCTCTTGACTAGAAAATGCACAACACCCTCTTTATTTGGAGAAATACCTCATAACAAACATAGCTAACAAAATGGCTGGCCCAGAGAGCCTGAGAACAGAACCCCTAATGATCTATATGGTATGGCTTCCATTTGGTTAATTTTAATTTAAAACGTTTTTGAGGCTGATCTCATGAAAGTCCCTACTGGACCTCAGGTTTTCCTAAACATCTATCCCAAAGTAAATCTGGCAAAATAAAACCTGCAGGTGGCGAGACGCTGAGCCCAGGATGGGCCTGGCAGCCTGAACACTTGAGCGTCATAGGCATCATAATCCACTTGGATGGGAAGGGCGTTCTCAGGTTCTTTTGGAGTCCCAAGAGCTGAAATACACAAATAATACAAATCATCATCAAAACACATTTCAACCAGATGCCTTCAGAGGGTCTTCATCAAAATCTGCAAGGCACAGGTCATCATCATCATCCTCTCCTCCTGAAAAAAATGAGATAATAACCCTTCATCAGGTTGTTGAGATTAAATGACTTATATGTTAAAGGATATAGAAATAGTATGGCATTAAGTAAAGGCAAGGCGATGGCAGTATGTAATTCTTCTGTGATCCCACTTTTAAAATATCATCTTAATATGTATGTTTTGTATTTTGACACTTTCTACTCGACACCTACTATTGATCTATGAAAAAGAACATCAAGGTTTTATTATCATCGATTTTGTAGTTGACAGGACAAAAATATGCAAAGTGGTTAAGGGACTTTCCAAAGGTCACACAAGGAGAACTCAGGTTTCCCAACTTGGCTGTGAACTTTTTATGTGACCCCACATAATCTTGTTGCCATGAGTTAGCTAACTCTTTCTTAAAAAAGATAAAAGGAGAAAAATACTCACAGGTATCACGGCCATTTTTTGCTTTCTCAAAGGCAGGCTGTAAAATTAAATAGAGAATTAATCACTCCATTCTCTGCTGGAATAGAACTTATTATAGGCACAGTAATGTAGGTGGCTGCTCCACAGGGCAGAGACCATGTCTTAGCCCTCACTGTAACCGAAGGCCGTAGACCATGGACCGTGGCTCCATTGGGCGTGAACCAAGGACCTTCTGCATGTAAAGCAGACAAGCTAACCACTACACTATAGAACCACATCCTTTCGTAACATTTTAACCTTGAAAATGATCATGTTGCAGAGAAGTTCCTCCACATCCCACTTTGCCAATGGTTGTGGTGAAGGCATAAAACCTCAGGAGGCAGGAGAAGGATCTTTCTAGGCAGAGTCTCACTCTCCTAGCACTTCTCTACTTGATATAATCTATTTTTAGGAGTCCTCATATTCCTCCAAATTAATATTTTCCCTATCAGAAAAGTAACATCCACCTCCTCCCCTCCAAAAAAAGGGAAGAAATGGCCCTGATAACACTAATGTAACAGTCACAGTGGGGCAACCTTCAGAGGGTTCAGCTCTGCCAGAAATAGGCAGATGGAAGAGAACACCCTAGTGTGAGGCCTATATACCTAACAGCCTGTTTTTCTCTTCATATTACATTAAAAAGGCTTTTTCACATTCTTTAGAGTAGCATTTTTATTGGGTACTAATATATTCCACCAAGTGGATATTTCATGGTTTATTTAGCCATTTCCCTATCATTTTTGACATGTCACTATAATGAATAAAACTAGACCAAGATCTCTTGACATTCAATATCCTTGATTATTTTCTTAGGCCACATGGCTAAAAATGTAGTTATTTGGTCAAGTGGCATAACCGTTTGTACTGTTCTTGATACACATGGCTGAAATGCTTTTCATATGTAATGGACACCAACCAGGGACTCAAGCACCAATTTCACCACATTTTATTCCAGCATTTGGTATAAATGTTAATATGTTCTTAACATATTTGGTATGCAAAAATTGAACCCTCATTCTTGTTTGAATCTGTCTTTAACTATCACTAAGATGTGACCTTTTAAGTATATTTCCACTTTGCTGCAATATGCATCTATATATTTGTCCTTACCAGTATCTAAGAGGTCTTCGTGTCTAAATAAACCAATTACATCATAATAAAAATAGTTTTTATTATTAAAGGACTAAAAATAGTTCTATGTCATATTTTTATCAAAGGTATTTCTTATGTCTGGGGGTTTGCCTTGTTGATTATTTAACATGGAAAATTATAAAGTTCTAAGACAATTTCTGAAATTCATTTATCATCATTGGGGTAAATGAGTGTCTTAGGACCAAAATAACCACGTGGGTGTGTGACAGTCCCTGAAGGCTCTGCTGGTTGGTAACACCTACCTTCTTTCCTGCCAGTTTTATCCGTGGGGTAAAACTGTTACAAAAGAGTTGGCTTTTGGACGTGTAGAAACTGTAAAAGAAACAAACGGGGTTATTAATCTAACCTCCTTTCATTTTAAACCTCAAGAAAAAAATGAAATCCCAGCTATGGATCAGTCCTCTTGTGAAAGCCTTTGTCTCGGGCTTCATTGGTCTTCCCGATTCTAACTTCTTTTGTAATAACTACAAAACATTAATTAAGTTTTTAATTGTGTTCTATTCTTTTCCTCCATAAATTGTTTCATGCTAGCTTCTGATTACTAACTGGATAAGAATCTCCTCCTTACAGCAGAGATAAATCTATTTATACCACAATACTTTTTCACCTAGATACTTGGCATGATGCTGGAATAAGGGAGGTTTCTATCACTCCTTGATTGATCAACACTTAGTAAGCAAGAACAATCCAGGCAATAAAAAGAAAAGGGGGCACTAGAGAAAAGATGGCAGAAACAAACCATCAAGTCCCCATCTCTCTGGAAATCATATCTTAATGCAGTTGTCAGATACACAAGAAAACTGGAGACGCAGCCTTGCCCTGGGTATGATGAATGAATAAGTGAATAGAGGCTGTGTAGCCTTTTCTATTCCTTATGCCTCTCTCTGTATTTTTTAAATCTACAACTTGTGCTAAAAATTGAATACTGAATATTGACCAATCCCCACCTTCCATCATAAGCAAAAAAAAGGGGAGAGGCCAGTATCAATAGATAACCAGTGGCACATTAGGTATATAAGAATTTAAGAATA
>CM053510.1:94993360-95177699 GCA_028627145.1 Eidolon dupreanum | reverse complement strand
GTCCATGACCAAGATAAAGAAATATTACCGGCTGAAATCAACGTTTGTGATGAGTTTTCAAGTTGATCTCCAGCAAAGATTTGCAACTAAACAGAAGCCAAAATTGAGCTTGCGGCATCAGCGAAGTGGCCATCTGCCCCTCGGGAGTTCTGCCTGAAGACAGACAATCCAGAGAAGGATAGAGTGCTCTGGAAGCACTCGAGAGAACGTGGCTACTGGCACTGGGGGCAGCACAGGAAGAACTCATGAAGAGAGATACTGGGGCTGGTTGTCAGAGGATAAACAGCATTTGTGAGGGAAAGGGCAGGTGGAGAGGCCCTCTAGATAGGTGTCTGCCAGGCAGAATGAAAGGAGGTAAGTGGTAAGAAACAAGGCCTAAGACGTCAGACTTTAGTCTTTATCAAGCCAGCATGAGGAATCAGGAAAAGAGACGTAGGATTTGGTTTTCACAAAAAATGACTCTGGCAACCACATACAGCAGTGGTTGATAGACCCCCATGGTTCCCTGGTGCTGCATCAGGGTCTGCTGTGTGAGGCCAGAGAGGAACACTAATACTGTTTTGCTTTCATATACTTAGTTCCAAGTAAGACTTTTACTTGAAGAAAGGGCCCTGTTACTTAGGGAAAAAAAAAACTTTTTTAAAGGAAAGAAGAAAGCACAGCTCAAAAGAAGTGATTCTCAACGGGCAGATGGGGGGAATTTTGCCACCTGGGGGGTACATGTGGCAATATCTACAGACATTAAAAAATATATTTTTTTAATCTAAATGATTTCCCTCCCCAGCTTCCAATGGTTTTACCTGTATTCTCTATAACCTGCAATCATTTAAAAAAAAAATCATGAAACATTAAAAAGAAGTAATAGCCCAAGTCTTTTCACTTTCGCCTTCGGCATGTTTATTTGAGGACATCTAGTTCTCATAATTAGTTTCCAGAGGTATGAGCTCTACCTGTAGTGTTTCAAAGAAACAGTTTATCTTTCTCCAGGTTTTTTGATAGGGAAATTCACTTAGCCACTGTTTCTGCAGACATTTTTAGCTGTTAAAACTGGGAGCGTATGTGCTGCTGGCGTCTAGAGTAGAGGTCAGGGATGTTGGTCAACACCCTACAATGCACAGGATATCCCCCACAACATAGTATGATCTGGCCCAAATGTCAGTAGTGTCAGTGTTGAGAAACCCTGGTCCAAAGAATGGACTGAAGAAGAGAGATTACTGCAGTTGTTCAAAAAGATGAAGACCAGGATCAGGCAGTGGCACTGGCAGAGGGATGAGAGACACTATCCTTGAGCTAGAATCAGCAGGGACACTGAGGCCTCGTCCCATGTGAAGAAGAGGCATGGGGATTTTTCTACAAACGGAGGAGGCCAGGCACAATGTTGGTCTGCTATGGACTGTGGGAGTGGGAAATAGTAAGAGTTGGGAATAGTAGTGGAAATAAGTCCTCCAAAATTTGTTTCTATTTTTTTCACTGTAGACTGTTCCTATGTTACTGCTACTACATTACATGTCGAGAAGCTTAAAACAAATGTTGGAACTTTAGTTTCTACATTTTCTTGACAAAAGACTTTATAGTAAGAACTTAACAGATTTGAAGAGAAAATAGCAAGGAAGTCTTATCATCTACTATGAGTCAAGATCACACCCACCTGTGGTTTATCCAGTGAGGAATATTATAGTCGTCACCCTGACGAGAATCGTGAGGAACACTCCGATTATGCAGCTGAAAAGGAAAAGGCCAGCAAAGATCAGCTAAAAATTAAGTAGGCTGTGAAACTGCTCCAACTTTTCTGTGTTTTATTATTCTCAAGATCACCCTGGCCTGGTGCTAGAAACAGGCCTTTAGTACAAAATCCAAAATCTAATTACCTTGAACAGTGGGACAGCATGTAACGGTTGCTCCCCCATGCATACCAAGTCCACACCAATTCCTAAAAAAAGAAAAGACAAAAATAGTTTGGGGGGCGGTGGTTGAGGAGGGGAGAGGCAGAGGTAAGTGCTCCAATCTATTATTGATGTTATTCCACTGAGTGAGGGTATGAGGCAAAGTCAACTTACCATCCTATGATTTATAACCTCCTCAGTGCTGCCTACACAGTGAAGAAGTAAATAGTTCCGTCACACCTGCCACTATCTGATGCTTGACAATCAGCCTCTGACTGCCTTGTGAATTATGATTTGTCAAAAAGACATCCAGGCCTCCATTACTGAAGTGTCAAGGCCAGAAAGAAAAAGGAACCCTGTCATCTCAGTAAAAAAGCAAAATGACCCATATCATTAACAGAGCTTCATTACTGGCAATCAGGATTTATTTCCCAACTCCATCTTGTTGTGGAAACACAAATTAAATGGGGGTACAGAGGTGTGAGCTGGGGAAGCATGGCATATCACGGAAGGAGGGCTGGACTTGGTGACCCAAGGGTACTTCCAAAGATGGGCTCATGGATGGATACTGGTTGAAACAGTCCCCCCAGAAAGGGTTCTCCAGTGTCACGTATATTTGGGAAACTCACAGTACCAGTTATGCCCTTTGGAGATAAACAAGATACACTAATTTAATAAAATGCAATTAAAGAATGAGCCTAACTGTGCACAACCCAGCATTTCCCAAACCAATTTGACAATGGAACTCTTTTTGTCACCTATCATTATTCACATCCCCAGACCTCCATGCACAGAGCCAGGGAAAGCTTATAGTTCTAAAGGTAAGTCGAGCTATAAACACTCAGAGACAGCACAAACCAGGGAGCATTACCATTATCTATCATCCGCTGCTTGGTCAAGATCATGAGTAGCCGATCCACTTCAAACACACCCACCCCAGGCGTGATCACCACAGACATCTGGCCAGTTCGGTCAAAGTTGCGGTTGATGTAGTGCTTGTCAAACACTTGAACAAAAGCAAAAAGTCCTCCAATGAAGATGTTATGGCATATCAGAAACCAGCCACTGGCAAGCATCTCTATGCTCTCAGAGATTTATATATATTTCTATTACTGCAACTGCCACATTCTCACTTGATTTCTAGTTAGTCATATGCATGTCTGTCTTTCCCTTCTATATTAAAAACTGCTTTAACAGAAGACTATGTCATTGTCACCTGTTAATCTCTCCCCATCAATCCTTGCCTTGTACATACTTAAATGCTCAAATTTAATGTCATTAATTTCCATCCATAAATGAGTCTGCACTGAAACTTATAAGAATAAAATATTAATTTCCAATAATATTTGAGAAGTTGACCAGAATCTTGTGATGATGTTGTAAATTTGGCAATTAATTCTTTTTTCATTTCTGGCTTGTGTAATTCTTACTTTGGAAAATCAATGATATTCAAGTATGACAAAAAGATTTACTAATAAAAGACCCATGCTCTAGAATTCCTAGCACCTGAGTACAGATACGTGAGAAGGTGATATACACAGTGCAGTTGACCACTCATCGTTTCTGCCACTGGCCAGGGCAGAACAGATGCCTAACTGGAGTTGGGAAGATCAGATGCAGAGACAGGGTTGCTGGGAGATGAATAGGGCTCTATGAATTCCTGTTGCTGGGGTTCCCAGAGGCACTCTGGTTCTCGCCTTCTTCAGCATGGCATTCAAACCTTTCCTGGTGACCCATTGAGCCTGTGCACCCTTAAATTTCCCTTTTTGTTTACAGTATGTCAGCTAACACATAAATTAAAGGACAAACACTCAAAAGAAATCACACCACACTCTTAACCATGGTCCTTCTTGGAAGGAGGCTGACAGTGGAGGAAGGGAGGAGCTATTCAGTTTTACTTGATACACTTCTCTATTCCCTGAATTCTAAGCACGTGGGTAACTTTTGTAATTAAAAAAAAATAGATTAAAAAAAAATATTACCTAGAAGCACTTGAGGGATAGGGTGAAAAATAAGAACACAGTTTAGTAAAACAAAAAGCGAAAGGAAGACTCTTTCAGCTCTTTACTCTTAGGTTACCATGAGAAACAGACGAGAACAGCAGGTTAGTTTCCCAACAGAAGACATAAGAGCTAAATGCTGGTCATCAGAAGTTATTACTTTTCATTAATGTTGGGGGAAGGGAGGCGGGGGCATCAGCAACTAGGTCTGGATCTTAGGACATTAGTAAAGAGAAGTTCATAGATGTGCAGTAAGCAAGATGCCTGGGGTCCTTACTCACCATTGAATGATAGATTGATGGCCTCTAGGTAGTTTCCTTGTGCTGAGGTAGAATTGTCTCCTTGAGGAAAGCCCTCTGAAGCAAAAAATATAAGAGAAGGAAAACCATCTCATGAAAGATGAACTCTTAAAAAACAAGTGGAGACTCATGGACATGGACTATAAACTAGTGGTTACCAGATGGTGGGGAATGGGGAAGGTGGGCGGAGGTAGACAGGGTAAAGGGGGTCAAATATGTGGTGACAGAAAGAAATCTAACTATGGGAGGTGAACACACAGTGTAAATATATATATGCCTTACTGTTAAAGTGTACAGCTGAAATTTATTGGATTTAGTTAACCAATGTCACCATAAAAACAAACAAACAAACGAACAAGTAGAAGGTTCCTGGCTCCATAGGGTCCCCCACCCTGTAGTAGGGACATTATTGAACTTACTGCATACATAATAAACAACTGGACCCGACCAGAAATAGAAACCTGACCAAAGCAGAAACTATACACAGCACTGGAAGGGAAACAGGCATGAACCTCTTCACCTCCCAGCTGCCACCTATATCTCCTTTCCCTGCTGCACCTTCTGTCACATAGATGCAGTACCTGCCTGTTCCAGTCGCACCAACACTGGATACTGGATGAAGAGCTTTTTAATGGTCACGAGGAGTGAAGTCCACTCTTCTCTCCTCTCATTCTGCACCACCACTCTGAAAGGAGTATTATTATAGAATAGATATGGAGCAACTATTATATATAGGACATAAGGTTCCTTACAAGGTTTCAAGGAAAGGAGAAGACGGGATTCTCAAATGTAGGGGAATTTATCATTCAATAATAATAGAGTCAAATGCATTTAACAAACATTAACAAAGAAATGTAATCACATCAATAGTGACATAGATAAAAAATTTTTTAAAAATAAGAAAATATTTAAAAACTGCCTTGAGATTGTATTAATACTCATTGTTGAGCAGAGATATGAACAGTCTCATATACTGAATTATAATCAGGTGGGATATATGAAAGGTCTTAAATGAGGACATCCATATTTATGTCACATATATATGTGTGTGTATATATATCCAATAAACATATCTCAATCAGAAAACTAAATTAATGGAAAGAGATGGCTGGGAATCTGTTAACTGTATATGGTCTGTACCTTTAAAATTTTGAACCATGTGAATGTATTCCAAAAATTAAATAAACTTTAAAAGAAAATGTTAAATTTCTATTAATCTAGTAATTACAATGCTAAGAATTTGTTCTAAAGAAATGCACAGGACCCAGAATAGCCAACACAATACTGAAAAAGAAGAAAGTTCTAGGACTGACACTATCCAGCTTCAAGACTTACAATAAAGCCACGGTAATCAAGACAGTGAGGTATAGGCAAAAGAACAGACAAATAGATTAATAAAGAATAGAGAGACCAGAAACAGACTCACATTAATAAATAAATAGTCAACTGGTCTTTGACAAAGAAGCAAAGACAATACAATAAAGACAGTCTTTTCAACAAATGGTGCTGGGACTAGGCATTCACATGCCAAAAAAAAAAAAAAAAAAAAAGAATCTAGACACAGACTTTATACCCATCACAAAAAAAATAACTAAAAATGGATCATAGACCTAAAAATAAAACATAGAACTATAAAGCCCCTAGAAGATAACATAGGAGAAAACCTAGATAGCCTTGAGTATAGTGATGACTTTTTTTAGATACAACACCAAAGGCACAATCCATGAAAGAAAAAATTGATAAGCTAGATTTCATTAACATAAAAAAAGTTTCACCACACAAGAAATAATGTCAAGAGAACAAGAAGACAAGCCACAAATTGGAAGAATATATTTGCAAAAGACACATTTGATAAAGGATTATCATCCAAAAATACAAAGAACTTTAAAACTCAACAATAAGACAATTTAAAACCCAATTAAAAAATGGGCAAAAGACCTGAACAGACATCTTGTCAAAAAAGATATACAGATGGCAAATAAGCATATGAAAAGATGCTCCACATCATATGTCATCAAAGAAAAGCAAATTAAAACAACAAGACAGCTCTATATACTGCCAAAATAGACAAAATCAGGAACACTGACAATATCAAATCCTGAAAAGGATATGGAGCAATAGGAACTCTCATTCATTTCTGGTGATGATGCAAAATGGTGCAGCCACTTTAGAAGATGGTACAGCCACTTTAGAAGACAGATTGGTGGTTTCCTACAAAACTAAAAATACTCTTATCATATGACCCCCAAAAAATCACACCCCTTAGTATTTACCCAAATGCGCTGTAAACATGTCCACACAAAAACCTGCACCTAATGTTTACAGTAGCTTTAATTATAATTGCCAAAACCTGGAACCAAGATATCCTTCAGTAGGTGAATGGATAAACTGTGGTACACTCAGATGATGGACTATTATTTAGCACTAAAAATAAATGAGCTATCAACTCATGAAAAGACATAAAGGAACCTTAATTGCATATTACTGAGTGAAAGATGTCAGTATTAAAAGACTCATACTATATGATTCCAACTATGTAACATTCTGAAAAAGGCAAAACTATGGAGACCCTAAAAAGATTGGGGGTTGTCAGAGATTGAGTGTGGTGGGGGTACGAATAATTAGAGTACAATGGATTTTTAGGATAGTGAAAATACTGCATGACACTATTAAGACGGATACATGTCATTATACATTTGTCTATACACAGAATATACACCAAGAGTGAACTCTCAGGTAAACCATGGACTTCGGATGACTATGATGTATAAACGTAGGTTCATCAATTGTAACAAATACACCACTCTGATGAGGGGTGTTAATAACAGAGCAGGGGCTGTGCATGTGCAGGGGGAGGAAGTAGATGGGAAATCTCTGAAAATTCCTCTCAATTTTGCTGTGAACCTAAAACTGCTCTAAAAAAATTTTAATTAAAAACTCAGATACATAACTATGTATTTGTTTATTTATCATGGTGGAATAGATAATGTTTTAAATTAGAAAAAAATTAAATACCTAACAATAAGGAATTAAATTACATATTTTAGGTGACAAAATATTGTACAGCTATCAAAAATTATGCGATCCTTTTCAATAATTGCTGAATAGGCATATGGAAGTTCACAATGCTATTCTAACTAAGTACACTTTATTTTATTAAAAACAAATTTTAAAAGATCATGCCAATTTTAAAATGGGCTAAACAGAAACAGATCTGGAGAAACATATACGATAGTGCTGGAAGTGTTTCACTTTGGATTGCAAAAGTCAGACCAGCGGTAAAAAACAAAAAAGATGGAAAAATGAGCTAAGGAGATGAATAGACAATTCACGAAAGAGAAATACAAAGGCCAATGAACATGAAAAAACATTTACTGTCATTAATAAATCAATCTTAAGAATTTTTCCTCCAAATTTTTCCGCCTCCTCCAAAAAAAGAGTATTTAGTGTTGGTGAGGACAGAGAAATAACACTACTGCTAGGAAATGGGATTTTCTACTACAATGGTTTTGTAAGGCTATTTGGCTGTACAAATGAAAAACTTTAAGACAAAAATAGAACATCCTTTGATCCAATAACTCCATTTCTAGGAATTTGTACTAAGGAATGACTCAGGATATACTTAAAGACTTATCTGTAAGAATATTCATTGGTAGAACCATTGACAATAGTTAAAAGTTGAAAATCAGCTCAGTGTGCAATAATAGCTGGCAACTCAATGGAATTTCTATATAGCAATAAAAATGTTGCTGTGGAAGCATAGTATCGGACGTGGAATGGCATTAGTGATTACTAAGTGGAAAATGCTGGTTTTAAACATCACATAAAAAAATCATGAGAGTCTGTGATCACATCTCTATGAAATCTAATTTTTGTCTTTATAAACAGAGAACAGGGCTTGATACATTCAGGTAGTGATGACTGTATCTAGGAGGTAGAATTGAGCGCATTTTGAATTATTCTTTACCCAACTATATTTTGATTTTCCTAAAATGAACCTATATTGCTTTTGTAGTAAGAAAAAACAAAGCTTCTTTCATCTTATAAAATGTTAGGAATGATTTTTAATGATGTGGGGGGATTTTAATATACTAATGATATAGTCATATATATGTATAAATCTACATTCATAATTCATTTATTCATGCTTTATGTATATTTTAATATATCCATAATTATACTCAAATGAATGCATACTCATTATGTAGACATAACTTCATATATTGTTAAGCCTATAGAGCTCTCAGGGTTCCAGGAATCCACTGAAGCGGTATGAAGAATTCACCTGCACAAAGGGATGAATGGTGATGTCAGGGAAGAAGATGGCTTATCACTTGCATGAAATTCTCACAGTGATACAGGACCCAAAAGATCAACAAATAATTTAAAGTATAATTCATATGAGGTTAAATATAGTGGTCAAAAGCACAGACTAGGAAGCAGATTGCCTGAGTCAAGTGCATACTCCATCACTTAATTTTCCATGGACTTTGGATAAATTACTTAAACTGTGTTCAAGTTTCCACATCTGTAAAATGGAATAACTGTGACTATCTCATATGATGTTGTAATATTTAAATGAATCAAGATATATAAAGTGCTTAGAACAGTGACGTGTACATGGCATGTCCTCAATAATAAACGATAACTGTTACCATCTTATTATTATCTCAAGAGGATTGGGGAGCCACTATTATTTCCTACCTTGTGCTTTTCTATATTTTTCAAAATTCCTACAATAAACATACATTATTTTTTACATGACATAAAAAAGTAATCTGATAAGTGGTGAAACAAATATAGAAAAATGTTCACTGTAAAACACAGGTGGTGGATATATGGGTATTCACTGTACAGTCCTCTCAGCTTTTCTATATGTTTGAAATTTTTCATAATAAAATATTATAAAGACAAACACAAAGGATGATCTAAGCTAAAAACAATGCATGATTCTAGAGAGAATTCTTAGAGATTCCAGAGAGAAATCTGGATCATGAAAAACGTATCAGTAAAGAATATTGGTACAATTGGAGAAATCTGAATATGAACTGTATGTTAGATAATGGTATTTATATCAATGTTAAATGTCCTGAATACCACTATATTTTAGTTATGTAAAAAAAAATGCCCTTGCTCTTAGGAGATACATAATGAAGTATAATATAATCATGTACCTATTAAATGTTGATAACTGGTAAATGTAGATGAAAGTACAGATACTCATTATATTCTTCTTTCAATTTTCCCATAGATTTAAGTTTTGAAATATGAAGTTTAAAAGGTTGTCCAAAAAAACTGCCTTAAAAGTTTCCACAACTCTTGTTACAATCCTGTTTATATTAAATTATGGTTATAAAAGACAAAATATTATTTAAGAATGTAATTACAAAGAATAAAAAGGGAAAAAATACAAGTTGGCATTTGATGCTAGTTGATAGGAAAGAACTAGCTACAGAGAAATATGTTTAAGCCTCCAGGTGCCAGGGGTGGAGAGGGAAGATTGTCCATTTGAAACAAAAATTTAACTGACATAAGAAACTGTTATAGCAAAACAGAGAAACACTGTGTTTCCGAGTCTGAGGCAGGAGGGGAAACTAAGAAGGAAGTTCCTTCTTTTAGTTACAAAGGAAACAGTCTTAGGAAGCAAGATGGGAACTAGTAACAGGGTGGTGAGTTAGAGGGAAGAGTTCTCAAAGTGGTTGGTTTTGACTTAAACACAAAATTTTTGTACATTAGGCAAGAATAAAACACGTTCTGAAAAGCAAAAGGCTTTCTCAAATCCATTTTGACGTCTGCTCCATCCTTCACCTGAAATGCCAATAATCACGTGGTAAATTCTTCCACACATCGGAGAATGTAGAAAAGGTCAAGGTCCTACAGCCCCATGCCATCAAGCAACACACTTATACATAGTATATGTCCATCATCTGACAAAGTGTCCCCTCATTCAGTGACTGTTAGGATAACTGGGCTGACTGCATCCTGTGGTGATGCAATATGAAGTCCAGGGGATCAACAATGAGGTTAGTCTTATTAAAAAGGTTCAACATAAAGGTAATCAAGTCTTTAGAGAGGCCTTCTCAACCTCAGCATTATTGACATTTTGGGCTAAATGACTCTTTGTTAGAAGGGTGGAAGGGCTGTCCTGTGCATTGTAGGATGTTTAGCATCACTGGCTACCCACTGGATATCAGTTGCGTATCTCTTTCCTATTCCACCCTCCACCACTTTGACAATTAAAAACTCTCTCTAGGCACTGGCAAATGTCAGGGGGTAGGGCAGCAAAATCGTCCAGTTGTCTGGTTTGCAGAAAATAAACAACACCACAGGGTCCAATTAGAGAAATCCAGAAAGGGTCCTCTACAGCCTCCATGGTGAAAATGTGGTGCAAAGACAAGCAAAATGTGCAAGCACAGGAGCTAGTTAGACAAGCAGACTCTCAGGTCCACCCCAGACCTGCTGAACTAACTAGAATCTGCACTTTAATACAATCCCCTGAGCATGGTTCATATTCATACTGAATTTTGAGAAGCACAGTTCCATAGGATACTGACTCAGATTCTCCAACAAGTCAAAAGTTGGGGGGTGGGTGGAAGAGGAGGGAGAGAATAGGAAATTGTTTTAGATTTAGACTTAAGAAACAGACCAAACAAGAAGTTGCTTTGAAGACAATTCAGGAAATATGAACACATACTACATATTGAATATTACAGAATTATTATTCTGTTAAATGTGATTGTGGTTATATACAAAAATGTCCTTATTTAGATATTCACAGTAATAAAATGTTATAATATTGACAATTTACCACAAAACAAAATTTAGCCAAAAAAAAACAGATGAACAAATATGGCATAACAGCTATTAAATACAAGTGTTTGGTATAAGGTTCATTGTATTATTCATTTTTCTTTTTTTGTGAGACTGAAATTTTTCACAATAAAAAGTTTACAAAGTCTAAATGCAATCCTAGACTGGAACTGAAAAAAATAAGGGTGTAAGTGGAAAAACCAGTAAAATCTGAAAAAAGTCTGAAATTTAGTTAATAGGAATAAACCAGCGCTGTTCTGTAGTTTTGACAAATGTACCTTGGCTACAAAATGTTAACAGGTGAAACTGGGTGATGGGTATATGGGAACTCTGTATTATCTTTGTAACTTCTCTGTAAACCTAAAATTATTCTACAACAATATTTTTTAAAAAAGAAACAGACAAAAAAGGGGGGCATAGTAAAGTACTCAAAACTCACTTGTAAAAGTCTTCATAGAATCGCCCCTTGTGATCCTGTCGAATTGAGGCTCGGTTTACTTCAGGAAATTCATCTGAAATACAGAAAACAAAGTATGTAGAGCAGATCGAAAAGAGAAACTCAGTTCCTCTGTTCCCTCTTCCGGGTTGAACGTTTCTATCACACACACACACACACACACACACACACACACACACACACACACACAAATTATATATCTATTAAGTTGGCTTAAACATGAATCACAGCCCACAGACTTCTTGCATACACAATGGATTGTGCTATTTTCTATTTTACCCTGTCCTCATAGCAGAAATGATGAGAAAGAGCAGTGCAAAGGGAATGATGATAAAGAATGGATGGGAGTAAGGGTGTGAAAAGCTTAACAAAAAATAACGAGGATAAAGATTTACTCACCAACAGATTTTGCATCATAGAAAGTTCTAGAAAATAGGACCACTGTCACTTCATGACTACAGTTCTTCTCCTAGGCATGAGTAGAGAAAAAGAGGGCTCAAGTTTATTCCATTTACTTTACGATGAAGCAGACAGCATAAACATAATATTCTCAGTTCTATGAGGCTTTGTGGTAGTACAGTATTGGATAACGTCAGGTAACTAACTCCGTGATCTTGGACAAGTTACCTAAAGTCCCAGGAATGTGCCAAGTGCTTTGAAAACTGCAAATCGCCAAAAGGTACAGGCCTCTGCCTCCCAGCTCTTGATTTGGCATGAAATAGATCAGCCTAGTGTCAGAGGATCATGGTATTTATACCTCCTTCATAGTGTTTTTTAATTCTTCAGAACTGTAGTTAGGGAACAAGAACAGAATCAATGGTGATGGATGTAAGAATCAAAGACAGTCCCACATCCTATCAATGTCATAGGATGAGGACTGAGGTCTGCTCGATATTCAGGGGTCAAAGCCAAGGCAATGAATCACCTTTGGACTTTGATGAGGATTTGTGAGAATAAACATTTCCATGGAATTTGGAGATCAGTGTTCTGGAAGTAGGGTGTTTATGGATGGCCATGAAATCTGGCTTGTACCAGTGAGCCAGCAAGCTCAGTTTCAGTTCCTCTTGGGTCTTTGACCAACCCCATCTCTAACCCAACTGTACTTACTGACTAAACAATTCATCGTTCACCATATAAGGTATACAACATACTGTACATTATATGACTTTATATTCTTCCATGGATGGATACCTCAAGTGGACAGGAATTTCTAAATACTAGCCCCAGTACCAAGAGCGGAGTGCTACAAAAGAGCAGACCTTCATTAGTCACCAACTGGACTCCTAGTGCTCTAAACTCGGAATCTTTATCTGATTTTGGTGTAAATGATGTATAGGAAATAATGCCTGAAAATGGGCTGGTGTGGGCATATGAGCCTTTCAACTCATGTGTCATTGAGATAATATACAACAGAGACATGGCCAAGGATTACAAACATACACAGGGCAGCACAGGGGTTAGGATCTCAGGCTAGCTCTAGACGAATAGATGAGAAAGGATTAGAATCCTTATCCTACTTTTGCAGGCTATTCATGGGTGAGTTAGTTATCTAGCCTCTTAGAGCTGTACTTTCCCTGCCTATGTAATAGGGACAAGAAAATTTAGAGTTATAATATGGGTAAAACACCACAATACCTGCTGTGTCAAAATACTCAAATGTTAATTAGGACCACTATTACCTCCACCACCACTATATTTTGGGCTCAGAAATGAATTCATACATTCCCATGTTCTATCCTGCTTCCCACGGTATCAGCTTTAAGTTATTCAATAGTACATATAATTTTCACTAGTCTTCATTAAATCAATAGAGTGATTACAGAAAGTTATTTTAATTCATTTTTAAGTTCTTGTTTGACAATCAAGTTCTAGATTTTAAAAAATAAATCCTAAGAGCAAAGTCCTAAAACTAATGACTGGGCTTACGACATACCTTGTCCCTATGTCTAATCACATATACACTCACAAAATCTTGGGTTGGGAGACATCTGAATGGCCTCTGAACCAGACTTAAAGTGGAGGTTTTCATGGACTCAACACTGAAACGGCCATTAGGCAGTCCAAGCTGACCATCATTCAGCCCACCCCTAAGGCCTGACTTTCAGCAGCCCCTGCTGTTTGTACTCTCTCTAGACCCCATACGTAGGCAGATTCAGAGGCCTGATCGCCATTAAGCCACATGACTGCAGAAGCCTCTGAACTGGTCTGCTTAATTCCAGTGTGTCTCTTCATCAAATTGTTTCTGGCCACTAGACTGCTCTTCCTCAAATTTTCTGCAGTTTTAATCACTTTGACCCTCTACTTAAGAATCTTGAATAGCTCCCACTTTTTATTAATTCAAGTCGAAACTGCCTGGCTTGACCTGACCCTATCCTTCGAATCTAATCTTATCACTTGACTCTTTCCCTCACAAATCTTCTGTGGAGTCGCCAAAGACCACAACCCACTCTCATGCCCATGTCATCCTTTTGCTCATACACTTTTCATCTGAAACACTCTGTCTTCCTTTCCAACAACTGAAACCTTCATTAGCCTTCCAAGTCCAATCTCGAAAGTAAATAAAATTCCAACCCCTAAAATATTTGATAAGCTGTTATTTCAAATACATATCTACAATCTCCCCAGGAGGTCTGCAAGGTCTCTGAGGGCACTTATCCTATTTCCAGTTCTCTAACCTCTGAGCTGAAAGATAGTGCTCCTATATTGCTAAGAGAAAGAGACTTAGATTCCATTGAGACCTAGATCTTATTGAGACCTTACTGTGTGCAGATACTTTAAAACACCTTATGAGGTAGGAACTATTATTATCTCACTTTTGTAGATAAAGAAATAGGGTCTCAGAGACTAGTGACATTTAGTTCATTAACAACATTGTGCAATGATCACCACTATGTAGTTTCAGAACATTTTATCCTTCCAAAAGGAAACTCCATTTTGATTAAGCAGTCACTCCCCAGCCCCAGCCCCTGGCAGCCACTAATTTATTTTTTTTGTCTCTATAGCTTTGCCTATTCTGGACATTCATATAAACAGGATCTTATAATATGTGGTGTTGTATCTGGTTTCTCTCACTTGGCATAATGTTTTCAAGGTTTATCCATTTTGTAGCATTCCCTCTTATGGATGAAAAATATTACACTCTATAGGTAATAACACATTTTGTTTATCCATTCATTTAGCTGACAATCATTTATGCAGTTTCTACTTTTTGGTTATTATGAATAGTGCTGTTATAAGCATTCATGTATAAGTTTTTGTGTGAACATACTGTCAATTCTTTCTGGTCTACACCCAAGTGTAGAACTGCCGGGTCATATAGTAATTCTGTTTATTTTATTGAGAAGCCACCAAACTGTTTTCCTCAGCACTATTTTACATTCCCAAAAGAAATGTACAAGGATTCCAATTTCTTCACATCCTTTTCAATGCTTGTTATATTCCATTTTTTAAAATTATTATAGTCATTCTTTGGATGTGAAGTGGTATTTCATTGTGGCATTGGTTTGGAAAATCATTCATAACTAATGATCTTGAGCATCTTTTCATGTGCTTGTTGGCCACTTGCATACCTTCTTTGGAGAAATGTATATTCCAAGTCCTTTGCCTATTTGTTAATTGGGTAGTTTGTCTTTTTGTTCTTGGTAAAAGTTCTTTATGTATTCTGGATACTAGATTCTCATCAGACAGATGATATGCAAATATTTTATCTCATTCTGTATTGTCTTTTCACTTTTTTAATAGTGTCCTTTAATACATAAAAGTTTTTAATCTGAATGAAGTTCATTCACCTATTTTTTTTGGTTGCCTGTGTTTTTGGTGTCATATTTAAGAAACCAATGTCATAAAGATTCCCATATACTTTCTTTTAAAAGCTTTACGGTTTTAGCTTTCATATATAGGTCTTTGATCCATTTTGAGTTAATATTTTTATATGCTGTGAGGTAAGGGTCCAAATTCATTCTTTTGCATATGGATATTCAATTACCTCAGAAGATATCATTGTTGAAGAGACTATTCTTTCCCTCATTGAATAGACTTGACATCCTTGCCTAAAATCAACTGAATGTAGATGTATGGGTTGATTTCTGTAGTCTCAATTCTAATCCACTGATACATATGTATCTTTATGCCAGCATCACAGTTTTGACTACTTGGACTTTACTGTAAATTTTGAAATTAGGAAGTGACAGTCCTCCAACTTTGTTCTTTTTCAAGATTGTTTTGGAAAAAAAAAATTGTTTTGACTATTCATGACCCCTTGCAATTTCACATAAATTTTAGAATCAGCTTTTCCATTTCTACAAAAAAATAAATAAATAAAAAGGCCATTGAGATTTCGATAGGGACTATATTGGGCTGTACCTTGCTTTGGGTAGTATTGCCATTTTAACAATATTAAGTCTTCCAATATGAACAGATTATTTTTCATTTATTTATGCCTTTGTTAATTTCTTTCAACAACATTTTTTAGGTGTTAGTATACAAGTCTTGCACCTCCTTGGGTAAATTATTCCAAATTATTTTATTCTCTAATAGTCTTGTAATTGGAATTGTTTTTTACTTCCCTTTTTATTAATTAAATTTCTTGTTTTTTAATTTCCTGTTCGATTGCTCATTGCTGATTTTATGTGTTGAATTTGTATCTTGCAACTTTGCTGAATTCATTTATTAGGCTCTAGTAGTTTTTTTATGGACTTGTAAAGTTTTTCTAAGTATAGGATATCAACTGTGAATATAGGTTTACTTCTTCTTTTCCAACATGAACGTCTTCTTTTTCTTTTTCTTGCCTGGCTGGAATGTCCAGCACAGTGCTGAATACTAGTGAAAGCAGACATCCTTACCCTACTTCTAATCTTAAGGGGGAAAAGTTTTCAGCCTTTCATCATTATGATGTTAACCATAAGTTTTTCATAAATGACCTTTACCATGTTGAGGAGATTAAAGTAATTTAAATCTAGAGTCATTAATTTAGGCTTTAGTTAAGATACCTCAATTAAATGTGGCTTAATAGAAATAGCACTTTTTTCTTTTTTTTAATTAAATTTATTGGGGTGACATTGGTTAATAAAATTATATAGGTTTTAGGTGTATAACTTAATAATACATCATATGTATATTACATTTTGTGTTCACCACCCAAAGTTCAATTTACTTCTGTCGCCATATATTTGACCCCCTTTACCCTTATCTACCTCCCTTCCTCCCCTTTTCCCCTCTGGTAACTACTAAACTATTGTCTGTGTCTATGAGTTTTTGTCTTGTTTGTTGCTTTCAGTTTCATCTCTCACATGAGTGAAATCATATGGTTCTCAACTTTTTCTGTCTGACTTAGCATTTTGTTTAGCATGATCTCAAGATGCATCCATGTTGTCACAAATGGCAGTATTTCATCTTTTCTCACAGCTGAGTAACAGTCCATTGTGCATATGTACCACATCTTCCTTATCCAATCATCTATCAAAGGGCACTTTGGTTGTTTCCATGTCTTGGCCACTATGGATACTACTGCAGTGAACATTGGGGTGCATATATCCTTACAAATAAATGTTTTCAAATTTTTGGAGTAGATGCCCAGAAGAGAAATGGCTGGGTCATATGGTAATTCTATTCTTAATTTTTTGAGGAACCTCCATACTGTTTTCCATAGCATCTGTGCCAATTTACATTCCCACTAGCAGTGTATGAGGTTTCTTTTTTCCCCCACAACCTCTCCAACACTTGCTATTACTCGTCCTGTTAATAGCAGCCATTATAACAGGTATGAAGTGGTATCTCACTGAGGTTGTGATTTGCATTTCCCTAATAGCTATTGAAGTTGAGCATCTTTTCATATGTCTGTTGGCCATTTTTATGTCTTCTTAGGAGAAGCATCTGTTCAGGTCCTATGCCTAGTGCATTTTTAAAATCTGCATTGAACAATGTTGACTGAATAAGATTTAGTGCATAAGAAGAAACATACCTTCCACTTGGTGAAGAGATCAGCAAGGAAACCATTCACAGCTTTCTCAAAATACAGATCCCCTGAAAAGAAACAACAAGAAGGTAAGGAGTGTCTTTATTTCTTGTTTATAATTTCTTCTCTTAGTATACTCAGAGAAGGCAGGTTCTGCTATACCCTAAAATAAGATCATGAAAGCCAGATGTATAAAAATGGTTTCAACCTTGACTTTCTGTGGAGCCAAATATAATACTTACCTCACTCAGTAAGAGACCATAGTTTCAAGATAAAATACAAGATTAAAAAAAGCTTTGATGATTGAAAAATATGCTGTAGCTTCAAAATGAGAGAACTTCTAACTTCTAAACATAATTACTCTCATAGCGATGCTTGCAGTTTGCTAGAAGATCTGGTAGGCCCTGGGCATTCAGTAAGTTACCATTTTCAGTGCCTGCTGTTTCTGAATGACCTTGATGACCCACAGCAACAATTAATTTATAATTCTGGTAAACACAAATTTGAATTGCATGCACCAATAGGCTGCTATGTTGGACATAGTATCCACACCTCAATGCAGCTTTATGGTTCTCTACTGTGTAGTAAATCAAATAAAATGAGATAAACCTGGTGATTTCTGTGATAGGAGAAATAAGGATGTCAGAGAAAGTATTGGTTCCTAGTCACAGAATCACCCTTTGACTTTTAACCCTATAGTTATAAAATAATTAAAGATCCGAGAATTCAGATTTTTCATTAATACTTTATTACAGTTCCTGTAATCCACTATATGTATAAAATATTTGTTTTAGCATTTGAAGATTTGTAAAAATCTCAAGACACATCTTTAGAGAATGATAAGAGCTCACTGTAAATGACAACTAAGGAGAAAGCAGACTTTTCCCCATTAGCAGTTACAACAAGCACTTGGGAACAGTACCATAAATATCAAAATCCCACATTTCACAGCTCATCTGAATAAATATGTAAACCATAGCCGACGTAGAACGGAACACCACCTGAAATAAACAAAAACATAACTGCATTAAAAAAGCAATGATGTATATAGAGTTTTAGTTCTGATGAAAAAGTTCTGAAGATTTGTTTCACAACAGTGTAAATATACTTAACACTACTGAACTGCACACTTAAAAATGGTTAAGATGATAAATTTTATGTTTTTTACCACCACCACCACCACCACCAAAAAAAAAAAATCAATGATTGGAGATTTTGGAGGATTTCTCTTAATCGTGACATGGGACTTCTAAAAGCAAGCTTCATCCGTGGCATCATAGGCCAGGAGAGGATCCCATCCCTCCCCTCTAGGAGCTCATCATAGAAGATAAAGACATGCAAAGTATTGCAACATATACAAATATTCCATTGAAGCTTCCCACAAGAAATGGAGAAAGGGCAGCAAATCTACCTGGGAAAGTCAAGGAAACCTCATTATGGAAGTAGAACTTGGGCTAAGACATGCCAGTTGATGAGTTGCCGGGTATAACAAATAATTCACATCGTACCCCAGCTCCACACCCAGACTGCCTGCAGGAAAAGCGTAAGTGGTTTTCTGAGTCTATATGCTTTACCACAAAGCCCCTTACCCAGTCCTTTCCTCCTCTACAAGGCTCTAGACATTTGTTGAGAAAGCAAAACGAAGTATCTGACAATCCGTTAGTTTATTGGAGACCACTCCTTAAAGACAGAAGCATTTTCTCCATGCACTTCCTAGGGCTTTCCATAGTCTCTGAGACATAACAGACAACACTCAATAAATTCACTCTCCCTCCTTAACATACAGAAACACAAAGACTCAAGAGAAAATATACCTTCCGAAATGTTAACTGTAATTGTCTCTGAGTATTGGCATTATGAGTGATTTTGCTTTTTTTGTTTATCTTTTTACCTTTTAAAGTTTGAAATATTTCAGAGAAACAAACAAATATATACTACCTAAACTTTTTATAATAAACATACAATGCTCTTATAATTAAAGAGGTTATTTTTTAAAAGATATCTTTTTAGGCAAAATTATTCTAGAGATAGAAGGAGTTTACTGGATGCCTGTGTGTATGGCGGAACTCACAGCAAAGGGTCATGAAGGAACTTTTTGGGGTAATAGAAATGTTCTATACTTGACTGTGGTATGTACCCTTGTCAGAATTAAACTATACACATATAATAGATGTTTTATTGTATGAAAACTATGTTTTTTTAAGTTGATTTAAAAGATACTTTCCAAATCTGGTTAACACACTCCATATTTACTAAGTGTGTGTGCACTTTACATGAATCTATAAAGCGATATTTTTAGTTATGTCTGTGTTTTATATTTAATCAATTATTTACTGTATTTGAAAGTCTTTCAGAGTACTTTGAAAAATTCCTGTTAACTTTGGTTAGAACTTAAACTGTAAAAGTATCAATTACTGTCATATTCAAATTACCCTCCCAATAGTCTCTTTCTTTTTTTGTATGTAGATTTTTTTGTTAAGATAAAATTCGCATCACATAATGTTCACCAATTTTAGTGAATTCAGTGGTTTTTAGTGCATTTGCATTTTGCGACCATCGCTACTGTCGAATTCCAGACATTTTTATCACTACAAAAAGAATCACCATACCCATAGCAGTTACTCCCCACTGCCCTCTTTCCTGGCAGCCACTAATCTACTTTCTTTCTCTATATTTGTCTATTGTGAACACTTCACATAAATGGAATCATGCAATATGTGGTCTTTGTAACTGGTTTCTTTCACTTAGCCTACTGTTTTCAAGGTTCGTCCATGGTGCTGCGTGAATCATCATTTCATTATTTTTTTATTAACATTCCATTGTATGGTTATACAACATTATGTCTATCTGTTCATCAGCTGATGGACACTTGGGGTTGTTTCCACTTTTTGGCTACTCTAAATACTACTACTACAAACATTTGTATGCAAGTTTTTGTGTGAACACATATTTTCAATACTATCAGGTTTATATCTAAGAGTGGAATTGCTGGGTCATTTGGTAATTCTACATTTAACCTTTTGAGGAACCACCAAACTGTTCCACAGTGGCGGCACCATTTTACATTGCCACATCCTCTCCAACACTTGTTATTTTCCTTTTGAAAATTTATTTTTATTATAGTCATCCTAGTGTATTTGAGGTGGTGTCTCATGGTGGTTTTTGATTTACATTTCCCTAATGACTAATGCTATTGAGCATCTTTTCATGTGTTTATTGACCATTCGTATATCTTCTTTGGAAAAATGTCTATTCAAACCATTTGCTCATTTTCAATTGGGCTGTTTGCCTTCCTTCGTTTTTTAAATGAATTAATCATTTACTGTATTTGAATATCTTTCAAAGAGACTCTGAAAAATTTCAGTTAATGCTGGTTAGAACTTTTAAATTATATTTTAATATTTATATAGAAAACCAGCTAGATCTGTATAATACAGTTAATATTGCAATTCTTAATTTAGAATTTGGGGTGCTTTTATTATTTTTTTATGAAAATTTTCATATAAAAAAAACTTGAAAAAAATCATCCAGACAACACCTACATATCCACCACGTAAATCCTATACTGAATGACATTTGTTTTATCATTTACCTATCATCATCTAACCATATCTTTATGTTTCAATCAATTCATCTTATTTTTTCTGTATAAAAATAAATTTCAGACATCAGTACTTCCTTTCCTTTCATGTTTGCTACTTCTAATCTTTTATGGGCTGAGAAAACAGATAATTTAACTGGTTATAAAGTTTATCTAAAGTAAGAGAGCCATGTGCCATTAACTAAACTTTGTAGTGCTAATTTCTTTTCATACTTTAAACTCTTGTTTTCCTAAACAGATTGTGAATTCTTGAGTGAGGAAAGCATGTCTAAAATTTCATTCAACAAATGTTTGAAAGACTATTAAGTGCCAGGAGTCATGCCAAAGAACATTGAGATATAAAGGCAAAAGATACATTCCTTGCCCTCAAAGTGTCTGCAGCCTGGTAGCAGGCAAGCAAGCAAGCACACATATCTATCACAGTGTAATAAGTGCTAACATATGCACCCGTCCAAGGTGCCATGGGGGCACTTCCAGTCTGGTGGGACCTGGAAGACTTTCTGGAAGCATGAAAGCCTGAGACTAGCACTGAAGGATGATGGGTGGCTTGGGAAAGGGGGAAGGGAGGGTCTTTCCCAGGCAAAAAGAGCAGCCTGTGCAAAGACACAGAGGCAAGAAAGAATGTGGCATGTTTGAGGAACAGTAAATGGTTCCCAAGGCTAGGACACAGTCGGGCAGATATACAAAAGTGATAAAATGAGCTCTAGACTCAACTGTCTCCCCTGATTTCTCCACTCAGATGTCCAACAGGAATCTCACAAACTGAGCTTGTTAATTTCCCCCAACTGTATTCTCCCGTCTTCAGCATCTCGTAAATGACATCACCATCTATCTACCCAGCTGCTCAATTCTTCTTTCCTTTACTCCTCACATCCAATCTATCGGTAATTTCTGTGTCTCTCAAATGTATCTCAGATCTGCCCACATCTCTCCATTGCTACAGCTCCCACCCTACTCTATGCCACTATCTTTGAACTTTCTATCTTTCTGCTTCTACTCTTGCCCCTACAAACAACTCTCTACGCCAGGGCCAAAGGGGCTACAGCAGGTACTGTGGATGCCTACCTAACATCCTTTCTTCCTAAGAAACGGGAAACTGATTCTATTCTGGGAGGCGAAGGACCAACCAAAAGACTAACCCTCCCAGCCTTCTGAGCAGCTACATGTGACTAAATTCTAGCCAGTAAGATATAAATGGAAGTGTTGTGTCCTTGAAGGAACCAAACTTGGCTGGAGAATGCACCCCTCTTGTCTTTCTTACTTTCCTCGCTCCTCTGCCTGGAATATGGATGCAGTTTCAGCAGCTCCAGCTAGATCATGGAAACCCTATCCTAAGGACGGTCTAACACAAAGACAGAGGAGCCTTAGATTATCAGTAATTGTGACAGTCATACCAGTCATGAATCGACTACCTATGCACTTCTTTCATAGGAGAGAAAAAAGTTAACCTTTAAGCATCAGTTTGCCACTGTTATGCTGGCTTTTTTCCAATAAAATCCAACTAAAAGAGTAAGTGAATTTTTAAGGGCATAATTCATGTATCACACTCCTGCTTAAAATCCTTCAATGGCTTCGAACTATCTTTAGAATAAATGGCCCTTAAAGTCCTGTATTAACTGGCTGGAACATGACTACCTCCTCACTGACATCATTCTCCCTTCTCTTCTCCTATGGTTCGGTCACACTGGCCTCTTACAATTATTTCCTCTGCCTGAAACACTCTTTGCCTCAACCTCCATATACTAAGTCTCACCTTTCAGGCACCTTCTCAGAGAAGACTTCCCTGCCCACCTTTGTAAAGAAGTGTCTCCTGTTATTCTCTATGTCAATGTCCTAGTTCTCTCAAAAATTTTAATTTATTTATTCACCTACTAAGGAAGCCACCTTCAGTTAGTCTGCCTCATTACCCAATTAATTTCCTTTGAAGTACTCATCATAATCTATAATTACTACATTTATGGACTAGGTGTCTAGTTACATCTATCTCCCTACTAGGGTATAAGCTCCTTGACAGGAGGGATCTGGTCTGTGCTGTTCACCAATGGATCCCCAGGGAATGGGGATTCCCCTCTTTGATTTCCTCTCTAGAATGAAGGTTGTTCACTGATACTGTTCTGCATCAGATTTAAAAGGAGGGAAAAAGCACAGTAGCTGACACACAAGAGGTGCGCCCATATTATGTTAAATAAAAGAATGAATGATGTTGAAAATGTAAGCATATGCCAAATTATTAGGGTCTTTGTAAGTCATGCTTAAGAGTAAATGTCTAGAAAACTGGGAAAAAGAAAATTAAGATCACTATAAAATACCAATTTATGCCCACTAAGGTTGCAAAAGCTTTAAAAATTTAAGACTGAGTGTTGGAAAAAGGGAAAAACTACAAGACATTTTACATATACTACTACTAGGAGTATAAATTAGTACAAAGAATTTGAAAAATAATTAGGCATTATCCTACAGAGTGGAAGCTACGACCCAGCAAATACACTCCTAATTAGATTCAAAATATAGTACTGAGTACAAACAAGCTAGCTTCAAAAAAAAGACTATATACATTTTTATCCTACTTTAATAAAGCTCAAAATAAACAAAACAAATAAATATACCACTTAGGGTAAAGTACATATATTTTACCACTATGTAAACAACAAGGAAATTATGAAAATAAAATTCAGATAGAGGTTACCTCTAAAGGCACTGGTTCTCAATAGGGGCAATTTTGCTCTCTCAGGGGATGTGTGGTGATTGATGTCTGTAGGCATTTTTAGTTCTCATGACTTGCAGGGCAGGTGGGTGGAGGGTGCTACTGGCAATTAGTGGGTAGAAGCCAGAAATGCTTCTGAACATCCCACAATGTGCAAAATAGCCCTCCACAACATTATTGTCATTTTGGGCCAGATCATTCTTTATTGCCTGTCCTATACGCTAAAGTGTGTTTAGCAGTATCCTCCACACAATTCCACTTGTGACAACAGGAAATGTTTCCAGACACTGAGAAAAGACCCCTCGGGAGGAAATATCATCCCCAGTTGAGCACCACTGCTCTCAAAGAGGCAGGGGGATGAGAACAAGGAAGAGCAGGTGAGTGGCTTCACCAGCATGGGTAATGTTCATAGCTATTTAGGTTGGATTCTTCCAACCAGAATAGAGAACAAAGGAAATTCCTCTGTAAAGGTCTCTCTTTGTGTTTACCAATGCAATCTTACACTGAGCCTAACTTTGGCTATGTATTAGTGGACACAGAAGCCTGCAAGCTAGTCACATGTCTATGTCTGATTTTAAACAGACCTCCTTCAGAAGAAGGAAATGAAGATTGACCCCAGATTGGAGAGCTTCAACTGTAAAACATTAGAATTTTAAGAGTCCCTGACAATATTATAATATAGCCCAACCTGGGCAGACAGACAGTAGTAGCCATCATGAGATTATCAAGTTTTTGCTTGTTTCTCTGTTTTGTTTTTGATTTCAGGTCTCAGACATAATGGTATGGGAAAACAAAACCAAAAAAACATTTTATCAGTCTTACCCTGGTATCTTCACTGATATAACCACACATGACCTTCTCGTTCTTGACCCACAGCTCACCAGCCTGTGCCCTAAAAGGAGATATACACACAAGTTATTACAAGTCATCCATAAACCACTGAGAAACAGGGTGATTTCAGGGTGGCTCACTCTGAAGTTACTTATACCCAGACCTGGCCAAATACGAATTTCCAGAGATAGCACCACGAACGGATTATGCAACATCAAGAATTCCTAGAGCAAACTGATTATGTACAACAGAAGATCTTAATCTGGGAGGCCACAGGCAACATGTGGGACTAAGGAAAGGCTTCAGGGAACCCATGAACCCTCTGAAACAATGCAAAATTTTCTGAGCAGAGAATTATATAACTTTTGTCAACTCTTTAAAAGGAGTCCACATCACAAAAACAGTTAAGGAACACTGATAAACAATTTTGCTAATTCCAGCTTCGATGCAATGAGTTTCAACAGAAGCAAAATCCATCTTAATATAAGGATTAGAAGACAAACAGTTGGGAGGCATGAAGGGACAGGGTCACAATTCAATGGAGGCCATTTTACTGAATAATTTTCATGGCAACTTTCTATTGCATTTTAGGGTTTGCTGTTTTCTCCTCTGCAACTTTTTAAGGTTGTGAAATAATGCAGCTAAAAGAGCATGGCCTTTGGAGCTAACTAGGCTAGAGTAAAATTGGTCTAGGCAGTTCTGAGTGTCACTTTATTAGTTGAGTGGCCTTTGGTTGCAGAGCTGTTTCTAATGTAAGGAAAACATTCAGGACAATGTGGGGGTGGGAGGTAGGAGAAGTTCAGTTGAGAGTACTAGTGGCTAGTTGTATTAGCAAGAACAATAACAATGAGAAAATAGTAACACAAGAGGCTATCCCAGAGAGAAAGTGGTACCTGCTACCTTGAAGACCTTGTAATCATCTCTCAATCAACCACACAAATCCTTCTCTTCTACCAACTCCAACGGAGTTGCCTGCCTGGCCTTAAGCAATCAGTCCTCATTAAAAAAAAAAAAAAAAAAAAGGAAAAGATCAAATAAAAGCAAGGAAAATGCTGTGTAGCATGAGTCACAGCTCAGGTGACCTGGGAAACACTGTACCATCAACCAATCAGCCTCCCTGGGCCTCCCTACCATCTGTAAAATGAAGAAGGCTGGACCAAGCTCGTTTTCCAAATATGTTTCTCAGGGTCTCAGTGCTGCTTTAGCCAAGAGGAGTGATTCTTGGTATTCCTTTGCCCAAGTGTGTCTGTGAGGGACGACTGCAGAAAGCTTGACCTGAGCAAGGACTCCTGTTTCTTTAATATTATAAGGAAGGGTTCAGTGTTCCCAGGATCTATGAGATCTATTAGCAGGAAGTACTCTGCATATAAGTTACCTCCAAAACGAGTTTGTTGTTAGTGCACACACTCACCAACTCCTATTAGTACATACAGACAAGGTGGTGTTATAAAATGTGGGCTTGGATTCTTGTGCCTCCACCCCCTGAGGATCTATCTTTCTAAACCTCAGTAAAAAAAAATCAGTAATGTGGTTAAGAAGAATCCTGCCCTATCCATTATCTAAAGCTCCTGGAAGGACCCAATGAGATACCATAAATGAGAAGACCTGGCAAATTGCAGATTAGTTATTATTCCTATGGAAATGGTTCTTTATAACACACACACACACACACACAGAGAGAGAGAGAGAGAAAGAGAGAGAGAGAGAGAGAGAGAGAGAGAGAGAGAGAGAGAGAGAGAGAGAGAGAGAGAGAGAGGGAGGGAGGGAGCGAGCGAGCTCACATGCATGCAATCCTGACCTTTGCTAAGCCTAAATAAGCTCTTACCCAAATGGGAACTGAGAATGGCCCTGAGGCGGCAATCTCCTTTTCTACTAGTTCAATGGAAAAAGAAATTCCACAGACAGACGCAAGGTCAAATCCATATCCCCCAGTATACAACCCAGACAGAGCACACAGGGCTTCCTATGAGAGAGGCAGAATGGTACACTGCCAAGCCCCAGACCAGGATGAAGGCAACCTGGGGGCACTAGCTCCTGATTAAGATCTTGAGGTCACTTCCCCTCCCTTTTCTATCAAGTGAGCTGTTGGGGGTCAGTGATCTCCACTATCCTTTACAGCTAAGTTTCAACGTTCTGGGAATAAAAGGTTAAAGTAAATGCAAAATATGGTCACTGTAGTATCATTTGCATTATATATTTTGAACAACCTAAATGTCTAGCATTGGTAAACCAGTTAAGTAAATTATAAGGTATCCAGATGATAGAATATCATAAAACCATTAATATAATGTTTACAAGTTTTAACTTCACCAGAAATGTTTATAAGCTTTTAAGTGGAAAAAGGATACAAAATAGCACATGCAGTATCATTTTTATTGATTTAAGATACATGTATTATTATTATACATTATCTTTAAGATACATGTATGTGCTTCTATGTACGCAAATATTAGAAGGTCACACCAAAATTTAATAGTAGTTATCTGTAGGTAGTTGGCTTACATACCATTGTAAATTTTCATCTTTATACTCTCTGTATTATCCAAATTTTCTAGAATATGTATTTTTTAAAGTATGAAAATAGAGTTTGGTTTTTCCCACAATGATGATGTAAGTTTATTATATGAGTCTTACCAACACTTCTAAGATAAGGTTTTGACTATGTGATCACTAAGCTGTGATACGGTAGGAAACAATAAATGTCCAGGTAAGATCCCATGGCCGATGTGAAGATAATTGAGGAAATTATTTGGCAAATACAAGGGGTTTTGGTTTCATTTTAAAAAAAAAAAAAAAGTATATAAAATTGTACATACTACATGGTCAAGCCAAAAGGAAATAAAAAGACATTTTGACAGGACTATGTCAGAATGTTAACAGTGCTTGCTTCTGAGTAGTGATATTGTTGTTTCCTTCTTTATTGTTTTTCGAATTCTCCCCAATGAGCATTATATATAAAAATACCTAGTTTATTGCCTTGTATATAGCATGTGCTGAAAACTAGTACTTAATAGTTTCAATTCTATAATTAGAAGAAACATTTTAAGAGAATGGCCACCATAGAGTCAGAGTTCAAGTCAGAGAAGATCCTAGGAGATCCTCTGCAGTGAGGTGGATCCAGCAGGAAAACACCTAAACTCAAGGGGGTTTACTTAAGTGCAACTCTCCATCTAGTTCTGTCTGTGCCTGGACAGCTGAGAAGTCAGGGCCAGAAATTATTCAGTGTTGTTCCCTCTGGAGTATGAGTCAGAAAAAAAATTTTTAAGTAAAAAATAAATAAATAAATAAATAACACAGCTAGTAGACAGTCCCAAAAACTGTATCTGGAAAAAAGAAATCTCTTCATAATAAGATCGAAGAGACTAAATTTGTAAGTTTGATATTTTAAAAAAGCAAAATGCTAATCATTAGGAAATAAGATTTAGGTGCAATATTTTTCTTATAAAATTTTCTTTAATTTTTTTTAAATACTGACTTTTTTAACATTTTAGAGAATACATTAGAAATTTGCTCAGAGAAAATCAAAATGTTTATCTTTTAAGAAAAAAATGTTTCAAAGGCAGGGTCTTGAGGTAATGAAATTCTCTCATATATCCTTAATTACTGACTAAATTACCAGATTAAAAAAGCCAAATTACAGATAAATTCTTTAATAATTTATTATGACATTATACAAATAATTACTATGCTTTCTTTTTTCATATGAAGCCCAGAACTTTTTTTTTTATTCCATGCCTTCATGTAGCTAGGAAAAGTGACTTTTGATTCAGTGTAGAAAGACCATAAATAAGTATTCTGGAAAAATGGTAGAAGACTTTGTGGTTTACATTCAGCCATACATGAGCAAAATATTAGGAAAGATCTTTAAAAATCTAAAACTGCCTTTATGGTAACGTTTTCACTTCTGTGTCTAGCACCATGTGTATGAGGACATCTTTATAGAAAAACTAGGAATTTAAGAATGAAAGGAATCTGAAGTTTCTAAACCAGGGCCCAGCAAACTATAGCCCAGGCCAAATCCAGTTCATCTTCTGTTTTTGTATGGCCAACACTAAGAACAACTTTTACATTTTAAAATAGTTTAAAAAAGCAAACATTTGGCAACGGATACCTGAGACCCATGTGGCTCAAAGTTTAAAGTATTTACTATCTAGTCCTTTACAGAAAAAGAGTCTAAACAGACCATTTCATTTTGTGGATGAGTAGGCTCCAAGACTCTGCGACCTGCTCAACACCACTCTGCTAATCCCTGGAACTGCAGAAGTAGCATCTAGGTTTCTTGATTCCTGGTCCATGCCTCCAAAAGACTAGTTTGTACTGGAAGGCATGAATCTAGGTTGCATTTCTTGTTCTGCTCGAGACTTAGTCTCTTGGGCTGTGCTTTAGCTGCTAAGATTTTTCAAAGAATTTTGATCCTCCAACAATTTTAACAACATTCCTTTTTGGAAAAATTAATCCTTCATCTTTTCTTTGTTTCCCGATCAAGTAGTTCAGAGTAATCAAATAACCCTAGTTACTGGTGAAAATTCTTTTCAAAAGGACTGTGGTCAATAAAAGTAGAAGAAATTATTGAATTAGAAAACCACCATCCAGCAACAATCATCAATGGATGAAACCAACAGATGAAAAGTTCATGGGGAACTTCAAAATGGGGGACCAGATTGCATCACCAGAACTCATTGGTCAATCTTAGCATCATTAAAAGTGAGCCAACCAGATGCAAATGTACTTGTATATACACAGTAAATTTTGGGAAAGACACAGCTTTTTGTAAGGAGAAGGATTATATTTCATTATATACCTCTTTGTACTGAAGGCTTTACCATGTAGATGTTATGCTTTTTAAATTTAAAAGGGGTTTCAAAAAATCCCTTTTTCTCTCTTCTTCACAAACCGAAATAAATAATTTTAATAAATCAAGAGCAGTACAAAATAGTTAAAAAGGCAGCAAATCAGTAACTACTGTGCTAGTCATTTTATGTCCCTAAACATGTTTCCTAATCTGTAAAACAAGAAGGTCTGATTTAAATATGTTCATCTAAAGCTGTTTCCAGTTCCAAAATTAGGAGTCTAGATCTCCATTGCTACAAAATACCAAATGACTTCAGCAACTTCCACTCATCTTAAAACTTTTCTAATGCATTTTGAAGTTTTCTGGTTTGTTTCAGCTATAACAATCTAATGTTTTAAGCTATCATGTATTTTATTATGTGGACATCCATGAACCTCAAATGCTGTTCATAGCCCCATTACTGTGTTAGATCCTATTCCCGTTTACTAGCAGATAAGTCAAGAGTGATGCAATGTCTACCTGATGCCAGCAAATTCCACCTTCTGAGTGATATAGGCACATGTGCTGACCTAAGGGAAGAGAGAGAGAGATTCAATAACACATCAAGGCCATAAAAGAGTCACAAAGAAACTCCCCTGGCTTTCTAATCTCTCAAGTTCAACTACCATGGGAGTAATAGAACTATCCCAGAGGGAAACTTGCTGGGGCAGGTATAACAGTAGGTTCTTAAGAGTTTGGCAACTATTGAGAATAGTAAAGACCAGGTGAATAAATGGCCAGCTTCATTAATATACTTATCTTCACATATGTTTGCATAACATATCTACCTTTACATACTCATTTAAATAAAGAATATTTACTTCTCATTTTATCTCTCATTTTAGAAAATGGAACCCTCCTCCCACCATCAGAATAAGCAAAGATACTTTTTTTTTCTGAAAATACACACTGTATGGAAAATCTACCTATAATTTATTGTTTCATGATACTCAAAAAGTCTAATAAGAATTTTCAGCATGAGCTCACGATTCTGATGAACTCATCATTTTCAGTGAAAAATGTTCATTAAAAATAAATAAATAAGGAAAATGGGAGGAGGTTACAGCGAAAGCAGTCTAACCTGGAAGAAATAAGATCTGGATTCTAGCCCAGTCTCAACTGCCTAATAGCCTTTTAGTCTTGGCCAATCACTTAACTTCTCAATCTCAGTTTTCACATCTATAAATTAGGGGTAACAAATACCTGTCCACAAAGAGGAGCTGTGAGGAGCAAATGAGATCAAGTGAAGATGTGAAAACTAAAGTCTCACTCAAAAGTAAAATAATATTAAAATTTGTCATTCTAACCAAAATTGCAGAATAAAAATTTGACAATAAACAAAAAGCAAAAACATAATAATAATAATAATAATAAATTCAAAAAAAAACTATGAAAAGAGAATGGAAGATACACAAAGTATTTAACAATAATGGTCTATGATACTGGAATTTGAAATTATTCTAAACTCTTCTCCCTAACATATCTTCCAATTTTTATGATGAACATGGATTATTAATATAATGGAAAAAATAACTTTTTAAAAGTCACATCTTACCAAACTTTTCTTTAGTCGCCACATATCTCCACGGCCAATATATTGATCCTTAAAGGTTAATTCCACTAGATCAAGGGTCACATCCTAAAAGAGAATCAAATATATCTCTCTGCATTACTCTGCCACAGTTTACAGTCCTAAGATCATGCCCACTCATCATGGAGAAACAGTTTGGCAAAAAAGAACTATGGATAGATCATTCAATAGCAGAACCCTGACAAACAGAATTTTATCCTGTCAGGGAAAGCTACTGAGTATAGATGGTAAGTCTGTAATAGATGCTACAGCAGCTGTATCATGGTTAAGTTCAATGAGTACTGAAATACTAATTCTGTGATTTAGTTTTAATTCTGGAACACAAACATGGCATTGAACTGGATGCTTTCTTTTCCGAGATAATGTCAATAATATCTTTTAGACAATAATTTTTACCTATTATAGCATCCTCTCTAGAAGGAAAATAAGAATATGTTAAGAAAATTCTAGTATTTTAATAGAAATTTTACATTAAGCTTTATAAACACACATATACACATACAAAATCTTTTTAACACAAGCTTTAAAAAATGCGGAGGATGGTTTTAAATGCAACCTACATACTATCTATAACATAAACAACCCTACATATGACCATATGTTTAATAGTCCAACACTATACTTAAGTAACTTGTTATTTTCTTAGAGACCCCATCTTGACACAGGGTGCTAATCACCTCCAAAAGATATGTAAGTCCAGAAAAAAACATACCTTAGGGTCTACTACATTCACATAGACATCTTGATAAGGTCTTAGACGGAACACTTGGGTCACAGTCTGGTCCACACTGATAGTTTCTGAAACAGAGAAGAAATCTGGATCAGATAATACATTCTGAGAAATAGCAGGTAAATATATTCTAATCTATGAATACTGGGACACTCAACAAGCAACACAATTGATCTTTTGCCCTGGGCAAAGCATGTTCTTTGCCTTTCAGGAGCTTACAATTTAGAATTCTCTCCTTTTCGGATGACACGAGGAAGCGAAATAAGACCTGAGCCCAGGCAATTAAAAAATGAGACAGAAATAGGACATAGAGAGAAGGGAAAATAAAAAATTTAAAAAGCAACATAAAAAAGTTCAAAGAGCTGTGAAAACTCAGAAGAGGAAGAGAGCATTTCTTATTTGGTATAAAGTAATAGCGGTAGTTATGAAAGAAACAAACTTAATGAGCTCCTAAGTTTGGTAAATAAGAAACACAACAGGTGGTGGGAGATGGGGTGAGGGTAAGGACACTCAGGATTTCGGTTTCACAGAAATCTTAACTCAGGATTTGGGTTCTGATAGAATGTTTTCCTATCGAGTTGAAATATAAAAAAGTAGTTGACATCAAAATCTTTTAGAGCATATCAGAAGTCTGTTTTCCCTTTAAGTGCTATTTAAAGTATTACTTTACTTGCTATCCATTAACATTTTGGTTTCTGATCAGCATGGTAAAGTCATTAGAGAAAAAAAGAAAGGATTTGCATCCAGAGTAAGTAAGCAGAATCATCACTCTGGTTCCTCCACTTACAGACTTTGGGCAAGCCAATTCATCTCACTCAAGAGTTGGTGGGAAGATACAGATTACAAAAAACTCCCAGGACAGTGTCTTGCACATGTTGTACATAACCATCAACAAGTTTCTTCCCCCGCCTCACCCAGAGTAGGCACTTAACAAATATTTTGTGCAAAAACATAATATTTAAGAAAGCAGAGACATGGTTCCATAGTGTAGTGGTTAGCACGTCTGTTTTACACGCAGAAGGTCCTAGGTTTGTGCCCCAGTGGAGCCACGATCCATGGTCTATGGCCAAGCCACCCTGAACAAGCCCAATGTCTGATGTTGGATGCTAAGCAGGGTCAGGCCTGGTTAGTACTTGGATGGGAGACCACCTAGGAAGACCAGGTGCTATAGGTATAATAATAATAATAATAATAATAATAATAATGATAATAACAACAATAATAATAAAAGGAAGCATGCTTTGCCAACAATTTTTTTGGAGTTAAGTGTAAAGGTTCACTTCTTCAAATTAATTTTCCTCCTGACTTTAAATTAAGACAGCAACGGATGCTGACAAATGAGATTCCTTGGCAGTTTTGATACCTTACCATTTTTTAAAAAAGAACACAATTTGATAAGGAGAGCAGTCCTGTGCCCTCATTGTGAAGAAACGTTTCTTACAGTTTCTGGGACAGTAAAGTATAAAACTCTTAGAGAGAGAGAATTCTTACCTTTCTGTAAATCTTCCTTAAGCGATTTGACCTGCAAAAGCAGAGGGCTGGGAGAAAAAAAGGAACAGAGATGGGATACTGTAAGCAGTAACAACCAGCTTTTTTCACACTCCAAAAGAGGCAAACAGACATAATATAACTTGCAGCACAACAATGGGAAAAGTTCTCTTAGAAACAAACTCTGCACTTGTATTCAAAGAAATGGATAAATGCTACAGATTTTTAAGACTTGTTATCTCAGCTTTAAAAATAGAAAAAAATGGACCACTTTTAAAAAGATTATTGGTTTATCAATCCTAGAGGGCAGAAGCATTTTTATCCAAAAGCAAAGAGCCATCTTGCCCTTCAAGCCCCTTTGACAAAATATCATTTGGAAATAGCAGGCTGCTCAGTTAGTTCCTTTGATCCTAGTTACTCACTCACCTGTATTCATCATTGGGGTGAGCAATCTCCACAATGTCTCCAAGCTTGATGTGAGGAAACACTTTGGGGTTCACGACCAGCTCATCATCTGAAAGACAATTCAGCGATCTCAAGCAGAAAACACACTCACTCACTTGCTTGACAGGTTGTGGTATATGCTTTAATGTTGGGTCTTCACAATCTGATCATTTTGCTATTACAATACAATCCCTTATATTTATTCAAAATTATCCAAAAATACTGTCTTAATGTGATCTTCACAATAAATTTTTGGATCTAGTGGAAATGAAAAAATCACCTAGAATATAAGCGATTTGCCTAAGGGTAGACAGCTAGTAACAGCATAACCAGGAATGATGATTAATCCAGGTAGAGCCTCTCCTGTCATAAAAATCAAGTCAAATAAAATACTTGGACTTTGAAAAGTAGCACTTGATCAGGAAAAACCTTCAGATATCAGTTCACATTAGAGTCCATAAGACCCTTAAAATGTATGGAAGACATAGTTTTATATGTTTATTTACCCCTGCCCCAATGGGGGTGGGGGAGAACTCTTTCAAATATACTCAGAACCACACCGATAAAGTGATATTTGTTTTAATTTGGGAAGGAAAAACAAGGTTTTTAATTATGCTAAAACCATGACAAGTACATCCAGATTTCAGATATAATCAGACCAAACAAAAATTCACCCTAAGAAAGTAAAGCACTGTTTATCCCAAATTTTATTTGGTATATTGTTTCCATTGATGGTTTTATGCCAAATCCTTGCCCAAACTTCCAGTCTAAATTAAGCTCCCTGAGCATGTATTTTGTTCTGCTTCGTGTTATCATTTCCTTTTTGCACATCTTTCTCATAGAGCAGAAATCCCCTTAGGGACAAGGGACCTTGTCATGTTCATAAACTTCATGTTTGGAACATTTAATATTTATTGGATACATTTAATATTTGTTGGATATGTTTTTGTCCATAGCCCTGGGAACTAGGTACAGCATCTAGCCACCTTTGTCTTGTGTTCATGAAAAAGCAGAATTGCATACATTGTATTTATATTATATACACTGTATCCTTGTATCCTTCTTTCTGCCAAAAATTATTTCTGTTGTCTATTCAGTTCTACTTCACAAATGTTTAGGCAGCATCAACTGCATACCAAATAAAGTGTTAACCACAGATTGTGTACTTTAGCAGAAATTGTTTTAAATTTAGCAATGCCTGATATATCCTTTTCCTAGTCATTATAATAGCTACATTTACTGAGCAGTACTAATGAGCCTGATACTCTGCTAAATATTTTATATACATTATCTAACTTGATCCCCACAACATCTTGTGATATAGAAACTATTGTTTTCACTTTTTGACAGTCTTGCCTTTGGAGCAAATGCATACTAAAATACAATTTTAAAAAGACCTATTGTATTAATTTCAATTTCTGAAGCAAATAAAGTTGTTAGGACAGGAGAAAAAATGATTCATTTAAAAAAAGAAAAAAATTGCATGACTAAGTGTCATACCATTCTGTAGATTTTTAGGCTCAAGGTGCTAATAAAAACAGAGAAACTATTTTAGAGGGCTTGAATTTGTAGATGAGGTAAACTAGGGGCTCGCCTGAAGTTGCCAGGAAAGTTAAGAGGCAGAGCTGATACTTTGGATTTTGGTTTAGTGCAGGACAGTACACTGTATTCTGCCCCTTCTTATTGTCACTATGAAAAAGTTCATGCTTTGATCATACCTGTCTTAAGCATATCTGCTGTTTCTCTTTCATAGAATGTAAATTTCTCTTTTCTGCCAAACCAGTATGGACTAGAATTTTATGGAACATATACAGTAAATATGTAATAAAAATTACAAATGAATGGTAGTAAACTGACAATATTCACAATGTTCCTTAAAAGTCAGAGTGCAAATGCTTTTAGAAGAGGTCTGTGCTCTCCAGTCATACTGCCCTCCAGCTACTGTATTATACTCGCTACTTCACTCAGTTAAATGGCCTGTCTAGCCTCAATTGCCACATGAGCCAGTGTGTAATTTTCAAGGCACTGTGACACACCAGAACCACAGCCAAATGACACAATCCCCAAAGACGAATCAATACTGACCACTGCCCCCAAAGCCCTTCTTGTGGATGACTAGTTTGTAGACCTTTGTTGTTCTCATCTTGTACAGTTGTTTCCTTCAGCTGTTCCAAGCTTGGAGGAGAGAAGTCATCTTGCCACCCTGCCATTGAAAAACAAACAAAAAGGCTGGAATGTTAGATTTTTATTTGCAACTGCTCTTTGATTGTAGGGTATTGAAAATACTGGTGCTGCTCAGCTAAGAGGTAGCACCAACCCTTGGATGAAATCACTTTTCCAAGTACAAGGAAAGATAGAGAACAGAATCTGGGAACCAAAGGGGATTCCGGTCAGGGTCTAGACCAACCTCCAAGAAGACATTCTCTATCACATCTCTAAAGGAAAAACGTGTAGGGAATGGGCCACTCATTACCTTGCCTCTATCTAAACCAATAACACTCAAATAATGAAAAGATAGTAAGAGGTAAGCACATTCATTCTGTAGATGAGGAACGCGAGGGCCAGAACAAGGGTCTTGCCCAAGGTCACTCAGAGACTGAGAAGCATTCCCACCGTTTACGTTTCGCCGTCAATTTCCTGGGTATACAAATGGGAGGAAGGCAAGGGTTCATTTCCCGTCTGTACAAACTCACAGAGGTTCCTCTCTCTGACCCTCATTCCACAGCTGTGTACACTGAAGCTCAGATAGATAAATTCTTGTCTAAGGTCACACAGCGAGTTGGAAGTGCAGCCAAGACTCCAACCAAAACCATGGCCCCTTCCCTCACGTTCCCCAAACCCGGGCCCGGGATGTCAGCTCCACTCACCCGCAGCTCCGGAGCGCCTTTCCGCTTCAGGCCAGGGCCCGGAGGGCAGGACCCTACCTAGGTCTCCCGCACCTCCCCGGGACGACGCACCTACGCCCCCACAGCGTGTGCAGATTCCGTGCCCGAGCTCTAGGTGCCGAACCGCCCACCCCAGCCAAGGAGCGCTCACCTGAGAACCCGCGCCGTTCCGGTGGCTCCGCCCCGGGGCCCCGCCCCCTTCCCGCCCACCCGCCCAGGGCCTCTCTAGCCCGGCCTCCGCCTCCTCTCGGTGTTCGTGCCACTTCCCCATCCGGGGCTTGCGCCGGGGGCGAGGCATCGCGTTCGGCCTCCAGCTTCGGCTGGCCCCGTACGAATCACGCTTGCTTGTTAAACGGCCGCCAGCCTTAGAGAGGAAATCGTTTTCTTCCTAGACGTTCCTTAAGTAGATCCGAGCCCAAGAGCTTCGTTTTCTACTTAATGATCTCCCAACATGGCAAACTCTGGCGAGTCTCCCCGAATCTATAAAGGGAATGTTATGGACCTTTGTCTGGTTTCATAAGGCTACTGAGAAGCACAAAACAGTTTCTGGGAGAACTTTTTGTAAAATGCAAAGGGCTGAACACGTGCAACTTAGTGCGATGGCCCCTGCTAGGAAGTGTCCATTTTGGAGGTCTTTTCAAATCCTTCCAAACCCCAAATGATGTTCTGTGTCTCTTTGGTAATTAATAATAGGTACTGTAGCTTTTACAGATATCCTTATGTAATCGTGACATCCCTATTTTAGATGGCATATCCCTATCGTTTTTCACACATGGGGAAACATTGGGGAAAGGATGGATCCTTACCCAATGGAGTCCAACTTGGCTCAAGCATTTAACGGGCCTTTTCACGTCACATCCAAGGATTCACCCTAAGCTCCCGTATGTCGGGACATATTTCCTCCAGAAGTAAATCAGAGCTGTGTAGACTGTGCCTGAAGCTGGCCAAAGTCTCCGGACAGTTGCCAGCTCCATGTAATTGACCTATGGTTTTTGGATATCTTTGAATGTTGAAGGAAAAAAGCATCGCATAGCACAAGGAAAACGGAATGGTTGAAAGGGCCCTGTGTTAAGTAAGAGCTTTTTTAAGCATCCATGCTTTTCCTTTAGGATTTAGAAGTTAAATATTAAATAATTGTAATTTTTAAAAGGAAACATATAATCAAGTGGACTGCAACAGTTGCAAATTTTTTCAAAGATGTTAAGTGTAAAAGATTTTTAATGTTGCTAATTCAGGGACACACCCAAATCCCCCAGGCTATTTTCTGAGCTGCAGTGGCTGGTGGAAAGTTCTTCAATCTCAAAAGGAGCTACTGTGTTTCTCTCTCTCCGAGTCTTCTGGTGAATTTGATTCTTCCTTCGAGACAAATCCATAATTGGTATCATACCTTACAAATGCAAATATTCCATTTTTTACTTTGGCCAAAACTTTTAATACACTTTGGTAAGTTTCGAGGTTTTTAAAACTTGTCTAAAGCTGATCAAGTTTAAGGGAGGCTGGAGCTCTCAGACTAGGGATCCAACAGCCTTGTTCATAACAACCACTGTGCTGCAACCACCTGCACGATGTGCCCAAAAACTCAGCAAAATAAATGATATTTATTTAATGCAATAAAAATCAAAATTAATACAAAAATCCATCATGTATAAAATATCACATTTTTAAATAAAGACAAGATCCATAATGGTGCCATGCAAAACTGTTAGCGCCTGAGTTTTTCAGATCCCCTTCCACAGGCAAATAGTTGCTTGAGAAAGTACTCGAGGACATGGATACTCTAATCACAGATATGTTTTAAAATATATTTATAATTAATTCATTCCAATTCATATATAAGTATCTGTAGTAGCCTATATATGAACTGTACACTTATGCAGCTATACATGTATTTGTAAACAATAGGGTTAGCATTTGGGTTTAACTAAAGCTGGGAAAACCATCATCTCAGACATAATAGCCCATATGGTGAGTGGCTCAAAGATATCCTGATCAGAAAAGGGAGAATTAAAGTCACCCCCAAATCTTTATTTTCTCTAAGGCCCAAGAAGCAACAGATTTCTATTTTTAATACAAAGATGTGTGATTTGGGGCAAGGCAACAGCATTCTCCGGACCGCCTCAATTCCCTCTTAGATAAACATTTCTTCAAATGTTGTCAATTATCTACCTGAGCAAGACTCTGCTAGGTGCTGAGGAAAAAAATGAACAAAACATATGGGGTGGGAAGGGACAGACAATAAATGAACCAATAGAGATGAAACATGGCAATTTCAGCCAATGTTAAAACTATGAATAAATTAAAACAAGACATCTTAAAGAAGGGGGTCCCCAACCCCCAGGCCGCAGCAGGAGGTGAGCAGCCAGCAAGCCAGCGAAGCTTCATCTGGATTTGCAGCCACTCCCCAGCGCTAGCATCACCGCCTCAGCTCCACCTCAGATCATCAGGCATTAGGGTCTCATAGGAGCACTGGTCCCTGATCCCAAAAAGGTTGGGGATCACTGCCTTAAAGGACTGGAGGAAAAGGTACCATTTAGATTTAGTGGTATGTGTGATGAGAAAGAACAGTGGCGTGACAGGACTTAAAACATTGATTCCAGTTATAAAGGTTTCTTGGGTTATCATAGTGGAAAGCAGGAAGCCCCTGGAATTGCGGCTGTCCAGGCCAGAGAAACGGTGGACTGAAGCGGGGTGTTTGAGGTAGAAATAGACACTAGGCCCTGGGTCTCAGCAGGAGCAGGGTCAAACGGTGTATTCCCCTTTAAGAGTGCGGGCCTCGTGGGCGGGGCAAAAAGCGACCTGGGTCTACCCAGGACTGGAGACCCGGCGCTGGAAGAGCCGCCCCTAGGAGTGCGCGCGCGCGCCATGCGGGGGCGGAACTTGGGCGAGCCCGCATGGCTGGCTCGGGCCCCGGATGAGGAAGTACAGGGCGGGGGAGGGGCGGAGGGAGGATCATAGAGACGAAGAGGCTGCGGCGGCGGGAGCGCCCCTGGGCTCTGTTGGCTCGGTCGGCTCAGGTAGACTTCGCGGCGGCGGAGCTGCGGCTGCAGAGGCCGGTCTGGCGCGGCGAGCACGAGCTGCGGAGCAGGCCTCAGGGTAAGAGGTCGGGGACGGGAAGGCTTCGGGCGTAGCCGCCCCGCCCCAGTCCACCCTGAGGGGACCATCCGCTGGGAGGTAAAGGTTGAGGGGGAGCTCGGACCCCCGCCCTCTTGGGGTGCCGAAGGGAACGGAGGCTGCGCTGCGGGCGGCGGAACGACCCAGGGAGAGGGAAGAGACCAGGCCCCGCGTCGCGAGAGGGAAACGGCTTCTCCGAGTCAGGGCTCGGACGGGGGAGAGATACTCCTCTTCAACCTCGATACGTCGGGGGACCCCCAACTTCTCTTTTCGTGGAGGGCGACGCCCCGTGTCGTGGGCGGACGCTCTTCCCCAGCTCCAGTGCGTTTATCAGCAGAGCGAGACCTGGCTCCCGCGGTGCGAGAGGGCGATTCTGAACTTACTTTAAGGAGGTACAAGAGATAACCCCAACAAGACCTTTCCTCCGATTTGGTCAGCGCCTGCCCCTCAAGTGAAGAGCGAGACTCAACTTGCCTAAAAGTGACAGAGGGGATCATCCTTTCCTGTGAAAGGTAGACTTACCTTCCCTCCTTTATTTTTCAGTTTTACACCGAGATATAGAGAAGAAGACCCTAAATTTACTTTATGGTAGAAGTCAGTCTTTCTCCCCTCCCCCAATCATGTCCACAGAGGGAGCCTCGCGTCTCTTCCCCCTAAGTCTCTCGGAGTGCAGTGAGCTCCTTTCCTTCGCACAATTAAGAGCATGGCGTTTAGAGTGTAATAGTTGCAAGCCTGTGTCTCCCACTTCCCATCTTTGTGACCTTGACGAATCGTTTAATCTTTCTCACTCTCAACCCATCTCTAATTTGGGTACTTCTTTTCATAGAATTGTCATAGGGCTGTAAGAGAATTTGTGTAAGTGCTTAGTACATAGTAATCATTTGGTAAATTGTTGCTATTACTGTTACTTAATTTGTTTTAAAAGGAAACTAATATCTTCTACAGAAAAAGATTTTTCCATGCCTGTCTCCTCCCATCGCAAATATTCAATCCATCCTTTCTCACAAGAAAGGAGACTTTTCCCTTGGGGTGGAGAAAGAGGCACTTCTAATCCTCTTAGACCCTAAGACACTCCCCCAATTAACAAAGAGGGCCTCAATTAGAATAATCAGGAAAACAGACTTTTGTTTTTGCAAACAGGTCTGTACTCCTAGAGGTGGGAGACTTGATACCTAAAGCCAGCCTTTTCTTTGTTCACAGAACCTATCACTTCTTCCTCACTGGTTAGAGATGTCCTCTCCCACTCCCCCTACTTGCTGTAGTGACGAAAACGCTGCTTTCTAGCTACACGCCCCCCTCCCCCAAGAGGGAGGTTACAACTTCTTTCTCTTGCTCTTCCAAGAAAAATAAGACTATACTTTAATGAAGAGGACTCTGTCATACTATATATTTAGAGCGGCACAGATGGTTTTTTTCTCTTCCTTTGAAAAAGAAGTTAAAATCTTTTATGCAGAGTCTGTCAGTATAAACGAGTAGCATTTTCACTCCCCATGTGGAGACGGATCCTTTTTCTGCATGTTAGTAAAGGGAGGAAAAGGGAAACAGTTTGATGCTTTTGAGATTTCCTGTGCACTCCATGTTGAAGAGCTGAGCACTGTTTAGTATGTGGGCTTCCCTTCCTTACCCACTTTCAGTTTGTCTAGAGACCTTGTTAAAAGATTCTTCTTTCCCTGTCTCTCAAGAAGAGGCCCTTTCTCCGAAGTCCCTCATGGAGGGACTGGCCACAGTGTCCGAATCTTTGGAAAAGCAAGCCCTTTTCTCAAGGTGAAAAGAGTGTTGTGAACTTCTGAGGGCTTTATCATTATTGTGAGTATTGTCCCTTGAAACAAGTAGCAGCTCCCAGAGTTACTAACTACTCTTCTTTTCATTAAGAGCAGCCCTTTTGCATTGAAATTAAAGGGAGGGGAGACCTTCACACTCAGGATTATTGGTGCACATGGTTTTCTGTTCTGCTGTTTTCTTTGTTTGATTTTGTTCCCTGTTTTTTGCTTAGTGCTATAAACTTCTTTCCCCCAGAACTTTTGTTTTGGGGAGTATTTGAACAACTAAAGTAAAAATTTACTTTGTCAGGTTTTTAGTATTGTAAAATGCATTCTAATGAGATTCAGAGCTGCAATGTTAATCTTTCACTCATAATTTTTTTTCCTGTTGCTTTTATTTGGTGAGATAGGAATTAATACTGCCAAATTACCTGAAGACATATTAAAGAAAAGCTTTCCAGTTTTGTATGTAAAATGTTCTTAAATTACCTCTGTTTGCCCTTCAGTACTTGCAGTGGGGATTAGTCTGAGCTGTGTACAGTTGTTGGTGTCCAAGGGTGTGCTTTGCTGAAACAAAGTGAATAGAAAAGTTTCAGTGGGTGGCAAGACCTTTGAGGTTATTCTGTTTAACTTGTTAATTTACACATTTAAAACTAGCCCAAGAAAATTAAGTGACACACTCCAGGCCATGCAGCTAGTAAGTGCAAGGCAGGATAGGGACCCAGGTCTCCCCATGTGGAGACCTGCATCTAGACTGCTCCCTGCACTGCTTCTGCATTTGAAACAAGAAGATCTGGAGATGATTATTCTCTATTCGAAAAAATTTATTTTATTGGAAGAATTGTACTGCGTACTCCCTATAAACATTAGTCATCAATTCCTAAACAATCTAATTATTTGTGTTATGGTAAAGATGACAAGCCAAAGTAGCAGCTGGCAGGAATTGGTCGTGAATCTTTGGGTTATTTTTGGCTTATGCCTCAAACTAGGTAATTATCTGGTGTCCTGACCCAATAGGTTGGTTAAAAGTCATTAATAAGAATTAAGCCCTAAATCCCTGTCTACATTTTATAAGCATGTGTTACTTTTTCCTCTTACTTGAAGTTTATTTAACATTTTAATGTAAAAACTTTTATGGTTGAGGCAGAGGGCTGACATTTGGAAAGATACTGATAAAATAAAGGGATGTATAGTTAGTTATTTTTTTATTGCTACGTATTTGGATCTAGGGAAATAATGTTTTAAAAAATGTCAACATATAACACTCACTGTAAAAAAAAAAAAAGTACAACGTACAGATAAGTCATTTGTGATCCCATCACCCCGCATGACGCTGTTAATACTGGGCTTGTTTTCTTTCATTTTCCTATATGCATATGTATTTTACCAAAAAAAAAAGTCCTGATGTTATGTAGTTTGATAAAATATCCCAGACATCTTTCTGTGTAGAAATATATTTCTGTATCATTTAAAATTGCTCCATTGTATTCAGAGATTTAAAGGACTTGAATGGTAAATTTTCATTCCTTTTCTGCTGTCTTGTGGCATGACCAATATCTTGATAGATAGTGAGCTGAGAATAATTTTAAACTGCTACTCTAGGCTTGCATATAAATATTACTCCATGTCTGAGGGTTCCAGCCAAGGGACTCAGCTGTTCTTAGTGACTCAACTGTGGATACCGCCGAGAAACTTGAGGACCCGGAGTTGGGCTAGGAGAAAGAGGAGGGAGTATATGTTTTGTTTCAGCAGCCCATGTGCCTCGTTGTTCTACAGGTTGAAATTTCTTAGAATTGTATCTCTACCAAATAAGAGTATCAAGAGATGATGATAGTTTTGTGATATTTGGCTTTTGTAAATTGGAAGTTATATCTTGGTAACCAAAGCATTTAAAATTCTGTTTCAATTTTCAATGCCAGTTTACAGTGTATGTGGAGGCATAGGAAAGAGAAAGGCACTGTTTTCCCTGAGGAATATTTTGAGCCATTTTGTGATTATCGATATTACCTCTTTGTGATAAAGATCTGTACAGTAAATGTATATTTTTGCATGAGTTTATAGAGAACAGAATCTTAAGTTAGGACCACAGTGACGGAAAGGAGTGGGATTTGTTAGAAACACTGCTTGAGTTGAGTTTTTGGGCTACAAAGTGCTAACTGAAAGGCAAGTGGAAGGTCACATAGTTATATTTGTGAATTCAAGTCAGAGTTCTAAGCTAACGAGTAAGATGCCATTACCAAGAGAGGCAACAGGATCAAAAATAAGCTTGTAAATTTACCGAGGGCATCTTATTCATTCCTGTTTCTCATAGCTTTTTGCATGTAGTAAGGCTCAATTATTCATTGGTTTGAATGTTCTATTTTAGACGTGTTAGGTTTTGGGGGTGGGTACCATCCTTATGAGTAAAACAGGTCAGGAACTTGAGAAAAAGTGGGGGCTAGGGATATGTTTCTTTTTTTTCTAATCAACTTTGGTAAGATGTAATTCATATACCATACAATTTACCAGTTTAAATTGTACAATTCAGTGGTTTTTGGCATAATCAGGAAATCACAGAATGTGCAGCCATCACTACAATCAATTTTAGAACGTTTTTATTATTCTCCAAAAGAAACTGTCCATTAGCAGCCACTCCCTAGTTCTCCACCTCTCCCAGCACTAAGCAACCACTAATCCATTTTCTGCCTAGATTTACCTACTCTGGACATTCATGTAAATGGGATCTTATGATATGTGGTCTTTGTGACAAGCTTCTTTTACTTACCATAATGTTTTCAAAGATTATCCATGCTGTATCATGAATCAGTACGTCTAATTTCTTTTTAAAATTGAGTTGATATGGATAGAACACATTTTGTTTCTCCATCAGTTGATGGACATTTGAGTTGTTTTCACTTTTTGGCACTTATGAATGTGAACATTTGTACAAGTTTTTGTGTGGATACATGGGGTTTTTTACACATATACTTTGGAGTAGACATACTGGGTCATGTGGTCACTCCCCTAAAAGGGACAGTTTTGAGTCATCCGTATAGCAGAGAAGCTGCAAGAAAAGGTGAGGTCATCAAAAAAGTGAAGCTTGCAAAGGGAGGCATGTCAAGGAGTAAAACTGAGAACACTCACACATTGGTGGCCCACAGGAAGAAGCGCTCTTGAGCGTAAGCTGGTGGACAGACCACAGAGCTGATCTCCATCAGCAAACCTGCTCTTTCACAGTATCCTTCACTGCACTGTTCTGGTCTATATGTGATATGACAGCCAGAAACTGGATTGTGTCTGTTGTTGCGAAAGGGAAGCAGAACCAAATTAAAATTGAGCACCTTTGGGGCAAGGGCATCAAATAGCAATTCCACTTTATTTCCGTTAACCCTCATCACCTCACACATGCACACAAAACAGCCTAATCCAGGACGTAGAGGAGAAAGGAGAAGACTAGCTTCCAAAAGAATGCATTTCTCTTAGCACTGTTTATGAGTCTCATTTGATTCTTGCCATACTCCTATACACAACAGTTTATCTCTCTTTCCTTTTTCAAATTCAAGTTTCTTCATCAGCCTTCCTGTGTTACCTAAACTTTATGGACCAGCAGCCTCATTTTCTATAATTTCTAGTGTTTAAGTAAGTAGTGTAGGGTTCCTTAAAAACAATAAGGACTCCCAGTGGATGAAAGCATAAAAACATGAGTAAACCATTCACCACAGGTTGGAAAACCAAGAGAAAGGCAGAACGGTCCAGAGCAAGAGGACCTGTCATCTGCTCTTCCTCACTCCCAGCTTGGGTCCAGATAGCACAGGTCAAGATGGGACCTTCTGTGCAAGGAGGAACAATTGTCAGCCTAGGAGTATTCAAGGAACTGGTGCTTCTTCATTTGAAGACAGAGCATGTGCCTTTGTGTAAGCGAAGTCTCTGGGCTCCCCCAGATAATCAAAGTAGGAATCGAGGCAGAGACCAAAGAGACTGAGCATGTAGAGATCTGTATGCTCAGAAATCTGGTTGTGGTCAGACAGCTCAAGAATCAGAACAGTTTCATAGCCAGCACCAGATTTACTCGTATGTGATATATTTATTTGGGGAAAAGCTGGATGTTACGAAGCAGGAAAATCAGCTGGCTTTCTGAAACATCCTTTCCTATGTGCATTTTGGCCAAAGGGATTTGTCATCAATGCCCCTAGTAAATCCTTTTTATGAACTCTGAGTTGGAACACATCTTTTCTCTCCTTGTTTAGGGTTAGGGAAAGCATCAGGAGTGAAAGCATGTGCTGTCTTATTTGGTTAATCAATTTCCACCTTGATCAGGTCAAATGGGATTTTGTGGCAACTCCACACATTATTGGTGGACTATAATGGCAAAGTTACCAGCCAGGAATCCCTGGTTCTGGTTGTACCATTTCCTGGCTGTGTGTGTGTGTGTGTGTGTGTGTGTGTGTGTGTGTGCGTGCACTTGCATGTGTTTGACTAATAATATAGTATAATGAACTATCTAGATATAAATATTATAGCAAATAACCTGTGTTTCCATCACCCAATAGAAGAAATTAAACATTCCCATTTCAAATGAAGTCCCCTGGGTGTTCCTCTCCTTACTTTCAGATAACCATGTAATATTTTAGGTAGGTCAATTTTAACTTCTCCAGGTGTGATTTTAAGATCTATAATGGGAAGATGATAGCTGCCCTACTTAGCTCACAGGGTTGTTGTGAGAATCAAATGAATTGGCTGTGAAGGCACTTGGAAAATATCAAGATGCTAAATAAAAAGAAGGATTCTACTAAAGAATGTCTGTGCCAGGTTGGGCAGATAGAGCTTACGTGTTTGGTAAGCAGTGAAGGAAAGGAATTCATTTTTCTCTTTATCTCCTTTTAAAGAGAATTCTTAATGAAGAAAAGCCAGTGAATCACATTCTTCAGAGTCCTGCAATATATATTTATTCAGCAAATATTTACTGAGTGTACCTACTGTGTGTCAAGTACCTATTCCAGGCAGTTGGGAATATAGCAGTGAACAAAACGAGCAAGGTTCATGCTCTGAAAACAAATAGAAACTTGTCTTTGTCTCCTAATTTACATCAGGTCTATCCTTGGATGCTCAGACATATTCTCATGTGCATTTGTTGGCCCTCCAGGTTTACATTAAGAATTTTCATAAGGCAGTTTATTAAGGAGAATTTTTTGGTGCCAGATAATGCTGGCATTTGAAATAGAATTTATCATCCTTATTTTAGCTGGCTTGAGCTTGGAAGAAAACCTTTCTTCTACCCTGCAAGGTTTTAAACTTTTATCCCTTCCTTTGATTTGTGTCAGGGTGAACCGTTTGATGTTAAAGACTTGACTCCATAATCTACATCTGCCCTAATGCTGTCATCCGGAGTAGAGACTCAGCCAGTTCCACTTGATTCCTCCATGTCTGCCGTGGTACAGGAATTATACTCTGAACTCCCAGTAAGTGTCTCCAAAGAGCTTCATGCTGACCCTGAGCCAAGTGTGATTCCAGATGTAAAACCTGGAGCCTCAAGCTCTCTTATAAGTCAGAGTAGGGCAGTGCCCTTGGAGCTGCAGAGGACGCATGCGGAAAGTTGTTGTGAAGAAACCTCTGAGACCTTGGATCATGGGGGTGAGCCTGGGCGGTGTGGGCTGGTGGACTTTACAGCAGGTTCTGTGGCTTCTGGGATCTTGGATAGGGAAGAGAAAACAAAGAGCATGGAGCTAAAGGTCTTCAGAGATCGAGGGGACCAGGTGGAAATTGTAAGAGACCCCTGTGAGGGAGCAAAGGAAGACCCGTGTCAACATTCCACAGCCGCTGAAGAAAAGATCAGCCCAAGTCAGGTAAGAAAAGAGATCTTGATTCAGATGAGATAACTGTGAATGACAGCTTTCCAGAGTAACTTCCCATGATAAAGTACGGATGCTGACAGGTAGCTTATGATTTATTGAAACATTTCCAAAATGTTGATTTTGGTTGTTAACTTTCTTTTGATGATCTTTTAAAACATTTGCATCACATCAAAGACTTGAGAGGAAGTGCTTATCTAATGAAAAGGTGTCACTTCTCTGAAGTAGCTATTGTATATGAACTGTTGAGTCTCTTTGTGCTAGTCATGTAGTATTTCTGCATCTGGTGTTAAGAAATGATCTGTACTTATTCCTGAAGTTATGCTAGTATCATGATTAGTAGTAGTATCATGGAGCAAGATGTCACCGAGGTATTTTTGAGGGAGGCTTTCGATACAGGTAGGGCATCATAGGATGGATACCCTCGAGAGGTCTCCATATTTTGAAACAAGTCCTTAGCTTTGCAGGTCCAGAAACTTGACTTTTTTTTTTTTTTTTTTAGTACATCGGAGGTAGTGGTCTCCAAAGAACTGACCCATTTCATGAGAGGCTAAAGTATAAATCAGAAAGCTGCTTTTTAAAGTAATACACAGTGAATAATAGAATCATTACTTCATAGGATGTGTGATATCACATCTCTGTGAGTTTGAACTTAGAGTCAAGAGGAGTTAATTAGGTTAGTCAGCTGTGAGGGACCCCAATTCCTAAAGGAATATACCTGCCAGGTGGACTAGAAAACTTGCTTTCTCCTCTGGTTGGTGCCTTAGACCAGGAGTTAACAAACTTTTTCTGTAAAGGACCATATAGTAAATACATATTTTAGGCTTTGCAGGACATATGGTCTCTGTCAAAACTACTTAACTCTGCCATTGCACAGTTGTAAAATGAAAGCAAGCACAGACAGTATGTAAACAAATGAGTGTGGCTGTATAAATAAAACTTTATTTATAAGCACAGGTACCAGCCTGCGGACTGTAGTTTGCCAACCCTTGCTCTAGACCGACCCACTAATAACTTCATATTCTCTGAGCATCCTGGACTAGGCTTCATTCCCTACCTGCTAAATAGATCATTTCTTTACACAGTTTACAGGGCAATTGATTATTAGTAGGCTGCATATATTGACCATAATTAAGAGTGGATAAAACATTAAGGAACAGTCGAATGTGATAATTACATTTTATGCTTTGATGACCTACTCTTAAAAATATAGTTAAATGAATTAGGTAACAGATTCAAGATCTAAAAGTTTCTTCTTGATATGGTGGGCTGAGTCTAACAAGATGAAAGTTTCTTAATGTAATATTTGATATAAAAATATGCATATATAAATTATGAAGTAATGAACACAACATACATATATCTATTTATATGTATACACACAAACTACCTAGCCTAAGAACTAGAAGATTACTGTCTCTCTTTTCCGTTTTCAAAACTATCCCTTTTTTCCCTTCCAGCTCCACCAGAAGTAGATACTATTCTGATTAGTGTAAAGCAAAATGAAACTTAATATATATAAATGTAAGATTTTGTATTTGGTTTTATAAATTGAACTCCACTAGTTAAAAAAAAAAAAGCAATATGTATGGAGAAACAGCAGACCTACAGGCTTTAGCTGGTCAGTTAAAGTCAACTGTGGTACGGTTGTCATGAAAAGCCAATTTGCTTTTACTACACATTAAGAGAAATGTGTTGCCTGGACTGAGAGGCAGTGATTGTGCTCTTTGTATTCTGGTTAGCCTATATCCAGAATATCATAATCACATTCTCCTCTTCCCCGACACTTAGCTTAGCTCAAGATGCCCCAGGCTGAGGGGATGATGTTAGAGAGGAAACAAGGAATGTGTCAGTGTTGGGGTTCCTGGCCAAAGTGTATCCTACACCCTCCTGCCCACGCTGAGCCTGATGTCATGTGTGGAAGGAGTAGAGAAAACCGGGAATGTATTCATGGATAAGAACTCACACTGAAAATACACTGTTGCAAGCCAAGTTGCTGTACCTTCCTTTGAAAAGAGAAAAATCAAGAGAAGTCTTCAAAAATTTGGAGGGCTGTTAAGCAGAAATGGTTCTGTTGGTCACAGTTAAACTCAGGGGAAGATATGGCAGTAATAGCTCCTAATCATTCTCAGATTACAGGACCCTTTGATAATCTGGATTAATGCTACAGACCTCTCAGAAAAGCAGACATACCATTTCAGAAAGTTTGCAGAGTCCAGACGCCCTTGGACCTCAAGAACTCTTCCTAAATTGGCAGAACACCACAAACATAGTCTAAAGACAACTGACAAATTGAGAGAACGTATTTGCTACATGTATGACAGACAAAGGGGCTTATCTCTAATCTGTAAAAAACTCTTTCACTGAGGAATGAAAACCCCAATAGAAAAATGGAGGAAGGACTTGGATGATTCACTGTGTATTGAAGTGGGGTTGACAAATGAAGAGGTGATCAACCCCACTCAGAACTAGAGAAGCAAATTTAAACAACATGTAATGCCACTTTTTACCTATGAGGATGGTGAAAATGAAGAGTTATAACAACATTGCTAGTGAGAATGCCTGATTCAGCCTTTCAGAAGAGTACTTTAGCTGTGCCTAATGAAACTATATATGCCCTGAACTGTTGACCCAGCACTCTCATTTCTAGGTATCTTTCCTAAAGGTACACCTTTAAAATACAAAAATACGTATCTGAAAGATTATTTATTTGAAGCGTTATTTATTATTGCAGAATATCGAAAGCAACCTAAATGTCTATATATAAGAGAAAGGTTTCATACACTATGATATATGAATGTCTATACATGGAGTACTGTGCAGCTGTAATAAAGAATGAAGATCTCTATGTACACACGTGGAGTGATTTCCAGGTGTGTTAGGGGTCCCCAAGACGACCTCTAGGTTTGGTGATTCACTTGAACTTCAAGGACTCAGCATATGGTCATATTCACAGCTAAGATTAATTACAGCAGAAAACTATAAAGCAATCGGTAAAGGAAAGAGGGATGTGGGGCAAAGTCTAGAGGAAATCAGTTAGAAGCTTCCAAAAGTCCTCCCAGTGAAGTCACACACATTTAACTTCCTTTGGGTGCAAATTGTGACAGCACATGGGAAATGTCTAACATGGAAGCTTGTTAGAGCCCAGAGTTTTTATTGGGGATTGGTCACATAGGCATCCTTTGGCTAGCACATACCAAAATTCTAGCCTTCAGGAAGAAAGCAAGAGTTTATTATAAACCACATTATCGTATAGGTGCAGTGAGCTAGCTACTCTTTCATTTAGGGAATGGTCAAAAACACTCCCAAAATCAAACTTTCCAGTTGCTGGTAAAGCAACCCTTGCAAGCAGGGCTTTCTAAGGATAACAGGCCTGCTGTGTTAACTCTTTTCTGCAAATTGGGATATACTGTTAAGGGTAAAGAGCAAAACATAAACTAGTATCTATACTATCCTCTCTTGAAAGAAAGAAAGGGAAATAAGCGAGTATATAGGCATTTGCTCATTCGTATAAAACACGTGTGCACACAGAAAGAATGAACCAGAAACAAATGGGTTTGGTTGCATACAGGGAGCAGGTGGGAGCAGGGTGGAAGAGGGGACAGGAGGAAGTAACACTTCTGAGCACACCTTTTTGCATAGTTCTGACTACATACTTGAAAAAGTAAATAGACAACCAGGATGTGGTAGAAACCCAAAATTGAATACAAACTGTAACAAATCACTCTTAACAAATAAATAATGAAACCACACTGTGGGAGGGGAAATGGAGAACAGTAACCCAAGTAACAAACATTTTGACTACATACTCTAAAGCCAAAAAAGAACAAAAAATTTTAGTAAATTTTTTTTCACAGTGGTATGGTTTAGCAGTTCCTGAACTACTTTATATTCTGGGATTGAATGGATAGATAAATATTGTGGTTAATGAGAGCCAGGTCTCTCACTAATAAAGTATTTATAAATTGGGGGTAGGGGACTAGAATGAACTCTGGTTTGGAATTGGGCTTAGCAATATGAACTTAGAGTTTTTAATGTATACAGATAAATAAATGTATATGTGCATGTGTGAGATAGGATCTAGAAGCAGTGACACCTCATAACAAGCACACCTAGCGCCCAGGTCTTGGTTTCTAAATAACATCTTCCAATTAAAAGAACCAAGAGCCTCTGGGAAAATGCCGTTCCAGGAATGGCACTGGGAAGAATACAAGATAAGTCTAGAACAATTCGTGGTGAATGGCTCAGAAAATTATGGGGACATATCAAAAGAACATGGGAGCCAATTTGAAGGAACTCCCAGTGGCCAAGGCTGAGATGATTTGAACTTAATTGGTAATGAATTATAATCCATAGAGTAAAACAAAATTATGAGCCCATGCTGATATACTTGTAAATAATTTGAAAAAAGAAAGCCCTTTAAAGAATTTCAGTTAATTAATATAGAAGGAATGTTGGAAATAAAAAATTACCATTTGATAACCATCACAGTAGTCATCTCCAGCAAGAACTGTCAATAGATGTTAAAAGTAGTGGCTGAAAGTTTGAGAAACAAATATTTACATAGTTCCAAAGTATCACCTCTGGAGGTATTTAATAATTGTAAAGGTTTCACAATGGAAAAACCTGGCAGACGCCACCCAAAGCAGAGATGGAAACCCACCTCCCCAAGGAATGAGGCATCCCAGTGCCATGTGCCTTCTGAGAAGAGCTAGGATCATTTCTGTGAGATTCCTGTCCCCAAATGCATAACCAGAGTCTAATGAGGAAACATCAGACAAAGCCACATCGAGAGAGTTTCTTTCCGAAAGAGTCATGAAAGATGAATACCTAAGAAACTATCTCAGTTTAAAGGAGGCATGGAGACTAAATGCATCGTGAGACCCTGGATTGGATCTATGTCCCAAAAAAGGACATTATGGATCCATTAAGATTTGAATAAGGTCTATAGTTTAGTTATATTAGTATTTTATTAGTATTAATAACTACTGTGGATATATAAGATGTTAATATTAAAGGTGGATGAAGACTAATGGGAAATTTTTGGAACAATGTTTACATATTTGTACATCTGAAAAATATCTTCCGAATTAAGTATTTATAAATGAAAAAATTTTTAAATTTAATAATTGTAAAAAATACTCTTGTTAGAGGGTGACAGTTTAACTCAATAGGAGAAGTAATTTTTAACAGACAAATCTAGACGTGAATTAGCTTGCGTGGGGAAATCTTTTATCAAAAGGCTAAGTGACTGTTGGGAGTATAGCAAAGGTGATTCTATCTAGTTTGGACAAGCAACATCAGAGGTATTCTTTTCCACCCTGAGATTCTGATTTTTCTAGTAGTCCATGATTTGCCTTTAGCAGCATTCCACAAAGATGTTTTTCTTCAGCTGTTTCTCATCTCAAACCCACAAGAGGCCCACGTTCATGCACTGGCTCGGGTTTGGGAAAAAGTACTCAAAGGTTCCTACTACCTGCCCACGTCGCATTTCCTCTGGACCAAAATCAGTCAAGGTAGTGATTTCAATGGAGCACTGCTCCAGTAATAAGAACTTGCTGAAATTGTGAAAGACAGCCACCTAGGCCTACTCTCCAGGCATGTATTACATGAATTGAATGAGTATAACAAAATTAAGTTGGCTTGGTGAATTTCCCAATTCATGGAGAAGTGCACCGATATTTAGATTAGAGGTTTACAGTTTTCTATGTCTTGGGCTCTGATGAAGCCTAAACTGGTTTTGTTAAATATTCATTTCATTCACTCATTAAACGTCTCTTATAGTCATTACAGAGTTTCTTTGTTGCTTTTGTTATTGTTAAAAGGAAACAAAATACATGTTATTTTATGAAGCAACTTATTTTTAAGTGTTGGTCTTTTTTTTTTTTTTTTTTTTTTTGCTTTTTTATTACGGAAAAGTACACATAATAAAATATACCATGTTGATCATTTTTAAGTATACAGTTCAGTGTTCACATTGTTGTGTAACCATCATCACCATCTATCTCCAAAATTCATTTAATCTTCCCCAAGTGAAGTGCTACCATTAAATAATAACTCCCCATTACCCCTACCCGCAGTCCCTGGCATCTGCCATCTTCCTTTCTGTCTATGAATTTGACTGCTCTAGGTACTTCGTATAAATGGAATCATAGAGTCTTTGTCCTTTTGTGACTGCACTTATTCATGAAATGTTTCAGTCATGAAAAGGGAAGCCAGAAAAAAATTATTCTTGCTTGCCTTATGATTGTGTCCAAAAGCTATAAAACCTTGTAATTAATAATGTGCTTTGCGGGGACACTGTTACTAGGGAGGAGAGAGGAAAGGCGAAAAGGAAGGGAAAGCATATGAGAACAGGCACAATGGAAGGGACAGCTGCACAAGCCAAACCGAATGGTGAAAGAATGTATTCAGTTCTAAACTCCACATTTGTAGAGAAGAAAGATCAAAAACTGGCACATGAAGGTTACCAGCCAGAATGTGGAAAAGATTCGTCTTATTTAAGATTAAGATATAAAAAGATGGTATGTAACATCCACACAACATGATTTAACATTGAAAACTGTACATTGTGTGTGTTTTAATTGGTTCTTAGATACAAGCTGTAGCTTGTTAAAATTTTTATATATTTTCCTTTTTTTTTTCTTCTAGCAGTAGGTATGCCTGGGTTGAATATGTTGTAATAGCTTTGGTTCCAAAATACAATATTTTAATCTTGCTCAACACAAAAAATTTTCTGAACTGTTGGCTATAACATATGAAGGCTCAGTATCATTTTTGATAGATCCCTGAAGGTATCTGGACAGGGAACGTCAAATAAGGAAGCACAGGGCTATTGATCACTTTAAGCATGTTATGCCATTGGAGAAGCTTGTTTTTTAATGGCAGTCTTATGTAATTTGTATGACTAAAATGAAAGATGGTTGGACTAGATGTCCATTAAATTTGCTTGTTACCATAAGAGTCTGTGATCCTAAGGGAAATTTGTAGTGGTGTGAAAAAGTTCACCATTTGCTTAAAAGGGAATCTTGTTGGAAAGAATTCATTTTTAGTAACGTAAAGGTGAAAAAATCTGAACTTCATACTCTCAGTAGTAAAATTGGTGGCTGTAAGCTGTTTTCCAGGTCTGCAAGGGCACTGTTGTCCTCACAGTGGTGATTTGCCCGTGGTTCTCATGTCATAGTGTTAAAAGTGTTTGACAAAGAAATGACCAAAGCACCAGTGGCATACCACTGAAACTTCAAATAGAACTTTTCCTAATTATTTTAGCAATTCTCTTAGATAACTCATTGTGGGGGAATGATAATAAATGTCTTATCTGACTACCTTGATCAACGCTTAATGTAAAGTCATCAGTTTCTCTGAATTGAGATTTGAAGGAAAATGCCTTTTTAAGCTCTGTAAAGATTTAAAGTTACTGTTCTGCAGCTGTTCCTCTCTAAATATGCAAGTGTAGGAAACTGAAAGATCCATCTAGAAATACAAAGTTTGCTTTATTTTCAGTGTTCTTTACTGTGAATGTAATCACAGCTATTTCCACAGATGTCAGAAAGTAGGAAATATCTCATTTGCTCCATATTGTGGACCCGTCATTGCATAGTTCAGTGTATAGGCGGGGCCATCACTGCCCATCCTTATCTGCCTCTGCCTTCAGCTCAAGAGCTCAGGAAGCTCAGGTTTGGAGGAGCTCACTGGGACCTGGTTTTAAGTGGGACCTTCGGCTCAGATTTACATCAGGCCCTGAGGAGTTTCTAACTACCCTGATTATAAAAGCTGAAGAGCCTAATGTATATTAATTTCCCTCCTTAAGGTATTCGTGTTTTTCTCCTGCTTTAAACTGGTCTGCTAGGAATGAGTCAGAGAATTGCAGTTTTTCCAGGACAAACAGCCACCTTTTAATGGGAAATAAGATTACAGATGAACAGTAAGAATGGTTTTCTAGACCCTCCTAAAATCTGCCAAAACTTTGGAGAAGCATAAGAAATTGATTTTGATTTCAAAGCAATGGGCAAGGGGATGACTTGTTGGATGTGCAAGGCAAAGAATTTGTTGCCGTCAATTTAAAAAAATTACACTATTAAATGGGATTTCTTATGTAGTTGATAGAATGCTATAAACTATAGCAGTTAATCTCACTCGATGTTGAAAGAGCGATCCATGTGAACTTTTATCATGGATAAAATTCAACACATATCATGTCTATTCATTCAAGACATATTTTGCAGGAAATGTTGGTACATTAATGATCAGATATCTATATTTAACAAAATCTGGGTGGTAGAGAAGAAATGTTTCGAATTCTACCGCTAGGAATCCTGAAAGTTAGAGAATTTAGCTGATAAAATATTGTAGGAGAAGGAAATTGTGTCCAGTAAATTTCTACAAGTGTTCATTATGTGATTGGCTGACCATAAGAGGGTGAGAGGAATTATGGGATTATTAGGCTGTGTGTCCATAGCTTGCAGGTGAGCTATCTTATGTGCATTTGAGGCCCTAGACTGGGAGAGCTCCCACCTGATCCGGAGATTGACCACCTCTGTGGTGGTGGTGGTTAGGGGGTCCCTCACATCTGACCTCAGCCTCACACTCTGTTTCTTTCCTTTTCAACCTAATCAATTCCTGGTTATAAATTTGAGACCTCAAACATTGTAGGATTTCCAGCCCTTGTTTTTCTAAACTCAGAACCTTTTAAGAGAAGTCAGCAAGGCGGGGGAAAGTGGCATCACTCATAGCCTGTGCTCCTCTCTTTCTCTGTTAGAAATCATGGCTAATCAAGGAGAAGGGGAAATGGCCTTACCAGGTAAAATGGCACTCCACCAGGGTATTTTAGGGCCACCAACTAAGTACACCTCCTTAGAGCAGCAGATAGGACAGAACTAAAATCATAGCCCCTCCAGGGGCCAGAACCAGTGGGATTAATTTAATTGCAGAAGCCCACCAGAGTCCTTTGGAATATGAAAGAACCTGTATGTTGCTGACATGAGCTTAGCTTTCCCTTTTTAGGGCCTCTCGTAGGCCCAGAAAAGCTTCAGACGACAGCAGAATCTGTTGGTAATAGTTCTTTTGGCTTTCTCACAGAAAAGGATAATGTGTCTAAGATCTAATGAATAATAGCTTCTGCTCATGGAGCACCTAGTCCTGACAGGATGTCTCTCTAGGTGTTTATATGGTTCTTATTCTTACAACCACCTGTAAGCTTGCTCTCAGCACTCAGTAGCTAGTAGGTAGGAGTCCTGAGCTTGGAACCGAGCTCTGTCTGACTCATCCCATAATCTTTTGTTCTGGGACTCTGCCTTTTCCATAGAGTATTAACCTGAAAAATACTCCAGATAGCATCTAATTTCACATCAGACATTCAGCCTGAGAAATGGAAAAGTGGAGAATAGTATCATTTTGGAGAAAGGATCAAATATAACTACAAATAAAGATTTTTTTACCTCTTATTTTGAAGTGATTTGAGATTTACAGAAGGGTTGCAGGAATAGTACAAAGAATTCCCATAGACCCTTCATACAAATGCCTTGAGTGTTAACATTTCACATTTACTTTTCTTCCGTGAATAATTTGAGAGTATTTGTTGCAGATGTGATGCCTAAATAATTCAATGTGTATTTCCTAGCAAACATTCTATTAAATGATCATCATCTAAATTAAGAAATTAACACTGATCCAAGTACTCTAATCTACAGACCATATTTAAATTTGGCCAATTGTCACACTGATGTCTTTTGTAGCAAAAGAAATGTTTTTTTGATCTAGGAAAAATCCAAGGTCAGTTGTGGCATTCAGTTGTCATGTCTCCTTTAATCTGTCACAGCTCCTCAGCCTATGACCTCGACACTTTTGAAGAGTATGGGCCATTTATGTTGTAGAAATTCTCTCAATTTGGATTTGTCTAGTATTTCCTCATGATTAGATTCCAGTTATACATTTTGGGTGCAGGAATCCACAGAAGTGATGCTAGTTCTTCTCAGTGCATCCTCTCAAGAAGCACATGACATTGGGGTCCTTATTCCTGGGGAGGTGAACTTCCATCACTTGGTTCAGGTAGGGTCTGCCAGGTTTCTCCACTGTGAAGTTTAGTTTCTCCTGTGTAATTATCTTGTGGGAAGATACTTTGAAAGTATGTAAATGTTTGTAGCAAAAGATGTGTAACATTCAGATGTGTAACCACTAGTTTTAACATCTATTGATGATTCTTACTTAAGATAATTATTACTGTGATGATTTCCAAATGGTGATTTTCTAATTCCATCCTTCTGTGCTAAGAGCTTTCTCTTTTTTCCATTTACAAATAAACTCACCCTGGCATCATGCTAGAATTCATACTTTTTTGCAGACATGGTAGTGTTACACATAAGTTATTTAAAATATGTTTTTTTCAAGTTCATGCTCTGTAATAGTATTGCACATGAAAGCTTCAATAGAAAATGAAAAAATAATGCTTCTTCATATATGACAGTCCATGCTAGTTATCTGTCTATTCCAATGATGATGTTTTATTTCTGCCTGTGTCCACCTGTACTTGTCATTGCTTTTATCTTCTCTCCCCTTCCTGGGCTGTTTCTACTACAGAACTTTGCTTAGAGTCCAGATGGCTTTTATATGTTTCATATGTTTTATGTATGTGTGTGTGTGTGTGTGTGAGTTTTTAAAAATGTGTTATAAAAATTAAAGTTGTAGCAATGATTTCACTGAATCTGTAGATCCAGATGAATGTGATGTCAGAATCTTGTACCTAGTAATTAAGTCACCGTGAAAAAAATCTTTTAATCTTAGGGCAGGGGAAAAGAGGTGACTCAGAAGGAAAGTTTTATGAGCAGCCATCTTTCGTCTTGGTGTCTTCCAGCCGGTAAACCAGATTGAACCCCTTACCTTATTGGGCTCCAAGCCATTTACTGCCACACAGTGTGTATTCTGTCCCTACCCCTTCCCATTTTTCTGAATTCTTTTTGAAGGAGGAAACTAGTTGTTATCGATGGTGTTCTCCCATATCACCTTCTCCTATGACGGGGATGAAAAGAAACAAATAGCCCTTCAAAGACTTTTGGGAAGAAAATTGAGTGTGTGATATCTGGAATGGTTAGGGACTGAGACACATCCAATTTCCTAATGTTTTCAAATGAAATTTAGATTATACTGCAGCAGTTTGTTTCTTGATTCAGAAGATATGGATCTCCAGGTCAACATTTTAAACCTCTGTTGTTGTCCAGACCTTGGGAAACTCAGCTTTTTAAGCTCAGTTCTAGAGATGAGGAAGTTTTTGTTGATTATATTTATTTAAATTTGAGGTTTCCTTCAGTTCCCAATCTTTGCAACTGCTGGTAAATTTCCTGGAGTCATAAAGAAGTCTCTCGGGATAATTTGCATGCATGACCGCAGTTATCTCTGAGTCCTCCCTGACCGCTGATTTTCTTACTGCAGGAGGACCTGATGCCGTCGAGCAAAGAACTCTTATGCACAGACCTCCCTGAAGATTGTCTAAAGAGCAAAGGTATTTATTTCTCTCAAATATTTTCCTTTTTCCACTAATTACACTGTTTTAGTTCACTTTCCATTTGCATTGGGAATGTAAGGATTATAGGTCCCTGCCTTGCAGTATGGACTCAACTCTAGAAATTCTTGATATTGCCCTTGGACGCACTTGAAGAACCCTTGTATTATTTTTTGACAATAGTTTGCTTCCCATTTTTTCTATAACGACTCCCTACTGACATTGCGTTTAACCTTAATTGCCGATGTATAATTTTTTATTTGATTTTATAAAACAGAATTGCCTGTTTGGAAGGGTTAACGTGGATGGAGGAAGACTCCACCCAGTGCGGTCAGCACTGTGGCAGTGCAGCTCTTCTTGTCCTCCTGGGCAGGGATGGGAGAGAGCATTCACTCCAGGTCACCTGGACAGTTTTCAAAGCAGTTTCCTTTCCATTATCTTGTTTTGCTCCTCAAAGCACTGGTCATATATAGGTATCTGAGATGTTGTTACCTTTTGTTTGATTGATTGGTCAATTGATTGAGGAGGAAGCCAAGGCCCAGGAGAAAGAGAGCCAGGATTATTCTTCTGCCCCAGGCTGAAAATAATCGTAGGTAACTGTACAGGGGACTATATGTATATATTGTACAGTTAAGGTTAATGATATAGAATAATTAGAATCTCAAAAAAAGAAGATACAGCAAATAATGTTTAATTGTGTGAACATATCATTACTGTGATATAACATCAGATTTGACTCTACTTTTTGGCAGCCTGGACAGAAAAGGAAGCACAGATCGTCCTTATAAGAAAGGACACGTGTCCCAGTTTTTCTCCCTGCTCCCTGCTGCTGGACATTTTCTCTGTGGCTCAAAGGCTCAGCTGTCCAGTATAGATTAAAGCTCTGAAGATGAAAAGTGTTACTTTGTATATAAGTCTCACCCGCTTCTTGGGGCCTTAACAAGGGATATATTTAATGCACCAACACCCCCTCCCCCAAAGATCTTTTTAGTGGGGCTCCTGTATTGGTATATTTGTAAGTTTTCACTTACATGTTAACCACAAAATTTATTGTCCATGTGTTGAATTACACTTTCATTTAACAACTGAACTGACCTTTTAAACAGGAAAACCAGAGTTATTTTCTACTAGGAAATCTGCCTTCTCAGACTTACATGGTTACTCTCCCCTAAAACCTGGTGTACATTGGACCGTGGATAAGATGAGCTTTTCTGAAAGTTCACTCAGATAAACTACTTGGTGGCACTATTCTCCTCTCCAAATACCATTCCTTTTTAATGATTTAAATTGGTAAAATGAATTATCCCCCTCCTCCCAAGCCATGTGCAAGGTTATTTTAGATGAGGGTTTTACTAGAGTTTTTAGCAGCAGTGACTTAGTACCTAACTGTGATACGTTCTTCCATCCAGTCCCCCAAGAACCTTCCACAGTGTTCTTCTGTTACACATGAGGAAACAAACTCAGCTGTCCAGAATCCCAGCCAGTCATAGCAAGGCAGAAAGGAAAGTTCTATGAAGGCAGGTCTGTAAAAGAAGTCAGCCCTGGGAACATGCAAACAGGACATGCCACGACCACCATGGATCTGAGTTAAAAAGATACACATGCTCTAAGGTAGCATGGCCAGCATTTCAGCTGTTTTGCCAAGGTCAAGGTCAAGCATCTACTAAATTATATACTAAAGAATTGAGAAGTAAATTATGTTTCTCCCTAGGAACCCAGCTGCCACAATTTTCACTTGGCCCCAGATCATAGCTCCTAGTCCTGAACATATTGGATTTAAGTTTTTCTGATAAAAATCTAATATAGCTTTGCTACTTTTAAGTGTCTGCACTGTTGAGCACTGTGAAAACTGCTTTACTAGTTTTATTTATATTGTTTTGATTATTCTGAATGGGGTACCTTGAAGGTCTGTTCTGTAATAATTTATAAATTTTCTGGGGAATGAATTTGGATACTTTGCATTGAGTTGTTTACTACGTGAACTGAAGTTATACTTCCACCTTGGTTCGTTGTTTTTCCTTTTCGATATAAACGTCCCATTCACAGTACTCCCAAGTTATGTGGTATTCCAGAATTTTGAGGTCCTTTACAGTCATATGTCTGCTGTGGCTCATTTTGGTAAAATGAGAACAAACTTAATTCTTTAAAAGGACTTTTGTGTTAACCAAAAGAAGTCTTTAATTGGTAGGATGCTATTTTGCATTTCATTCCTTATTTTGTGATTGCTCTAGGCCACAACCAAGAGAAGCAGCATGAGGGGAGCAGTGATGGGTATTAGTTGAGAGACCATTTCACAAAGCAAGAATGTCTTCCTGTCAGACACTCTGACTGGTGCCTCTTCCTTTCTGCCATTGAGTTTTAATATGGCTTTTGCACTATAATTTTCTCTTTACTGTTTTACAAACTGACATTATCAAGTTTTGTTTTGCTTTCAGAGAGTTTCTTGTACTGGGCTCTTTTGGGAAGGTTGTTTGTAGAAGAAAGATGGAATGGGCACCAGGAATAAAACGAATATTAGTTTCCACTCATTACTATAGGACTTAGTTTAGTTCCCACAGCAGCAGTCTTGGGAATTCTCTGAAATAAGAGGGTCACCAGAAATTGGAAGAGCATTATGGGAATACATTTTAATGCAGAGGTGAAAGCAGTCAAGAAGGGAAAAACTACCTTATATAATTCTGGGGACAAGGTAGTTTGAATTATTTAGAATTATTAAAGTTGAAATAATCTTTTAAAGGCCTCTATTTCTGTTATGTGATTAAATTAAACAGTGTAGATGGAATGAATCTATCAATAAAGCCGTTTTACCTTATATACATCTAGATTCTCGGAGTTTATTGATTTGTTTTTATACTTTGGAATCAATATTTCCTGTTTTGTGTCCCCTTTTTTTGTATTCTCCTATAATTTATACTTCAGGGGATGAAAAGTTGAAAAATTATACCAGACAACATGAAAGAAGTCTAGACATTTGGGGATCTGGATTTTTCTTAAGATATATTTTACCCACAGTAAAATTCACTCTTTTTAGTGTATGTACAGTTCTGTGAGTTTTGATAAACATACAGTTGTATGACTACTATTACCCCAGAAATTTTTCATAGGCTCCTTTTATTGTCAGTCCCCTTGCCAACCCCAGCCCTTATAGCAACCAGTGATCTGTTTTCTGTCCATGAAGTTTTACCTCTTCCGGAATGTTTTATAAATGTAATCATATAGGAGTGCCCTTTGAGTCTTGGCTTCTTTCATTTAGCATGGTGCATTTAAGATTCATCCATATTACTGTGTGTATCAATACTTCATTGCCTCTTACTGCTGAAGAATATCCTATTGTCTGGTTGTATCACAGTTGTTTATTTCCATTTGAGGGAAATTTGAGTTGTTTCCAGTTTTGGCAATTATGAATAAAGCTGCTATAAACACTCGTGTGTGAGTTTTTGTGGGGACGTGATTTGTCATTTCACCTAGAGCAAATACCTAGGCATGGGACTGCTGTGTCATTTGGAAAGTATATGTTAAATTTTATAAGAAACTGTTAAACTCTTTTCCAAAGTAGTTGTACCATTTTGTATTTCTACCAGCAATTTATAAGAGTTCCAATTAAGGAGTTGAATCCTTTTCATTATTTGTTAATTTATTTGTAATTTGGAGAACCAGATATTCAGTGGTCAACAGAAGCTTAGGAGATGACAACAGTTTGTAGGGTTGTCTGCCACTATCTTCCTACTTCTAGGCAGCCTTTGTGATCTTTGTGATCTTCCACAGATCTTCCTTTTATAAGATATTACAGTATTGCTAATCTATTGCACATCTCCCCGAGGATGAGATGTAGAATAAACCAAAATTGATATCATATTTAGTTTCCACCGTCTAGCCAGCTAATTCTTAGATCCAGGAAAAGGTTTGGACAGAAATACTAGTGAATCCTTGTCAACCTCCAGGATATCTGTCTCAAATTACAGTGATAGGAGAGAACACCCACCCCGCCCCACCCAAAAGAGTCCAAATTTTATGGTGTTACATTTATGATGATTTGAGTATAAACAGTTTTTTAAAAACAACTTTTTGAAATAAATTTACATACTGTAAAGTTCACTCATTTAAAATATACAATGCAATGTTTTTTTGTATACTATCATCACCATAATTTAATTTTCTTCACTCCCTAAAGAAACCTTAAACCCATTAGTAGTCATTCCCCATTCCTCCTTACTCCCAGCTTCTTCTAGCCACTTTCCTACTTTTGTCACTATAGGTTTGCCTCTTAGGGACATTTATATAAATGAGATCTTGCAATGTGTGATCTTTCGTGACTGACTTTTTTCACTTGGCATAAAGATTTTAAGGTTCAGCCATGATGTAGCATGTGTAAGTGCTTCATTTCTTTTTATGACTGAATAATACTCAATTTTATCCATTTATCAGTTGATGGACATTTGGCAATTATGAATAATACTGTTCTCAGCATTTGTGCACAGGTTTTGTGTGGATGTAAGTTTTCAATTTTGTTGAATAAATACCTGAGAGTGGAATTGCTGGTTTATAAGGTAAGTCTATGTTTAGCAGGTTTCTCTACTGTAAAGTTACTCCCTTTCCTTTCCATACTGTACTCTTTGGAAGAAAGTCACTATGTACAGCCTACACTTAAGGAATAGAGAGTTATGCTCCCTCTGCCTGTTTTTAAATTAGGATTTTTCTCATTTTATTAATTGAGTTGTAAGGACCCTTTATATATTTTAAATACAGATTACTTATCAAATAGATAATTAACATATATTTTCTCCTAGTCAGTGGGTTGTCTTTTCACCTCTTGCTATTGTCCTTTGAAGCACAAATGTTTTAGTTTTGATGAAGTCCAATTTATCCTTCATTAAAGGTGAAGTTGTCTTTTTTATCACTTGTACTATTGGTATCTTAGCTAAAAAATCATTACTTAACCCAAGATTATGAAGGTTTACTCTGTGTTTTCTTCTGTTTTTGTCATTTCAGCTCTTAACATTTAGGTCTATGATCTGTTTTGAGTTAATGGTTTTCTATAATGTGAGCTAGGGTCCAAATTTATTCTTTAGCATGTGGATATCCAATTGTCCCAGCACCCTTTGTTGAAAAGTATTCTTCTTAGTCTCTTTGTCAAAAGTCAGTTGACTGACTATAAATGTTAGAGTTTATTTCTGGACTCTCAGTCTTTTCTGTTGGTCTTTATGTCTATCCTGTGCCAGCGCTACACTTCTTGATTACAGTAGCTTTGTACTAAGTTTTGAAATCGGGGAGTGTGGTCTGCCGCCTTTGTTTTTTTAAGACTGTTTTGGTCCCTTGCATTTTCATACGAGTTTTAGGATTAGTTTGTCAGTTTCTGTAAACATAAGCACTTTTTAAATGGTTATTATAAAACTACAAGTCCAGGATCTTCAGCTGAGATCATGAAACTCCTATGCTTCTAAAATGGGCCCATACCTCAAAGAATACATTTCACCCTCCAGTATACCTGATCACTTTTTAAAATATATCTATACCACATTTTCTTTATCCATTCATCCATCGATGCGTACTTAGGTTGTTTTCCATACCTTGCCCACTTCAAATAATTCTACAGTGAACTTGAAGTATAAATGCATCTTCAGGATAATGATTTCATTTCCTTCAGATATATACCCAGAAGTGGAGTTACTGGATTGAGTGTACCTAATACTTTTAACAACTCCCCTAATCTTATAATTCTTCATTCAGCCAACATCTGTCTATGTACCTGCCATGTGCCAAAGTCAGTGTTGTGTACGGAGTCCACAGTGATCATTAAGATCCAGTTTCCTCCCTCAAATAGCTCCAGTCTTATGAAAGTTATACAGTAAATAATTGAGAAACAGTATTACAGAGGTGTTTGGTAGAGACGTTGTGCAAGGAAATTGGGGATCCAAGGAGTGGCTAGCACTAACCAAGCATGGACTCTGCCTGGCACTTCTAAGAGCTTTATGTATATTAACTCAGTTACTCTTATAAGTCTTTATATGTACTGTCTTTCTCCCCATATTGATGGAGATGATGTCAGTGTTCCACAGCCTCATGAAAACTTTCTAATAAACAAATTTGCCCCAAACTTGCTGAAACTCAAGAGTGGACAGAGTATCATTTTGCTTTCAAGCTATATATTATGCATCTTCTCTACCCAGCCTTCTGCCATACTGCCTGGGTATTCCCCTGCCTCCTCCCCAAAACTTGACTTAAATGGAAAGCAGGCATTTTTCTATCAGGTAGGGGCTCTGAGGGAGAGTTTTGCCTTAAGTGCCTTGCACAGTAGATAGTTTGGGGATGGATGAAGGGTGTTAGAGTTTTCTTGAGCAGATATAATCAGAAATACATCTAGGATGGTGCAGGAGTGTAGTGGAAAGGCCTAAAATATACATGAATGATTTGATGAATGCTATAGCATCCAATGGAGAGAGATGATCAAACCATTTGGAGTATTCAGGCTTAGAAATTCATACATAGGGTAAAATTGTCTGCTGTAAGGAGGAAAGTGGACTAGTTTCAAAACACTGTATACTGTGTGTGGTCTTAGGATTTTGAGGTTGCCTTTTGTCAGTGATGGTTCAAACTTAACCAAATCCAGTGTACGTTTATCCAGCTAATATTTGCTGACTACAGATATTTTTAAATGCTGTGTTATAGCCTAGTTATTAAGTTTATTATTTTAAATATTATCAGATCCAGTAAAATAAGAATCAAAGGAAGCAGAACAAAGGAGAGGTACCTTTCCTTTAAATGGCAGGCACTATACCAGGTGATGTTTAACATGTATTATTTAATTTAACTCTCAATCTAGCACTGAGGTAAGTGTACTCCCCCTCTTTTTCAAAGGAGGCAACAGACTAAGAGAGGTAAGTAATATCACAGGGCCCAGTTGGCCTGCTGCTCAGTTGCTGCCCTTTGTCTCAAAATTGCTTCTTTCACTACCAAATGAGAAATGGATAGGGAAGCCTTAGGAAGACAGCATTTATCGATTTGACCTAACTGTGTTCATTTATTCTACAGATATTTACTGAGTGCTATTATGTGCCAGATATTATACTGGACTCTGGTGAAAAGGAGAGACCAAGACAGACATGATTCTTACCCTCATGGAGTTTATATTCTAGTGGGAATTAGATTTTTAGGTTGATTTGCATTTTGCTTTATCTGTTGATGTGTCCTGTTTTGTAAATACATATAATCACATGAGTGTGTATAATTTTGCATTTGTTTAATAAAAAGGGAGGAGGAATGAAATTTTTTTTTTGTAGGTTAAAAAGTTTGGGAAACTTTATACTGCAGCCTATACTTAGGATTTCAGAGAAACTCTGGTAAAACTCCTTTATGAATTGTATTTATATTCTGCTTAGAAAGTTTTTTGTTGTTGTTTTTTCATATTTTATAATGGAAATTTTTAAATTTATTCAAAAGTGGTGAGCATACTAAACCCTTTGTACCTATCGCTCAGCTTCATGGATTACGAGCTCATGACCAATCTTGTAGGGAAGCAATTATTATAAATAATTGGGTTCAAGACTGATATTCAACTTATAGATTAATTTCTTTTATATAAGGTATTGTGTATAACTCTTTCAAAGAGGTAACTTATTTAGTATTCAGGTATAAGAAGGTGGTCATCTAATATAAGCTGTTGTATTGTGAGTCTGCTTTATTAATATTTTAGAATGGAAGCTTCTTAAGACGCTTGAGTTAGGCATTTGGCTCCATCTTGTAGTCCTTTGTTTAGCTAAGTAGGTACATTTATGTAAGTAACGTTCAGAGCAAGGTGTTTGTTCAGAATTACCTGTTTCTGCCAGGTACACTTTTGTTCCTGCAAAGAAGAACAAAACCAATGGTATCGTGCACTAACTGCAATTCTCTTTTCGAGTTGGATCATTTTCTTGTCACAATTCATTGTGCAATTAAATTCATGAAGGTAGAGCAAATTTTTAATCCAACTTTTTTTATGATTGCATACTGATTTGGATTTATTTCTTTTGTGCAGAAGGAAATGTACAAATTACAACTGAAACTATGCTAAAATCTACTGAAGAAGTACAAGGTATGAAGGTCAATGGGACTGAGACGGACACTAATGAAGGACACAAGAATGGCAATGTGAGTAAAGGTCTGTCAGCTGGGTGCAGCGAATGCCCAGAAGTAGACAAAATCATGGCCAGTGGTGAGGTTTCAGAAACCGGCACACTAGCTTCCCTAGAGCCTTTAAACTTTGTGGACCCTGGATTAACAGAAGCAACTCCTAAAGAAAAAGAATGTGAAGAATTAAAAACTTGTCCTTCTTGGTTGTCATTATTACCAGGAAACAGTGCCATTTCCAAAGTGGACAATGGGAAGGAAGAGTTGTGTAAGTTTAGCCTTGTCTATGAAGCAGATGACAATCACCAACAGATTCTTGGCCACCATAATGAAAAACATGGTTCTGCACATGGCAGTCCCAAACCCATGAGCAATGTAGTTGTTATAGAACCCTTAGAAGAAAATTCAGAAGGTTCATGTTTCACATCAAGTTCGTCTGGTCTAGAATCCAAAACAACATCCTTAGAAAACTGTGATTTTGAAGGTGATGGCTTGCTGAAGCCGTCTGCTGAAAAGACAGACAATTCTTGTTTTGTCGAGGACGATCAAAGTAAGAACTTAGCTTCTAGAGAAGAAATTGAAGAACAATTTTTGAACCCCAGGAGTGAAAGAGGGGACCTCTTTCTTGTTAATGCCAGGCAACCAGAAGAGGATGCTAGTGGTCATTGTTCTGGAGAAAAAAAGACCATTGCCTTCACAAAAGAAAATACTCATGACAGCTGTTGCACTCAAGGTAGTATCCATACAGACAGCTCTAGTTCTTTAATAACCAGTTCTTTTACTGAAGCCACAGAAATAATGTTTAAAAAAAAAGATTTGAAAATCGCTTTAGACATTCAAGGTAGCTTAACAAACCATGAGGACCATGCAGAGACTTTTACTAATATGAGCCACCCTGGCAAACACACTGAAGAGAGCAGTTTTTCCTCCTTGATGCAGATTGAAGAGCCAGAGCAGACAACCGCTATCAAGCCCTGTATGTTAAGTGAAAAGATTTATAGTAAAGACTCTAACTCCTTAGTCAGCATCCAGAGAAATCTGGAAGGCAACACCCAGTTAAATGAAGCATATAATGAAGTTATGATTGAAAAAAAATCCCCTGTGAGTTTACCGCCAAAGGACCAGATAAGTCCTATAAATGAGGAATCAAAATCCAAGAAAGATATTGCTCAGTTATCACCGTCCCTAGAATTTGATTGCAGACCTGAGTCAGAAAAATCTGTACAGACCTCATATGACAATATTCCACATTTAGATAAACAGAACATTGCCTGTGATATGAATGAACCACCTTGTACTGATGAACTGGTTGTAAACAAAATGGAAAGTGAATGTGTTTTAAATCAAGTGTCCCTTAATTCTCAAGAGCGTGCGAAGTTGCCAACTGACAAAGAGATGCCTTTAGCAACAGGCGAGAATTCCCAACAGAGCCATTACCCTCCATTAGAGGATGGAGCAGATGTCATTTCTGGTACCCAAACCATTCCCATGAAGACAAAAATGAAAGACATCTCTCCACTAGGTGACAAAACCTGTGGTGCCTCTTCAAACAATCCTACCTTAAACATCAAACCAGGAAGCCTAGAAAGAAAAAACAAAATGACTAATTCAAGAACAGAAGCAGCAGGCTTGCCTCTGGAGGGCTCTGTCATGGAATGTCAAAGTGTTCAATCTCAGGATCTCTCTAGCTGCTATTGTGTAAGAAAAAATGCACCAGAAGAGAGCATGTGTTCTGCTTGTGCTGCTTTTGAGTCTAGCAGAATCATCCTGGATGTTGAAAACTCTTTAATAACCCAGTATGAAACTACATTTCAGGACAGCAACCTCCACCTTCCAGAAAGCGAAGACACTGAGGAAAGTAGCACCCATGATATGAGTTATACATCAGAGGGAAGTGAACTTCATGGAAGAGAAACGAAACGCGGCCTTTCAGGAGATAAGGTCAGAAACGAAAGGACGGCAGCCATGTTAAGTAGTGAACCTTCAAACAGAATCATTCATACCACTAATCACATCCAACCCAGTGAGGAAGGGCTAGAATTGAAGGAAGAGGATATACCCAGAGAGACTATGTTTGATAAATATAACATCTCTAATTGTACCACACAGGAACTAAACCAATCTGTAAACATTCCAAATCCTGAGAAATTGTTGGACCAGTCTCCTACTGTTATGTTCTCCAGTTTTAAAAACATGAACCAGGCAGTTGAAACTCTTGATCAGAAGAGAGGGAAAGTCCCTGACTGCCAGAGTCACCCAAACAGACCAGAGGAATACAGAAGCGAAGATAAATCAGCTAAGAAGACACTAGGTAATGACCAGAGAGAGACTGTTACAGAGCCTATCACAGAGGTAAGCTATAACCAAAAAGATCTGCTAGTTGATTCAGGCAATCACAACAACTCATCTGGTGGTAGTTCAAAGAAAGGCAATTTGAAAGGAGCCCTTGAAAGGATTTCTGGTTGTGAGGAGTCCACAGACAGTATGATAGACATCGCCTTCACAGGCCGTAGTAATAATCATACAGAAGGCATGCTGGATATAAGAGCATCCAGCACACTTGATGGTGGTGCATGGCAAGGTAGACTGGCATTACATGAAACCTCAAGGAGTACTCTGTCTCAGAGAGAATGGAATGCTTCATTTGTAGAAATGACTGACCAGGTTTCAGATTTCCCAGAGGCTACTTCCTCTACAGTGGAATCTCTTGAAATAAGAAAATCATGTGAAGAGAAAGTCTGCAGATCGTTAAAAGACTGTGAAATGGTAATATGTCCAGATTCTTGTGCCAATGAGATAGAGTCTATTACAGATCATGAAACAAATATCAAAATATTGGATAAAGTAAATGTGTCTTTAAATTATATTCATCATGAACAGCAAATTAAAGAAGCGTCTCTGACAGAAACACAAGAAATAATTGAAAGATTAAGACTAGAAATAAATTCTGAGTTTGACAAGGAAAAAACCCTTAGTATTTCCTCAAAAGAGTTGATATCTTCTGGACACCAAGGTGAGAACTCTGTTCCCCTAGGGAGCCTGAAATCCATTGAGATAATGCCTTTGTATCCATCTTCTCAAGAAAATTCAGAAGCAGATGTTAATAGCAAAGAAACTGGCCTAAAAAATCTTTTTAAACCAAAAGATGGTAAAATGCTTTGTGAAAATGGAAAGGACTGCACAGTCCTTTCTGAAATGAAAGAAGGAGCACAAAGGGTTAGGACTAGTCCGAGTGAAGGAAACAGCATAGACATCAGTGTAAAAAATTTGCCTTTGACAATGGAAACAGAAACTAAAGTGAAAGGAGAAGAAACTGAAGAACATCAGAGGGGACCACTGGGTCACTTAACTGTTGGGAAGGACTTTAGGCAGATGATTACCAGAGAAGATGATCATGGTGATAATAGGAGTGAGATTTCTCAGATCCAGTTGAAATCCCAGAGGATGCTTGGTGATGCTGAAGAAAGAAGCCAAAGGGGTTTGGACTACATGCTACAGAAGGAAGAGGAATATATACACCAAAAAGAAGCACATATGTTATTGGAACAATGCATATCATCAAATATGTTGTCGGATGAGGTGCAAAACAAGAACCAACCTAAAGATTGCAAAGATGAGTTCACCATGATGAAAGAAATCAGCACAGCAAAGTTGGCCAAAGGCAGAGTTGCTGCACAGTGTCAGAAGTTGAAAGTCCCAGAGGAGGAAAACTTACGTCATTCATTTAAAAAGGACATTGAGTTGTGCATAGGTCCTTGCCTTCATGGTCCCCCCCGGAAAGCACAAGACCCCAACTCTGCTAGATGTGATGAAATACATGGTGCCTTTGGTAATGCCTCACGTCGGAGAGGAGTGCTTCCCTTAAAGAAGCAGCCTCATCGAACATGTAAGAAAGTTTACTGTCAGGAGCAAGTCAATGTGGGGAGAAAAATAAGCAAAATCAGAAATTCTGCCTTTTTAAAGAGTTCCTCTGAAACCATCCCCACAAAAGCACACAGATTTCTCAGTTTGTATGCTACATCTGCGCCCACACGACAGCAACCTGAAACAGTACCTGCCAGGAGCTTCGTTAGCCACATACCAAAGCAGAAGGCTACTCCGTGCCATCCTTTAAGGAGCCTGAATGTCAGGAAGCCTACCAAAGAATCGGCCTTACTCAACAAGCTATCCAACCTTGCCTCCAAACTGGTCCCAGCAACAAAGACCCAGAAACTGAGATACCAGCGGTATTCCTCTGAACTTCTTCCCGTGGCTAAAAGCTACAAGCGGCTCAGATACAAAAGACTCCTGGATGGGTTTTCGCATAATACAATGCAGCTGAGTCCATATTTGACAGCTGCTGGATGGGATAAGCGGCCTAACAGTAAACCCTTGACACTTTATCCGCTCGAAACCATCAAAATGAGCTTCATAGACTCAAGCAACAAGATGCCATCACTACTGTTTGGTTCCGAAATCTTCTCAGTATCCTTTCATGTGAAACCAGGCTCTGAGTGCATGGCTGAGTCCCCAAGGGCTTTTCCTGAGCACTGCGCTCCAGCAAGGCTTGCCCTAGGAGAGACTGCCCGGTGCCCTTCTCAACCTCCCAAGTGGACCTTTTCTTTCTTCTTGTCCCACGGTTGCCCTGGGATGGCCACATTCAGGGAAGACACTGGCCTCCACGGTCAGGCACATGCCCAAGCTCCTCCACAGCCTCCAGTTCCTCCCCAAGACTGCGGAGGCAGTGCCATAGTCCAGACCAGAGCAGGTTGCTCTGTCCTTGGCCTTCACACACTCCTAGCACTTTGTTCCCCTGGATGTTACCGAATCTGGACAAAAAAACGGAGCTTCTCCAGTCACATGCCTACCATGCAGAGGCTCTTCATGACCCAGTTTACACAGGGCTTGAAAGGCTTACGGTCTCCAGCCTCCATAGCAGACAAGGTCTTCTGTTCTCTGCCCTACTCGGTGGGCCGAGTGCTGTCCATTTGGAGCCAGCATGGGCCTTCTGCCTGCCCCTTCGAAATCTCCGCTCTTCATTCCACGCACAGCAAGCAGCAGCCAACTCTGGGCACAACAAGCAGGTAAAATCTGTCCCCTATTCTTTGCAAATGTCCCGTGTTTGCTTCCTGCCAGTGAGGAGAAGAGAGGGGCTCTACTAGAAGTGCAGAACTATTTGGAATCTGTGTCTGTGTTTTCTGTTTATACCCTGTCAAATCTGTGCTGAGAAAATGCAGATCCCTTTAATTTCCCTGCAGAATCTGGATTTTCTGCAAAATCTTTTTTTTTTTTTTTTTACTATCCTTTGTACATTTATTCTGCAAACCATCAAATCTTTTGAATGTGTTCTTCACCTCTTGTCCCCACCTTGCCAAGAACAAACACAATTATAAGTTAAAGATCTAAGTAGTAACAAACAATGGTTTGTAACTATAACTTATTCACAAAGTATTATACAGCTAGCACCTAACTCAGTGTTTGGTATGTAACGGATACAGAAGAATACTTTTAAATAAGTTAGTTAATTATGTAGATATCACCAAATCTAGTTTATGAACCTCTGCATTTTTGTTTTTGTCTTTTCCTTTTTATTTATATATTTCAATTACAATTGACATTCAATGTTATATTAGTTTCAGGTATATCTGAACCTCTGCATTTCTTTCTGGAGCAGAGAGCCTTCAAAAATTGGCATTTGCATACTACAGTTGTAAAATTTATAGAATTTTAAGTGAACTAGAAAAGAGTTCTTGCGGTTCAACCTGAGAATAGTTGGATATAATTTCACCGATATCATTTTTCCTTCTAATTGAAAATAGGAGAAGAAAAAGAATTTGAGTTACATCCCTAAAGATCTGCTTTAGATGTAATAGATAAATCCTCCTATTTGTAATCCTTGGATAAACAGAAACTTTGAACATTTTTTCATTTGCCCTTTTCATTGCTATAGTTTAAAAATTCAACAACAGAAAAAGCTTTAACATTCCAAATAGCCTGGAAGCACTGTGTGTGTATGGGCAGTCTCTTCAGCAGAATTATACTGTGTCATTAAAAAGCTGCTAGTGCATGTTATGAAGTCCCCCAGGCATCTTAGCAGAAAACTAAACAAATAAATTTAAGGGGTTTCAGAAAAATGCCCCAGAACCTGAATGTAGCTGATTGAAATTGAAAGATGAATTACTATTATAAGTGCTTGTCCTATAGTTAATAGAAAAATGTTAACTTTTTATAATGCAATGATAAAAATATATTAGAATTAACCAAATTGTTTTAAATGATGGTATACTGCTTTTATTGTCTAGTTTGTTGGTATGCCACTGCAATCTCTTAATTGCTCTTACTCTATGTCCTTTAAAAAATGCTTATTCCTGAGGTTAGTATAGAGGGAGGGTAGTTATTCATGTCATCTTGGGAAGGTGTTGTGACCCTTTGGTACTTTATTTTCTTCCAGAACTCTTTCCCACCTGACTCTTCTGTTTCCTACTGTGGAATATTTTCTCTCTCCCTCACTTTCTGTATCTGGCATTTTATTTTATTTTTTAATTTAACTTTAGTTTTTTAAATTTAATATATTGTTGTCTATTTTTTAATTCAAGTGGAAAGTGAAAGTGTGGTGTTTTCCTTTTCATTGGCTCTAAAAGGACCTTAACATCATATGCTTTGGCTTTGAGTCTAGAAGTTTTCTGTTTTTTTAAGCACACTTAGAAATATTAAGCGTGATAAGTTAGGTAGCCCCAAAAAGCAAGACTTAACAAATATCAAGTTATGTTTCCATAAAATATTCTTATTTGAACCTTATTCTCCAGCACTCTATAACATAGGATGAACAGGCATCTTTTTTGCCTTTTTCATAGATTATGAGCCTGAGGCACATGGTTTTTTTCTAACCCGAATCTCTTAGCTGGTTAGTGTTTCAGCTGAGCTCTCCTGCAACCAGGGTCTCCCGATTTCTGATTTGGTCACTCGTTTTTCAAGATTTTACCCTACTGCTCTTTCCTTGGATCAGTACTCCTAGGGGAATGTTAAGTTGGTGCTAAACATCCTAAAAATCCGAATTATCTGTTTTTTCCTAGCCATAGAACAAATTTCTCTTCTAAGAGGAGACGGTTATAAGTTCATCATACAAACATCTTATTAAGTACTGTTCTAATTTCAGTAGAAACTGATACAGGTTTTCTTTTGGGAGACATGAAAAGCTCTCCAACATTGCATATTAATATATCTATATAAGTGATTATTAATACTATTGTAATTATTAAAAGATTAATTATAAAGGAACCAACCATCCTGTTAACTGTTTCCTTCTACATTACCATGTTTTATGTGGAACTTGGCTTTAAAGAAATACGGTTTTCTTCATAATTTTGTGTAAGGTTATAGAAATTGGTAGCTTTTATTTTAATAGAGTTAATACCTAGCTGAATATAGTATAAGATTCTTATCTGTAATTAAAAAGGACACTTTAATATAGTTGTTCATCAGCTTGATTAGAAGGTGTAAGACTCAGAATTATTCTTGCCCCCCTCCTTCTCTTACTATCCTCTGTTTATTTTACCTTCTTTCCAATTCAGTTAGAAAATAATCTTCCTGTCAGCTTGCCTCCATTCCAGTAACAGGCACATAAATGTAATTCTCCTAACTGGGAGATTTTCATTTTTCTGAGTGACTAACATTTCTTGTCTTCCTAAGGTCTAATTGCATGTGATGTGCCAAACTCGCAATGGCATCAAAATTTTTCCTGTTGCTCCACTGCCCTCACCTATTGTTTTCATATTTTTGCTTCACTTCAGCCACACCGTGTTACCATATGTGCCTCTTCCGGGCATGGAAGCTACTTACAACACCAGTGGCAATCAGATGAGGTAAGCCTCCAGTGGCACCTGGCACACGAGGGCCTGCAGTGTGTGTGAGTGCGTAAGAGAGAGAGCGCACGCGAGCTAGCATGTGAGTGAGTGCTAATGAATGGCGTACGTCAGGCATGGCGTGATTCTGAGCTCTTACTCTTCTAAACTTGATCTACATTTCTCAGATGAACATCTGAGATTTAATCTCAGATGGAACCTTAGATTCAAATGTGTTTTATTACAAGTAGCAACTAAGAATATGTGATCAATGCCAGACATGGGGGAGAAGAGTCAATATCATTTAGCCAGTTCATTGTACCATAAGTTCCCTCTCGAGCTATTTCTTGATCATTTAGCCAACTTCAATGTCAGAATGAGATCAATCTCATCTGAGCATATTTCTTTTGTTTAGTTCACGAAATGTCTTCTTCCCACTCCCCTTAAAAAGTCTGTTCCTTTTTACATTTTTCCTTATTCAATCCATTTTCATTATTTTATTGCTCTATACTAGTGAGGCGATTGCCCGTATTCTTGTAAATTTTTACATGTGCAGACAGGGCCTGTACCCAGAAGTGACTAGAGAATAGGTTGGCTGGAAACGTCATTGCTAGAAAAAGGCTTCAGCCCTGGTCTGAGTGTTAATAAATTGAATGAGCCGAGATAGAAAGTAAACCTGCTCATATTTTCTTTTCTGTTTTTTTTCTCCATGGTGCTAGGCTAGAGCCTCCATTCCCTGCCTTGGTACCAAAGTCTTGCTTGGTAACAGACTCATCTGTGAGCAAGCTCCTGCTTTCAGCCTCTGAATTCCAGGTTCCAGGATTTGATGAACTGGATGGAGTGACAGCAGCGTGCCCCCATCCGCAGACTAGCCCTCCAGAACAGAAAGAGGTAAATGTAAAGTGTTGGTTAGGTCAGGTGACAGCGGCACTGGAGATGTTCATCCATGACTGCAGATCACATGATAGATACAGAGAGTCCCTCAGTATCTTTATTTACCATCTTTAGCTTCAGCTGAGACATTACCAAGACAGGAGATTTTCCATCTGGCCACTAAAGGATACCCTGGATCTCTTAATCTACTTTGTTTCCCAGACTCTTTTTTCTTGACTACAGTGTTTAGAGAATTAGACTGCGGAGCTTCTTGCATTTAAAGAGGATGAATGAACAATGTTGTTTTTAATTTTGCAGCATCTACTGTCTCCAACAGTTGCACACTTTCATATTGATAACTCAGTATCTAAACTGAATGTGCACTGCTCTTTTATTATAAAAGGAGTTGTTGAAAACACTGTTGGCAGGAGTAGGAGGGGAAGCTTTGTCATAAACTACTTATTAGAGACATCTATAAACTGAGGAAGTGATATCTTGAGTGTCAAGAAAAGGGCTTTATATGACCATCTTTCTTTTTAACCCTTAAAAATAGTCTGAGCCAGAGAAGAGGCCAAAGAAAGTCTCACAGATTCGCATCCGGAAAACCATTCCAAAGCCAGACCCTAATCTTACCCCAATGGGCCTTCCTCGACCCAAAAGGTGAGCTCTTTTCTCTAATACACGTAGCTTCACTTTTTTGGAAAATTGTTTGGCAGAATAAAATGACCTTTTAAATTATCATATACTCTGAGCTATTTATCATACCCCTAGGAATTTATTCAAAAGAATTCATTTGCAGTGTGATCAGAGATTTATGTGCAAGGATATTTAATGCATTCTTATGCAAGGATATTTAATGCATTCTTATGCAAGGATATTTAATGCATTCTTAATCATTTTTATTGGGACATTTGTGCCGGTCCTTTGCATACAAAATCTCAGTTCACCCTCCAGTGATACTGCGAGGTAAGTGCTGTCATCCCCTGGTTTAGTGAGGGCACTAAGGCTCTGGTTAAGAAACCTGTGTTAGGCCATAGTATCAGTCATGGCACAGGTGGTTTCTGTCTCACAGGTTTTACCTGACCCTACAACCCAAGATCACAACATTCTGTGCACAAAACTGAGAAGGGACCTAACTGTCATGAGGGCAAGAAGTTTAAGTTTAATTTTTCTAGAAAATGTTAGGTCCGTGTTATGGTCTAAATTATAGCCTTTAAATTTTTGTTTCTAAAGAGTTATTGTTTATGGCTGAGAAAATTACTAACTCCATAAAATGAAGTGGGAAGAAAGAAATGTAGATTACCAAATTATGTATTTGGCATGATCCCAAATTATGTATTTGGCATGAGTCCAGCTTTGGAATTATGCATATTATTATACAGACACACTCTTAAAATTTAAACTTTTAAAAGAAGATATCCAGAGTGGTATTTTCATGTGGTGGATTTCACTGCATTTCTCACTGGCAAATGGAAGCCTAACAGTGGTCCCTCAAGTAACCAAAGGTAAATTATTTAATTTTGCCGAGCTTCCAAAACTTATCTGTAAAATGTGAATACAAATTCTCAATGCTTGAGATTGTCGTACAATCCAATTGAGAAAAAAATGAGTACTATATCTGTTATATTGCTTCACATAACACAAATGCAAGAGTTAACTATTACTGTGATCCTGATTGACATTCTGCTTTTCCTATGTAGTTTATATCTGAATGTATTATATTTTTATCTTACATTTCTTTTATTGATCATCCTACCATATATCTTTTCAAGAGGTATTTTTAAAATATTTCAGGTATCCTAGGTTGAATAGTACTTATTACTAGGATGAAATAGGATTCAGAATTAGATATACTCAATCTTGCATTTATATGTAGCTATATAAATTCTGAAAACCTTGTTTATGTAAATAAGTAATTGGGAGTGGAGAGAGTTTTAATATAGTTATGACATTGAATTTTTGATCAACTTCTTTCAGATCATATGCCAGAAAAATCAACTGTCATCAAATTATATTTAATAGTTTATCACCTAATTTTTTTGAAAGCAAAAGATCAAAAAGTGTTGATTTAAATAAGTTCTGTTATTCAGACACTGGAGGTAGTCAGTGTCTCAATGGGAAATATGCCAGAAAGATCTGACCACTAAGTGTCAGATGCCTAATTTGTATGTTACTCTTAACACTTAGAGGTCCTTTATGTAATCCATTCTAAAGAAAGGAGGTGAAAAAATACAATTTTAATAAATCTTTGCCTAAGATATCTTTTGATAAAATGCTTTTATTAAAGTATTCTTTTGTCAAAAAACCTTGAAGTTGCAGATTTAGTGTATTAAATTTATGGAAAATTCTTGATATACAACTAAATTGTCAAAGGCAATTTTTACTACACAAGTCCCTCAGACAATTTCTTCTCTTAACTCTTATTTTCTAACTCAAGTAAATGTGTTAATATTCACCTTTAAGAAAATTATACACACTGTCAAGAAATAAATTGTGAAACACATCTGGAAAGGTAGATTTGTAAAATTAAAATCATGTATAAAAAACATAATTTATTCATTTTAATAATACATTATTAAAACAACATGATAATGCTATTTCTCATTACTGAATTTATAATGAAGCAATGTAATGTGTAGCTAAAATAATAAATTGTAAAGTGAAGAGTGTGGTAGAAAACATGATATTGCTTCAGTAAGTGTATGTGCATACATGAATCAAACTCTGTTATTAGACTTTTAGGAACAATAAGAATCATGTAAAAAAAATCAGAAATAAATCCATTAATTTATATAGATCTCATGAGTGCTTCATTATCTATTGTCAGAGAAAGGTGCATTGTAACAAACCACCTGGCATAACAGCTCGTTATATGATTTTTGTCATTAATGGGAGATAAAAGTTAAAACATTTTATAGAGTTTTCATGGGAAGAAAATTTTATTAAGACTTTTGTTTTATATAAATTATTTCTGTAGTCATTGTCTTCTATAAACTTTTGTAAAAAAGAAATAGTTCCTCAAAAATAATTTATACCCACCCCCAAGTGCTTGCTGTTTTGTCTTTGGCCTTATTTATAGATCTGTTCTCTCTAGGTCAGAGAATAAAAACCATTGTTACTTAAGCAATTTGGTCCTCTTAGGGATTTAGTGTGCCCCAATCATTTTCTAGGCCAAAAATGAGATGCCATCAGAAATTGTTATATTCTGGATATGTATATCAGCACATCTCAGCATCAAGACACCATGCCTTATTGCAGAGTTGTCTTTGATAGCTCTGAATCTGTCTTATTCTTGATAGGAAAAGCAGCAACTTGTCCTATAAAATGCATGAAATTTAGGTGGTGAATTTATCACAATTTCATCATAAAATGATACGGCCAAAAATAACCTTGGAGATTTTTAACTCCTGATTTTTGCCATAAAGCCAATGAGGAGCAGAGCTATAGATTAAAACCAATGCAACTAGAGTCTGGTCAAGTTGGCAGAGTGGTAAACGTTGTGCTTGCCTCTTCCCATGACCACATTAAAATTACAACTAAATTATGGAACAGTCAACCTGGGGAACCATCTGAAGACTAGCTGAACAGAAATCCTAACTAAGGATATAAAGAAGCAGCCACTTCAACATTGTCACATCAAAGACAAAAATCAATAAAATCATGATCTTCCATCTTAATTCCCATTTTATCATCCTTTTGACTTTAGGTGTATGTGAGGTAGAAATGAGGTGCTAGAACTTTTTTAGCAACGTGGCAGATGCATTATCTTGCTAACTTTCCTTTAAAAAAACAGATAACATGCTCAATAAATATTAGCTTTTATGTGCATCAGTAAATTGTCAGAAGAATAAGGAATTCTCAGAGACTGAAAGCTAAGTGAAAGTAGCAATCCAGAGAGGAAAGAGGTGAGTGATCATTAAAGCCAGCTTTTGCTTTGAGGGCATTTACAAAATCAGGTTTATACTGAGCTTACGTTTTCATTGGCCTCGTGGCTGCAGAGGACAAAAGACGAAATCTGTTCCGTTACTAAAATGAGATACATATACACATTAAATCAACACACACCCGAAAAGGACTATGACTTCACTATGAACCAAAAATTAAACCTGTGTTCCAACCCTGCCTCAACTCCCAAGAAAACAGTAAAGGAAATTACCTTCCCCAAATTTTGTCACTGGATGGAGGAAAAGAATTCACCCTTGAGAATTAATAGCCACAAGCTGGCCTTCTCACAGATGTATATCCTGAATCCGTGTGGCTTAGGCAGAGTGAAAAGACTTTAAGCTGAGATTTTAGTTTACAGTGGTCCCAGGTTAGTAGTGTCCTCTAGCTCCTGAAATAAACACATAGCTTCTTAAGGAATCCACTGCCAAATCTGGCCTTAGTAAAAGTTAAGGGAACATAAAACAACTCCCAATGAAATAAATCTCAAAGCATGGAGGGAAACAAGATTCCTTGCATGAGTACTAGTGGAAATAACGGCAAATCAAATCTGAAAAGACTTATGATACTGGAATTACTGAAGAATATAATTTAGTATATGTTTAATAATAAACTACATACTGTATGATTCCAACTATATGACATTGTGGCAGTTTTGATATTACTAGAATAACAACTATATATTAACATGCTTCCTACTAGAGGGAAATCAAGTCATAAAACAGATCAAATGATAGGGGGAATCAAGGAACCACCAGGTAGACGACATTTAAGTGTAGACTCTCAACAAAGTCACTCCAGGCAAGATGGCATCTCATGGAAAGTGTCTCTGCTTTTGAATAGACTATTATCTCACCACTTCTGGTGAGAAAAGTCCCTCTGAGGAAAGCAAAGTTTGTCAAGAGCTCTGGAATTCCAGAATCCAATCTTGGCTCACCAGGAGCCTGACCTTTCACTTTCTGTTTTCCTATCCAGCATCCTCAGTCTAATGTAGCTATTACTGTGGTTAAGCAAAGTAGCTGCCGTTTTTTGGAATGCCAGCGCTAAATCACTATGAAAATCATGTTCATGTTATTATTCGCACATGGTTTCCACAAGCATGTTCTTGCTGAATTGGAATTGAACCAAACTAAACCTCAGTTAAGTTTTCAGAAAGCCAAGAAGAAACTAAAGCATGATGCCAAAAAAGTTAATTGCCATGCTGTGCAGTCTCTCCTTTTATCTGAAACAGGTTTAAGGCACAGAAGCTTTGTTGGTGATTTGCTCTTTTATAATATTATTACGTTCTCTGAAATTTCTACTACAAGTGGTGACCTTAAAGTCGACTATTATCTTCTACATCGCAGCAAAAATTAACAGTAAACAAATTGAGTATACTCTTAAATAAATAAAAGGGTAAATTTTATGGTGTATGAACCAGGATTCCTTGAAGACTGATTACAGGTCTAGGGCAGGAAATGTACAAGATGGGTGTTAAATATCTTGTCATACCAGAAAGTGATGGAATTCTTAAAGACTGTTTGGGCCATGTCAGAGAGATTTAGGAACCAATTTGAAACTTCCGCTGGCCACAGATGAAACAGTCTGAGCATTAAAAGGAATAATAACTACATTAGATTGAAGCATATCAAATATGTTGAAATCCAATAGTTTGTAACACTTTTGAAAAAACTTATTGGCTACATTTGGATGATATTAGGGAACCAGTGAATTGTTTTGGAAATGGATAAATAAAGGAAAAGAACCAAGCATGTGACCTGCTTTTCCTATGCAAGCTGTACCTCAGAGTTACCAAAAAGCTGATGAGCGTGAAGTTTTTCTTTAGATAGAATTCTACCAAATGAAGAAAGAGTAATAGACTGTCACTATGTATGGCCCTAAAGAAATAATAAATGTAGTCATATTTATAAGTGGCTATTAATATCACAAAATGTGACAAAAGGTATGTCCCTCGAGGTGGAATTATACATCACCATTTAAAAATCTATCAAAACAGAAACACCTAAATCTGTGCCTCTGTATATAATTGCCAATCTCTAGAAAGTACCTGCAGTTTTTTTCCCGTATGTTTGGGTCAGAGAAACATGTTAAATGACACCATGTAGATGTAATCAAGAAAACCTAGACTGTGGAAGCCACAGGCCAAATGACTTTGTTTCTTCAACATATAAATTACAAAATAAAAAAAGAAACAAAATAGAACACTAATAACATATAAATTGAGTCCGTATCGATCTGACCTTAAAGTTCCAGGGACCTTGGGTTGTGTGGAAGAAGGGTAAAAATATTGATGCACTTACGTTTCTAAGTTAAATATGCTCATTAAAATTCTTGCCAACAACTGAAAGAATATAAATGTATTTCTAAGCCAGGGAGGGGAGGTAAGAGAGACAGAGAGAGGGGGGCAGTCAATTAAGGATAAGAAAAGAAACATTGAAAACGTAGAACAAAAAGAAGCTATAAAATAAGATAACAGATAAAAGTCGTTATATCATTCTCAAAAAGTATAAGTGAACTAAATTTCATAAAGCTGAAGAATGGGAGCCTGGAAAAGAAAATTGAGTGCATGTTCACATGAGATTCATCTAAAACTTACCATGGAAAGGTTGAAAAAGTAAACAAATTGAAAGGAAAGATTTGGGAAGCCAGTCTTAATCTCTCTCTTCAGGGAACATGACAAATTTATTTTGTTCTCTTTTCAGGTTAAAGAAAAAGGAGTTTAGTTTAGAAGAAATATATACCAACAAGAATTATAAGTCTCCTCCTGCAAACAGGTAGGTACATATGAGTAGGAAATGATAGATAAGGAGGGCTTCTGAAATGATCAATGTAAATCTCCAGTTTTTTAACTTCAGAAAGAGTATGTTCAATTCTTCTAATGTCAGGTCTTGGAAATAATTTGAGTTGATATTTTTAGCTCTCACCACTTGAGTTGGGAGTCTTAGAAAGAAATGTGTGTTAGGTTAATTAGATACAGAAAATGTAGTCTTTAGTTTTGTTTTGAGTTTCTACTAAATATTCTGGCTATCTTCTTTAAGACTAATAATCATGGATCTTCAGATATGATTCCAAGCCCTAATGCTGAAAGGGCTTCACTTGGCTACCTTTGGGTGTGAATTCAGTTCAAGTCATCGAACATTTATTAAATTCCTGTCATGTTTAGGATGTAGCAGGAGTGTTCTAGTATTTTATCTTAAAAGACACATAGTCACTCTCAGACATTTATACAAGACTATTTACTGCAGCATTGCTAAGTGATAGAAAAGGATTTGAAACAACTTAAAATATCCATATCCCTAATAGGGTTCTCATTAAATTATGATTGATTCTTACTACATTGTATAGCCATTTAACAAAATGAATCAGATACCTTTGTACCAAATTGGAACAATCTTAGTTATAGATAGGTCAAAGAGGCACAATGCGTGGGACAAAGTATGCGGTTTGCTACTGTTTAAGTATTGAAAAAAAAAACAAAGGTTATATGCAATGGGTTAGCAAAATTACAGGTCAAATCCAGCCAGTGGCCTGTGAGCTAAGAAAGGTTTCTATATTTTTAAAAAATTGTTTAAAAACAAAATTTATGTAACAGACTTTTGTGGTTCATTAATTTTAAAATGTTTACTATTTGGACCTTCACAAAAAAAGGCTGACTTCTAATATATGCTTATTTATGCATGTCTGTACATCGAATGACTTTTGGAAGGATACATGAAAAACTGTTGTATTGCCAATGGAGGGGTGTTGATCTTACTTTTATTCTTTACCCTTTTGTCCAGTTTCAATTTTTTCACTACATACTTATAGTACATATTCATATCGATATGTGTGAATGTGTGTATATGTACACACACACATATATATATAATTTTTTATACAAAAAATAAAATAGATACTGGCCATAGGAAACAGTGAAGAAGGAGTTTTTAGCTCATGTAGCTTTCAGCCTCTATTGACCAAAACAGTTTACCCATGAGTCAGTGTGTTGGTGATTCTGTTTCATGCCCCACCCTTAGGTGTTTAGAGACCATCTTTGAAGAACCTAAGGAACGAAATGGCATGCTAATCTCAATCAGCCAACAGAAGAGGAAGCGAGTTCTAGAATTTCAAGATTTTACAGTCCCACGAAAGAGGAGAGCTCGCGGTAAGGTCAAGGTGGCAGGCAGCTTCACCAGGGCTCAGAAGGCGGCGCTGCAGAGTCGAGAGCTGGATGCCCTTTTGATACAGAAACTAATGGAACTGGAGACCTTCTTTGCCAAGGAAGAGGAGCAGGAGCAAGCATCCGGTTGTTGAGAAGCAGTTTGTTTTGGGGGTCTCGGTGTTAGATTTTTCTGGGCCTCCTTGGAAGAGGTTGCCTAATTTTGCTGTATGCCTAAACCACTCAAAATGCAGTCCATGGATTTTTACCTGTTTCAAGATGCAGCCTTTTTTGGAACTGGTGAAGGAGGGTCCTCTACTTCTACTGCTGAGTATAGAACCTCAGGAATGCTCCCTTTCTCCTGGAAATGGTCCCAAATGACATCTTGCCGCCGCCTCCTACTCTGGCATCCACGGAAAGAGGACACAGCATACCTTCAAGTAACACTAGGATTCCAAGGACTCACAGCATTTGCACGTCCATGTGAAAGTTCCGCATTGTTTACGGTGGTGTTAGACCAAGATTATTTAGAGACGTTGCCTAGGGAGGTGGACCTGGCGTCCTGTCCTATGTGGTCTCACTGGCTCATTTCAGTAGTTGAGGAAAGATGAGCCTGTGGTGTTTTCTAATCCTTTGAGTTCGTCTGCCCAGAACCTGGTGTGTGTGTGTGTTTGTGTGCGCGCACATGCGCGTATGCTTGCATGCGCACGTGTGTGTTGCTTTTCCCCATCATTTTTTTTCTCCCCTCTGTGACTGTGGGTCACTAGTGCCAGAGGAGCCCGTCCAGGCCCCATTTGAAATAAGTTGCACTTTTTAATGTTGTGGTGTAGATTACTTTCATTTGTTTTCTTTTCTTTTTTTTTAATTGCTGCATGTTTGGAGCCTTTAAATGTGATTTTAAAACAAAATTTTTAAGACATCGAGGAGAAAGACAGTACATGTCTTCAGAATATATGATATAGGCATTTGACCCAGTTTATCAGTGCATGGTATGGGATAATTTTTCCACTCATACATTTCAAGCAATTCCTTCCCCACCTCCACCTTCTAGTGTATGTAATTCATTAGAGGGAGCACTTTTTTCATCTGGGTTCTCATTCTTGCCCACTAAATAGATGGATTTATTTTAATGACAGAAATAAGAACAGGTTTCTTTCCTAGTCATTTAAAAAGTACTAGGAAGGTTGAGTGTGATCTTAATGGTTTTTTTTCTGAAGAAGTGTTATGTAACAAAACTGGGTACTGACAGCTTGGGCAGTGGTACCGGCCGACCCAGAGTGTTTGCAGTAGTCAGAGCAACCTGCTCTGAGAGTGGGCAGAGGTGACGTGCTGTGGTTGAAACCCAGCGATGCGTTTTTGTGCTGGGATCACGGAATTTCCATGGCCAGCCCTCTCTGAGGACACCTTATTGTACTCTGGGCTCCTGTGTCATACCTACTGGAAATTTTGTAGAAGCCAGAGTTCGGTGAGTTTCTTCTTTTGTACCCACAAGAGTCTGTGGGCAAAAGGATGCTGTGTAGGTCAGCAGGCCCAGAGCTTTCATTCCTTTTCCACTAACCCTTGGGCACCCTCACCCTACTTCTCTTCTCCTTCCCTGGTGTTTTATCCTTTTTTCTCTCTCTCAAAACAAGAGTTCAGAGAATTAACATTCCTTGGCTGGTGAGTGGGATGCCAGATTCAGCCTCAGGACAGTGGTCACCTCTTCCCATCCTCCTAGGAGCCACTGCTGGGAAGCAGCTGCCAATGGCAACTATCAGAGCTCCAGAGACATTTTAAAGTTAGCCTGTTAGAGGAGAGAGAGTGGTGCCGTCCTGAAATGTGTCTCCTAGGTTTCTTTTGTTTTCCCTTTTGTCAGTGGGTGGGGAATGGGTAGGGTGGGGGGGTCTCTATGTGCCTTTCCTTTGCAGGTTGACAGTCTATGCCACACTGGAGCAGAAAAACTGACATGAGCAAGAAAAAGCAAAGTGCCACGTCTGTCTTCTAGGCCCACTGCTTCAGACATAGCATTTAGTAAGTGAAATACACACCTGGTAATCCACGGAGGCTTCTAAGGCCATGGCCAAGTAGCATTAGAAGAGAGCCAAGTTTCCACTCTGGCTCTGAATGATGTGAACCAGATTCTACCATTCTATATCCACTTCGCCTAGACTGTATAGACATGACCTGTGTTTCACCTCAATACCTCTCCCTTCCTGGGACAGGGTCCTTAGACACTAACTGCTTCTCTCTGTCTTTTTACTTAAGGGAGTGGCATGAGTAATACATCATGCCGTTGTACAAACATTTTTAGGGAACTCCTGCTGGACAAGCTCACAAGCTCCCAGTGAGTCAGCAGAACCCTGTTTGCTAGCTCCATTGCTAGTGTAGAAGAATCAGTGATGTGGCAGCCGTGTCATCTCACAGACTAAAGTTGAGGTGAGCACAACCGTGGTATCACCATCATAGAGATACAGCTTCAAGTTTGCCCATTATAATTTGCAAGGGCCAGGAGCAGTAATCTGGAACATTGCCATCTGGGAAGGGAGAACTGGAGGAAATGGAGAGCTGGGCTCCTCCTTTGTCCCGAGAATGTAGGAGAGAAGCTGCTGCTCTGAGGCCAAACCTGTCTGTCCTTGAAATTCTTGCCCTGCCCTGTGGCTAGGGCCCTTCTCCTGCTCCAGAGTTAAGAAGGGTCGTGCACCACCTCCCCCCCCCACACACACACACTCCCCGCTGCAAACTTGAAATTGCTTACCTGAAGTTGGTACATGGGTTCTAGCCATGCTCAGCCACACCTGTCTTAACATCTATTTTCACCATTGGCCTAGCCAGCTGTAGTGCTATCTCTGGTCTTCGGAGCCTGTGGTACCTGCCCGTGATGGGAGATGTTAGTTGGCTGCTGGCTTGCCACCTGCCCAGAGCTGCAGGACGTCTGGTTCCGGGGTGGGAGTTGGTACAATTCCTGAGTTTGGGGACTTTCCACTGAAGTGGTGGGGAGTTACAGTTCACTATAACTTAGTCAACTCTGGAGGTTTGGCGTTGTTAATACGGGAAAGAGGAGAAATCTCAGGTCCTATCAGGGTTCTGCTTATCAGTTTTTCACTGAAACTTTCAACTATGGTTTCTTTTCATCTATCAGTTTATAGCTATATTTGCCTCCCTCACCCACCTTCCCCTTTTGATCTCCTTTCCAGCTTCATTTCTCAATTAGTTTAAGTGTACTTTATCACCTGTTAAGAGCAGATTATGTCCACTTTTTCTTACCTTACTCTGAGAGCTACAGTTGAGGGAGGTACAGTGGAAAGATATATAGCGTTTGCCTTACTTGGAGCCTGAAGAGCTCAGAAACTCATGCTGTGAATTCCAAAACTCAGCGCTCCTCCAAGAGCTGTGAAAATCATGACACTTTGTCACAATTTTGCCTGAAAGGGTCTTTTGAGCGGGTGCCAGGGCCAACCTGAGGTAAATTCCAGATCCCACCCTCTGGGCATGATCCTACCCCATGGCGCATCCCCAGCCTGTCCGGCCATGAGCAGCACTGAGTGCAGGCTTCGGTGCAGCCTAGTGGAACGCACAGCCACTGGTCGCCTCCAGGCTGGGATTCCATCTCATAATCAATAGCATGTACATTAAGATCCTCGAAAGACCAACTTTTAGGCAGTGATGCTTTTCTCCCATTACGGGGATGGTGGGGGAGTACGCAGTTGGTGCTTTCTTTAATTAATTCCCTTGTTTTGTTTCTGTAAGCTTTTCCCTCGGTATCATGGAAAGGACCTCTTAGACACCACATGTGGGTGGCTGTTCCAAAGTCTAAATTGGCCAGAGGTGCGGAGTGACCTTCCTTGGATTCATGCAAGGGAAGGGCTTCTTATCACAATTGAACTTCTTATGTAAAAAGCTGGCTGGGGAGGAAGGCTCGATTTTAACTAAAATCAGATTTTAACATTACATAGCCAAGAATTGAGCAGCCTAAAGGCTATTTTAATTGCAAAGTGAGAGTCCCCATGTAGCATGCCAATCTAGTACAGCATACTCAGATTTGATGCTTGTTCGTTGTGTCTTCACAAGCCCTTCTCTGGTGCTGAATTGGATTTTAATTCTTGGTGAGAGGTCTCAGCATCTTTTTTTGGGCTGGTCTGGGCCAGTACATAGCTGCCTATGTTTATATATTATCATGGTCAATAGTTCAGTGAAATTTGTACATTTTTTGGTAACATTGGCATACATGATGCCCCTGCAGTTCCTTTTCTGTTTGGTAGTTTGTGACTCTAAAATTCCCACTGTTATGTGTGTTAATTTATGAAAATAAAAAAATTTTTTTGAAAACCTTTCAAATAACTCTTTAAGGCTGTTATTTTCTTCTTATGGCTTAGAAACGAGTTAAAATTTTATCTGTAATGTCATAAGGTTGTATTTTTTAATGGACAGTTTCAAAGTTACAACATGCATTATCCCTTCCAAACAGTCACCAATTTCTGAGGACCATTCTGTGCTCGAGGCACGTGTAGAACTCCACCTTTCGCTGGTCTTCTGAGCCTGCAGTGGAGCTTTTTCAGTTTGCTCAGTGGTGGCAGATCTCTCTTATGAGGAAATTTGGTAATAGAAACAGCCAAGACTCGTTCAGATCCCAGTCATACCAATTAAATTGGGCGGGGTTGCTGAACAAGTATTTTAGGCATGATTTTTAAATAGTGTGATTTACTTTCTCACATGGCCAGGAAATCCAAAAGCAGTTATAAATTCTGGTCAAAATACGTTTCAGATATTAGCTACCTATTTGGAATAAGAGCCTGACTTGCTAAGGAGACTATATTGGGAGAGTGTAAATATTGTGGAGCACATTCATTTACTTGTAAAAAGTTCTCGCCTTTTAGCACAGATCCTTCTCAGCTGTATGTGAGGTTAGGCTGTGTGTCTTCTGATTCTTATCTCTTTATTTAACCAATGGAAACTGGTAAAAGAATGAAAACATGGCTCTCAACACTGCACCGACATGTTCCAGAAAGAAGCATGATTCCTGAGGTGGTTCTTCCTCCATCCAAAGGAAAAGCAGGACCAGTTTCTCCTCTTGGCCTTCTTCCAGTTCTTGGACTTCTACAGTAAAGAATTCTGCCCATGTCACCTTTTACATTTGGAGAGCATTCTGCCTGACAGCTGTCTCTGTGCTTGTTTGGTTTCGTGATTTCTTGGAGAAGAGTACTCTCCTATACCTTTTATTTAGGAGGTAAAAGCTAGTTATCAGTTAACCCATTTGCCATTTAGAAGAAAAAAAAGTACAGCTCGCAGCCACTGTTAGTTTAATTTTACATAAACATTTTTGAGGCTGAAGCAAATCTGACTGGTTTTCAACGTGAAAAGAAAATATAAAAACTATTCTAGGAGTTATTTCTAAACAGAATTTGTCTCTACTAATGTAACAGAAATGTATACATAAATCGGATTCATCAAATGAATCTTCGACTTGTCTCTAATCCTAATATAACAAATGTAATATAAATCGGATTCATCAAATGAATCTTCAGCTTATGGCTAACGACTGTTTGAAAACCATGTTAACATCATGCGTAAGAATGATACGTTTTCTAGGATTTGACATTTTCAGTAGTTGAGAATTACTATATTTTGTAAATGGAAATACCACTACTAAAAACAGAATGCTATACATAGAATAATATGTTTTAAAAAATACACTAGAGCGATGCAGAAATCATAAAAATAAGATAATTTTGTGGCAAACTTTTGGGATAAGGTTAGTACTGTAATCCATGAATTATCTCAGGGTAAACACTGCAGCCACAAGCACTGCCAGCAAATATTCTCAGGGCAAACAGGAAATGGGTTATGGCAGTGTTAAGTTATTTAGCGTCTTCCATCACAGAACCTCAGCGTTGGTAGGTCCTCCTGAGAATAAGAGGACTAGTCCAAATAGATTTAAGAGTCCTCTTTGGTGTCCTGCCCTCTTCCAGTAATGGAGACTTCATTTCTGCAGTTTCTTCTGGGATTTCTCTTGAGAAGTGTTCTGGAAAACTCCTAACTCTTCAAGCAACTCCCTTGGTTATAGGTGAGTCTGTCATGACCTTTTTCTCAGATGTCTGGTGTCAGAATTCTCTCTCACTATCAGCTGATACCTTTGCTTACACATTTCACTGAGAAGCAATTTGAATGGATCCATTGCAGCTCCCTGAAGAGACCAGGCATATTCCCACCTTATGATATGTTCACTTGCTGTCACCTGTGCCTGTAATGCTCTTCTCCCAGACTTCTACATGGTTCCCTCAGGGACTTTATTCTTCACACCTTTGCCTTTCCAGATCACTCTTCCTAAAAGTGTCCCCTCCTGTTCTACATCCTCCTTATGATGCTTTTATAGCACTACCACCACATTCCTGTGTTATGTTCATCACTGTAAGCTGGCCCCTCAGATACCTAAAATAGTGTCTGATATATGTGGTAGAAGCTCATGGGTGAATGGCCATTTCATTCACAGACCTTGTTGCTGCCTGATAGATCTGCGGAAGTCCTCTTCATCTTCCCAACTCCAAATAGTTGAAAACCTCTTAATTCTTCTCCCTTCAATTACTCTTCAAGGGACATAGCTGGAGGCCACCCCAAACAGAAGGTGAAACTGGGCACTTTCTGGTGTCTGATGCAGCCACACCCACTGCTGACTTGGCGCTGTCTGATTGGCCGTAGCTCAGGTGAGGCTGGGCCTTAATGTCTGGCAAGGTACGTGCTTGCGACCTAAATAGAACCAGCTTCCGTGGCATGTGCATGTCTGGGTGGGGTGGTAGGGGCAAAGGCTCAGCGTGGATAGGCATTGTTTGGGGAGTTTTTTCTTTCTTTTGCAGTTTTAATCTCGGAGTTTTGAAAATTGGGGAAATGGCCCCTGAAAGAGCGCAAACGTGTAGGCAAATATCCCTAAGTATTTCAGCAGCTGACAATTCTGGACACCTCTCAGGTCCTTCCCCTACTGTTGCCTAAGTGATCATTGTAAAAATAGTTTTGCACTGGTCACAGACACTTCCTTCAATCCTTCTGTACCTTTCTCTCCGACCCCACATAAAGATAGTAAAACTAGCATATATTGAGCCCTGACCAAGTGCCAAACATTTTATATTTATTGCTTTCTTGAAGCCTCACAACAACTTGATGAAATGATGTTTTTAATCCCCATTTTGTAGATAAGGAAACTGAGCCTTAAAGATAGAGTAAGTGATGTGCCTTTATAGTAAGTGATAGAGCCTGGATCTACTTTGAGGCTGTGCTCCCAAACCCTGCACCTCCACCCACACCTTCCTCTGTAGCCCCATTTCCTCTTGGCGCTCTACCACTCCGAATTTCTAGTTCCTCAAGTCCTCCCTACTGTCTCTTGAAGCTTTTGCACAAAAGTTGTACCCTTGGCTGGAAGTATTTTTTCCCACCTCTCCATTTGATGGTCTCTACTTCTTCAGATCTCTGGGGTTTTCCCCAGCCCCGTCCCTCCCTGCCCATGCACGCCCTACCCTCCGAACTGTCTGCTCCCCCATTACCCTCGGAGCTGTTGGAGGGCAAGGTCTCGTTTGTCATCTCCAGCCTCTTGCACAGCGCCAGCACACAGGCGTTTGATCTCTACTTACCAAACAGATCATGACTCACCTGTGCACCTGTGGTACAGAGCTATCAAGCTAGCCCTCTGGAAAGTCATGAACAGGTGAGAGAGACAGACACATGGTTCAGAAACTGAGAGGCGGCAGACTGGCAAATTTTATGATACAGAGAGAAGTACTGAGGGGATAAGGTTGAAAAGACAGGTTTGTTTGTTCGTTTGTTTGTTTTTACAAAATAAAAGTTGCAGCAAAGAACAACATAACAGGCACGCAGATTTCTACCACCCAGCACTAACAAGGGTTAACATTTTTCAATTTGCTTCAGGTCATATTTAGAAGAAATAAAACGTGACAGATATCACCAAAGTCCCAATAAACTGTTGGTCCTCCTCCTCCATTCTAGAGATGGTCACTATCAGAAGGTTAGAATTTGTCCCTCAATGCCTGATCTCCTCTCTGTCTTTCTCTTTAAGCAACTTACAACATTTTTTATGATTTTTTTAAAAGATGGGTTTATTAAGTGTCATAATTAGACTATTTAGCAATCAACAGCATGGGCACAAAAATCTATATTAAAACTCTTTGTTGTAATGTTTTACACTTTACATTTTACACAGAACAGAAACTAAAATAACCCATTATACAATTAGTCAAAGTCCTTGATTTTGTCACCCATACACATAAATATTGTCTGAAACGTGTCTTCTTTACAGCAGCAAGGCCTTGCCGCCACTATGCTTAGCTGAATTCACAAATCTGTTATAACCTGTAGCTTCCCTGTCTGTTCTCTGGTTCTCCTCTCCTGCTTTGTTTCCTGACAGTAATTAAAACTGCCATGGTGACTGCTGGACCTGTAGCTACCTTGGTGTCATGGTTTGACAAAATATTGGCCTCTACTACCATAATTGCCAGAGCCTCTGCCTCCAAAATTTCCCCTTTTATGGGTCCAGAATTTGAAGTTGTAATTGCCAAAATCACTATAGATCCTTCCACTTCCAAAATTGCTTTCATCATTGTTAAATCCAATGTAGCCATCTCCAATGCCACCATATCCACCACGACATCTTCCGCCAAAGTCACCTTGACCACTGCAGTTTCCTCCATGACTAAAGTTGTCATTCCCACAAAACTACTGTCACGGCCACCACCAAAGTTTCCAGAACCACTTTGGCTGGACGAAGCACTAGCTAGCTATCTCTTCCTTAGATAGGGCCTTCCTTACTTCATAGTTGAGGCCATTCATAGGATGATATTTTCTGAGTGAGTTTGTCTACAGGGTCACAGTCATCAAAGGTCACAAAAGCAAAGCCTCTCTTCTTGCTAGTCCCTCAGTCGGTCATGATTTCAGTCACTTCAGTTTTCCCGTACTGTTCAAAATCATCTCTTAGGTGACGGTTTTCCATGTCTTCTTCAATGCCACCCACAGAAATCTTTCTCACAGTTAAGTGGGCACCAGGCCTCTGAGAATCTTGTCTTGAAGCAGCCATCTTTGGTTCCACAACTGTTCCATCCACCTCGTGTGGCCTTGCATTCATGGCTGCAGCCACTTCCTCCACAATGGCATACATGCGTGACAAACCCAAAACCCCTGGAGCACTTGGTGTTTGGATCTTTTTACCACACAGTCCATGAGCATTCCCCCTGGCTCAGAATGGCTCCACAGACTCTCTTCAGTTGTTTCAAAGCTCAACCTCCCATGAAAACCTCCTGGGAAACTGGCTTAGATGTGACAACAGTGGGTGGAGAGAATTGATGCTTACTCACCAGCATCCACAGGCAGATAGAACACGAATCATACACAGCAGGTCCTCAAATAATGTTTTGTTCAACATCATCTTATTATGACATTAATGAAGGGTGGGGGATCAGTTATGGCTGGGGCCACTGACTGTGTGGAGTTTGTATGTTCTCTCCGTGTCTGTGCAGTTTTTCTCCAGGAACTCCAGTTTCCTCCCACATCCCAAAGATGCGCACAAGATGTAAATTGGCATGTCTACGTTGTCCCAGTATGAATGAGGGTGGGTGCGAGTGTGTGCACCCTGCAATGAAATGGCGTCCTGTCCAGGGTGGGTTCCCACCTTGCTTCTGAGCTGCTGAGATAGGCTCTGGCCACCTACGACCCTGAAGTGGAATAAGAGGTTGGCAAATAATGATCTTACTTGTTTTTATTCATCTTTCTTAAATATATGTATAGCTCACATTTATTTCAGTGTTTAATATTAGAAGTGTTTGGGGTCTTTATTTGAAAGTTGAGTGATATTTTTTTTTTTACCAGAAATATGTTGTAGGAACTTACTCTTTTGTGTATATCAATTAGCCTGTGGGAAAATGGGATTCATTATGTGTCATTTCACTTAAAGTCACAGTTTCCAAGAACCGATCAACAACATTCAGTGAGGATGTAGAGTACTTAGTATGCATCATTTAGGAACTTGGTTATTTTCATTCAACATTTTATTTTTGAGATTTGCTCAGGTTGATATATGTAGATTTCATTGCTATAGAACAGATCATCATAGAAAGATAATTGTAGACTCTTATCACCCATAGGGATTTAGAAAGATGATACAGTTTATTGGAGGAGATCTGGAATTGTCTGTAGATCTCTATTTCAGGAAAGCAAAGGCCAAATTGGATTCTCTGGGCAAAGGATTTTCCAGTTGAGGAGTATGAGCATAAGCTCATCATTAGAGCAAAGATGTCAAAGTCTTGATTCCTCTTCTTGGCCTTGGAAGAAAAATAACTTTAGAAGTAGGAGACTACATCCTCATTTAGCAAATTGCCTTATTTCCCTGTGATGTTCAATTTGGCTTTGTTGACATGGTACATCTGCCAACTCCAAAACTCAAAGAAAACATTCTTTTAAACAACTGGCCATCTCAAAATGTTAATAAGATTCTTGGCAAGATTAAGTCAACTGTGAAATAAAAATGAGCATGATCAAAAATTATACATTGTTAAAGAATGTAGATTAGGAAACTGAGGCTTAAAGAAAAAACATAAAAATAGAATATAAACTGTCTATTCTTACATTGTAGGTACAAAATTTAAATTAGAAGTGCTTTCCTAGTGCATATTAGCAATCTATTGTTGCAATATTGCTACATAACAAACCACCCCAAATTCAGTGGAGGACAATTGAGCATTTGTTCTCACACAAGCACATTTAAGGCTTCTGTTCTGATATCTCAAAATGCTCCACTGACCAAAGCAAGTCACATAGCCAAGTTCACATCAACAGTCCCAGCTCCCTACTTGGCCTTCTGTGACACCACCCTAGTGGTGAGGTTGAGGTGCCTCATTACAGTCTGCCAAAGGTGAAGTCTAGGCTCTCCATTTCAGCTTTTGCTGGTGGGGGTGGTGCCCAAGTTTTTTCTGGGATGTTTGGCTAGAGTAGAGTGGTTATTATCTAAAAGTTTTCTGTCTTGCTAGCTTTCCCCTTTCCCAGTCTTTGGGCTGGAGAGAGCAGGCTTTCATTGTTGTTTTTCCTGTGCCCATTGGCATTTTCTGGTTGCCAGCTTTCTCAGGTCCATGTCTGGGATGTATGAAGCAAAAACAAAATTCAGGGAACTCTCTGCTATGTCATTCCTTGTGCTCTAAGCTACCTAGCCACTCTGCCTCTATTTAGCTTTCAGAGTCTTCTTATGTTTTATAAATAATGCCCAGATATTTTATTGCACAAAGCGGAAAGACCAGGGAAAAGTACATCTACTTTATCTCCTCAGAAGTGGAAGTTTGAGTGTAAGATTTTCATTCACAGAGCCAATCGTGTTGCTTCCCTGCTCCCAATACTTCAGTATGTTAAGATAAACCCGAAATTCCTGCCTCATTTGCCCCCTTGCTATCCTCTCACCAGCCTCATCCTGGCTCCTCTCTCTTCCTCTCCCAAGGTACATTTCAGTTCCTCAAATAATGCTGAAGGGTTTGCACTGGCTGTTCACTCTGCATGGAAAAGTATTTCCTCCATAGTGTCTTCCTGTTTCCCCTACTTCTCTACTCTTCTTTCAGGTCTATATAGTTTCCTTTTGCTGCTGTCACACATTACCACAAATTTGGTAGCCTAAAACATTACAGATTTATTATCTAACACTTCTGGAGGTTGGAAATCCAAAATGGGCCTCTGGGCTGAAATGAAGATGCCAGCAGAACTTCATTCCTTCTGGAGGCTCTAGAAGAGAATCAGTTTCTTTGCCTTTTCCAGGATCTAGAGGCTGTCACATTCCTTGGCTCTTGACTCCCTTCCAGCTTCAAAGCCAGCAATGGCTGCTTGACTCATTCTCATGTTTCATCCCTGACTCTCCTGCCTCCCTTTTCCACATTTAAGAACACTGTGATTACATTAGGCACACCTGGATAATCTTAATCCTGGTTGCAACCTTAATTCCCCTTCTCATGTAACAACCTATTCATAGGTTCTGAGGATTAGGATGTGGACATCTTGCTTGGGGGTCAGGAGACCTAGCACAAGGTCTCATTGCAAATATCACCTCCTCTGGGAGCCTTCAGTACCAGTCACTGCTGCCAACCCAAATTAAGGAAGCTGCAGTACTTCTGAGTGTGCTTCCTAATATCTAACAACATTAACCATACATAAAGTTAATCATGTTACATGTGGTATATAATTTTTGAAGTTGGTTACAACTCTTAGATTGTATAATCACTTGTCTTCAGACTGTAGCTAATAACTTTAAAAGCTACACAGTGCCCTACATTTTTCAATAATGATTTTCCTTTATGCAACAAACATCATAGGATACAACACATTTTTTTTGTTGGAGGGTATTGAAGCCTAAGAGCACAGATGAAGAAACACCTCTGTCTGATGTCTCCTCACACTAGAATATAAGCTTCATGAAGGCAAAGATGCCCACTCTCACACCTAGGACAGAGATCCTACAAATAGGTAGGTACTCACTGAGTGAATGAGCATGCCCACCCAGATCCAGCCATAAATGTTACAGCAGCAGTAGTTACTTCTTTTGAAATGGGATCTTTTCTGAGTCTTTCATCTTGTAGTACTGCTATTCACTAAATTTCTTGTATAATCCTAAAAGTCATTTTGAAGCAACTGTATTTCTAGCCAATGAGAAGGGATGTTGGGTTCTGTAAGTGAGTGGATGAATGAACAAGCACCAGAGGTGTCAGGTGCAGCTGGGGGGAAGAGGAAGTAGCAGGGGCATGGGCAAGGTGAGGAAACAGCGGCCCTGTAATAATAACAGTGGTGACACCAAAGATGGCAGTCCTCACTTATCAAGCACTTCCTGTGTGCTTCACACAGATAAAGTCATTGGGAACCCTCATAATAACTCTATGAGCTAGTCACTTTTTCCCATTTGAAAGATGAGGAAACTGTAGAGAGGCTGAGTTAGTTGCTCTGGGTCAAAGACTAGTTGTGGCAGAGCTGGAATCAAATTGAGTTCTTGATATTTGAACTGAAATCCATTTGGCTCCCAAGCCTGTGCTCTTTCTACCACATGGGACCAGTGAAGGTGGCATGGTGTGCTCAGGACTAAGTGTGGCTGCAGTATATGTCTTTGAAAGACACTGAAGGGAGAGGAGGGAGATAAGAAGTGAAGAGCCAATAGAGCCAGGACCTTACCTTGTTTGGATCTGGTTTGAAGCACTGTCCTGTGGGGGGTCGATAAGGTTAGACAGGGTGGGCTGCTCTTACTTTGAGGGGGCAGGGCAGGAAAGCCCTCTCTATCCAACAGTCCCAGGGCCCTGAAAAACCTGTCCTTGAATGAATGAAGGGGCGTCAGCTTCTCCACTCCTTTCCTTGGCCTTAGTGGCTGTCTCAGGTGAGGGTAGGTGCAGCAACCTTGAGGAGGTACTGCTAGGGAGTCAGGTAGCGGGGGAACAGAACAAATTCCCCATTCAATTGACTGACACCTGCCCCTCCAAAAAAAGCATGGCACTTTCTGAGAGCATTTGCTTCATCTTTTCCAGCACTTGGGTTGTGATTTAAGATAATTGGCGTCCAGATTGCTTTGGTTCATTTGTTCTACAAGCATTTGTGTAGCACCTCCCCTGTCCCATGTCCCCTTGTAGTAGGCTCTAGGGATTTAATGGTGAGCAGAGGAATGGATTCTGCCTTCTGAGGGGAAAGAGAGTATTAAATTGTAATTTTAAAATTGTAACATAGCTAAAAAATAACAGACTGTGATGAGTGCTAGGAAGGAAAAATATAGGGAACTGGTAAACTTGTAACAAGCTGGCTAGTCTTTTTAGAGAGTGTTGGGTATAACGTCAAAAAACAAATTTGCTCTTAGAGTTAGCTCTATTTGAGTTATTCAAATGTGCTTAAAATTGAGTTTTGGTTCTCGCTCACAACTAACAATATCATTTTAATCTAAGTTGCCTCTATTACCAAAAAGTCTATTGATCTCAAATTATACATACAGACTAGGCCAGAATATTCAGACCTAAACAGAGAATTAAGTTTGATGTTAATCAGTGTGTTGGCTGCAGGCCCATTCCTTGAGTTTGCCACATATGGAAACCTAAGGGGCCTGGGCACTCAGTTGATAAATATGTTTTGCTGTATGGAATTTACATTATAGTAGAAAATAATAAGTGGATAATCATAGGATGTCACATCATGTAGTAATGAAGCCTATGAAGAACAAAAGCTGAAGAGGTACTGTTAGAACATAGTGTCACTGATGGCAGGTAGGCAGGTAGGTTTCCAAGGAGGTAGCTTCTCCAACATCTTTTAGCCGGAGCATGCCCACCTAGATCCAGCCATAAATGTTACAGCAGCAAGTTACTTCTTTTGAAATGGGATCTTTTCTGAGTCTTTCATCTTATAGCACTGCTATTCACCAAATTTCTTGTATAATCCTAAAAGTCATTGTGAAGCCACTGTGTTTCTAGCCAATGAGAAGGGATGTCGGGTTCTGTAAAGTGAGGCTAGAGAGAACCTTAGCCAGCCTCCACAGCTGGACCCTCCAAGGCCACATAGCCCTCCATGTGATGACTGCCTCCACCCTAGAACCAGGCTAATAGCTGTCCGCCTCTAAATTTCCTTCTACATTGACAGCTATTCTAGAACACATTGTCCTGTAGGCAGTAGTTGATGTATATCTACCTCAAGGTTGGTGAACTCCTAGAAAACTTGGGACCACAACTGGGATACCTGGGTCTAACTATGGGCCTAGTATGAAGGAGACACTCAGCAATGCGTGTTGAAGGCTAATCTCCTTTTTTTGTACTTTTCCAGAATACCTAAGATACTTTTCTTTGTTTCTAGCACAAAACAGTCCTCCTGTCTCCTTCTCCATATCCTGTTTGAACCCCAAATCTAACTCATGGTTGATGTCCCCCATTTTTAAAATTGAGCTGACATTCATATAACATAAAATTAACCTTTTTTGGTGAAAGAATAAAAATATTTTTATTTCCATTTTTGGTTTCCATTGTATTTTTATTGTAGTTATATATATATATATATATACATATATATATATATATGTATATATATATATCTCACATGAAATTTACCATTGTAATCATTGTGAGTATATAATTCAGTGACATTAAGTACATTCACAAGGTTGTACAGCCATCATTACCTCTATTTCCAAAAATTTTAATTGTCCCAAACAAAAACTCTACAACTATTAAGCAAAACTTCTATTCCATCCTCCTTCCCTCTTAGCTTCTGGTAACCCCTATTCTACTTTCTGTTTCTATGAATTTGCTTATTCTAGGTACTTCATAAGAATGGAATCACACACCATGTGTCCTTTGTGTCTGGTTTATTTTGCTTAGCATGATGTCTTCTTTAAGGTTTATCCATGTTGTAGCATGTGTCAGAATTGCCTTCCTTTTAAAGGGGGAATAATATTCCATTGTACATACAGACCACATTTTGTTTATCCATCTATCTGTTGATAGACACTGGGTTGTTCCCACCTCTTGAATATTGTGACTAGTGCTTCAATGAAGACCACATACAAATACATGCTTTCAGTTGCTTTGGGTATATGCTTAGGAGTGGAATTGTTGGATCATAACATACATTCTATGTTTAGCTTTTTGAGGAACTGCAAACTGGTTTCCACAGTGGCTGCACCATTACTTTCCCACCATCATTGTACAAGGGCTCCAATTTCTCCATCCTAACACTTGTTCTTTTCTTTCTTTTTTTTTTTTTTTAACTATCCTAATGAGTGTGAAGTGGTTTTCAAGTCCTTTGCCCATTTAGAAATTGGATTGTTTTTGTGTTGTTAAAATTAACCATTTTAAAGTGAACAATTCAGTGGCATATAGTATAATCACAGTGTTGTACAACCATCTCTATCTTGTTTAAGAACATTATTATCACCCCAAAATAAAATTCTGTTGTGTCCATGAAACAGTTACTAATGTTACCCCATTGAAACAAATGGACAAACAGGCTCTGAGACATTAAGCAACTGTTCAAGGTTGCACTGTGTTTGGACTGAACTGTGTCCCCACCAAAGCTTATATGTTGAAGTTCTAACCTCCAAAATCTTCAGAGTCTGCCTGTATTTAGAGAGAGGGTCTTTAAGAGGTGATTAACTTTAAATGAGATAGTTTGGGTGAGCTCTAATCTAATACAACTAGTGTCTTTATAAAAAGGGGAAATTTGGACCAAAAAAAAAAAAAAAACCACCAAAGATGTGCACATGCAAATGAAAAACCATGTGAGGGCACAGTGAGAAGGCGGCCATCTGCAAGGCAAGGAGAGAGGCTGCAGAAGAGACCAAACCTGCTGACAACTTGATCTTTGACTTCTGACCTCTAGGGAATTGTGGGAAAATTACTTTCTGTTGTTTAAGCCACCCAGTCTGTGGTGTTTTGTTATGGCAGCTCTAGGAAACTAATACATACCACTTATAAGAGGCACAGCCAAGACAGACACTCCCAAAGCCCAAGCTTCTCTTATTGCATCAGGAGTGATGGTGTACCCTCCCCATCACCACCCAGAGCCGACCTGACCAGTAGGCACATTAGGAAAAATGCTAGCGGCCATGCTATTGCTAGGGTCACACAGCAATGTTTTAATTTTATTTCAAATAAGAAAAAATTAATATAATAATGAACCAGGCCTGGATTCTATTGTATTTATATCAACACTATTGTAAAACATAAATTTTAATACTTTTTTTATGGAGAAAGGGATCCATTAATGTTAATGTGCCTAGGGCCCACAAAAGTCTTAACACAGCTAGCTCTGCCACCATCATCCAGTGTGCATGAATACTTTACAAACTGAAAGTTGAATCACAAGGGATGGCGAGGTGGTTCTTAAATCCTAGGCTAATCCTGCCCCCTCGTGGCAGTAGGGAAATTTCAGAAGACGTTAATGCCCAGTAGCTGCTGGATAATTCGCACCTACTAGGGTGCTTTGAAAATGTACTGCATCATTTCATCTTCACAGTTCCATGAGGTAAGCGGTATCTGATGTCCAGATAAGTCACCGGGGATCAGAGTGGTTAAGTCATTTAACCAGCGTTACATTACTAGTTAGTGGAGAGTTGGTTGCAATCCCTGCCCAGGACTACAGGCAATCCTGTTTATCTGGATTATCCATTGTCGAGATGGGAGCCTCAGGCAGATGAGAATTACATTAATAGTGCAGGGTTTCCAGTTTGGAGACAAAGCAGAATTTTTGGTGAGTTTTACATAGTCAGCATATTCTATCTATCTGCATTTATTTAGAGCCAGAGACTGTGCTGAGGGAACTGTGACCGAGATTGTTTCTAAATGTAACTTAAGTTATCAGAGTCATCTAAGGAGGTTATATTTTCAAAGTAGAGAAGAGATCTGACTTTGATGCCTCATTCACAACTCTTTGGAATCACATGTCAAACGGTATAGTAATTAAGTATTCAAGTATTAAGCGTGCACAGGGAAAATGAATAGTTTTGTCACACACACACACACGCGTGCGTGCACAAACACAAAGCGCTGATGGTTTTCTTTCCACTCTGCACACACACCACCAGCCTCTCTGTAAGAAAGGCACTGGGTGCTTTGATCCTCCTGGCTGTAGGAGTGAGTAGCAAGGGCAAGTGTTGATGGGTAGGAAGCATATTTTAAAGTTTGGTACTTTTTAAAACCATTCAGTTATCCATTTCTTTTCCCATAAGCTTGGGAAAATAGGTTCTTTCTAACTCATCTACATTACAACAGATTGATATTTTCAGGGGTTATCGATGGCAACTGGAAGGGCTAGAATTTGGTTACTGTTGTCCAAGAGTCAGCCAGGAGCTACTTTGGGGTAATGTCTTCACTTTGGCTGCATCATGCAAACTGCACATACCTGTTTCAGGTAAATAAGCTATCACCATTTATAAGTTGCTCCTCTACTCCTGTGGTACAAAGACAGCTTCTCCTGGGCCAATGAATGTGGCCATGATCCTGCAGTGAACTTGGCCCCACTACCTACATTTATCTGCCTACAGGTCGTGCACCACATTTAGGTCTGCAGCATAGCTTTGGAAGAACTTAGTAACATTCTCTGAGAGCCCAGGGGCTGGAGGTGAAGGATCATGACCCTGCCTGCCCTTCTTATAGTATTTATGGATGTTTGCTTCTAACACTGCATTTTTCTTTTTTATCCCCACTTCTCTCCCTCCCTTTGTCCGATCCCTCTCCTTTATCTCCTTTAAAAGACACAACCCAGAACTTATTTGTTATATGAAAATTTTATGAAACAGGGTCCCAAATCAGGCACATATTGTCTTAAAACCATAGAACTTCATAGCTGAAAGGAGGCATTAAAGATTTTATATGTAAAGATTTTATACACACACACAAACATATATACATATATGTATACTTAAAACTTAAGAGGGTTAGAATACATGTGTATCCATTCTTAAAATATAAGAGGCTGTATATTGGTGTCTTATTTTTTGTTGGTGTTCACTCTTGAAATGAGTTGTAATGATTACCCTCCTCTGCAAAATTGTGCTAAGATTTCTATAGGAAGTTTCTGAGACTACGGCCTACAGATATGAGTGTCAGATCTGAGATTCTGCTGGAAACCATGACTTCTGCTTCTCTGGATTGGCTAGATACTTACTTGACCCCTTGCAGCCTCTGAACTCATCAGCAAGCCCTCCCTGGCATTTTCCACAAGGATATCCAGCTCTCCGGCAAGCCCTCTGCTTATTTCCCCCACATATTCTAGGACAGTGTTGGGGGAAGAAGAAATTTCTCCACCCTCAAGCTTCTTTCTGCTGGTGTAATAATTAAATCTAGACGAGACTGATTAGATTAAGAAGAGACAATAACCAAATTTAATTACATACATATGTATGGGAACCCCACACATGAGTGAGTCAGAGACAGAAAGGGAAAATGAAGTATATACGGCGTTCTGGGCTAAAGGTGAGGTAAAGTACCCTGGGACTTCAGGGAGAAAGGAAGGTCATTTGCAGGATGATAAGAGGAGCAGATGTTCAGTAAGTAATAGTTTGCCCTGCCATATAGACAGGTCATAAAAAGTTATTTCTGGAGATAACTCTTAGTAAGGGCAAGTCCCCTCATTTAAATTCTTTAAGGGAAAGATAAAAGTTTCTCATGAACCTACAGGGTCTCGGTTGCCTTCAGCTCAAAATAATTCATATGCCCAAGTGGCACATTTTGGGATGACTTATTCTGACCCCTACAACAACTAACCTGATCCAAATTCCTCTTACCCCTGAGGTAGTAACTGAAGGTCAAAGACCAGAAACCATCCAGTGGAGATGCTCTTTCTTCTTAATGAATTACATCTGACTCTCCCCGCCCCCTCCCACCCCCCACCATGTTTCTCTTGAGGCTGTGGCCGGCATCCCCCACCCCAATGCTACCATCACTCTGAATAACAGGGCAGAGGCCCCCAGTCACTCTATGTGGCCATGCAGGGTGCAGACTAGAGGTTAGCAAACTGATTTGTGAAGGGCCAGAGGGTAAATATTTTAGGCTTTGCAAGCAATACAGCCTTTGTTGCAGCTACTTAACTCTGGTTGTAGCTGGAACACAGTAATAGATGATATGTAAACAAATGGGCATGGCTGTGTGCCAGTAAAGCTTTATTTGAAAAAACATGGGGATTCCTAGTTTGTCAACACTGCTCTGAAGAATAACCATCTCTATTTGGGCTCAGGAAACTCCTCCCGCCAAGATTTTACCAGCAGACTCACCAAACCAATCGGTTCTATGTGGGATGACAAGGGGAAAATGAAATGAAACAAAATCTATCGACATATGAAATCCATATACTGTTTGTCTCCTTACCCTAACCAGAGGAGACCATTGTCGACACAGAAGTAACTGTAAGTTTCTGGTCCAGTGCACATCAAAGGCAGCTGGGAAGTATAGAGAGTTTGGAGTAGAGGGTTTCTTGACCATAGCAAATTCCCTCAAATCTATCTCAAGCAGCTGCAGTATTTCCTCCTTTTAATTCCAGTAGGACCTGGTGTGACAGTGCATGAGCTGGAAGGAAGAAAGACTTCACATCCCTCACCTGCACATCAAGCCTGGGATTTAGAAGGGTCATTTCAGAAATGGTCTCTGGAAAAGAAAAGTAGAAAACTGCTGATTTTTTTCTTCAAAACTTTTTTGGCTGCAGAACGAGTCAGAGAGAAACTGGAGGTTTTCATGGAGCAAACTTCTTCAGCCAAGCTTAATTCAGCAGTTGTTGTCTTTGTTTTTGGCTTTTCCGTGTTTTTTCATTTTTATCAATATAATTTACCAACTGGAGAATGCACAGAACTTATATGTATTGTTCAATGAATTCTGATAAATGTATACACCTCTGTAACCACCACCTAGATATTGCCATTGCTCCAGAAAGTTCTCTCATGCACCTTCCCTTTTCAGTGACAGTGCTGGAAATATTGGATAAATTTATGGAAAAATGAACCTAACTTCATATGCAGAAATTAATTTGAGATGAGCCATACACTGAAATATAAAAGATAAAACTACAAAGCTTCTTAAAAAAAAAAAAACGGGAGAATATCTTTACAGCCATGATTGGCAAAGATTTCTTAGGATTAAAAAACCATAAAAGAAAAAATTAATAACTTAAACTTCATTAAAACTAAAAACTTCTGGTCATAAAGAAACTCCATTAAGAATATGAAGAGACTAGACAGACTGAAAGAAATACTTTCACTACATGCATCTGTCAAAGAACTTACATTCAGAGTATATAAATAACCCTGATAACTCAATAATAAAAAGTCAAATGAATGAATTTTTTAAAGTGGGGAAAAAAACTTGAGTAGACATTTCACGGATGAAGCTGTATGAATGGTCAATAAGCACAGAAAGTGCTCAACATCACTAACTGTCTGGATAATATAATTTAAACCAAAATGAGATATCACACCATATTCATTAGATTGTTTAAAATTAACATTGGTGAAAATGTGAAGCAATCAGAACTCATACATTGCTGGTAGGAATGTAAAATAATACAACCAGTTTGGAAAACTCTGATGAGTTCTTATCAAAAAAATATCTTCCCGCCCTACAACCCAGTAATTCCAGTCCCAAGAAAAATGAAAACTTCTGTTTACAAAAATACTTGTACAAGTAAGTTTATGACAACTTTATTCATAATAACCCCAAATCAGAGAGAACTCAAAATGCCTATCAATAGGAGGACAAACTGGAATGTTTATGTAATGGAATGTTACTCAGCAATAAAAACAACTGAACTACCAATATAGACAACATGTTTGAATCTCAAATACATTATTCTGAGCAAAAGAGGCCAAACACTAAAGAGTACACACTGCATGATTCCATTTTTATATGAAGTTCAAGAACAGGATACACTAATACAGTGCTAGAAGTTAGAACAATAATTGCCTATGGATAGCAGAGATTGTATGGAAGAGATTGAGGGAATGTTGTTGGCTAATGGTAAGGTTCTAAATGTTGACCTGAATAGTGGTTGAATGGCTGTATACATTTATCAAATCTCACTGAATTATATTTGAGAATTTTGCATTCCTGTATGTAAATTTTACCTAAGTAAAAAAAAGGCAACATACGTGTTTTAATCTATAGGGTAACCATTAAAAGACTAGTACAAAAGTTAATAGATGAGAAAGAATGGAATAAGAAACCTGATCTATCCAAAAGTAGGTGAAAAAAGAGAAAAGGGAATGTAGAACAATTTGGTCAAATAAAAATAAATGTAAGATAGTAGAATTAAATGAAAATCTATTGGTAACTTAATGATGGACTAAAAGTTCCAGTTAAAAGATAAATATTGTCAGTCTAAATTTAAAAACAAGGCCCAATAATATGCTGTTTACAAAAGACATGCTATAAATATATGGACACATGGAATTTGAAGACAATAATGGAAAAAGACATACAAACACTAAACAACAGCAACAAAAAAATATGGCATAGGTACTAATACCAGATATAGCTAGACTTTAAGATAAATAGAATTATTAGAGACAGGGACATTTATAATGGTTAAAAAGGCAAATCCAGAAGGAAGATATAACAAACTGCAATTTGCATAAATATTAAAATATATTCAGTAAAAATTATAAGACTAAAATAAAAATAAACAAGTATATATTATAGTTGGAAATATGTACATATCTCTCTTAACTGGCAGCACTGCACCCAAACCCAGGTTTAGCACAAAGGGAGCGATCACCTCCTTTACCTACCTTATCTGACTGTAGATTCCTGAAGTTGGTGGGGCGGAGAGCAACCGGAAGGAGGAGCTCAGTCGGCTCCGCCCACGATCCTCCGTGTTCCTCATTGGCCCCGTGAGCTAGAGGCTCATGACGTCACATGCGTGCGCCCCTCGTGTGAAAGGGGGGCGCGGCTCACCGAGGAGGAGACAAGATGGTGGCGCCCGTGGGACAGCTATACCTAAGACTGCTGCGCGGGGTCACACCGTGGCGGAACAGGTATGGTGCTTGGGGAGGCTGCCTCGGGGAAGGAGGTGGCCTGGGCCAAAGGGGAGAAAGGAGTCGTTTCTCTATCGCGGGCTCACTCTGAGGAGAGCTCGGGTGAAGACAGCCACCCACCTTCACCTCGAGGTCGGGAGCAGGTACGACTGCCGCCGCGTAGGGCGGTACAGGTTTAGTTAGGGTCTGACTTAAGCGCTCTCCATTTGCCCTTTCCAGCTAGGTGGAAGGGCACAAGGGACAAGAAAAAATAAATGGAATAAGCTGCGTCCCTTCCACTAGAGTCAAGACAGGAGTGGACGCTTCTCTCTGGGATTCCTCTCCAACGGATTCGAAGGGGCGGTGTCATGTGGGAAGAGCACTGGACTGAGAGTCTGGCGGCTTTCGCTTTGGATCGTTGTTCTTTTAAGCGAGGGGTTTCGATTTGGTAGTCTATTATGAAATTGGGGTCTTGGTTACTGTAGTAACTCCCAACCTTAGGTTCTTAGAACTGTGAGAGACCTGAGGGGTCATCTAAATCCACATCATTTTGGAGTTGGCAAAATTGAGGCCATAAGGGAGGGACTTGTTCAACTTCACCAGAAAGTAGCAGAGCCAGGACCCCGACCCGGGTACCCTATCTCTCATGCAAGAACTTTTCCCTCAGGCTACTCACCGTGTGGGCATTTATTATTATCCCAAATACCTTAGTAGCATTCGTACTCTCGAAAAATGGATTAAAATGTTGGTAGCTGTGATTCAGAGTCAGCTGCTGGGTGTCATTTCAAAGAGCGACAGTTTAAATTAAGAGACGCAGGGTACTTTTGTGTTTCCAGCAGGATTCATATTATGAGCGTGACCTAAGCTCTCTCTGTGACCTATCATTGTAATTTTGGGAAGTAGAAGTACACTGGATTTGGACTGAGAGGGAACAAAAACTGTCATTAGTTTTGTCATGAAAGCTTAACTTTCCTATTATTAACTATTAAGAGATAGTGTAGCTCTCTCAGGAGGGGGCTCTGCAATGCGGTGGTTTAACTGTTAGTATTTGGACAGGTGGAGCTCTGTGATTTCATCATTACCATGTGTGCTCCTGTAGTCAGCCATGAATTCTTCTAAACTGTGTCATGAGTTGGAAAGAGTAAAAAATGACACTCCTAAAATGTTTTTTAAAAATTAGGAGGAGGATGTACTCAGTGTCATTAAAAAAGGGAGGAAAGTCACACTTTAGTGCCAGTGTAGGTAGAAAAGACAATTTAGGTGCAGTGGTTGGGAGGGATGAGAGTTTGTGTACAATAAGAACTCTTAATTTTCAGAGGTATTACATAGCAAGACAAGAAACTATTGATACATGCAGAAAACAAAAAGATAACATATTTTTGAGTTTTAAGCAAAGCAGCATCTGTGAGACATAGATGAAAGCCTCATAGTTGCAGAAGAGTTTTTCAGTGACAGGGTGATTTGTGACAGGTGATAGAACAAAGAGAAAGCAACATCTTGGGTGATAATTTAGAGCCATGTTTCCCAAAATTAAATTTGATAAAAGAATGAGGTGGTTATTTGTTAGAAATAGAGATTCCCAGATATATCTTCACCCTGTTGCCAAACTCAGATTCAGTAGATGTAGGTGAAGGCTACAAATGTCCCAGATGATACTTAGGTTCAGGCAAGTATGGACATAGAACCTAGGGAGTGGTTGTTTTGCAAGACTTTTATTCTGAAATATTATGACATTCCTACCACTGCAAACCACAGTGCCAGGGACCAAAGAGGAATTGGGGAGAATGAGAAGAATTAAAAGATATATTTGAAATAGGCCTCATGTTTAAAGAACTTTGCAGTTTAGTAGAAGAGAGAGGAAACACACTACTGATATTAAGAATGTTTTATAAGCATGACAATATGGGCACAGACCAGTCAGCATGGACACTGGTTATAGACAATTGATATGGCTATCATAGTGTGTGCCAGATGAATATTAACTCTATTTTAATCATAGTAATATAGAACTAGATGCCAGGTCCTGGACTTAGGGTTTTATATGATTGTCTCACTCCTGATGATGTGTAGGTCGCGTCTTTACATGTCGAGAAACTGAGGTTTAAAAATAGTTAAAAAATTTCCTACAGTCAAAGAGGTAATAAATGGCAGAACTGAGATTTGAGCCTCTTGATCAGACTTGAGTGCTTAATGAGAGGCTTTAATTGCCTGCTTTCAGGGTATTCACGTGAGTTCACCCACCATGTGGAAGGGACATCTGATTGATCTTATCCATTCATCTCTCTGGGGCTTAATCTCTTTGTTGAGATTGTACTCCAGTGAGAAGACAGACAAACCCGTTTGTTCACTGAGACATACAGGCAGTAAACAAGCGAATATATATATTTAGAATCTGTTTCAGATAATAAGAAGTGCTATGAAGAAAAATAATGGATGGTATTTCAGGGGTTAGAGAGTGCTTGGGAGGAGCAACTCTTGGGCATATGGTGGTCAAGAAAAACCAAACTGAGGAGGAAACATTTGAGCAGAGAACTGAATGATAAGGGATTAATCCACATAGAGGAATGTGCTCAGTAGAGCAAATAGCAAATGCAAAGGTGTGAAAGGGGGCACAAGTGTGGTGTGTACAAGGTTTGGCAAGAGGAATGAGTGAGGAGGAGAGTGAAAGCAGCAGGAGATCTGAGAATTCAGCAACTACCATTTATGTAGGGTCTGGTCTTATTTTTTCTTTTGAAAGGATCGCTCTGGCTATTTTGTGGTGAACAAGATATAGAAGGCCAAGAGTGGAAGCAGAGAGAACAGGCTACTTAGTCATGGGTAAGAGATCAGGTGGCTTGGGCTAGGGTTAGAGTACAAGCATACCTCGTTTTATTGTACTTTGGTTTATCGTGCTTCACATATGTTGCGCTTTTTACAAATGAAAGGCAAGACCTTCCACCAGCAAAAAAATTACAACATTATTGGGATACTTGCTTTATTTCAGTGGTCTGGAAACGAACCCACAATATTTCTGAGGTAATGGGGAATATGAGAAGGGAGATAAGGATATATTTTTGAAGGTACAATCTTCATGTTTTGCTAGTGGATTGAATGTAGATAGTAAGAAAGAAGGGACTTAAGAATGAGTCCTAGGGTTTTGACTGGTGTAGCTGAGTAAATGATGGTGCCTTTTTCTGAGGTAGTGTACCAATTTTAGTAATGCTGTTACTATAACAGGTAAACCCCAGCATCCCAGTGACTTAACAGTAAAAGTTTATGTATTGATCTTGTAAAGTCCCAGTGAGAGCTCCTGATAGGCGGGACAGCAGTGATTCTAAGACCCAGTCTCCTGTCATCTTTAGCACATGGCTTCTCAAGGTCTGTGTGTGTGTTTGTCTACCTCAAGCAGGCTGAAAGGGGAACGCCTGGAGGTGGATGCCTGGGAAGCCTGCATGGTCCTCACATTGGTTAGAACTCAGTTCTGTAGCCACACCCTACTGCAGAGGAAGCTGGGAAATGTAGTCTCTTGTGTTCCCAGGAAGAAGAGGAAGAGGATTTGGTAGACATTTGGCTAGTGTCTGCCACAGATGGACAGCTCTGGGGGAGGAGTAGGTTGAAGAGGAGTGAGGGAGGATGAGAAATTCTGTTTTGGGCGGACTCAGTTTGAGATGACTCAGAGTGAGGATGTTGGGTAGCCAGTTGGAAATACCGGATCTGGAGGTCTCTGAAGAAGCAGTGAGGGAATCACCAGTATCTGGCTGTTTAAAGATGGGACTGAATGAGCATCTCTAGGGAGAGAGCATAGACAGATGTCTGAACCTTGGTATGGCACTAGTTTGAAGTTAGGGAGAGACCAAAGAGGTAGGAGGAAAATCAGGGTCCCAGAAGCCAAGTGAGGAATTTATTTCACGAAGAAGAGGGTGAAAGGGGTCAAAAGGTACAAATTTCCAATTATTAAACAAGTCATGAGTCTATAATATACATCATGGTGAATACAGTTAATAATACTGAATTGCATTTTTGAAAATTGCTAAGAGTAGATCTTAAAAGTTCTCAGAAGAAAAAAAACTTGTAACTGTATGGTGAACGATGTTAACTAGACTTATTGAGGTGGTCATTTTGCAATATATACAAATATCAAATTATGTCATGCACCAGAAACTGATAGGATGTTATATGTCAATTATACCTGGATTAAAGAAAGGAAAAAAAAAGGGTCAACTGTGGCAGATGCTACTGAGAGGTCAAATAACTTGAGGCCCAAGAAACGTACGTTGGTGTGGGCAAAGTGACATGATAGGAATAAAAACCTGGTTGAGTGGGATTAAGAGAAAGTGGGAGGTGAAAAGTGGTGACAGTGAACATAGCTCTTTTTAAGAGCTTGATATGAAGGAGAGCAGAAAAGTGGGTGGAAACTAGAGAGAAGGATACAGAGTAGACAGTGTTTATGTAAGATTGGAGGAAGTATAACATTTATATGAGAATAGGAATGATCCAGTAATAAGACAAGTTGATGCAATGTAATGGGTCATTTGCCAGGAGCTGGGGCTACAGTACTGTAGGAGAGGCAAACTCTGTGTTCTCAGGCAGGGCTGCTGATGGGGCAAGACCCATACTCAAATGACTTGAGTGCCTTACATCTGGTTACAGTGGCTAACCGATTATCTTCCATTTGTACCTCCCCCAGCCAAACAAACAAACAAAAAAACAAAAACAAAACTCATTCAACAATTTACAAACATTCTTTTATTTTTAGTTGGGAGTTCAGAATTAATTCTGGAGCACAATACAGCAGTGTACAGAACACAGTAATGTACCTTTTAATCAGTTTTTACACTTGTTCTGATTGTTTGGAAAGCAGGGTTTTAGGCTTTTAGCTTTTGTGGTGGACGTATCCAGTCTGAGATGAGTATTGTTGAATGCTGAAAGAATGGTTGTAGACCTTCTTTGTGTTAATAGCTGTACATTTTTCTGGCTTGAGGGATGGCGATTATCATGGTCTCATGCTTTTTCTGTATACAAATCTTATTTGCCTTTTGGAGGATCACATTCATCATATTAGCCATACTTGCACCATGTTTTGAGGGTATTTTTAAGCCAAGGAAATTTCATGTGAAAAAATGAAGGTGCTTAAATCTGATAATGTTTACAGGATACTTATATAAGACAAAACTACTAAATACCCATGAAAATAAATATTATTGTATGTATAGATATAGTTGTTTTTCACAAAAATATCAACTTAGACATTTATAATAAATCATTCTATCATAAAGGGCTCCAAGGAAAACAGGAAGACTTAGTGACAAGGACATAGTTTCTTTAGATTTCAGATCAGTGTATGGGGAAACTGAAGCGCCATCTGAATTGAAAGTGGAATGTTTGCTCTTTAAGGGAGATCCAACTATTAACCAAAAAGTCATTAATGCTTTACTCATGGGCACTATCACTTACTGCCACTGGGGATATGTCAGTTTTCCTGGGCTGAAGATAAAACAGAGAAGAGAAACTAAATCAGAAATATTTTCTTAGAGTTTCAAAGCTATGAAAATAATTGATTTTTTTTTCGTTAGACTGATTGAAACCTGTCAAAGTAGCATTTGTGGCAAAGTAGCCACAAAAGATAATTCAAAAGTTCTAAACTATTGAGCCTTCCAGACTTGAAGTAGATTAGAATAGTTCAATATGACTTGTTTGTGCCTTTTTTTCCCCAGCATACTTAAAATTTAAAACTTCAGCCACTTGCAGTATTAGATTTAGGGTTAGGTGTTTACAAGGCAGTGTACAACTCTTCTTTTGTGATGCAGAAACACGGCTTTGTGTAGGAGCGCTGGATTTCCTGCTTATTATGATCTTACACTTAGTTAAGAAAACAAATTTTTTATTGTGAAATAGTTTCAGACTTACTGAAAAGTTATAAAAATGGTACATAGAATTCCCAAGTACCCTTTACCTGGATTCTTCAAATGTCAACTGTATTTGCTTTATTATTCTCTCTCCCTTTCCTTTACTCTCTTCCTTTCTTGATGTGCATACATATGCATATATTTTTTTTTCTGAAACACGTGAAAGAAAGCAAGTTACAAACTTGATGCCCCTTTACCATTAAATATGTCAGCCTTTTTCCTACAAGGACATTTTTTTACATGACCATAGTACAATGGCCAAAACCAGGAAATTAAGACTGATACAGTACTATTGTTGAACCTGTAGACTGTATTCAGATTTTGCTAGTTGAGCTAATTTTTTTTTAATTTTAAGAAAAATATTTAATGGTTCATTTGTGCTTGATTATAGCCTCCTTCACTGTGAAATCACTGCCCCGAGCCATTTCCTACAAGCCTTAAGGAAGCTTCCTCTCAGAGCCTTTTCTACAAGTAAGTAACAATTAGAGGTGGTATTGGCCTCTTTGTGCTTCAGTTTGCTCTTCAGTAAATTGGGATACACATAGCACCTAATCCATAGATTTGTTGTTAGAATTAAGTGAAATCGTACCTATGAAGTGTTTATAATGTGCCTGGCACATAGTGATTACTGAAGCAGTAGCTATTATCTCATCATTTTTGCGGGCTGCATAGTATTCTGTTGTATGACTGTACCATTTGGTGTTCTGTGTTTATTTTCAGTCTTCCCACCACAGGCAATTCTGTAGTAACGTATCTTTGTGCATCTTTAGGATCAATTTATAGAGGTGTAATTGTTGGATCAAAAGGTTTATGTATTTTACAGTTTGGTATTTAGGCCAAATTGCTCTTCAAAGAGGCTTGTCGCAGTTTACCCTCACATAAGCAGGAAGTGCTCATGAGTACATCAGTTCCCCACACCCACACTGTGAATCATGAACCTTTTTGATCTTGTAAGCAGCTATTTGAACCCCTCCAAAAATGTGTCTTGTCTTATGAATCTAAATACCCTTTTTATTCTGTCATACCAAAAGCTGTTTTTAACTGCCGAATAAGAGTACCTTAAGAAGAAAATGAGATGGTTGATGAGAACAAAGACATAAAGCTTATTGTAGTGAATAGGAACACATCTATGTGTCATTTAATTAGGATTTGCATGCCAGAACATGTAGGAATCACATGAAAGATAAAGGTGGGGAGCCTCAGAAATTACGCTGTAATCTTGGATCTGCAGAAAAGCTGTGCTTTTATTTAAAAAAATAAAACAGCAGAGCAGTGGTCAGGAGTGGAAGGCACTATTTATTATCTCCTTTTGGAAGAGTAAAGTAACAAGAGAAAGAGACCTATAATTGAAGAAAGGACCAACGTCCCAGACACATTGAATAGAGTGGGATTAGTCAGACTAGGATGCTGGCTCAGGGCAGGGAATATTCAGCAGTTCTCTTGTCATCAAATATTTTAGAAAGACAAAACAATTTTTTTCTTGCTTTTTGGCAAGTCTTTCTTGGTCAGAGGTAGAATACTTAGTTATTAAGTAGTAAGGATTCATTAAGAGTACGTAGAAGATGGGAGGGAGTAATGACACCCACACTTCCTCATTAAAAAAAGAAACAGCAACAACCAAAACATGGACGGTTACGTGGGGAGCAGGACAACTTCCTTCCACTGGAAGTCAAAGGCAGTATGAAGGGTATGCTCTTTCATTTTGCACAGGCCACTAAGAATTCGGCTCTTGAGATTTTATTTTAATAACTTTATTGAGATATAATTTGCATACCACAAAATTCATTCTTTTAAGTGTGCAATTTGGTGATTTTTAGTGGTTTTTACAGAGTTGTGCAACTGTTACCACTACCAAATTTTTAGAATATTCCCTCCTCGCACCCCCCATCAATAACACTTGACCCATTAAACTCACTCCTCATTTCTCCCTGCTCCCAGCCCCGGGCAGCCACTAATCCACTTTGTGTCTCTACAATATGTTTCCTGTACTGGATACTTCATACAATATTCAGCCTTCTGTGGCTGGCTTCTTTTACATAATGTTTTCAGGGTTCATGTTATAGTATGTCAGTACTTCATTCCTTTTTATTATCAAGTAATATTCCACTGTATGGATAGACTACATTTTGTTTATCCACTCATCAGTTGATGTACATTTAGAATGCTTCCATTTTTTGGCTATCATGAACAGTGCTGCTATTGAACATTCTTGTACAAGTTTTTGTGTAGATACGTGTCTCACTTTTTTTAGGTATGTTCCAAAGAGCAGAATTGCTGAGTTACATGGTAATTTCATGTTTAACATTTTGATGAACCAACAAACTGGTTTTCAAAGTGGCTGCCTCATTTTACCATCCTACCATCAGTGTGAGTGTTCAAATTTCTCCACATCCTTGCCAACACTTATCCTTTCGATTATAATCATCCCAGTAGATATGAAGTGGTATCTCACTGTGGTTTTGATTTGCATTTTCTTGATTGCTGCTGATGTTATATTGGTTTGCTAGGGCTACTGTAACAAATGACCACAAACCAAGTGGCTTAAACAATAGAAATTTATTCTCTCACAATTCTAGAGACCAGAGGTCTGAGATCAAGGTGTCATGGGGTTGCTTCCTTCTGAGGGCTGTGAGGGAGAATCTGTTCCATGCTACTTATCTAGTTTCTAATGGTTTCCTGGCCATTTTTGGCTTCTTTGACTTGCAGAAGCATTGCCTTGATCTCTGCTTCCATCTTCCCTTAAACATTCTCCCTGTATGCATGTCTGTATCCACATTTCACCTTTTTACAAAGACACCAGTCATTGGATTTGGGCCCACCATGATGACCTTATTTTAACTTGATTATCTTTCTAGAAACCCTGTATCCAAACCAGGTCATATTCTGAGTTACCAGGGTTTAGGGCTTCAACATGTGAACTTTGGGAGACACAGTTCGACTCCATAACAGATGTTGAGCATCTTTTCATATGCTTATTGGCCATTTGTATATCTTCTTTGAAGATGTGTTTCTTCAAATCCTTTGTACATTTTTAAATTAGGTTATTTGCCTTTTTTATTGTTGAATTGTGAGAGCGTATGAGATTTTGCATTTGAGAATACTAGTGTCCAATTAGAATTGGGCCTGCATTGTTAAGATCAGAGAGCCCTGGGTGAGAAGTGGTACCTGGATCCCAGTCCTGAACCTATTGGTGGCCAACTGGGCAGCCTTGGTTAGTTTCATGACCTCTTTATGATTCGGTGTTTTTTTCTTAAATTCTGTGACTGTGGTGGCAATTGAGGTGCATTATAGTTTCATAGGAAAGATGCTTGTCCCTTACTTATTGATAGAATTTGGAGATAGAAGGGTCTTAGTAGCGACTCAGGGTTGCACCTGCCTGTCAGAGCCATTTAGAGTCCAGTCACCTTTACCAAAGGCTTCAAAGATACATTGAAGCCCTCCTGTTGGTGCTATGTTTGCATGACTCATTCTTGTCCCTTTTCCCAGGCTCAACATTTTTCTTTTTATTGTTTTTACAGATGCCAGAAAAGTCCACACTGCCCCTGCTCGAACCTTTTTCCGGCTGCGCCCACTTCGCTTACTGTTTGTTACAGGTGGAGGGTATGCAGGTTACCGGCAGTATGAGAAGTACAGGGAGCGAGAGCTGGAGAAGCTGGGATTGGAGATTCCACCCAAACTCGCTGGTTACTGGGAGGTAGGAATAAGGTGGAACCACCTTGATTTTTCATCTAGCACGACTCTCTGTCACCTTTAAATGCCCCAAAGTTGAAATGTTTGAAAAAGTGAGATGTATTTTCTTGGAGCTCATGTCTCCAGTGGATGTTTGGCCCGTTATAGAAGTTGTATCTTCACCGTCATGCCAGGTTTCCCATCTGTCTTCAGACCTACTCTTGGTTTCCGCAAGGGCTTTGAGTAGAGATTTCTCCAAATCCTCAGAGTTCATGCTTTATGTTGGGGCTGGCATCCTGGCTGTTCATGCCCTTCTCAGTCTGAGAATGTGCTGAAACGGTTGGACTTTGGGATGTGGACAAGTTCTCACCAGGAACCAGACTGAAATAATCAAATTCCTTTATTGTTAATTGCTCAGAGTGCTCCCTCACAATAGGGTCACATGATAGGGACAGGCTTCGATGCTGTCAGACCAAGTGTGGTACATAATGAACCATCTTATTCATCTGTGTTTCCTGTGGCCCAGGGGGATACCCGACTCAGATATTCAGCAAATATTGAAATTGAGTATAAAGGCCATAAGTTTTAAAATTGCCTTCTTTTCAGTTATAATTTAACAGATGAAAAATCTGAAATGTCAATAGATCCTGGTAACCTGGGCAAAAGAGGGGTGAAAGTAGAGACTTTATGGTATTTGGAACGATGCCTTTGGGTTTCTTCATGAGCCACTTTGTATTGGTAATCTAGCTCAGCTGAATCCAGTAGCCAGAGCATCCGGGTTCTGAAGGCAAGTCCCAACCATGCTCCTCAGTAGCTGTGTGAACTTGGACATGTCACTTTCCATCTGGCCCTTTGTATCTTCAACTGTAAAACAGGGGTTGGATTGGAACCCGACTCTGAGAGCTCTTCCTGCTCTGACATAGTTTATCTAGGAACCGTTGGCATTCGCATTACATGCTACATATAGACTTCCTTCCAAAATCCTGTTTCGAATTTTAGTTTTGACCCCCTACCTCCAACAGAATCCAGTGTAAGGATTTCACTTGATTTACAGCAGTCCTAAAATTGTGACTTACTGAATTGGCCATACAGATCCAGATGTGACCATTACTCTAAGAGGTCTGTGTGCTCATGAGTCCATCTTTTGGCCTGTTCATATGCTTTGGACTTCACAATAACCTTCGTCAGACCAAAAGAAAAATAAAAGGGGTTTCTGTTTTCCAGTAATAGATCACGAAACCCTTTTGGTGAAGGGTAATTGCATAGCATCTGAGTCACACTTTCAGAGTATGCTGTGCTGTTTATTTCCCATAACATTGATGGTTCCCTGTAAACATACCCTTCTTCTTTAGCCTAATAAAGTATTTGTAAGACTGTGATCTTATGACTGCACTCGAGTGTTAGACCCAAACTAGCTTTTCTCTGATCCCTGGTATTTGTCAGGCTGCCTCATCCTGTGATGAGCTCGCATGCTCTTAGGAAATTCCCACTCATTTCAAAAGTATCCCAAGAGAGTCTACATTTGGGAGAAATTGCTACTTCCAGAATCATAAAAGAAGAATGTCAGTAGTTTTTTTTTTAACATCCACAGTTTATATAATTGAGATTACTACCATATATGAGTCAGTACCTGAAAGATGATTGTTTGTAAAGAGGATGGGTTTATTAGCTCCTAAGTTTTAGGACCTGAATACTGACAGGATACTGGTATGGAGTGGCCTAGTGTGGCATGAGGTCTGAAGCCCCTATTGGTAAAGAACTGGGCTTAAGTTAGATACTGTTCTTTTGGTTGAGTAAAATGGAAACAAGACTGCTACTGAATTTCAAAGTAGGGCTGCAGCATTTCACTTTATGAAGGGGAAATGGACTCAGAGTGGACATTGTAAGATTTCAGGACAGGCGACTGGTTGTGAGAGGGAGAGTTCTGAACTGGCAACTAGGGGCTGGATTCTAGCTGTACCTCTGGCCCCACCTGATCACTGTCATCTCATACAGAAAAAGAGAGTACCCCAATCTAATTGATCATCAGAATTGGTGAGGAGCTTTAAAAATTAAGGATTCTTTAGTTTTACTTTGAGAGTTCAGACAAGGCCCAAGATCTTTGTTTTCAGAAAGTGCCCTAGGTGATTCTGATGACAAGCCAGATTTAGAAACCGTAGGCCGATGAGCTGTAAGGTTCCCTTCAAGGCTCCATTTTTAAATGACACATGGAAACTTCTGGTGGCGATTTCGTTGGAATATAATCTCTTCATAGCCTGAGGTCAAGTCTGACATCTCTGGAGCTGAGGGAGAGGACAGGCTGATAATTACTGCTGAGATGAGCCCCTGGGGTCAGTGCCATAGTTGAGGTGATTGGATGATTTTGTTTTACCAAATAGCATTTTCTGGATTTCCAAGAGATAAACACAAGCGGAAGGGGCAGTGTAGCCTTCCCTACATATGAAGCACTCCTGTTAGCCCCTATGGGTCAGTGTGCCAGCAGGAAGCCTTTGTTCGCCTTTCCCATTTGTAAATTTCTCTTGTGCCAGAGAAACATCTGGTTATCCCTCTGTATCAAAACTCTTTCAGAGCCCAGTTGTAATACCCTGTGTTGAACAGCTCCTCAGTTTTTCTGAACCTTTTTAGTTAACGACAGCCCACGGAGGTGGGCAGGGCAAATAGTAGAGCCACTTTACAAATGGAAAGACCAGTTGGTAGCAGAGTGGGTTCCAGAACAGAGATCTGTTGACGCCAAATCCCATACTCTTTGAACAATACCATGTTACTAGTAAAAAGTGTTCTCAGTACAGAAGTTAGACAGTGACAGCAAGAGATGGAGGTGAGCTACCTGCCCACCAGGACTTGCTGCGTATTTGAGGTGCCTCCATGCTCTGAGGGCTCTGACTGTTTAAATGTGAGGTGAATTTGACTGCACTGACTTGAAAAGTAGTTTGCGGTAATGCAGATAAGCAGGCACACTAGGCGGTCTTCTGCCAGCAGACTGCTCCTGAAGAATTTATACCAATAGCTTTTCTTTATTGAAATAAAAATTCTTTTTTTGTTAACAGTATAAAAGAAACCATAATTCCAAAATCTGTGCCACCTCACTCACTGCAGGCTGCACTCTGGGGTGCAGGCAGAGGGCACAGCTCTTACAGAGGGGCAGTGAGGAGGGGGAGAGTTGGATAGGATATAAAGGTACTCGAGCCCTGGGCACCATCAGCTCTGTGACCTTGACCATGTTTCACCTTTCTGGGTTCTGTTTTTACATATTTAAGAAAATGTTTCCAAGATCTTTGCCTGTTCTAGGACTCATGTTCTTTTTATGCTGGGAAAAAAACTTGCAATTGGCCAAAATGAAACCTAAATGCCTACTACTGTGGGATTATGGGAATTCTTTAATAGCAACAGTGTAACCTATTAAAGAGAGGCTTCAGTCTTTCTTTATATGGTCATGTGCTGCTTAATGACGAAGGGGATATATTCAGAGAAATATGTTCTTAGGTGATTTCATTGTGTGAATGTTACAAGAGTGGGCTTACCCATGTGGGCTATGTGGTACATCACCATTGTATATGTGGTCCATCGTTGACCAAAACGCTTATACAGCACATGACTGTGTATATAGCCTCACCTTCCCCAATGTGGAAATAGCTTTGCCCTTTAATTATAAAGAGCAATGTTCATTTAAAAAAATCAGAAAGCGCTGCAAAATGTGAAGATGAAAATGATGACGACCCATAATCTCACAACCCACAGGAAACAATAGTTGACATTTTGGAGAACATAGCCCTTCCAGGCTTTTGGCTGTGTTTAATTCATAATACGTATTGTTAATTTAATTTTTATTTTTAATGAGATAGTCTTTAAAATTTTAAATAAAATATAATCTTGTAAACATTTAAATAATAAAGGATTTACACTGATCTTCCACTCTCCACTCTTATCTACTAATCACATTCTCTCTAGACTCAAGCATGCATTTTTAACATTTCTTGTGTATCTTTACAGAAAGTCTATCCATACTTGTATTTTTTATATTTAAAGTAGATGTAATTTTTTTCAGTTTTATTGAGAAATAATTAACGTACATCATTATATAAGGCTAAGGCATAGAACGTGATGATTGGATTTACATATATTGTGAAACGATTACCACAGTAGGTTCAGCTTACCTCCATTATCTCATGTAGATGCAATAAAACAAAAAAAGAAAAAGAAAAAAATGTTCTTGTGATGATAACTCTTAGAATTAATTCTCTTAACAGCTTTCCTATATGTTACACAGTAGTGTTTAGTCATTGCATTGTACAATACATCCCTCAACTTATTTGTCTCATAACTGGAATTTTGTACCTTTTGACTACCTTCCTTCAGTTCTCCCTCCCCAACCCCTGCATTCTGATGTCTTTCATGAGTTAGTTTTTTTGTTGTTGTTAAGATTCCACATATAAGTGAGATCACACAGTATATGTCTTTGACTTATTTTATTTAGCATAATGCCTCATAGTCCATCCATGTCACAAATGGTAGGATTTCCTAATCTTTTATGGCTGAATAATACTCCATAAAAGACTATTGCGTGTGTATGTGTATATACATATATACCATAGCTTCTTTATCCATTCATCCATTAGTGGATACTTAGGTTGTTTCCATGCCTTAACTATTATAAATAATGCTGCTGTGATCTAATTTTTTAAGTCATCTCTACTGAGGTATTATTTATGTTCAGTTAAAATGCCTTTTTAAAGCATACAGTTCATTGGTTTTTGATAAATGTATACCCCTGTGTAGTAACTGCCATACTTAAGATAGAGAACATGTGCTCCTTTATAGTCATTGTCCACTCATGGTTGTGTGCAATCACTGATCTGCTTTCTGACATTATAGATTTGTCTTTTAAGAAATTTTATATTAATGGAATATTCTGTCATATGCTGTTTATTTCACTGAGCATAATTGTTGAGATCCATTCATGTTATTACATATATTGGGATCCCATTCCTTTTTATTGTCAAGTAGTATTTTATTGGATGGATATACCACAAATTATTTTTAATTTCTCTGTTGGTGGACATTTGGGTTGTTTGCAACTTTTGACTATTATGTGTAAGGTCTATATGAATGTTTGTGTATGTATTCTCATTAGCAATATGTGAGCAATCTTGCTAAATATTCTAGTAGCTTATTTGTAGCAATTTTCACTATAGATATTCTTTTTTAATTTTAGAAGTTTCAGGTGGTTCTTTTTAATATTCCATTTCTCTCATTATGTTCATATTTTCCTTTAAATCCTTGAGTTTACTGTGCTTGTTCACATAAGTATATCTAAGTCTTTTTTCTCCTAATTTCATCATCATCTGTCATTTCTGGGTCTGTTTCTGCTGACTGATTTTTTTCTCCTCTTCCTTTTCTTGCTTGTTCACATGTCCAGTGATTTTGATTCGGTACTATGCATTGTGAGTTTTACTTTGTCAAATGTTAGATTTTATTGTTTTCTTTCAGATAGTGTTAGATTTTATTCTGCCAGGCAGTTAACTTATTTGTGAATCACTTTGATCCTTTTAGGCTTGTTTTGAAGCTTTGTTAGGATAAATTTAGCCTCTACTCTGGACTAGTTTAGCCTTACTACTGTACTAAGGTGTGACCCTTCTAGTATATCTACTAAATGCCCCAAGTATTCAATGAGGACTTTCCATCTGGCCTGTTGAAATGCAAATGTTTCTTGGTCCCTTGTGAGCTCTGGAAATTGTTTGGCTGACAGCTCTCTAATTATTCTTTGTGAGCCTCATGAATTTAACCCTAGATAGCATGGCTTAGTACTCAATAAGAGAGTCAGAGGAACCCCTCTATAGATTTATGGAGTTCTTCTCTGCATAACTCTCTCCTTTCTTGTTTTCTATCTTAGAGAACGTAGCTCATAGTTGGTGCAGTCACCTCAATTTCATTACAAACAAGCAGAACTCATTTCAGCATGGACACTTGGAGGGGTCTTTATTATTAAAAGGTTCTGAAACCAATTCCAGTACATGAGGGTGAGAGTGAGGGTGTTTCCCCATACCAACAAACAATTCACACCAGTTGGGTGGCTTACAGTTCAACTTAATTCTGACACTATCTGCCCAGAGATAGCATTAGATTCCACATGTTGAGGCTCCGTCCCACAAGACTGCCTTCCTCTTCAGATGCCAGTCGCAAATCCATGTTGTCATCAGTGCTTTTGACTGGCTGTAGATTGGAGGTTCCAATAACCACTCCCCTTGGGTTACAGGTTTTCAAATGTACTCAAAAAGAACGAGGGGGCTTTAGCTAGAAATAAGTGACAGATTTATTTAAGGGTCTCAGGATTTGCAAATCATAAACACTACTAGGCAATACCCAGAGTGTTCTGAAGGAGAAAGTAAAGTCTGAGAGTTTTATAGTAAAAACTAGATTCTTGAGAAGAATCAGTTCTTAGCCCCTGGGTTGGTCCAAGGTGGTATTCAGCAGATGTCTGGTGGTCTGTACAAGGGAACGTTCATTCATATGGTTAACTGAAGGTTTGATGTATGTCCAGGCATTAAAACACACAACTCACTGATGTGCATCTAGATATTGACACAGGATTAGAAAGTTCAAAAGTTTAAGTTTCCAGAGTTATTGAAAAAATAAGTATTTCCTTAAGTCTCAGCCCACTTGAGGTTGATAATTTAGCAGCTTGACCACAGTGACTCCATGTTATTTCTCCGCTCTAGTCCTCAAGGTTAGGGCTCAGTACTACACGACACTCCCCTCCCCCAACCTCAGATGCCAATCGCAAGTCTAGGTGCTTCTAACTGAATGGTTTTAAATCAGGTTTTCATGATCCCTTTCTTGGCTTCAGTTAATTTGCTAGAGGAGATCACAGGACCCAGAGAAACATTTTACTTACTAGATTACTGGTTTATTACAAAGGTTATTAAAGGATTCAAATCAACTGCCAGATGAAATACATAGGGCCAGGTCCCAAACAAAGAAACTTCTGTCCTCGTGGAGTTAGGAACCTTACTCAGTGGCATGTGAAAGTGTTATGGTTCCCCAGCCTGGAAGCTCTCAACACTGGGTCCTTTTGTGTTTTTATGGAGGCTTCATAAGCATGATTGGTTAAACCAGTGGCCGTTGGTGATTGAGTCAACCTTCAGCACCTAGGTTCCCCCTTCCCATGCCCCCCGGAAATCAGGGTGGTAGGATTGAAAGTTTCAATTCTCTATTCTTAGTTGGTTCCCCTGGCAACCAGCTGCCATCCTTAAGTGCTTTCCAGTAGTCACCTCATTAACAATAAACCCAGTATAATGGAAAAGGGCTTGCTATGAATCACAAGATACACATTTCACCTTTATGGCTCTGGAGATTTCAGGACCCTATATGAAAGGCCAAATATTGTAACAAAAGATACCCCCATTGCTCTTATCACTCAGGAAATTCCAAGGGTTTTGAGAGCTGCGAGCCTGGAACTGTGACCAAATATATTTTGGTCATCTAAACCAAATATGTATTTTTGATGAATTGTAACATCACAATCATATATTGGAAATGATTGCTCATAGAAGCTGTCACCACGCATTTAAGGCTCCTCTGTCCCTGTGTTGCAGTTATAAAACACCAACTGCTCTTCTGCTCCTGTGCTTTTGATTTCATGTAGACTAAGGGCACATTCTACATGCTTTAGGCATCCTGAAGTCCTTTATGTGTTGCTGGTGATTTCACTTTGCTCACTGGATAAGAGAAGTGTATGGGAGAGCAGAAAAAGTCAGAGGTCACATTAACATAAAACATGGAATTGGGGGCTGTAAGACCGATGCCCCATGATCCCCAGGGAGTGCAGCTGGAGGAGAGGGACCTGGAGATCACCCTCTTTCATCTTGCCTTTGTTGTCCACTTGTTACTGACCTTTGGTTTTTAGGCTTTCTATATAATAGAAATTGACAAGGCCAAACCATAAGCTCAGACAAGGTTCATTGAGGCGTCTGCTTGAGCACAAGGGGATAGTAAGAGAAGTTCTTTGGCTGGCTCTCCAAAGAAACCCTCTTGGATCATAATACAGGGCAGAGTGAGGGAGAGCTTGACATCAGCTGGGGTGATCCTCTTTTCCTGGTCATGGTGCTTGCGCAGGCACAGGCATGCAGTTGATACCGAGTCCTGGCACCTGCTTGATAGGCCTAAAATGGTGGTGCTGCTCATTATCCCCACACCAGGAAGATTGTACAGCGGTCAGCTCAGGGTTGCGTGCGCGTGCAGATGTGGGGATCCACATCCACTGCCTTGGGGAAGTTTTGCTGTTGGAAAGTTACATATCTCTGCCTGTCTCACACTATCTGTCCTCGTCGCCCCTACCCTCAGTGTGTGTGTCCTCGGTCTTCATGTCAGTCCATGTGCCCCCACCCCTCAATCTGTCCCTTCTCATCACTTTCTCCTGGGTCACTTTGCTCTCTGTCCTGACTAATGGCACCTTCTCTTCCTCTCCTCCCAGAAACCATTCCAAAATATTTTGGTGATGTATACTAACTCAGTCTTAGGGGTACTTCTCTCTCTCCTCTCTTTTTTTTACTCCTGGTAAAATATACTGTCTTAGCTTAGCTTGCCATAATAAAATACCATAGACTAGGTGGCTTAAACAACAGAAATTTATTTTCTCACAGTTCTGGAAGCTGAGAAGTCCAAGGTAAGGATGGTAAAATGGTAGATTCAGATGAGAGCCTTCCTCCTGGCTTGTAGACTGTGTCCTCACATGACAGAGAGAGAGAAAGCAAGTGCAAACTCTCTGATGTCTCTTCTTATAAGAGTACTGTTAAAAAATTCAGTGGAGTAAATTTCAAGATCTAATTGGCTTTATTAAACAATTCATGAATTGAGGGGCATCCCATGTAGCAACTAAAAAGGCGTTCCCAGAGGTTGTAGAAAATGGAAGGTTTTTATAGGAAGGTGGAGCAAGGAAGCTATTAGCCAAAGAAAAGAAAAGATTATTTTTAGACCAAGATATCTTCTTTTGTGGGCAAGGGAATGACAGGTATTTTTTATCATGCAGATTGCTGCTGCTTTCTTTGGGGGAGGAAATGGAGGAGGACCATGTGCTTGACCAGTAGATTCCAGACTGGTTGATTAAAATTGTATTTCTGGGAGAAGTTGAAACACTATTTTGGTCAGGTATTAAATCTAGGTTTGGTATCATGGGTTTTTGCACGAATGATGCTGTTTTAGGCCTCTAGTTTTCTCTTTAATAGAACTAATCCCGTTTTGAAGACTATACCCTCAAGACCACATGTAAACCTAGTTATTCCCAAAGGCCCCATCTCCGGACACCATCACAATTGTAGGTTAGGGCTTCAACATATGAATTTGGCTCGAGGGACACAATTTAGTCCATAGCATCTACATAATTTAAGATTTACCATTTTAAACACTTTTAACTGTACAATTCAGTGGCATTAAGTACATTCACAGTATTTTCACAATAATTACCACTGTCCATTTTTAGAACTATTTCATCTCCCAAACAGAAACTTTGTAGTCATTAAGCAATTGTTCCTATTCTTCTTAGCCCTCAGCCTCTAGTAACCACTTGTTCTACTTCTGTATCTATGAATTTGACTATTCTAGGTACTTCATATAATGGAATCATGCAACATTTCTCCTTTTGTGATTGCCTTATTTCACTAACCATAATATTTTCAAGATTCATGTTGTAGGATGTATCAGAGTTTCATTCCTTTTGAAGACTGAATATTTTATTGTGTGGAATTTTGTTTATCCATTCATCTCTTGATACTGGGTTGTTTCCACTTTGGCTATTGTGAATAGTGCTGCTATGAATATTGGTGTACAAGTATCCACGATGTTGCTTTCAGTTCTTTTGACCATATAACTAGGAGTGGAATTGCTGGATCATATGGTCATTCCATGTTTAATTTTTTGAAGAACTGCCAAACTTCCACAGTGGCTGTACCATTTTACATTTCCACTAACAATGCACAAGGGTTCCATGTTATCCACATTCTTACGAGCCGTTGTTTATTTATTTATTTTTTATAATAGCCATCCTAATGGGTATGAAATGGTTTGGGAAAGGAGGAAACTCCTCTACTCCCTAGGTTCTTTCTGCTGGTCTAATAATTTACATGAAACATATCGACAAGAGAAAATAATTTAATTACATATATACATTTGGGAACATCACATACCTGAAAGTCAGAAACTTTGCATATATGAGATGAGGCAGAAAGAGAAAATGAGGTGTATATAGCATTTTGAGCTAAGGATGAGGTGAAGCACCTTGGGATTTCAGAGGGTCATTGCAGAATAAGAACGGATGTTTAGTAATTAGTTTGCTGTGCCATATAGATAGATCAAAAAAGGTTAGCTCAGATGATCTCTTATTATGGGCAAGGCCCCCTAATTCAAATTCTTCTGAGTAGGTAAGGGGAGGATAGAAGTGTCTCTTGAGCCCAAAGGGTCTCGGTTGCCTTTAGCTCAAAATAATCTACAAACCACAGAGGCATATCTTGGGGTAATTCATTCGTAACCCCTATAGTTCTGTCTCATTGTGATTTTGATTTGCATTCTCTAATGACCGGTGATGGTTGACTATCTATTCACATGCTTATTGGTGATAGATAGATAGATATATCTTCATATATATCATGTATATCTTCTTTGCAGAAATGTCTATTCAAGTTCTCTGCTCATTTTTTAAATTAGGCGGTTTGTTTTTTGTTGCTGAGTTGTAAGAGTTCTTCATATATTCTGGATACCTGACCCTTATTACCTATGTGTATTTGCAAATATTTTCTACCATTCTATTCTTTTCACTCTCTTGATAATATCTTTTGATGTACAAAAGTTTTTAATTTTGATGAAATACAGTTTATTTTTACTTTTATTGCCTGTGTTTTTGGTGTCATATCCAAGAAGTCATTGCCGAATCCAATGTCCTGAAGATTTTCTCCTGTTTTCTTCTGAGAGTTTTATTTTTAGGTCTTATGTTTGTCTTCAAGTTTTTACATGGTGTAGGATTAGGATATGACCCTGTTCTTCTGCATGTGGACATCCAGTGTTCCCACCACCATTTATTGAATGACTGTCCTTTTCCCATAAAACAGTATTGGCGCACCTGTTGAATCAATCTCATTCTTTTTGAAGTAACAGAAATGATATAATACTTTGATAGAATGTTAAAAAACAGAGGACAGCCATGATTCCCATCTGTTCTCACTGTGAATCATGGACTTTATGTTTGTCTCTGTTTTTAGATGGATACACCTGTTTTGTATTTTGCCTTTTTTACCGTATGCGTATTGCTATATGTGATTTTGCATGACTGCTTGAAAGCACATTAAGTGGCTGTGCTACTACTGTCGATTCTGACACAGCAGTGGTTTTTGCCATCATGGATAATGTAGAGCACATCTTTCTTTGCACATAGGCCTTTTCCTCAGGGTGAACGCCTAGGTATAGAATTGCTGTCTGAAAAGGTTTGGACACCTATACAGTTCGTTTTATGTATTCGGCTTCTAAAACTTGTTTTTTGTTGCTGAGCTGTAGTTGGCATTGTTGAGCACATTAACCACACTGGATATTAGCAAAACAGAAGTTGTCATAGATGAACATGATTCTTTTCTTCTTGAGTTCACTCATTCATTCAAACCTTTGAGCTCTTGTAATGCCAGGCTCTGTTGAGATGCTGGGCATCCACTCGTGGATAGAACCAGAGTTTCTGTCTTTATTAGTGAGTAGACAGATAAGAAACAAATGAACACTTGGACATATCAAGTGGTTGAAGTGTCATGGAGAAAACATGAACAGATAAGCCGGGCTGGGACTGAGGCAGTCAGGGAAGGAAGGCCTCGCTTGATACCACATGAGCAGAGACTGCATTAGCAGAGGGGAGAGCCAAGGGGCATCGGAAGGGAGAGCAGTCCAGGCCGAGGCTTGAGATGGACTGAGTGTTTGTCACTGTTGAGGACGAGCAAAGAGCTCATGTGGCCGGAGGTACAAAGGGAAGAAAGGTAGGAAAGCTGGAGGACCCCAACACATTCGGCCTGTCTTATACATCAGATGGCTCTGCCTGCTGTGGAGACAGACCGTAGGGGAGCTGGGGTGGAGGCAGGGGTCCTGCTTGGGAGACTCTTACCATGTCCCGGCAAGAAAAGGTAGGAGGTGGTGGGTACCAGGGTGGGGGGAAGAGACTCAATTTGGGTATTTTTGAGGGGAGAGCGGATAGGATGCACTGATGGTTAGGATGGGGAAGGAGCGGAAAAATGGAAAATGACTTATGGTTTTTGACTTGAGCAGATGGAGGGGTGTTAGTGGCTCTTCATTGGCGGTCTCAGAGGAAATAGGGAACGTCAAGACTGGTACCTTAATATGGTTTGTAATTTGCTTTTTTAAAAATGTGAGCCCACTTCAACACTTTTCACTTGTTTATTCTCTGTTTATACTGGCTCAGAGTACTTATAAATTTAACATTTAGATGGAATTGTACGGAACGAGGAACCCACACTCCTCAGGAACAAGACTCTCAGCCCTGCTGAGACCACGAGGACGCTCTGCCCTTAGAGCAGGAGCCATAGGCAGGCAGAGATCAGGAGAGGAGGAGCCGCTTTCACGAGTTTCTTTTCAGGACTTATGACGTCCTGGAAAAGCTCTGGGTTCATGGTCAGAGAGCCTGTTCATTTGGGCTGCCCAGACCTGGCCTTCAGGAGGAGGGTGGTCGACACGGGCCTCTGCAGAGAGCTGGCTTTGCGTAAACAGCACACACGGGAGGGAAGGCATCCAGCTGTGCCTGGAGCTTTGGCAGTTGTGATTTCAGAGATGCTGTCCTTTTGTCCCCATAAGTCAAAAAGGGGGAATAAAACCTGCATTAAATACTTCTTAATGAGAAGGGTGGAAGGTGTGTAGCATCTGTACAGCTAAAGCTACCAGGTGATGTCAGATGTCAGGTGTGTTGGGGAGTGCACAGCAACAGGGTTCCTCTGAGCGTCTAGGTGATTTGAGGCCCGTGCAGGACGACATCTGGTGACAGATTCTCCTTGGTCTCTGGTATTTCTGAGGTGTCCTTTCTTCCTTGACCTGAGGACAGAGGTGCATATTGTGGGAAAGCTGGCCTGATGGAAATGGGGGACCCTTTGGGGAAGAAGCAGTCCACACAGCTCTCCTTTTGCAAGCCTTGGAGGTAACTCCATGGCGATGGGAGGGCCTGTAGCTGCAAAGTGCTTGCAGTGTAGCTGAGCCGTGGTTGGCAGTTGGCCTATCCCATCAGGCACAAACACTAGCCCCTAGCCGGAGACCAGGCAGGCAGTGCTGGATACACGTTGGCCGAGTGGTTGGGTCCTGAGTTGCTATGTGTGAAGCAGCAGTGGCAGGTGTGTGGGGTACCATGCAATCAGGTCCTGCTCACTCCCCCACACCACAGAGCAAAAGAAGTGCTGTGTGGGGAGCATGGGCTTGGGTTTTTCTCCCCAGTAATAGGATTTAGAGTGTTTTCTGTGTTTTAAAGCAAACATATACACTCTCAATTGAACAGTTGTTAGTGTTTTATCATATCTACTTTATCTCTTTCTATATAATTTTTCCTCTGAACCATTTGCAAGTACATTGCTGACCCCTAAGTACTTAAGTCCACATCTGGGCACAATAACAATGCCATTTTGTTCATTTTAGCCTGGCCATGGGGGCTTATGGTGAGGTCAGAGTTGTTCAGGAAGTGGCCGTGTGAACAGGCCTGTCAGGAGCGGCTGCATTCCGTGCTCACTCTCTGTGTTAGCACTGCTGCCTTATTTCTAGCTTCAGTTTAGAGTTTTTCAAATATGTGGTGCAACCTTTCAGTTTCTGAAAAAGAATAAAGACAGATCAGTCCATCCATTCTCCCACATTGCCCTGTGTCCTCATTTTTGCCCACCCCCCACCTAGAGCCCCATCTGCCTGCACGCAGCTCCTTTGCACTGCGATGTCCATGACCCTGGGCGGTAGTGAACATGTTCTGCACATTTTTAAACTATGTACTTATTATAGCTTTATTCTTGTCTGCAAACAGGCTGCTGTTAACTCCCTCGTAAAGTCGTTAAATGAGAACAATGTATGTCTAACTCCCTGGTCCCCTGCTGGTAGGGGGTAGAGATTCAGTAAGTACTATCTTACTTTTTCCCTGATAGGTGTTGAGAAAACAGTTATGGCTGTTAAAATGGGCCAATAGTCAAGTTAGCAGGGAAGTAGATCTCCCTGCCTGCTCAGGTGCAGTTTGCTTACAGCCCAGCTCCGTCCTCAGAGACTCTTAGGCTTGTTCTAGGGCAGGCGGTGTGCTTGGAGGTCTTGGGGCTCCTCCTTCACAGAAATGGTGGGAACTGTGACAGCCACACTCCCAGGAAGCCCAGGCCCCTACTCCAGTCTTTGCCTCTTCCCTGCCTTCCTCAACCCCGGGACAGCTCTGTGTCTGTACCACTGGGTAACTGCCTCCCGTGGCTTTGAGCACAGTGTGTGGAGGAGCAGAGAACTCTGCCTGAAGATGTGGAACAAGACAAGGCTGAGCTCTGGGGTTGGAAAGAGTCCAAGGTGGCAACTAAGCCACCTTCAGGGCCCTTTCTGCTGGGCTTGCTCCCCCTCAAAGTACTTTGTTTTCTTCATCATGCTGTAGGTACTACCTCAGTTCCCCAGGGAGCTGCCAGAGGGGCTTTGCATGGGCTGGGGAGCATCAGAGAAGTCCTGTGGGCTGGTGGGACTGCTAAGAAACCTTTGCAAACACCAGGGCAGAATTTGGCAGGGCTGGGAGAAGCTTGTGGATGAAGAAATCGTCTGAGGGCATTTCATGCTAGTCCCAGCTCCTTGTGCAGTCCTCTTTGAGGCTGAGCCGTGAGACACCAGCCATCATAGATCTTCCTCAAGGGGCCCAACCTGCCCCCAGGCAGTGAGAATTAGCAGAGAATACCTCCCAACCCTGTCCCACAGCTGCCTTGTTCCCTGGCACAGTTGTGGGTGAAATTCACTCTGTAGGGAGCTGCAGTGGTTGACCTAGAGAGGGAGGTTTGTCCACAGGTGTTGGCAACCAAGTTGCCTGGAGCCTTGCAGAGCCTTGCAGTAGCACTAGGTGGCACTCCTACCTAGGGAGGACTGGAAATTAAGGGGCCTCATTCAGTGTGGGAAAGTAAATTTACCAAAGGGATTTTATTTTTCCCAGAAATGATTTGTCAGCTGCTGTCGGGAATCTGGAAGGCATGTCCCTACTGCAACACCAAGTGGTGGAGGTCAGGTTAGAAGGTGGGGGGCTGATCTCAGGGCAGACCTGGGGCTGGTTTATGAGTTTTCTGAACACCAGTCACCTGTTGGGCTTTGAGTGGTCATAAAGGAACTCTGGGAGATGACATGGAGCCTCCAGTTGGTCATTTTAGAGGGAAGAGTGTTGGCACCAGAGGCTGCTCAGCAAATGAGAAGCTGGGCTTTTAATCCATAGACTTATTTTTCCTCTAAAGGTTTGACTGGGGTTGGGACTGGTCTGGAAGTGCTGGAGGCTTTGGGGCTGTCCACATAGTCTTCCCCAATCTTTCTGGTTCGGGTATTTCGTGTTGATAGGATTCTGTGTCAGCATCTTGTGTGTTAACTCCTTTTTATCCCATTTTTCATGTTTACTTGGAGCTCTGAGGTGAGAAGGGGTCTGAAGTCTCCCCAGGTCTGAGAATGCTGTGAGCCCATGGGGCTGGAACTCTGTATGGCTCACCATCCCTGCCTCTCTGCTCCTACTGGTGCATTGTAGGTGTGCAATACCATGGAAGGCCTTGTGGTCTCCCTGTTGTCTCCCCTTCTCCCACTGCAGCATCCCGGGTCTGTAGGTTGTCATGGAGCACTTGCTTGGGCTGGGTCCAGATGAGGACAGGTGTATGGGCTGTGTCTGTACTCCAATGTGTCTTTTCCAGGCTGCCGTTGCCCAGCTGCCCATCCCTTCACAAGCCTGTAGGCTCTCTCTTCCTGTTCTGAGTGTTGCTATAGGAACTAAGTGCTCTGTGGTCAGGAGAAGCTGGTGTTGGTTCCTTGTTGAATACCCCAGAGCAACCTGAGGCAGTCTGACCAGTGGGTGGCGTGCTGCCCTGGGGCATGACCTGCACAGAGTAACCAGGCTCCTGAATTCCACTCTTTCTTTGGTTGAATAGTGTTCCCTGTCAGATCCTCCCCCTCATGAAAAATGTTAAGCTGGTTCATTCCATCCCATGTTGACTTGGGTATGGGGCTAGGGTGCTGACCCTGCAGGCTGGGCCTCTGCTATCTAGTAGGGTAGAAAGGGCATAGAATCACCATACAGGTTCTTCATCCTGCGTGCTGGGCCCAGGGGCGGGCCTGGCCCCTTGAATCTTGTTTGCTGGTCAGCACAGGAGATTTTGTATGTCAGAGGATTTTGTACATCAGGGGTGTGTCTGCCTGGAGGAGAGGAAGTGGGACAGGGTGTGTGGCCAGGGGAGCCTCTGTGTCTTCTGGATGGGTTATGGGAAGGAGCAAGGACTTAGATACCTTCTGTCGCTTGGAGTGCTAGGAAAGGTGGCTGCAGGTGGCCATTTGCTCAGTCTAGAGAAGCCTGCTAGCACCTGGAGGCCCGAGCCTGCCCGGAGGGAGAGCAGGAATCACGCAGCAGCCCCAAGGAGACCAGCCCCTGCTGAGGACAGACAGCTCCCAGCCCAGGAGGTGGAAGCCATCTCTGGGGAAGTCCCTTCGCCAGGGGGCTGATCCCTTCTCTCTTAAAGGGGCCCCAGGATGAGCGGGGCTGGGAGGCGGAGCAAAGCTCCCGCGCTTAGTGTCCGCCCTCCTGCCCCCGCCCTGGCAGTCTGAGTGGCTGGAGCCGGAGCCCCCGCCCACCAACCCAAGGCTTCCGAGGAGGAGCGGCGCCTCCCGGCGCCTCCTGGAGTCCGCTGTGCCCGGAAGCCGATTGAGACGCGACCACCTGCGGGTGAGTGAGCCCGGCTCCTTGGGGCCTGCCTTTCCAGCCTGAGAGGTGGCTTTTAGGTTCAGAAGGGCCATCCAGCCCTCTGGGGTAGGGGCACGCTTTTACAGCTTGGAGCCTGAGGCCCTGGTGCGAGGAGCCCACCCTACAGTCTAGACCAAGTTGTGGGCTTCCCCGGGCCCCACATGGCGGTCACGGGGTAGGCTGGATGAGCTCACTTCCTCCACGTCTTGTAGCATCTCCTGGCATTAGGGCCGGGGAAAAGGGAAGTTCTGGCCCTGCTGGGGAAAGCGGGGTGAGGGAGTGGCTGCACAGCCTCCAGGGCTGAGAGCTCTAGCTGATTTTCTCAGTGCTGCCAAAGGGCCTGTGGCAGGTGCCAGAGGGAGAAGGAGGTGACACTGTCCTCATTGGAACCTGGAAGTGCTGTTACATGTCACCATGTCACCCCTGAGGGCTGGGGAGGGGATGACATGCTGCCCTTCGCCCCATTACCTACTGCCGGGGATTGCTGGAGGAGGTTCCTTTCCTTTGGGAGAGTCCTGTCCCCACCTCCGCCCACCCTTCCTTGGGCCATCTCTTTGCTTCCTCTTCTTTTGCCCAAGGCTTCCCCAAGATGGCTTACCTGTTTCACTGGGGAGATTCATTTTCCCTGTTCCCTACTTGGGAAGCTTTGTCTGCTTCTAGCCCTGGAATATGAGGGAGGGAGAGTTGGTGGCCCTGCCTGGACAAATCTGCCTTGGTTCAAGGGGAGGTGGGGCAGAAAACAGCCCTGCCCTCCAGGGTGAGTGTGACCAGAAAGTCAGGCTGGTGGGCACATGCTATGGGGGCCCTGGAGTTTCTGCTTAGGCTTCTGCTGACCCTGGCACCTAGTGAGATTTCCGGGAGCAGGAGCAAATTCTCTGGTGGTCTCAGGCTGAACTCCAGCAGAGAGCCTCGTTGTGGGGTGGAGAGCCCTCACTCCCTCACTGCCTTTCTGGTCTTGCCAAGACTCAAACTCGAATCTACCAGGATTTGAGAACCAGACCAGTGCCCACATGTGCCCCCCAGTAACTGGTAACTGGCCCGGATCGGTCCACTTCAGTCGGAACATTCCATTCCACTGAGGGGGGACTGTTCCTTTCATCCTGGTTAGTGAGAGGTGGGTAGGGACGTCGCAGCATTGCTCCATGCGTAAACCTCCAGAACAGTATGTCTTGACAAAGGTGACTCCTCCCTTACCCCCCCCCCCCGGTCCTACTCACAGAGGCAGCCACTGCCCCTAAGTTTGTGCTCCTCTTTCAAAACTGATGCCTCAGCCCTGTTCCTTCTTCCCAGTGGAGCAAACGTCTGTCCCCCCAGAGCAGAAAGGGAGGTGAGGCTGCATCGAGCTCTTGCATGGAACTGAGGCAGGAGGTTTCAGAGCAGAGTTGTTCTGGGCCTTGGTCACTGCTGTGATCCAAGACTGCAGGGGGGGAGCAAGGGGAATGGCCATTCCAAGAAGGCCCGTGACTTGCAAGGCCTTTCTCTGCTCTCAGGTGTGGGAAGGCAGCCAGAATTGCAGTAACCAGAGTGTCCCTGTCCCCCACCAAAGCCACTCTGAGTTCTCATGTTCCGTATGACTGGCCCTTAGGCCTTGTAATGACTGGTTACAACCCCAGACTCATCTCCACAGTGTTTTTGAGACTCTCAGGGAGGAAGGAAGGTGTCCACACTTCCCTGCTTCAGGAACTTTCCTTGCTGCAAGTACCTCATCTGGCCTGGGCACCCTAGTCACACTCAGGGAGCTGGAGGGAGAGAAACTCTGGCTTGGGCTCCAAGGGCTGTCACAGGTTGGGATGGAAAGAGGTCTCTGAGATGGGCGGATGGGAAGGGCTGGAGCGCTGCTAGCTGAGGAGGTCAGAAAAAGTGACCTCCTAGGACCCCCTTGCCTCCATCCAGCTGTGAGCTGGACAGACGGTGCCAGCCTCATTTCCTGGGGGACAACTGAATTCGTGTCTGCTCCCTGAGGACCTTTTGGGGCCCACAGATGGTGATGTGGAAGAAGCTTGACACCCTGGTCTCAGGGTCTCGTTTAGAAGAGGTGGTAGAAGAGTGGCAGAGATGGGACTGAGTGGGTAAGGACCCCCTGCCTGGCCCCTTAGGGCAGTTCTTAGTCTCCAGGACAGCAGCTCCTTGGGCTGGTCCCTCTTGAGCTCCCTCTACTGTGTTTGGTGAGGAGATTCTGCCCTGCTCCTGGGCCAGAGGCCCTGGGGGAGAATGAAGTGCAAGTGTGTGCATTGGCTTCGATGACCTCTAGGCTTCAGACCAAGCTGGGTTTGTCTGTGGGCTCCTGAGTATGCCTTTCTGACAGCATGCTGCAGTAGTCGCATAGTAGGAAAGCGAGGAAAACTGGCAAGAGGAGGTGGGGGTTCCCTTTACCTCCCATGAGGACTCACTGGCCCCCACCAGGATTTCCAGATGTGCGCTCATTCTGAGTTTTCTTGGTTCTAGAGTGGAGAGAAGGCCTTGTCCTGGGAGCCAAGCACCAGACTCAATTCTAACTGCCCGTCACCCCTTTGGGCTTATTCCTCTGGGGAGCAGCGTGAGGCCCAGGCCTACTGGGGAAGGGTGGAGGGTTTGCTCAGCACATGGATGATGTGGTTTAGGCGACCTAACCATCGTGGATGGAACTGTTAGCAGGAGGTCAGCAGGACCTGGAGCAGGGTGTCCATGGGGCCGTCGGCCTGGCCCCTGGAGCGGGAGGAAGCTTATATGTTCATCTGTTTCTAGGCGAGGCCTGGCGGGAAGGCTGGGCACTCTCCTGCCTGGCCCACTCACAGTGAGCTGTCCCTGCCACTCATCAAGACCAATGGCTTAGAAAGATGAACCTGCTGGAGGGGTCTGGACTCGCTCTGGTCTCGGTGGGCCAGGCCTTGCCACTTCCTTGGGTCAGGGCGGAAATCTCTGCTTATGTCCAGACCTTAGGCGGCCTTGTCCTGGGTCCCATAGGCCTCTGCACACTGGAGTGTCCAGCTCCCCAGGCAGGTGCTGGGCTGATGTTTTCACCTCTATGGCTGAGGGGGTTGCTGGGTGTGTCAGACCATTCCGCTTGTGTGGTAGAGCCACATAGGAGTTGGGGCCTCTTTCTGGTCATAGTGCATTGGCCATGTTGGGTCCTGGTTGGGTCAGTTCTCTGCCTTCAGAGCCACTCTGGGGCTGCGTTTCTTCATGTAAAGATGGCCTGGCGCCTGTCTCCTGCCATCCTATAGCTGGAATTAGAGGCCTGACTTGTGGGGCATCCTCCCAGGGGCCTTGACTCCTGGGGCTGAGACAGCAATAGCCATGGAATGTTTGCTCTCCTCCTTCACTGTTATCTGTGAGGTGACTTGAAGGGCTTTGTGGAGGCAGCATCTCCTTACTGATAGCCAGGCAGGCCCCTGGCCAGAGAGCTGTCCCTCTTCCTAAGCAAAGATGGGGGGGTGGGGGTGGGGGTGGGAGAGTGAGTATGGACTTCAGTCCTGGCCTGTCCCCAGCTCCATGCCAGTTTTCCCCTGAGGTCACCCAGGTGTTCATCTTCTGAGGAGACCTTGGGGGGGCCACTGCCTTCTTGGGGGTCTCTGAGGCAGGGGATGCGTGAAGAAGAGCCAGAGTTAGTCAGATACCCAGGGTCTCATCAGCCACACTTCTCCTGCTTTCTCTCCCTCATTCCTCAGATGCTACTTTGTCACCTGAATGGAAAATGGGTCAGGCCCTGGCAAGGGAGGGGCTGCCTGAGCAGCAGACAGGGCGACGCTGGTGCCCGCTTGGAGCCCAGGGTTCAGATTCCTGCTTGTGCTCCTTGTGCCCAGAGGCGCCTGGTCCCCTCCCTGCCATCAGCTCACTGGAGCAGGCAGGTGGCCAAGCTTGGGGCAGAGTAGGCTGAGCTTAGGGCTGGTGCTGCAGGCCCAGAGCAGATGTGTGACTAGTGCCTGTCTTCGCAATAGCCCTGACTCTATCCTGCACCCCTGAGCCAAGGAAGCAGCCCACCAGCCACCAAGAAGCAGTGACAACACAAGAGCTCCTCTGGGGGGAAGGGAGGAAGGAGGAGGAACAAAGGCAAGCGTGCTGGCACCGCCCTCCCAGCCCGCCCACCATGTGTCAGTCAGAAGCTCGGCGAGGACCAGAGCTCGGAACAGCGAAATGGTGAGATGCTGCTGGCGGCCTCCTAACCCCGCTGTGCCCCGCCACGACCTCCACAAGGTCAGAGTTCACGTCCAGCGGCCCCGAGGTGGAGGTGGTTGCAGGGTCCTGGGGGATCAGCCCCTGAGGCTGGAGGGGCCTGGCCTGGGGGGCCTGAGTCAGAGAGCCCGCTTCAGGTGCTCAGGGAGGTGGATCTGGCTGGTAGCCCAGTGTGTGTGCTGCACCTTAACTGCTGCCTGCCACCCCCACCCCTGGGCGCCCCCACCCCACTCGTGTGCAGCTCTTCAGGGATTGGTCCCTGTGCTTCTGCAGTGAGCAGGGTGGTGGGGGCAGTCGGAGGGGGGAGCAGTGATCTGTTTGGGCTTTGCTCGGCCCCCACCACCCCTGGGACCTTTTTAAAACACAATGGGGTGGGGTGGGAGAATGAACGCAGGGAGTCAGGTGCAGTGAATATGCGGCACCTTCGTTGCCATCTCTGAATTGGGCCCGGCCATTCTCCATTTTTTCTTTAGTATCAGCTGAGGTGGCTCTTTGTTCCTTAGTTTGTTCAGCAAGTGGGAGCAGAGAACACAGCTTCTCTGAGCATGCACAGGCACAGATGGAAGCCTTAGATTATCCAGTTGAATGTGATCTTTTTGCAGATGAGGAAACCGAAGCCTGGGGGCATTCTCAGAGTGGGTGGCAGTGTGGTCTCCTGCTGGCTACCCTGGGGTCTCAGGAGCATTTTCTAGTGCTTAGGCATGTAACAGGGGGACTTGGGCCTCAGTGATATGCCTTAGGAGGCCAGGGTTCTGGTGGAAATGTTGAGCTTGTGCTGATTGTACTGGGTTTGGGCTAGTGGAACTTGAGGAAAGGCCCACCCACCTTTGCTGAAAGGAGGGGCCTGGGTCAGGTTGTAGGCCCAGCAGACCTGCAAGGCCTGAGGGTGAGGGCGGGTTACCCCTACCAGTCTCTGGGTTGTTTTTGGAGAACCAACATAGACTGCCTCGCAGATGAATGGAGCAGTAGCTGTTAGGGTTGTGTGTGTGTGTTTCCTTTGTGATCTTGTCAGGCTCAACCACTTAATTTAGCAGTTGAGGAAATAAGATGCCTGGAGCTGTAAAGAGATTTCCCCAGATCCTACAGTTGAGTGGTAGCATTTGCTTCCCCACTGCCATGTGCTGCTGCGCCACTAGGAGCTCTGGGAGATCAGATTGTTCTTGGCACCCTGGGAGGGTGGGGGCTATGAAGCTGGCTCTGCACCTGTCTTACCTGTCGACCCTGTGCTAGGCCAGGGGGTGCTTAGCCCTGAAGGGCCTTGCTGGGGCCCCTCCCATGTTCAGAAGCTGCTTTCTCTGAGAGGTTAGGAGCTGGGTCCAACCCTGTGTCTCTGCTGCCGATGTCCCTCCCATGTTCCCCTCAGCTGGCAGGCAGGTGGGAGACTGGGAAGTGAGTCTGCCGACCAGAGGCAGCCATGCCCCTAACTCAGAATGGGGTTGAGAAGAGGGGCATGGCCAATGCTGCCGGACTCCGACGAGAGATGAGCTTGCTGAGGGTGGGGAGGGGGCTCCCAGTCCCTGGCCACTGACCCTCGCCATGGATGGGACATGTGCCCTGCAGGTTGCACTTCCCCCAGCTGGCCCTGAGGCGGAGGTTGGGACAGCTGAGCTGCATGTCCAGACCTGCCCTGAAGCTGCGCTCCTGGCCCCTGACGGTCCTCTACTACCTCCTGCCCTTCGGTGCCCTCAGACCGCTGAGCCGGGTGGGATGGAGGCCCGTGAGCAGGGTAAGTGTGCACAGGCTGCTGACCTGGCCCTCCCCCAGGCAGCCCAAAGTTGGGACCCAGGAGACAGTTGTCAGATTAGAGGTGATGGCTGTGGGGGCTGAGCCCTCTGGTAGGATCATGCTGAAAGGCGATATGGTTGAGAGGGCCGGGCTGGTTGGTGTCTGTGTGGGTGGCAGGAAGGTGACTGAGGGCTCACTGTTCACTGCCTGCTCTCTGCATTCAGCGCCATTTGGGGGCTGTGCTTCTGGAGGGAACTCACATTGGACATTCAGAAAATGGTGTTTGATGTCCTCAGAGGTGATTTTGAGAAGAATCCAAATTAATTACTGGATGACAGAGGGTGGTTCAGGAAGTCCAGAGCCTGTTTGGGCCCTTTAGGGTGGGGATACCTTTGGGGACCTGGGAGCCCCAGGCAGTTCTCTGGAGGACAGGCTGACCCCAAGAAGGAAACCTTGCTCGTGGGTCCTTGGAGAGCCCAGGTGGATGTTGTGAGGGCATGAAAGATCAGGAGTACATGAGGGGCCCTTGGCTAATTAGACCTACAGTTGCACAGCAGCCTTGGCTGCTCCAGTGGACAGGTGTCATCTGGGAGGAGCCCTGGGATACCTCCTTGAGGTGTTTAAGGTGGAATGAAATTACTTCTACACCTTGAGGATTTGATCTCTTGGTTGTGTTCAGACAAGCAGCAGCTGCCAATTAGATGCAGATCCCACTGCACCAGCAGCACCTGGAAGAGTCTCCTGGCCCTAAGAGCTTGGCTAAGGGGGCCAATTCCCTGTGTCTCCAGGGAGGAGCCCCAGGTGCAGACAGCTTTGTGGACTGGCCCATCATAGAAGACCTCGAGTGCCAGGCAGGGCTCTGCAGGGCATGTCCAGGCCCTGAGGGCTGGCCCTGGTGACAGTGATACAGTGAATCTGTGTGATGTCAAAGTCCCTGACTTTGGAAGGAGGGAGTTTGTTTTCCTGCTTCCTGTTAGGACGAGGATGTGCACTTTGGGCTGTAGACTTTTCCGTGTGCCCTGGGGCGCTCCTGCTCCTTTCTGTGGACACAGGCAGCACTGCCTCCTGCCATAGCCTGTCTGTGGCGGTATCAGCTCCATTTACACTCCCTCCCCTGCTTCAAGAAGTAAGGCTGCTGGGCAGTCTTTCCCCAGGGACTACGGTGGCTGCTATTCCACTTCTGCATAAAATAACTGAAACACCTGAGTTGTAAGTTACTATGGCATGGTCTCGGCCAGTACTCAAGTTTGTGAGACTATTTGGCAGGCTCAGTCTGGTTCCTAGTGAGAAACAACCACACCGCAAAGCTATAGTGGGGTGCTGAGGCCTCTGGAGGTGACCTCCATGGTGGGAGGCAGCTGTGGGGGGACAGTGTGGTTGACTCATCTGCCTGCCTGTGGCCTGCAGGTGGCCCTGTACAAGTCGGTGCCAACGCGCTTGCTGTCACGGGCCTGGGGCCGCCTCAACCAGGTGGAGCTGCCCCACTGGCTGCGCGGGCCTGTCTACAGCCTGTACATCTGGACCTTCGGGGTGAACATGAAGGAGGCAGCCGTGGAGGACCTGCACCACTACCGCAACCTCAGCGAGTTCTTCCGGCGCAAGCTGAAGCCGCAGGCCCGGCCTGTGTGTGGCCTGCGCAGCGTGGTGAGGCTCGACCCTGCCTTCCACTCCTCCCTCCAGAAACGTGATCTTGCCTATGCCTTTGGGAACCAGTCCCAGCAGCCTCCAAGGGCAGCCTGGGAGGAGCAGGCCCTGCCTTGTGTCCCCTTCCCTTCTTGTGTCCCCTCCCCAGCAGCAAGCCTCTCCTTGTCTTCCAGATCAGCCCATCAGATGGGAAGATCCTCAACTTTGGGCAAGTGAAGAACTGTGAGGTAGAGCAGGTGAAGGGGGTCACCTACTCACTGGAGTCATTTCTGGGCCCGCGTACCTCAGCAGGGGACCTGCCCTTCTCGCCAGGTGGGTCCTGGCCTGCTTGCAGCCAGATGGTCCTGCAAGTTGTGGCAGGGCTGGAGGTCAGAGGGTGAAGGCTGGGAGCGGGTTGTGGAGGGATGCTGGGAAGGCTGTCGAACTTGAGAGCTGGCCCTGGGCCCGGAATCGCTCTGCCCAGAGCTTTGGGGCCTCCCTGTGTCCAGACTGCACAGAGGCCCCGTGTCAGGTGCTTGTCTGAGAACCTGGCTCTTGTGTCTGCCCCCTCCAGACACCTCTTGCAGCTCCTTTAAAAGCCAGCTGGTCACCCGAGAAGGAAACGAGCTCTACCACTGCGTCATCTACCTGGCCCCTGGGGACTACCACTGCTTCCACTCCCCTACGGACTGGACTGTGTCCCACCGGCGCCACTTCCCAGGTAGGCCAGGGCTGGCACGTGGCCAAGAGCTACCCCTGTGAGCCCCAGATGAATGTCCTCAGCTTCTAGGTGTCAGAGGATCAAGGCTGTGGATTTGGGGTGCTAAAGCTGGGAGGTGAGCGCTTTAGTCTGGCCAGGAGTGGGAAGTGAGGGGTAGGCTGGGGTCCCACTCTGTATTTGGAGTGACACGGGGGTGACACTGGGCTCTGGGTAGCTGGTCCTCCCGCTGGGTGGGGAGAACAGTGTCCCTGCTTCTACAGGCTCCCTGATGTCTGTGAATCCTGGCATGGCCCGTTGGATCAAAGAGCTCTTCTGCCACAATGAGCGGGTAGTTCTGACTGGGGACTGGAAACATGGCTTCTTTTCGCTGACAGCCGTGGGGGCCACCAATGTGGGCTCCATCCGCATCTACTTTGACCGGGTAAGCAGAGCTCAGGCCCTGCTGAAGCCCAACAGCTGGGCCACTTGGGGTCCCCTCGCCCTGTCTCCTGTGCAGCCAGATCCATCATGACTAAGTTCTAGGAACGGCTGGGCCCTGAACTCCTGCTCTGTGCCCCTCCACACACAATTGCTGCTACTTGCCCTTCTGGAGGTGGCTGGAGAGGGAAGGACTTAACTGTCCAGCCTGGCACTTTGCTTCTGCTGGGAACCAAAGGGGAATATTGATCTTGGGTGGGGCGTGCTGACTGGAGGCCCAGTATGTGAGGCGGTGGTCACTGCCCACAGCACTGCCTTTCTTGGTGTCGGTTTGTGACTGCCCCTTGCCCACGCTGGGTGCTGGTCTTGTAGCACCATTCATGCTGGAGAACAGAGACCTGCTTCTTCCGTGTTCCTGAGTGGCCCAGTTCATAGCTGGTGTCTGGGACTGTCTGGTTGACCTAGCCTATGGGCTGAGTTGCTGTCCCCACCTCCCTTTCCAAGCTGAGTTTGGGAAAGGCAGCAGAGGTGTGTTGAAGGTCCAGGGAGCAGGTCTTGACATGCTCTGTGCCTGGCCTCCCCCAGGACCTGCACACAAACAGCCCAGAGTATTGCAAGGGCTCCTACAACGACTTCAGCTTCGTGACGCACGCCAACAAGGAGGGCATCCCCATGCGCAAGGGCGAGCACCTGGGCGAGTTCAACCTGGGCTCCACCATCGTGCTCATCTTCGAGGCCCCCAAGGACTTCGACTTCAAGCTGAATGCGGGACAGAAAATCCGATTTGGAGAGGCTCTGGGCTCCCTCTAGAGCAACTCTCCTGGCTTCAGCTACTGAAGGATTTTTTTCCAAACAGAAACGGGGGTCTTTGAGGAGAACCTCCGTGGCTATCCAGAGAGGGGACTCAGGGCATTGGGGTCTGGCCAGGCAGGACCTGGGTTGACTTCTGTTCCTGCTGTCCCAGAGGTGCAGATGAGGTCAGAGCCCCCACTCTGCCCTAGACCTACTTCATCCCTTCTTCCCACCCTAAAGAGAAAGTTAAGTGCCGGGATGATCTCAAATTCCCTTTTGGAGGTTTTAACCTGTTGTATAAACTGGAGACCCTACGTTTCCTGGCTGAGCATTCAGTTGGTCTGGTTTCTGTTTAAGACGGTAAGTGGTAATGTACCTTCTTGCTGCTCCTCCCATAACTGCTTTTGGCCTACCCAGCATGGGGTGCCTCCTGGCACTGACTGTGGGCCTGTCCCCAGAGCAGGGCCTTTAATGCAACCACTTTCTATTCCCGAATTCACTCCACCCTACTCATTGGGAAAAGCGGTCTTCTTCACACTTGTGGCTGAATGTATCACCCGACTGCCAGCGTCTTCTGAGGATGGTGACTAATGGCAAGGCACGTTGCAGGCCCTGATGAGTGACCTGGAGCTGGCAAGTTCTTTTCAGCAGGCAAGACCAATTTTGAATCCATCTGAATGGGACAGGCACAGTGGTGGCTGAGCTGGGCCAAGGAGAGCTTGTATCCCCTCCCCCAGATCTAGACCTATGTTAAATTATGGGGAAGTTGCTGCTATTGATTCAGGGGCTTCTCTTGGTGGCAGAGGAGCCTTGGTATATTGGGTTGAGTGGGGAGGCAGGGTCAGTGCCTAGAAAACCTGTCCCCAGGTATGTAGGCCTTAGGGAACCACTGATAATGGGGACAGGGCCAGGTTCATGTCTCCTGGGGACTCTGTGAATTTCTCCTGCAGGAGAAGCCATTTGAACTTTTTCAACTGTATCAGTAGCACAGTATTTTTGTATGAAAAGTGGGAGACTTCTGAACAGTAATTCATTTAATTGCAACATTTTGAAATAAAAAAAATAAAACATTTCAGCTTTGCAGTCTGTTCCTGGAGGTGGACTGAGGCCTCCCTGGGGTGATGGCTCTAACACAGAGCCTGCCGCAGGGCCTGGACACGGGCAGTGCAGGCGCTGATAGGCTGGCGCCGGGCCTGGAGCTCTGCAGCCAGCTGCTGGATCTGTAGTTCCACCTGGGGGCCAGGAAGGGACAGGCCAAGCTGAGAGGGAGCACAGCCAGAGCCCATCCCAGGACCGCCTGGGGCCTCACCTCTTGCAGTTGTTTTTGCACCTGCAGCTCTGCTTCCCGGTCCTCAGACTTGGGCTCCTCCTGGCTGAGCTCCAGCCACCGGCGCAAGCTACTCGCCTGCCGCTGGTAGGACCTGAGGAAGTGAGACACCTGCTGTCTGCCTGGCTAGGTCCTTGGTGGAGGCTTGGGGAAAACACGCAGCTACTTCTGATTGGGGTGGAGGGAGGAGGGCACCATTCCAGCCTCCACCTTTCAGGAGACTACAACTTTGGTGGACTGAGGCAGAAACCCTCCATGTCCCTCTAAGGTTGCTACTCATGGTGAGGGTCCCCAGCTGGGAGGACCCGTGCTATAGACCCAGACCACAGGCAAGACATGACAATCCACTGCAGCTGGGGCCCAGGCCTGTCTTCGCACCTATTTGTCTCATGTCACAATCACTGGGTAGACCACTTGCCCAGCTTTGTCCTCTGTCCTAAACGTAAGGCCAACCTGGCCTTCCTGAGCAGGATTGAGAGGTAAAGATGCCACCTGTATGTGGGGGACTGGCAGTGCACAGTGTGGGTGGACAGCAGGGGCGTTTCCAGTTTTTACCAGAGGTTCTGCTTCATGGTCTGGTAGTCCTGCAGTTGCCGCTGGATGTCCTCAAGCTCAGCCTCCAGGTCAGCGTGGCCCATGGCAACAAGAGAGTAAACTTGATCTTGACCACCCTCCTGGCTGGACCCAGGCTGAACTGAGGGAGCCCAGGTGCCAGGAGTGGCCCGAGTACTTGCTGCACTGACAGGCTTCAGGTACACACTTCTGGTTTCAGAGCCAGGCTGGGTGCCTGTGAAGTCCCCAGGAAGGAGCAGATGGGGATTGGGCACACTGGCTAGGGATGGAAGGGCCTGGGGTGTAAGCCCAGGGGAGGTTGGCTGTGCTGAAGCCTGTAAAGGAAAGACAGATACTGAGCAGGTAAGCTACAGGAAGCCAAGTCCACCCACTGCAGGGGGAGGGTAGGTGAGGCCCCAGGAACTGGGCTTCCCCACAGCCAGCTCACTCAGAGGGCTGGCTCTGCCTTTTATGACCCGACACCAATGGAGAAAGTCTCAAGCAACCAGACCTTTGCAGTCCTATCCTACCCCTTCCTTAGAGCCTGGCTCAGCACTGCCCCAAGCATCAGCTTCAAGCCTTACCTTTCACCCATGCCTCAACTGAGCTGTGACCTTGCCTTTCAGTGAGAAAAGTAGAGGCAACTGTTCTTATCCAACCACCCACCGTCAACCCTGGTGACGACAGTGCCCTCTCTCCTATCACCCCTCACGCCCTCACCCTTCCCCCAGCTCTCTTCAGGCACAAGCTCCTTGGGGTGGCCCAATACCACTGCTATCGCCTCCATTACTGAGAGCTCATGCTCTCTCACTCCTCCATGCCAAGTCCTCAACTTCAATGTCACCCACTCCTCCCGGGTGACCTCACTGGTTTCTAGGGCTTTACCATCATCAATCTACACTATGATTCTCAGTTTTGATCTCTAGTCCCAACCCCTTCCCTGAAGGCCAACGTCAATCCTGTTGCTTTATCTCAAAATTTGACAGGTTCAAAAACGCTCTTCATGCTTCTCCCCGAGTGGGGCCCCACCCCATTTTCCTCCTTTCAGCAGAACTCATTCCGAGTTATCCAAGCCAGACACCCGGGAGCCATGCCAGATTCCTTCTTTCACCTTTACCAAACCCCTCAAAGTAAGTCCTGTCTAGTCTACCTCCCACCACCGTATTAGCCATGTCTGCAGCCACTAGCACCTTCTGCAGTGTCATCAAATCACAGAAGCTACCATCTTCCCCTACTTCCTACTCATTAAAATCCAAACTGACCAGGGCCTACATGGATGGCCCTGCATCAACTACAGTCTCTATTTGAGTGGGGATCCTCACAGACAAACGTATATATAAGCTCACGGGCAACAAGCTTCGCAGCCGTTCACTACTGTGTCCCTAGGACACTGGCACCTACACTTGGTGAATGAATGAGTAGCCTCCCTGCATCTTCCAGAGCCAGGAGTATCCCAAAAGCAGTAAGTATAGCTGGGGCTACAGCACCAAAGTCCAGATGAGAACATGGGACCCGAGGTGACCAGGGAGGACTTACTCTGGTGGGTGGATCCACCCCACGCAACGTGAAGGAGGAAGGCGGCAGCAGCTCCAGGCCTGTACTTGCTGTGGGGGGTAACTTCAGGCCAGGGGGACTGGGCAGAGCACCAGGCTGGGGCAGAGGGCTGCTTGGGATCAGTGCTTTCTGGGCCTTTGCCAGGAAGGACCTTGTCAGGGAAGGTCCTGCTGGCTGGGCCATGCCGAGGTCTTGCTCCCTCAACACCTCAGGCCTGAGCAGAGGGAAGGCAGGAGCTGGTCAAGCTGCAGTACTCTGAACAGGAAGGAAAGGGGACCACCCACCCTCAGACCCCAAGTCACAGGCCCTGGATAGAGGTAGCCCAGGATCACATGACCTACCCCTGCCCCCCAGGGTGCCATACCGCAGGGGCCTCTGGCTCTGCAAGGGCTCCAGCAGGAAGTCTGGGCGTCGCGGCTGCTTCCTTGCCAAGCGCACAGCATTGCTGAGAAGAAACACGGGCTTGTTCCTCCAGGCTGCTCAGGGGCTGCCGGGGGCCTGAGACATCTGTGGGGTAAGGGGGTCACCTAGTCCAACCCCTCCAATCCTATAGGGTGACTAAAGGCCAAAGGAGAGGTTCTTGCCTAAGGTCAGCAGGTAAGTTAGGGTGGGCCTGGGCCACATGGAACTTCTAGCAATTCCAAAGAAGCAAGCTTGATGCCACAGGTGCCTTACCCACGTCCTCTCATTTGACCTCTACAGTAACCCAGGCAATGCAAGTGCTAGTCCCACGTCATGAAGGAGCAGGCCTGTCAGGGTCAGGAGTTGGGGGTAAGGCAAGTAGAGTAGGACCAAGGCCCAGGATGTTGCCTCTCCCCGCCAGGAACCTCTCCCCCTAGCTCAGGAAACACTGGTCACCCTGAAAGCCAACAGCTACATCAGCATGGTGTGTGGGGATGGGGCTAGGGCCAGGGCACAGAAAGTGAGGTTTCCAAGAGGGAGCCCATTTCCTGGCTTTAGGGGAGAAGCGAGACACTGGCAGGCCTGGGGGCAGGAGGGCTGCCCTACAGCTATTCCTCTTGTTAGGTACATTCTCTCCCAGCACCTGGGAGGGACAGAGCCTGCTGGAGAGAGGGATCTCAGCATCTCAGCAGTGACTCTCAGGGTCCTCCCTCCTATATAATCCAAGCTTTTGTCCTGGGTGGAAGTAAGAGATGGGCTACTCACAGCTCCAGGAGTTGGGGGTCCCCGGCATCCAGGGCCAGGCTGCCGAGAGCTCCATGAGGCCAAGGAGCTCGTGGTCTCTTGGTCTCCAGGGTGGCATCCCCAGCTGCAGCAATGACACGGTCAGGAAGGGGAACTTCAAACGTCACTCTCCTGCTGGGCATGGTGGATGTGGGGGGCTGAGGCTCCCTGCCTGGCCTCAGCACCTTCTGCTTCCAGAGCATGGCACAGCGACGGACTGCACGGTGGAGACTGTGGGCTGCCTGCAACAGCCACTGTCAGTTCATGCTATGTCCTGCCCACTCCCCATGAGAAGATAGGGCTCCCAGTCTACCTGCACTTGCTGCTGGGCATGCATCTGCTGCCGGAAGGCCTTCATGCCAGCTGCAAACCGCAGGAGGCGCGTGACGCCATCCTGGAGGAGCTCTTGGTGGTAGGCCTGCACGGCTTGCTCCAGCCGCGCCTTCTTTCTCCTCCTTTCCAGCACAAAGCCCAGCCACGAGGCCCACACCTCCAAGGAGAGGATGAGGTGAGGCCCAGCTCTGCCTGTTTAGGCTCCCCCAGGGGCTGTGCCCACCCTGCCCTCCACTGAGGCATGGTCCTCTCCTGGGAGAAGCAGGGGCAGTAGGATGAAGAGACCCCATTACCTTTGCTTGTAGGGAAAAGGCCCAGAACCACAGGGCCTGGGCTGTACCCTGCTGTTCCTGCTTCCTGTTCACCAGCTGCAGGCCAGAAGTCAGAGATTACAGAAAAATCACCTTCACCCTCAAACCCCTCCCTACCAAGCCCTGAGGGGGTGGGTGACAAATGATCCTCTGGAAAGAAGAAAGGCAAAGAGCTCTGGGGGAGGAAATGAGTAAGGGCGGGGTGCCCTGCTCACAGGAGAAAAGTTAGACAATCCAGTGAGAGGGATGCAATCCTGCCTAGTATTTTATCAGGCCTCAGCAAAGACTTAAAATGCACGTCATATTAATTTTTGGATATTACCCTGACGTATTCTTTTAATGTGACACTCTAAAAACAGGGCCCTGAAATGACTTGGCCTTATACAGGTTACAGGTGGAAGAAAGCTGGAGATACAGAGAAGTCACTGGGGGAGTAGTGGGCAGGGGAGGGGAAAGGGGCTCAACAGCTACCACCTGTTGTCTCCACTGGCGGAAGCAGGTCCGGCAAAGTGTCTGGGCCAGGAGTTGGGCGCCCTGCCTCTGCAGGATCTGGGGGGAGAACAGGCATATGGGGAGCTGTGAGGAGGCACATTGGGTGCCCCATGCCCAGGCTACCAGGGAGCAGCGCAGGGTGAGACTGTGGGCCCAAGTGAAAGGTCCTGGGTCAAGCTAAGGGCCTCCGGCACCAGGCAGGGGCTTCTACGTGACTCCGCAGATCCCCCAGCTCTGACAAGCCATGGTTCAGAGTAAACTCAGTTTCTCTGCTAAGCCATTTTCTACCCAGGAAGGTCTGATCTGAAGCTGGCTTTCTCCCAGCCATCCCAGAAGGACTCTTTGCAGCTTTGTGCCCACAGGACCCAAGCCACCCAGCACCCACACTGGCTGCTCTGCGTTCTGCAGGAAGGACCTCTTCTTTCCTGGGAGGTGGTTTCCTGGCCTGGACAGTTCTGCCACACAGGGGAATAGGGGAGTTGCTGCCTGTCTCACCCTCTTCCTGAGGCAGCCCAGATGGTGCACCTTCCACCTGGCCAGGCCCTGCAGCAGCAGCTGCCAACGGTAATGCTGTGCCGCCCTCTCCAGCTGGACTCTCTGCTGGGCTGCCCTCCGGCGGAGGTCCCGCCAGCACCGAAACCAGGTCCTGAGACGGCCTAAGGCAGATTCAAGTCAGTCTGCTCTTTTACAGGATTTATACAAACGACTATGCCATGGTCAAAGTATAGAGAGTGGAGAATGGAGACGGCTGTGTGGGGAGAGCAGGGGTGTCAGTCCACCCGTGGTGAAACCACTACATGTGGATGGTGGCTACTCTTCAACTAAGGACAGCTCTGGTCACCTTCAGCAACTGTGAGCACCTTAGGGACCAGAACCAGGTCTGCTGTTTGCTGTTGCAACCCCACAAAGGCCCACCAGAGCCACAACAAACACGGACGTGCCAGGGGCCTCTCCGAGTGACCTGCAAGATGCTGCTGGGTGACCTAGAAGACCTCTGGTCTGACAGAGTGGGAGGTGGTGTCCCCATTTTGCCAGAGAGGAAAACGAGGCTCAGAGAAGCCCACGCAGCCCCAGCCAGGCCTCGGAGGAGGCACGGCGTCTGCTGAGCCATTTCCTCTGGCGCCGGGGCTCCACAGGCAGGAACCACATCCTGCATTGTTTCTGTGTCACCAGATTGTCTCGTGAGGAAGCAAACACTTTCTTCTGCTGATTTTACTTTGGATTTTTTCTTTTCTTAGGCCCTGAGAGCAGTTTCTTTCAGATACAACAGAAGAGGGTTGATACCAGGGCACTGATGCCAAGATGGGGTGCCTTCCAGCACCGCCAGAGGGGGCAGGGAAGGTGGTGTTCACAAGCCTGGAGGCCAAGTGTTAGTACTAAGTGCTGGCATTTCTTGGGCGGTGATTAAGCGCATATACATTAGTCTCACTGGACCTCATGACAACCCCAAGAGGCAGGTACCATTATCTCCATTTTACAGATGGAGAAACTGAGCTGCAGAGGACTTGCCCCAGGTCGCACAGCTAGCATATGACCCCGCCGATACTTCTTAAGCACTCTGTTTAACAAGACTTATGACACCCTGATCCTAGTCTGTCCTCCAGTACCTGGCCCCGTGCTTGGACTGCCAAGGTGAGCCTGTAACTCGGAGGCCTTAATTAAGCCAAGAAATGGTCCTAGGTATTAAATGCACATCTACTATGTACTGAGAAAAGTGTCTTGTCACAAGGTCTTCCAAGTCCCTTGTATCATCCGTAGTGTACATGGCAATCCCAGGGACTGCCACATACTGCCACTCCCTTCTAAGGAACACTGCCTGCCCCACAGTGCTGTGGAGACAGCTGGCTTTGGGCAGCACCTGTGCCTACCGCCTTAACTCCCCACGTGGCTGCCTGGGCTGGAAGCTGGCACCTGACCCAAACTGGCAAGGCCTGGGCTGCACTGAGTGCCACAGCTCTGTCCAGAGACCAAGGGATGGGCTGAGCCCCTCAGTTTCTTTCTTGGGAGTGAACTAGAAACACAGCACTTGTTTCTGGGGTGAAGGGCAGCTTGAGGACATAGAGAAGCACTTAACAGGTGGAGCAGGCACAAGATATCTGACCCCAGAGATCTGTCTAGAGGAAAGTGGAGTCTGTGTTCATCGGCACACACACTACAGCCAACTAAACCAAAGCTGATGAATTTGTCCTGGCGCAAACTCTATCAAGCCAACATAACTTGATTTGTTTTCTGACTTAAAACCATTTCCATTTGTATTTTCACTTATTCTAACCATGGGTTGTCTCCTCAGAGTGTCGGATCCCCACACTGTGAGGCTGTGGGTCTGTTTCCACCGTCTTGTGAGCAGAGGCTCCCATCCAGACCGTCTTCCCCAGGCTTTCGTCTCAGCAGGGGGACTACCTGAAGCCAACGGAGCAAGTGTCTGCTCCCTAAACACACAAGGAAGGGCCCAAGGAAGCAGGATACCTCACGATGGGGCTGACCTGACAAGCATCAGCCACTGAAGACCTTTCCCATCAAAACCACCCCACCCTAACCACCTTGAATTCCTTCATTTCACCTTCATTTCCTTATTTGCCTGCCGATCTCAAGCCTTGGCCTTTTATTTTAACACAAACTGATTGGCAATCATTTGGGAAGAGAATGCTATGATGTACTAGATTGAACAGTTATGTCCTTCCAATTCATGACCACTCCGGAACCTCAGAATTGATGTTATTTGGAAAATAACATCAGGGCATTACAATTAACTGACACTGTATTGGAGTAGGGTGGGCCCTTAATACAGTATGACTGGATGTGTACTTATAGAAAGAGATACACACACACAGGGAAGACAGCCATGTGACTGTGAAAACAAAGGCCGAGGCTGGAGTGGTACCTACAAGTCAAGGAATGCCAAGGATTGCTGGGAGCCACCAGAAGCTGGAAGAGGCAAGGAAGGGTTCTTTCAAAGCCTTTGGAGGGAGCATGGCCCTTTCAACACCTTGATTTTGGACCTGGGCTCCAGAACTCTGATAGAAGAATTTTCTGTTTTAAGCCTCCCAGTCTGTGGTGCTTTGTTACCTTGGCAACAGAAAACTAATATACATAAGAATGAGACAAAGACTTGGGGGAAATACAAAGCACACCAGCGCAGATCCAGGTCCTTTGCAATACTCAGCTTCCGGGACCCCGCTTACCCCTATCCAGCTCCTTCTGGGCCTCCCTGATGGCACAGGCCTCCTGCTGTCGGTAGTATATCTGCACTGCCACAGCCTCCCGCCACTGGACCAGGACCTAAGTGGCAGACAAAAAGAAAGGTGATCACAGCATGTTCTGACTTCTGGGGGAACCCCAGGTCTATTGGCAGCTCCTCGTAAAATGCGGCCAAGTGGTGGACTCACGGCACCCAACACATTCCAGAAGCACCCACCACCCATACAGACCACAGGCAACAGGACAGAGCCTTCCCTCAGAGGAAGCCCAGTGTCTCGGGTGATGGGACTTTTCTACCAGAAGGAGTTCAACTTCATACCATAAAGAAGTAAATGAACTTTCGTAGGTATGTATGTGTGTATGTACGTATGTATATATTAGGTGAGGCATCGCTTGGTTGACCTCACAGGTTTCAAGGACCTTGTCAGCTTACAATTCCTTATTTATTTTTTATGCCCACAGCACCTGGTCCTCCTAGGTGGTCTCCCATCCAAGTACTAACCAGGCCCGACCCTGCTTAGCTTCCGAGATCAGATGGGATCGGGCTTGTTCAGGGTGGCATGGTCATAGACTCGTTCTAATATTATTAGTTACACAGAAGCCAAATATTACACGCATTCTTTCGTATGTGAGACTTAATGAAATCACACTAACAGAACCCTTTAAAAAGTGCAGCAGCCAGGGGGATGCCTGGCACCTGCTCCCCACACAGTCACAAACTCTACTCCTCCCTAAAAGGCTTCCTCCTTTCTGAGCCATGAAACCAAGCAAAGAATCCTGACCGATCTTCCAGGGCAGGGGTCCCACACCCGCCTGAACAGACCGGGCCTTGACCGTATGCAATCGTTCCTTAACTACGGGACGTTTCGAAGTTGTCCGGACTACCCTGGCCTTCCGACAGGATCCCAGCAAACGGCTTTCTTCTAAAACATCCCTGAGTTCAGGGACCACCTGTCATTTCATTTGTAGGTGTCCCCTCCATCCTGTAATACGTCTTCTTCCCACAGCTACATCCTGCCACACCCTCCCTCCCCTAGCACTTAGGACCAGATCCCACCAACGATGACCAATGGCCTCACATTCCTAGGATGCTATATGTTTTCTAAAAAGTCCCACAACCACAAAACTTGAAAGCCGATGAGCAGGAACAAGCATTCTCTTCTGACAGATGAGAGAGGTATGGTGATATACACAGTCTGTCCCAGTGGAAAATTCCACACGTTTAGAAAATACTGGTTCTGAAACGAACTAGTTCACCATGTGCCATGTTTTTGTTTTAATAAATACTGAATAATAATTCAATAAAATAAAACCCAACTGCTCACACAGCAGAGGAAGAGAGTTTCCCATTTTCTAGGTTCCTTGTTCAGTTCAAATCTCTGGCACCACCTCCCATACCACTGCCTCGTAGGAACCCAGTCCCAAACCCTCCTGGGTGACCAGATGGCCTCCCCATGCCTCACCTTGAAACACAAGGTCCTTGTGTAGTGAGCCCTTGCTCGAAAGGTTTTCTTTGCTTTGTCCACACGAGCCATGGTGTTCTCTCTCCAGCGACGTAATACATCCCTATAAGTACACAGGCCAGGGATGGGGGTGACACTAGTGTGGAGAGACACTGGGTGTTTCCATGACTCATTTCTGGTTATTCAGCCCACTCCTGAATCAAGAATGCCTTATGCCTGCGAACATGTTTCACTGACAGCTATGATGTTGACAAAGATGTGCGACACACAGTTGCTGAGCACCTGCTTGTGTGAGACACTGGGGACACCATGGCGAACAAGACCAAACACTGCATCCTCACCCATTTATGTGCTACGGAGAACACAGCTGTAACCAGGCTATGATAATACAGCTGACTCGTGCCGTGATCAGGGAGGTACAGAAAGACAAGGAACCTGGAGGAAGGGTACTGGAACCTCAGAGCCTTGCCTGGTGCTGAGTTAGTTCGGGGACTCCCTCTTTCTGCACTGCTCTGAGGAGCTGGGTAGGCACTTTAAGGGACTGTGAAGGAGGGACGGCACTGTTTAAAGTCCGCAAGGGGCACCACCCACTAGAATAATAGTGTGTGCTGAACAAATCAGAAGAAGGAAAAGACAGAGAGGAATGAGGGAGGCCTGCCAGGGAGGAATGAGTTTAGAGCTTGGCTTAGCAAGTGTTGGAGGATGGGCTCATGAGAGAGCTGGAGCAGTGAGAGTGACCTCCAAGGGCGGCGCGGATGCAGACGGTCCTAAAGGTGAAGAGATGACTCTGGAGAGTCAGTGAAAGGCCCAGACAGCCAAGGGGGTTGGCAACTAACTGGGAACTGAGAGGCAGCTTCTAGAGCAGGATAGGTGCTGAAATGGCCCCTTGAGAAGCTGAATCTTCCAGGTCTGAAATGGGGAGGGAAAAGTACTCAGAGAAGCAAGATAAGCAAGAGATCGCACAGACATCCAGGTGAGAGCTGCTTCCCAGAGGTCTTTGCTCTGCACACAGCTTGGATTCAAGACATAAGAGGTGAACCAGTAAATGGAGTGCTTGCTGTGAAAAAGCCAAAGCTATACTATGAATAGCACAAGGTAGCCAGCCAGGCCTGTCCTCTGCCTGGCCATGGATTAAACTCTAGAATCTGTTCCCCGATCCTCAGGCTGGGCCTGGGAGACGCTGGGAGACTCACCGTAGCAGCTGCCTCTTGTGCCGGCTCTCCCTGGCTGCCACCTCTTGTAGGACACTCCGTACCCGGCTCTGGTAGGTCTGCAGGAGACTAGGAAGACTGGAGGCTGCCCCTGGGACCACAGTGCTCCCTATTCCCAGATAGGCCTCAGAAGTACATTCTCAACAGAGACTACAATGCCCAGAGCTCACAAGAGAGTTGAGGGAGGCCAAGAGCCCTGAGGTCTAAGACCAGGAGACCATTCACACAACAGGGAGAGGACTGTCTTGTTAAGTCCTCACCTAATAAGTCAAACCACTGGATTCCTGGACGAGGCGCCATTTTGATGGTAAGGCTGGTGACCCCAGCTTGCACTTATTTTTCATTTTCTTGTTTGTGCTCTACTGAGCAAGGATGGAAGAATTTAACCCTGTGGCTGTAAGACCCAATTCCAGGGTACTTGCTCTGTTTGAAGCTGGTGAAACTACTCTGTTCTGAGAAGGGCATGAAGAACAAGGAAGAAACACAAAGTCTCCAGAACCCCGCCCCTCCCCGACCCGGCAAAGGCAAAGAGATTTGTAGGAAAGCAGTGGCTCCTACCTCCCAGGTCTGCAGTGCCCTGTGCAGCAAGATGTGCTGGTGGTGCAGGTCTGCTCGCATCAGCTTCTGTTGCTCAGCACCCCGCAGAGCCAGGCACTGTAGACAAAGGAGAGTGGCGGCCACCAAGGGCTGAGCGGGGCGGGCTCAGCTTTGCCTCCACTTACATGCAGTGTGGGTGAGCTTGGGTAAGGTACAAAACCTGGGAGCCCCAGCTTTCTCATTTATAAACAGGTATCTCTGGGGGTTTTGTGGGAATGGGGCAAGTGCCTTACTTAGGGTAAATGCTCCAGCAAGTTAGCATAAACATTTTTTACCCAGAGTAGGATGCCTATAAATGGTTAAGCCAGGAATTTTAGATTCAGTAAGCTTAGGTAAGAAACGCCTAGCACCTAAAAGAAGTTTTGAGCCAATCATCTCATGAAATCAGGTTAAAACTCTTCGTCTGCTGCCTGGCCTCTTCCCTCCACTCAGAGACAGGTGGTTTCTGAGGGACTGGGGAGGAGGCCGTATGTCTGCTTTGAGTCATGCTGACACACAGCTCCACTTGTCCACAAGCCACACATGGGTGGCACCTGTGCCAAAGACTTACCTCCCTCCACCTGTTCCAAGCCCAACGCAGGAGCTGTGCTGAGTGGAACTCTGCAGCCAGCACCATGCCCACCTTTCTGTGGGGAGAGAGTCAGAGCTCAGTGCTGCAGCCCAGGCCTGGCTAGGGCCCTCTCGATGGGCGTCCCTTTACAGTCCCTGGCTCCTATCTAGTGGTTCTTAAATATGGGAGCAAGTTAAGACCCTCTCAGAAGAGCTGCCAAAGGATGAGTTCACCCCCCAGAAAAGTGTGCATATAATCAAATTTTTATGAACAACCTCACAGGGCTTCAAGTACAATGGACACATACTCATGTGCAGGTGACTGAGGAAGAGGTTAAATGTGGCCAGAGTCTGAGAAGTAGGGAGCTCCTCAGAGCACAAAGTAGATAAAGAAAAGTGCCAAAGCAGGACAATGTCTGCAGTGGACACATGAGCCATCTGTCCATCTCTCCTGACCATATGCCACAGCCTGCCCCCGGGCACAGCTGCTGCTCCTGGGGAAGTGGGGTTAACTATCCCCAAATGGGCCAATTACTTCATTCCTTGGCCTTGGTCACTTTAAGGGGCACATCTGTCTCCAGTCAAGTTCCTGAGGATGGGAGTTCTCGGCGGTATCCCAAGATCCTCAACCCTGGTTTTGCTTAGATGGTTTCCGATTGAATTTCTGGAACTTAAAACCAGAGTCTAGGCTAACATGACCCTCTGGATGAGCACTCAAGAGCTGACAGTGCTGCTACTATGTCAAAACTGGTCTGAGATGGGAAAAGCTCCTGAGACAGAAGCGGCCACTCACTCTGATCTGAGCCCTCGGGCACTATCCCTCCAGACGCAGAAAGCCTTCCTGAGCTGCCTATGGCGGTGGTGGGCACAGGCCACTGCTTGCCATTGCCGCTCCTGGCGATGTGTTGCAGCCTGCTGCTCCCACATAGACCAGGACCTTCGCAGAAGCTGCCGCTCTGCATGAAGGACAGCCTGTGGCAGGATGGCAGGGAAAGAACAGAATGGGTAAAGGAGGGGGTACAGAAGCCAGAAAGAATCAACATGTCATAAATAATGACCAAGGCAAAAGAAATGGACATTCAGGAGCTAGCTGCCCTGGCCTAGAAGCCACCTATACAAAGCAAACAGATGCCCCAGACCCTGGCCCTGCCTTGTGAGTCCGGGACACAGGCAAGCCGTGCTTCAATGTGGGTTTGGATTCCAGGCGATGTCCTGAGGAGAGGACACAGTGACTGCAAAGGCTTGAAACAGGTCTTGCCCATCGCGGGCACCTCCTCAGGGAAAACCACTTACCATTCTTTCTGCCAAGCGGTTTTCTCGAAGCCGAAACATCTTCTGCCACCAAATAGCAAATACTTGCTTCTCTAATGTCTCCCTATAAAAAAATAATAGTAAAGCACTTAAAATGAAACAAAACAACTACAAAAGATTCAAAAGTTCCAAATAATTCGATTTTCTTCCTACACTGTTCTATTAAGAGACAAATAAGGTTGGATGGGGGAAAAGGAAAGGGGAGGGGAAGGAAAGCAGAAAACAATAGCCAAAAAACCCATAAACAACCCAATACTTTTCCAAGTTATTCCTAGTGTCAGCCAAGCACTCAGACAGTATGCAAAAGACTCAGACTTTGAGACCCCAGTTCTTCATCAATTCGACCTGAATTACCAACAATGCCCAACAATCATTAGTGAAAGCTATCCTAGCCCATGCAGATCAGCCAGGACACAAATCCTTGCAGGGAGTGGTTACAAACAGATGCCAGACCCCCAAGGCTGACTGAGAAGGTCTGAGGTTACCCTAGAAATAGTATGTAGAATAAGAGTTCCAAGTGAGGTAGACAGGGAGACATATTTGGGAACCACTGCTTTGTTACCTCTGCCTTAGCCTTCCTGCTCACCATAATGATGTCAAAACCTGCAAAAACGGGGTTGGGATAACTGGTCAACAGTCACCAGGGGCTGTGCACTGGCAAAGCCATGGGGCAAAATACATGAGGCAACTGTTTTCAGATCCTGGACAACAGGCAATTCAGATTGTGTTTCTTGAGAGATGGCAAACATATAAGGTGAGCCCCTTAGCGGCCCAGGCTTTCTGCCTGGAGCACTTTATGGACAGTGAGGGCAAGGCAGAGGAAGTCTCAGCAGAGCATGACAGCCTCACTAGCCTTAGGGAAAAGAGCCATGCCCTAACAATGCAGGAAAATTGAAAAAAGACCCACACAAAGAAAGAATAAAACCAGACTTGACAGGATCAACAAGAACCACCAGAACCGAAACCCACCACCTGCCAGAACAAAATGCAACAACACCCTTTCAAGGAAAAAGCTGTCAACAGAAACAATGACCTAAATGTTGGAATCAACAAAAACTTAAAAACAGCTCTAATAAATGAGTCTGAGTTCTTAAATGACAAGATGAACAAAATTAGTTACCAGACAGGGAAGCTCAGTGAAAAATAAAAACTACAAAAATGACTTTTTGGTTCCTCAAAAAGTTAAACATAGAATTACCATATGATCCAGTAATTCTATTCCTAGGTATATACTCAAAAGAATTGAAAGCAAGAACTCCACAGGAAGGGGACATGAAGAACTTTCTGGGCTAATGGACATGTTCTATATCTTGACTGGGGTTTGGTTATCCAGGAATGTAACTCATCAAACCGTTTACTTAACATCTCTGCCGTTAACAGTACATAAATTTAGTTCAGTTATTATTTTCCTGGAAGGTTAATAAACTATCATTTTTATCCATAATTCATGAGATTCTTCCATAAATTCTGTTCATATTCCTAAAACATTAAAATAAACCCTAAGAATTATGGAAAGAGAGAATACACATATTTATTTGGAACCCTGATATGCTGAACTCCAAACCAAACTTGTGAAAACTAATTTACCGTGAGTTACAATTCAATTCTAAGGGGGTTCAGGGGACAATGAATACTTTGTGCTGGGCACTCTGCTTGTATTTTACATGGATTATCCCACTTAGTTTCATGACAACTCTTTGAGATAAGGATTATTATCAATTCATCTCCATTTTACATTTGAGGAAACTGAGGCTAAGAAAGACTGAGTGGCTTGCCCAGGGTCACAGAGCTGGCAAGTGGCAGACTAAGGGTCTGAACTTGGGTCTGTCCAGCTTCCAAGGCAGGCTCTTATGAACCAGAGGGCAGAAACCTGAAAAACTAAGTTTTCTACAAAGAGCCAACTAAACCAAACAAGATAAAATCTAAACCAGGCTTTTGCAATCCTTCAAGTCTCCTGGCTACTCCCTGTCTCTAATTCATCCTCTAAGCTTTGTCTCAAGAGTATAGCCCACTCCACCAAATAATTCTTTCAGAAGATCCTCTTGGCTCTTTCTAAGGTACCCTCAATTTTTGGTCCCTGCGGCATGCCAAAATACAAAAAAGCAATAGAATCAATCATGACTTTATTTGTAAAGGAAACAAAAGGGTGTGTGTGTTTTAAGTAATGAAGCCATTTTTTGAATGAATCTTATATCAGACCTCACTACAGAAACTAGGTAAAAGCAAAGTCACTCTCTGTAGGACAAAAGGCGGAGAGGTAAATCTATCCCGTCAGCCACTATTCCCTATGACTGGCAACTAAAAACATGTCTTTGGACTTTGTGCTAAGGAGCCCCTAAGTTCTGGCTAATCTCCTGAGACAAGCATTTAGAGTCCTCCAAAGTCAAGATCACTGCAACTTCTCCCAATGTATGACCCTTTCTTCTTGTCTCACGGTCCTAAGTGGATATATACCATACTCAGGTCAATCTCCAAAACTGTCACTTTACTAGATGCATGCACCTGCTCAAACATCCATTATCTATCTATAGATCAGACGTCTCCTCAGTCTGGCTCTCCTCATCCTAAACACTCCCACCATCTATCTTCACCCCCTCAGCTCATAGCCAAGTCTCCTCCAGGTTCTACCCTAAGCACGAGCTCTGAGCTCTAGAAGAACTTGTAGCTGCCATAACTGAGGACACAAGGATCTATTCCCTTGAACTGTTCTTCAGTTGTTACTTGTGTAACAGTCTTATCTCCTCACAAAGATGTAAAGTTCCTACAAAGTCATTAAAAAGGTCTTCCCCCAGGGACTGTGGAATCAGGGAGACCTGAATTTAAACCCTGGCTCTGCTAATTACTGATTGTGTTACATTTATCACTTTGAACCTGTTCTCTCAGGACTGCTGTGAGAAGGAAATTATTAATGAAGATGATGATACCATAGGTAAGCGAGCCTATTTGTTTCCTTTCTCCCATCATTCCATGCCCACCACAGTGGCAGACACACAGTTAACGATTAATAATTTTTTTATTAGAGTTGTTTTATTTATAGTTTTGCAAAGCTGGATAACTTCAAATGATTAAAATCTTATGTTACACTTATACTAACGCTCATCTAATGACATGATTATTCCACTCCTGTCCTTAATTCTAGGTTTTCTCTTTTAAAAACCATTAATTTGTTATAATTTAGCACAGTAATTTTTATGTCATCTACTCTGCCACCTTGACTAGAACTCTATAGTGATTAATAATTTCTTCATTACCTTCCACCAACATGTAGTATGGACCTGCTATGGGGAAATTTGCCCCTGCGGGAGCTAAAATGATATAGCTCTGCTCCTTGCTTTTCTTAATTCTGTTGATGATGATAATTTCAAGACTTCAAAAAGGCATGTCTAGCAGAACTGGAACCAAGCATTTCAGGAAAATCGTACTCAAGAATGCTTGCCAAAGCAATACAAGGTCCACCCACACTTTGATCCAGAAAGCTAATGGGCAGCTTTAATGGAGCTCCCTGTGGCTTGTAATGAGGAAAGGGGCATAAAACCTAGGCTGTTTTGAAAGCATGTGCAATAAAGATGGACAAAAATTTTCCCAGGGGAAAATACTGGTTGTCTTCCTGCTAAATTAAATCAATGAGCCCACATTATTGAAAAACCAGGAGGAACCTGGGCCTAGGGGGCTGGGAGGCTGAAAAGCAAAAAAGTAAATGGCTATAAAGGTGGCAGAACTGGACCCAAGTAGCCTGCTCCAGTGCAGACAGGGGCCATAGAGCATACCTGTGAAAGCGCGCTGCTCTTGCATTAAAAACACTTTCTTGCTGGCGCCATCGCCAGAGTCTTTTCCATGCCCAGAAGGCCGCAGGCAAGGCTCTCCGCTGGAAGTGACTGTCAGCTCTGGCCTGCAACAGCTAAAGTGAAAGGATGAATGACCTTCATTTATACTTTACATTAAAAAAGAAAATGACCTTTCAGGGTCACGCTCTTGAGGAACGTTTGCTTTCTACGCAAAATTGAGAACAAGATCAAAGCATTATTTTTAATCTTTGTCATCATCATAGGCGAAAACTGAACTATAGGTAAAAATTTTTCACTTTAATTAAAAGTGGGTTAAGCATCTTTTCACATATTTATGTGTGTATGTATATTTATATTTATCTAATTTTTTTTCCTATGGCCTAAGTGTTCATATCCATTGCCTGTTTTAGTATGTCAGCATTTAACTCAATGATATATATGTCGGCTTTTTGAACCTTAAGAAATTTATTAGTCCTTTGTCATGTCTGTTATCAATATTGTTCCCACCCTGTAATAATATCTTTTGATTTTGTTTAAAATGTTTGTTTGTAATAGATTCTTTAAATTTTTATGTTATTCTAAGTCTACTACTATTTCACTGATATATCAGCAGGAAGACAAACAATTGACATAAGAATATATATACTTCCATAATCTGAAACCTGGTAGGGAAAAAACATGTATGCATGTGTGGCAATTTTTAAAACAGGACTACAAATTCTTTGATTCTCCTTCACTAAGAAGTGGTGTATGTTCTCTCCTTTTGAATCTGGGTAGGACAATGAATGCTTTGACCAAAAGAGTATGGTGAAAGTGACACTATGTGACTTCCAAGGCTAGGCCATAAAGGGTCATACAGCTTCTGTCTTGTTTACTGGAATACTCACTTTTGGAGCCCTCGACTGCAGCACAGGAGGCTACCATGCTGTGAGGAAGTTCAAGCCTCTTGAAGAGGCCACATGTAGGCACTCTGGTTAATAGTCCCAGTTGAGGCCAGTCTTCAAGTCATTCCAGCCCAGGAACCAGACATGTGAGTAAAGAAACTTCTAGATGATTCTAACTCCTTGCCATTAGAATCTTCCCAGCTGAGGCCCCAATAATCATGGAATAGAAACTAGTCATCTCTGCTATATCATGTTCCAATTTTTGACCCAGAGAACCCTTAAGCATAGTAAAATGGTTGTCCTGAGCTACTGAGTATGAGGCGATTTTTTTATACAGCAATAGACAACTGAACAGTATGCAAACGTGTGGGTGAATACATGGGTTCACACACTCCTACCCACACAGAGGAAAAAAGATACCAGGTTTACTTACCAAATGTCATCTTAAGAGGCGAGATGATGGGTGTTTTTAGTTTTTCTGCAGGCCTTTCTACACTTCCAAAATTTTCAATGTCTATATACTATTTTCTTTTTATTTTTATCATGGGCATTTTCAAATGTAAACAAAAGTAGAAGCCACAGTATAATGAATCCCCATGAACTTATTACTCAGCTTAACAATTAGCAAATATTATGCCATTCTTTACATATTACTTTTTAAAAATAAAGAAACCCATAATTAATATTTTATCTGTAAAAATAAATTAAAAAAATAAAAATAAAAAAGCTATATTTTTATCTGTTCCTGCAATACAAAGAACTGATGTGTTCCTTGGATATCTAAATGAAGAGATGAAATTCAGATTGTTAACTAAAGATTTAAAAAAAGTAATAACTAAGCAAGGCTCTTACTATTTTCCAGACCTTCTACTATGTAGGCCATGCTGACAGTATGACAGATAAGAGCACTGACCCCTGACCTTCTACCAATGCTGGGCCCCAGTGTCAAGAAGCTCTCTTTTGCCAGGATGGAACTAAAAGGGACCTTCTGCTTCTTTTCCACTTTGAATAAACACACCTGTCAACTCTGGCACTCACAACCTTTTTCTAATAGATCTCTTTACATTTTGTTGAGTTTGCATTAAATGAGCTTAAGAAATCAAGTGGCAGTGTTCTTTCAGAAATAGCCACCTAATCCAAAGGGACATCAAAGAGTGCAGCCATTCTAAGTATTTTCTAGGTATGGAAGGCAAGCATGACAAAAATAAGCTATGCCCTGGGCTAACTATTCAAACTCCAAGAACTGAGTCAATCCTTAGAGAATACTCTAAGCAATGAATGGCTGTTTGTTCTTTAGTTCACTCATTTATTCATTCATTTATCCAAATATTAGTCAGCACCTACCCTATGCCAACCACTATGTTGGGCTAAGGTGAAGAAAATAGGCTATATCCTCAAGAACCTCACAGCCTGGCAGGGAGAGAAGCCTGTAAACAACCATGAGATAAATACTTTGATGAAGATTCAGCTGGAATGGAGCTGTGGGAAGAGGTAACTCCTGAGCCGAAAGGGCAGCAAGGAATAGAGAAGTGCAGGTACAGTGAGAAGCAGGAGAGGACAGAATACACTCACGGAAGGACTGACAGCTTAACTGGTAAGGGTAAAATTGTGAAGGAACAGAGACAGTGGTAATAGGAAAGGGCAGAGAAAAAGAAAAGGACCAGCTCCCAAAGGAGTCTGTATGACTCACTAAAAATTTTGGATTCTCTCCCAAAACTATGGGGAATCAGCCAAAATCTTTAAATTTATATGTTAATACTCTAGCAGCAGATGGAAATGGGGATAGAGAGGGCAGCACAAAAATAACTGGGAGGAGTTTGGTCTGTGTCTTGCCTCATTTCACTGCCAGGCATGGCCAAAAAGAGGCAGGTGCAGCACTTCCAACCACAATGCCTATGTAGACATCAGTTGAACACATACCCTTGAGCCTGAACATGGCCTCAAAATCCTGCTCAGTTCAGCACTTTAGACAGCTACCCCTCATCATTAAAGCTGGCCTGAAAGGTCATACTAATTTGCCACCCTCAGCCTAAATAACAAGCCCTGTGAGAGGAGGAGCTTTGTCTGCTTTGTATCACAGCCATATCCTCAGTGCTTAACACAGTGTCTGAGGCATAGGAGCTGCTCAATAAGTCTTTCTTAAATGGAACGGAATCTCTCTTTCTTAATCTGCCTTTGTCAATTCGTCAGCCTGACCCTCATCTCCTCTCACATACTGTGGGTACCTGTGTCTCACACTATTTAGCACTGGAATACAGCACTTATGCTCTGCACCTTTCCTAAAATCTCCTAAAGGTCGCACTGGGGGATGGGCTGGTTAACTAATACAAGAAATTAATTTGAATAAAGGTGTGAACAGAATGAACTGGCTGATAAGAGTTCATCACTTTCAGAGAATATCTGCATTTTCATAGCAGATGAAGGAATGACTATTATGCATATTTCCTGACATTGCTAGAGGGGAAAATACTTTTGAGCTTTTTACAGCACCCTCTCTTCCAAATCTGAGCACCAATACCTTTTAGGCATAGGCCTTTTCCAAGAATCTTCCCAAAGCAAATGGATTCAAGAATGTAAACCAAAAAAGCAATCTGCTATGAAGTACTCCATACCTGCTTGTATCGCCTCTTCTGAGTATGCTGTAACCACAACTTGATACACTTGCATAGCAATGTTATTCTGAAATAAAACACAGAACACCAAGGTACTGCCCATTGCACTTTCAGATTTTAGGTTTTAAAATTTTTGTTTTGTTTTTAAGACAGGTAAATCTAGGTGTAGTTACATCTTTAGTGTTAAAGGCACCCCAGAGATTTCATTCTAGGAGAGAGGGAAATAAGAATTTGATATCTAACGTAAAATCTGTCAACCCTGATTTTGCACTGTGGGTTACTCCAAAACTTTGACAACTTTCTTATAAACCTAACTAGAGCACCGAGCACAGTGTCTCTGGAACTTAGATAATATGCATGAACCCCCCAAATATCCTTCTGGTTTTATGGCCAAATATTGAGGCTTGTTTATGACCACTCAGGTCTGAGACATGCTCCTTTCACACAGTGATTCTGAGACTGAGAACCACATTTCAGTTTTGTAAATCAGGATTTAGAATAATGGTAAGCCCCAGTAACTTCGAACAGAGTCAGTTAAATATTGGGATTCACACTCACTAATTAAATGACTAATCCTAAAAAATTGAGGACACTCTCTGCACCCTTCAAAACCAAGCCACAAATATTCACCTGACTTAAGCTTCCTCTTTAACAGTATCGCTGCATGAATTTGAAGACATGACCATCACTAAAGCCTGAAGGGCTGAGGCATTGAGCTAGCAGGCACACACTTTAAGTTACAGTGGTTAAGAACCAGTATGAACATCCTCAGCATACCTCTCCCCCGATCAACCAAAAGGAAAATGCAAGCTCAGGAACCACTGGCTTACAGCAGGGTCTTTCTGAATCTGCTGCAGTTAACACACGGAAGGGCAAGTGATCACTCCTGGAGAAATGTGAGTCAGTCACAATAGGTGTCTGGAAGGTGTAAGGGGAAAGCAGAGGCCCTACCTGTGGTGCTCCCAGGCAGCACGCAGTAAGGGGAGCTGCTCTCTTTCCTCCCTCTGCTCAATCCAAGCCTGCCAGAGCTTCCAGAACCTGCGTAGCAGCTAAAGCAAAATAGGAAGGAAATGGAAGTTTATTAGGGAAAAAGGTAAAATGATCTCTCTCAACCTATTAGCAAATTCTTACTCCAAAAGCAGGAATTAAGCAATATGGAGCACCCAGCATATAACAGGCTTGCAAAATAATTACGGCTAAACTATATGGAGCTATTCTGGGCCAACATAAAAAGCAAAAAGAAGGATCTTTCAGTCTATGAAAATTAGAAGTTATTCCTAACCTAGGCCTCATGGAAGACAATATCATTTTAGAAATTAAAAGTGATCTTACCACATATTACTGCCTATGAAGTAGTCTTGCCAAAAAATGTTTAACTTCAATCTAATCAAGCCCTCAGATCTAACTTCTAGTTTATAGGAACAACATTAAAAACAAGGAAGTCAAATGATATCAAAAGGAAACAGATAAATCGAGAATATGAAACACTGTACAAAATAACTGGTCTTTTTTTAAAAAAGTAAATGTCATTAAAAATATGTCTACATTATGATAAATGAAATCAGCCAGTCACAAAAGGGCTAAAACTGTCAATATGAGGTACCTAGAGTAGTCAAATTTATAGAGACGAAAAGGAGAATAGTGGTTGCCAGGGGCTGGGGAGAAGGAGAATGGGTAGTTACTGTTTAATGGATAAAGAGTTTCAGTTTTGCAAGATGAAAAAAATTCTGGAGATGGATAATGGTGATGGCTGTACAATAATGTGAATATAGTTAATGTCACTGAAATGTAGACTTAAAAAATGGTTAAGATGATAAATCTCGTTATGTGTATTATATCATAGTTAAACAATAAATATGTTAAACAAAAGAAGTCGGGGGGGGGGCAGAGGGATTGTTATTAAGAGCCTTAAGAGATATAACCAAATGTAGTAATCAATCCTTAATTGAACCCGGGTGTGAAAAAAAAAGCTTTAAAAGATTTTGAAGGCAACAGTGGAAAACTGAATATGGGCTGGGTACTGGATAATAATGAACTGGTATTCATTTTGTTAGGGATCATAATGATATTATGGTTATGTAAGAAAATGTTCTTTTTGGGTGATGCATGCTGAAATATTTGGATGTAAATGTCATGATCTGTAGTTAACTTTGAAATGATTCAGAAAAAAAGCAAATATTACCAATTGTTGAATTTAGATAGTAAGTACATAGTAGTTTATTACATTATTCTTTATATTTTCTATGTTTGAACATTTTCATAATTAAAAACAAAACAAAACAAAACACCATCCTTCTACGCCCAGAAACACAATCTGCATAGAACATTTGTTGCCCTCAGGTATATGAACCCCTGAAGAGAATAGACTTACAGTATAAATACAACCAAAGCCTCCTAGAGTATAGACTTAAAGTGTATTCCCTAGGTCAGGACTGGAATCTGCTGTCCCTGACCTTTGACTCAAATGTCAATTTTCTTAGCAAACAGATAAAAAACGGGCTTCAACAAGGCAAAAACAAGGGTTTCTCTATCAGCTAGTATGGATTGCTAAAGAAAATAGACCATAAAGTTTCAGAGTCTAAAGGTCTAGGGAGAAATCTGTAATCACAAAGGTTAAAAAGAGAATGGCCATCAGAAGAGGTCCCTTAATACAGAAGACGACCCTCACCGTGATGTCATGCTGCTGGTGAGCGAGATTCTTCCTTATTCGTTGGAGGTGGGCACGGGTCACATTGTCTTTTAGGGCTCTAAAGCAAAAGTGCTATGAAAAAAAGGATACAACCAGTATCAGTAGTATCTATAAAAGTAACAGCAGTGCCTGAATCAGGTGGCAAGCTCAGTCACAGCTATTCACAACTGTGCCCATGTCAATGAGAGTGTTACTCTGCTTTGAGTTTCAATTGGGATCCTGATACAAGCCAGGCCGTACAGTAGGCACTTAATAGCTGTCAAATCACCTCTTGCCATCCACAGATAATGCACAAACACACCACATCTGACTAGAAGAGGTCCCTTGATCCAGATGGGAACATTACAAAGATAAAATTTAACATCAACTTTGCCTCTCAGAAAAGAGAACTTTTAGCCTATGGTGTTTTGTTTTGTTTTACCACGTGCGGTCAACGTGTTTAACTGCACAATTATAAATGCAGTTTGTGAGAGCAAAACAGAAGAGAAGAAATACTTTGTGAGTACAGGGTCACAGTAGGGAAGGACATACACATGTGCCTCCATCAATAATGACTCACATGTGACCTAAGCAAAGCCCATCCCCCTACACTCTGTGCTTTGGTTTTCTGAGACAGAATTCTCAGGGATTCTCATACTGCGCTCTGTGGAACCACATAGGATACTAAAAGTATTGGTGAATAGAGGAAGAGCGGCCAGTAGAAGAGTGACTATTCCCCAGACCTTGTTTCATTCACATTGTCTCTACTTAGGTCAATTTCACAGACTAGGCTTCAGCCATGAAAAAGGCGGCCCGTCATGTAAAAAACCCCAGGATGAGATAATCTCTAAGGTTCCTTTAAGTTCCAAACCCCTCTGACCCCATACTATTACCATCTCAGCCAAAACGAAAATAGAGACACCCATAATGAAGGAAGGCTTCATGACTGAAGCTCACCATATGACCAGATACATATTATGGTGATGTAGGTGTGGGTCCCCCAAGAGTGGATGCCTGAGTAAGGCTGACAAGCTTACCAGCAAGCTACGCCTACAGTGCTCTTCTGCCACCTTCCACTGGGCAGCTTCTTCTGCACATAGCAGCACATCTGCCAGGAGTTAAGGCCTCTTGTCTCAACAAGGTTCCCCCCTCCACACAGTACAATCCTAGTGATTCCCTAGCTGCAGGGGATCACAAAATATGACAGGTAGGATGTCCACCTCTTTCTCCTCCTGATGACTCAAGGAAGAGTAGGCAAAGGTGAACCATGTGAGTTACTTCAAATACCTGGCCTTGCCTTTCCCCCAATGCTCATTTCATGAGGCAAAAATAGTTGAGATAAATTACCACCAATTGCAGTAAACATCTCAAAACTGCCATATCTAAAGCAGAACGTACCTTTTCTCCCACATTCTCTGACAGTCCAGTCAGATGTTTCAGCTAAAAACTCTGAAGTTATGGTAAGAACCTCCTCATATAACTGGTCTCCCTGTGTTAACTTCGCTCTTTCAATCTAGATTTAGTCTTTCTAAAGTACAAATCTGTTGCACAACTTCTCAAAAACTTCCAGAGGATCCCCAGTGCCATCAGGATAAAGCCCAAATTCCTAACCATTGCATACAAGGATCCCCAGCCTGCAACTGACTGCACTACCCTACTGCTAACCCTCATCCCTCAACTTACTGCTGACCCCGTTGCCATCCTTGCTTTTCCTCATCTATGCCTGTATAAATGCCATTCCTGCCACCTAAAACACCCTTCCAGATTTCTCCTGAGAAACTTGTCATCCCCTAAGATTTCAATTCCACTCACACATCACCTCCTAGGCTGAATTGCCACAGTAGCTCTCACAGGACTTGATACAAACCTTTATGACAGCACTATCACACCATACTATAAAGACCCATTTTCATTGTCTATTTTCTCCACTAGACAATGAACTACTGTTAGTCTTTGAGTTTTCCCATATTCCAAATCTTAGGCAGGAGTTTAAAACGAAGCAAGAGTTCAATGAACAAACAAATGCATGGCTGCACATCCCACGCAGTCTAGATCCTCACGCCTGGGCACATTCCGTGGTAGGGACAGTGATCAAGAACATGTGCACTGGAGTCAAAGCCTTACACTTAAAAAATCCTGGCTCTGTCAATGACTTGCTGTGAGTGTGAAAATCACTTAGCTCCTCTGAATCTGTTTCCTCATCTATAAAATGGAGATAGTGATACCCACTCCACAGAGTCACTATCAGGATTAAGGATAATGATGCATAATGCCTGCACGTAGTAAAAGCCCAATAAATGGAAGCTATGATCATAATGATAGGTCTGCCAAGAACAGATAGCTTTCTGAAACAGAAATGAAATAAAATGAATTTCTGAAGCAGAAACATTTATGGCTATTTCCACCATCTAGTGGGTAGAGAAAAGCTATGAAATAACACAAAATTCAGGATAGTGGGATTACCTCTGAGGAAGAGGAAAGGAATGCAATCAGGGAGGATCAGACAGGGGTGTTAGCAATGGGTACATAGGTGTTCATTTTATTATTCATTAAACTGTAAATGTATATTATACATACCATTTTGTGTGAATATTCCCAATTAAATAAAAATTTTAAAAAGAAGCCAACACAGATCAGGACTGTCAAACTGCTTAGCAATTGTTTCTCCTGTATCTCCTGACTCTTGTCTTACAGGCTGCTGAGCTCACACTGTCTTGGCTGAGGCGGTGGATAGGGCTGAGTGGCTGAAAAGGATACAGTGTTTCCAGTGAGTAAAGGCTCGACGCAACACCATCCTCCTGGCCAGTGCCTCCACCTGTGCCTGGTGGGTATACAAGCTCTCCCTCTGCTCCAAGGCCCACTGCCAATCACAAAAGTGTGTCTGGAGCACAGTGACTCGATGGAATTGCTCAGCCATCTCTGCAACAGAGAAAATAACTGAAGTATTGCCCACCTCCCCAAACGTTGGGCAATGAGCTGGAAGCATCTTTAAAACAAGCTAAAGTCCATTACTGGCAGACAGCAGATATTCAAGGCTGCTCTCACAAAGAATCTCAGAATAAACATTTTGTTTAAAAACATGGAGGGTTATTGAGAATCTATTAGCTACATCTCTTCTCTCCAAGGAAAGAGAAAAGGTCTGTAATTTTAGGGAGGAGAATGCTATAAAATCAATAATATCAAAACACTGAGGCTCCTAGTTACTGCTGGTGAGTAAGAATGGTGACTGCTGCTTTTAAAGAGTCAATTTTACTTTTGCCTCTTTACTGATGTCTCCCAGATAAGACTTTAAGGACTGAGTCAATGATATACAACTTAGCCAACATGCCGGCAAAGGCTTTTTTGAACTTTCAGTCAGGCTGATCCAAGCAGTCAGCTTCACCTCCTTTTAACACTAATTAGCTAATGGCCTGATGAGCTAAAGTCCAGGAAGCGGAAGGAAGTCGGTCCTGGAATTCGAATGCTGTAATAGAGGAGTGTTAGTCTTTAGCTCATCATGCTTAATAGCTTACTGCCTTCACCTTATAGGCTTGGACAACCAGATGTTGGTCCCCTGTTCACTATTCTTAACTTGACTCATTCAAATTCTCCCAAGAGACAGTGTTAGCAGCCTACAATAGGGGTCCCCAACCCCCGGGCCTCAGACCAGTACCAGTCCATGGTGTGTTAGGAAACAGGCCACACAGCAGGAGGTGAGCAGCAGGTAGACAAGAGAGCAAAGCTTCATCTGTATTTGTAGCCGCTCCCCAACGCTAGCATCACCGCCTCAGCTCCACCGCAGATCATCGGGCATTAGATTCTCATAAGAGCATTGCTCTCTGGTGCCAAAAAGGTTGGGGACCACTGGCCTGGAAGATATCTGCAGGGAGGCCTAGGTCGAAGCTGGAGAGCCCAACCCAGTGTCTAGAACAGTGCTTGAGTCACATCTGCATAGTCTTGAGAAACCAAAGAACGAAAGTACAAAGTACTTACAATAATGACCTATGTATTATTACTTCTGAACTCTCATTGGGAAATAAACCATTTGAACAGTGTTCAAAAAACTCATCATCATAAATCACGTGCATTTGCATTATTGGGGAGAAACAATCCAAATATCAACAGAAGAATGGCTAAACAGATTAAAGTAAGCCATCCTATAAAATACAATCTTTAAAAAAATAACATTTGTGAAGAATACTTAGACACAGGAAGGTGTTGGTTAGTTGTGTGAAAAAAAAGCAATATATAAAATTGTATGTATATTAATCATAATAATCACAGTAGTTACAGCATAATTAAAATCCTATTGAATAAAATAAATGCGTAGAAGGCCAGAATGGAAATAAATGTGTACCAAGGATGATGTATTTTCCTCCTTTATCTCCTTTTTTCCAAATTTGTGGCATAATATGGTTACATTTCTCCTCAATTAACTAGTACAACTGGCAGAAGGAGAGTGGAAATTGTGATTCAACCCTCTGTCTCTCAAGCCTGGGACATCTTGCTCACCATTCTGCTGTCTCTTCACTCTTCGGACCTGTAGGTATTTAAGCCAGGCCTTCAGGGATCTCCACTTTTGCCAGTGCTGATGATGTTTCACTGCAGAGATCACCTTCTGTCTCTCTCTGTGTACATGCAGGAGCTGTTCCTGCCACTGTGACCAAGCCTGAAAACCAGAGAAAAGACAATGACCAAAGGAGAGGCAGGGAAGCAGGGGTGAAGTAGGGATGAGAAAAAATAGACAGGCACACACACTAGAAAGGCTAAAATAAGAAACAAGGAAGTAGCAATCCCTAAGCAGGATCAAAAAGTATAGGAATTTGGGGTGAAAGGATCTTTAAAAAGTGCATTCTGCTTCCAGAAAGTAAGTTTTTTCTGGATTAAGAATAAAGAGAAATAAGAAAATCAATGAGTAGACAAGCAGCAGGGACAGTCCAAGGGGTGATATAATTAATTTAGATTTGGGATAGGTGAGGGTCTGCCTTTTCTTCCAAAGTGGGAGGAAGCCTATTGATAAGAGGACCTCTCTCAGACACATTAGTTTTCCGAAAGTATGCCTACAAAAATTGAGGGTCTACAAAAGGATTCCCTTAAGACTATCCAAAAACATGGATAGGAAAGTCTTCATGTACATTCAGCAATAGGCACTCTCTAGTTTGAAGATGACTGTCTCAAACAACGACTTCGTACCTTCTTAAAGTTGCAACACCTTTTTGCCTTTCCTTCAAGTTGAATATCATTCTTCCTATTTCACTAAGAAAATAAAAGCAATCATCAAGCTCCCCCTACTCTACCCACCCACGTGACTACAGGATATGCCTTCCCTCCTGGATAAACTGTTCATGCTTCCATCAAAGGCCACTCCTCCCCCACAATGGATACATCCCATCTTTTCTATCTCAAGTTTATCACTCTGGCAATTTCCCCCACTTCTGCAGCATTGATTTTCACTCTCTATTAGATTTTTTTTTAAATCAGCATATGAATGTGCTATTATTTCTCTCGGGCTAAAAAAGAACCCCTTCAGGGATGTGACAAACAAAAGCAACAAGTGACCTGAACCTGACACTAAAATGGTAACAATATACAGTTTGAATATAAACTATATTTTAGATATTACCATATTGATATTCAGTTTCTCGGATATGATAATGATATTGTGGTTATATAGGAGAACATTCTTATTTTTAGGAGATATAAACGTAAATATTTAGGGTAAACTCTGCAACTTTAAAGTGGCTCAGAAAATATATACCTAGAAAAAGCAAATGTAGTGAGATGTAAACAACAGTTAAACTAATGAAAAGTATACAGTATCTATCTTTCCTGTGATTTGGTATTTGTCAAAAATAAAAAGTTGGGGGGGAAAGATTATTGTCACAAAAATACTTCTAAAAAGGAATAAATCAGTAACTCTCAAACAACCAACACCCCTCTCCAGATCACACTTCACCATCCAGCTAACTACTCAAAATAGCTATTTTCTAATTTCTCCTCCCACACAGGCTTCCTTGATTCCTTTTTCCTCAGGCTTTCTGAAACTGCTCGTATCTAGTGAATGAGTGAATCTCCACATCTCAATCCAAAGGTGGAATCTCAGTCCTAGTTTTCCCTCAGCTGCCAGAAACTTCTGACATAGCTGATCATACCTTCCTTCACCTGACTCCTGGGATATTTCTCGGGTTTCTCCTTTGTTCCCACTGTTGATTCCCATCTCACAAACTCAGTCCTGGAACCTCTTCACTAGCTACTCACTCCTTGTGTGCTTTCATCCAGTCTCATAGCTTTAAATATCATCTGTATGCTGAGGACTCCCAAATTTACATCTCAGATCTGGACCCGTCCTCAATAGTCCACGCATACATATCCAGCTGCCTCCTTGACATCTCGTGGATACTCAAAAGGCCTGTCAGGCTGAAGACATGGAGCTGAGAATGGAGCACCTCCTAATCCTTCCCACAAACCTGTCTCTCCTCTGTCTTCCCCATTTCAGTAAATGGCAACTCCACCGTTCCAGTTACTTAGGTCAAAAACCTGGGAGTCATCTTGAACCCTCTTTGAAACTTCACTTATCTATCCATTAGCAAATCCTGTTGGCAATACCTTAAAAAAATATCCAGAATCCAACATCATCTTGCTATGATCCTTGTCAAAAATCTCACCTGGAATTTTATGATAGCTTCTTAACTGTTTTCTCTGCTTTTATCCTTGATCCCCTATGGTCTATTCTTAACCAGAGTGGTCCTTTCTCATTCAGTTTGATTGTTATATCACTTAAGTCTCTCCATTTTATGTGACAATTTCCCTCCCTGCCTTTTTTCTCTTTCATGCCACCAATTTGTTAGAGAAACCAGGTCGTTTATCCTATAAAATGTCCCACATTTCAGATTTGGCTGATTGTCACAAGTTTCCTTAAACTCGTTCCTCTGATCCCTGTATTTCTTCCCATGAACTGATTGTTAGATTCATGTTAGGCTTGGTTGGAGGCATGTTCAAATTTCTAGACAAGAACATTTCTCAAGTGGTGCTAAGTACTTCCCAGTATTCGTATCACGATGCACATCATGATTGGCTGCCACAGTTTTATCAGTGCCGAAACTGTTCCACAGTTCCAGATGGCATCAATCTAATCCCTCCATTATACTTCCCCCATCATTTTTTCACCTGGTGATTGCTGCCTAGATCCATTTTCTCATTAGAAGGTGGCAAAACAGTGACTTTCCCATTTCAGTGTTCTCTCATGTATTAACTGGAATTCTATAAAGAAGTCTACTCTCTCATTAACCCTCTGGTTTCTCAGAGGTTAGTTTGTACAGGAAAAAAAGGATATATGCTTGATTTTTACCTTCATTAATTTTCAAAGAAATGAGTTAATGCTCTAACAACCCAAAATTGTGACTGAGTTCCTTTTCTCATTATGAATGCATTAATTTTTATATATTTGATATGTTTTCAATCTATTATAGTCATTATTCTTTTTGATGCTCAAATTGTTCTATTTTAAGCCTATGGTAGTCCTGACACAACCGCATTAATCTTTGTTAATTTCCTCACTTTACAGCCACTATATTTTAGGATTATGATGTCTATTTCATGCTCTAGATATGGAATCAGCCATTTCTCAAAAAAAATCTCAGTTCTCTTTAGTGGAAAACAGACTTGGGTCACTGGAGATGCTAAATGCTATATTATTGCCACTGCTTCTAGGTCTTTTCAGTAAATAAAGTTAGAAACAGATCTTTTAGGTAAAAAAAAAATCTTAACACCATATTGATATTTACATTTCCAGTTTCAGATTACAGGGCTCTTATTTAATTTCTTTGATTTTATACCTGTAAACTTTTCTTTTACCCTGAAAAATTCTGATTCCTAATAACATTGCCATAGTTATTTGCTTTATCTTACAATGTAGCTATAATCATTTTAATGTAACAATTCCAGACGTGCTACTAACAATAAGACTACTGAACACAGTTTTAGATTTCTTAGCAGTTCTTTGTGTCCTTACATCCCACTAGGGACGAACAGTCAAAATATTATATTTTAAAGTTACTTGAAGTAATTATTTCTTCTGTATAGTCATTGCTACAAACTTGATATGTTTGCTTCAGTGTATTTTAAAATCCTAGGGATTGCTTTTTACCTTTTTTTGATTTGCTTTTTTAATTATATAAAAAAAACTACGTGGTTCTGAAGTTAAAAATATGTAACAAAGTAAGTTCAAAAAAATATTTTGTTCTCACACTGTTCTCTTCTTCTCTCTATAGGTACCTACCCATTTTTTGTTAGTTTTTTTGTTTATTTTTCCATTATTCTTGCAGACACAGACACACACACACACACACACACACACACACACACACACACACACCTCCCTTCCTTTCAAAAGGCAGCACACAGGACGTGGTTCTATAGTGTAGCAGTTAGCATGTCTGCTTTACACGCAGAAGGACCTGGGTTCACGCCCCAGTGGAGCCACAGCCCATGGTCTACAGCCATGCCACCTTGAACAAGCCCGATGTCTGATCTCGGAAGCTAAGCAGGGTCGGGCCTGGTTATTATTTGGATGGGAGACTGCTTAGGGAGACCATGTGCTGTAGGCATAAATAATAATAATAAAAGGCAGTACATAATAAACCAGAGGGATCCTATTAAGAGGTAAGTGTGATTATATCACTTCTTTGCTTATTCCACCTCCCCTGGAATAAGAGCCAAAGCCTTATGGGCATAGCCTGCAAAGCCTTCTAGTTTGCTTGGAAACCAGTAGGGTGTCCAAGAATTCAATTCAATTTTGACACTCTCTACCCAGAGACAACATCAGATATCAGATTCCACAGGCTAAGGGTTCTGTCCTGCAAGGCTGCCTTGTATCCCCCAACACACACGCTTTCATGCCAGCCTCCAGCCCAGGCTCTTACCTGTGTTTCTGACCCACTGGCCACTGACTGGAGGTTCCAAAGATCCCCCTCTAACTCAGAATGCCTATTGCAAGGTCAGGTTGTTACCTGTACTTCTGATGACTGGATATAAAGCAGAGGTTCCCACAACCACCTCCTTTAAGTTTAATTTGCTAGAACAGCTCAGAGAACTCAGATGGCTGGTTTATTATTAGAGGATGTAACTTAGGAACAGCCAGATGGAAGAGATACATAGTATGTGGGAAAGGGGCATGGGGCTTCCATCCCCTCTCCATACATGCCACTCTCCCCACATCTCTACATATTCACCAACCTGAAAGATCTCTTCATCCTTTTGGGTTTTTATCGAAGCGTCATTAAATAGTCATGATTGATTAAATCACTGACCATTGGCAACTGATTCAACCTCCAGCCTCTCTTCCCTCCCTAGAGGTGAGGGGTGGTGAGTGAAAGTTCCAACACTCTAATCTCACAGTTGGTTCCACTAGCAACCAACCCTTATTCTTAGATGCTTCAAAAAGTTACCTCATTAACATAACAAAAGATCCCTTTTTCCTACTCTCAACACTTAGAAAATTCTGGGAGTTCCAGGAGCTGTGAGCTAGGAATTGTGGATGACCCCATATACTCAAGAAATATATATTGGGTCATTTGAATGACCCAGAATATATTTCTTATATATCACAATATTACACCTTCTCATGCTCATCAATATCAAGAGATTTATCAAGTTTATGGATGAAATAACCATCATACACGTGACAATTTTCCTACTAGGCTTTGTTGTGGAACTTGAGAAGTAGACCCTAAAATTAATAAGAAAGAGTAAAGAAGAATAGCTGAGACAGTTTTAAAAAAGAACAGGAATAAAGAAGATCCATTTCCATATATAAAGACTTAGAGTTGTCCAATAAGATTAGGAGTGGTAATAAACAGTATTTACTGAGCATTTCCATATTCCAAGCATCACTCAAAGCATATTACAAGTATCATCACACTTATTCTTCAACAATCCTATTAGGTAGTTAGTAATATTATCTATTTACAAGTAAGAAATCCAAGGTACAGGGAGATTAAGTAACTCATTCAAAGGCACAAAGCTAATAGTTAACAAAGGCAGAATTTCCACCTTGGCAGTCTGACTAGAGAACCTTTGCTTTTTCTTTCCTGCCTCATTAAATCATAACTGATACAGTGTGGTATTGGCTGAGAGTAAGACAAACAGACCAATGGAATGGCGAGCCCAGAACATACCCGTGAATAAATGGGAACTTGCCCTATACTGGAGGTGGTTTAATAATAAGTATAAAAAAGATGAAGGATGGACCAATCAGTAAATAGTGCTGCAGCAATTAATTATCCATATGGAAAATGACAAACTAAAGCCCTGTTTCACACAGTTTATAAGTTAAACCCAATATGTATTAAAGATCAAGCCATAAAAGAATAAATTAGGCTACACTGAAATAATATCTGTATGAAAAAAGGCACCACAATACAAAAAATAAGCTATAAGACTGTAAGAAAGTGCCACAAAATACATAACAGTCAAAAGATTAGTAAGCAGAATCTACAACTCCATAAATCAGTAAGAAAAAGCCAAATAACTGAACAGAAAAAAAAAGAATGAGGGCTATAACAAGCTCAAAAGCAGAAACCCAAATAGCGAACAAGCCTCTGAAAAGATGCTGCTGAGCCAAATAAGGAATCAGTGAAATATCAATTAAAGCAACAATGAATTTATCATTCTACACACATCAAATTGGTGAAAATTACCAATCTGGCAATGCAAAATGCTGGTGAGGCACAAAGAAATGGGGACTGAAACTTTAGCATGTAAATTGGTACAGCACTCGAAAGCTATTGGGTGATACCTAATAAGGATGAAGAGATGAATACCCAATGATGCAACAATTTCACTTCTAGAAACCAGATGAGAGAAATTCTAAGACTCTTACACAAGAATATATGTTCAAGAATGCTCTCTGCAGCATTATGTGTAGCTGCAAAAAAGTAGAAGTAATCAACAGTCCATCAACAGTGATAAGTTGAGCCATATTATACATAGTTAATAGATCTATATGTATCAACATGAATAAGCTTCAAAAAAATACTGTTGCAAAAAAAAAGCAAGCTTCAAAGTAAATGTACAGTATGACAACATTCATAAGTTTCCTAACTACACAAAATCTTAACATTTATTCGTTATGGATCTGTATGCACACATTTTTACAAGTAAAAAGAATACAAGGGAATAACGATTTCAGTATCACAGTAGTGGCTATGGTTGAGAAGGGAAAGTGGCAGAAGGGAGAAAGAATAGGGGTTGAGTAGTGTCCATTTACCTTAAATTCTGGGGCAAGTATGGGAAATGCTAACACCTTTTAAATCTGGGTGGTAGGTACATGGATTATCTGTTAGTACAGTACATTTTTATAAATGTTTCATATTTAATGTTTCTATGTGTAAACTACACAAATTGAATTTTTAAAAACTTCACACATCTCATGATGTCTGTCCTATGTAGTTCAGAGACATGAGCTTTAAGAGAAATGACTTAAATATACGTCCTTGGTAAATCATATGATGCTTATCAGGTACAAGGCATTATTACTTATAATCTGCACCATAAAATCTGTGTCTTAGTATCTCACATAGCTTTTGGCCCATATCAATATTATCTTGATTACTTACATTTTTCATAGGATTTGATTCTGAATGACTTAGCTGTTTTATAGGTTAAATCCAACCTCAAACCATAAAAATCCGCTATGACTGAACATATTTAATCAAATTTGTTTTTGCAAGTTCTAAAGACAATTGTAAAAAGTGAATTCTAAAAGTGTTCTGAGATGTAGCAGCCATCAGTAGAATGAGTTTATAGGCTCCCAAACTGGTTATTTGAAAGGAAAGAAAACTTACAAAGTTGTAGTCCATCAGTGACAGAAAATCAGTCTCATTATGTTCCTATGTTTATAGCATTTTCACATTTGTCAATTCCATCTTCCTCCTGAGATTACAAGTCTATTAAGGACAATGCAGCATGACAGTTAAAAGAATGACTCTGCAGTCTTCCAGATGCTTGGGTTTAAATCCTGGCTCCAATATTTGCTAGGTGTACGACCCTTATTTAAGTTATTTAAACTTCCTAGTTTCCTCAATAATGAAATTTTTAATAAAGAATTATGAAATTTAAATGAGACAATGCATGTAAAGTACTTAGTCAGCAGCTAGCAGAAGACCACAACAAATGCCATTGCTGTTGCTGTGGCTGTTACTGTTACTACAACTGGAAAGACCTCTGATTCCTTGCTATTGCCTCAGAAGTTCTTATGAGTTCAGAAATCAACAAACTTTTTCTAAAAGGGCATAGAATAAACATTTTAGGCTTTGCAGGCCACCCATTCTCTGTTGCAACAACTCCACCATTGTAGCCTGAAAGCAGCCTTAGACAATACATGAATGAATAGGTATGACTGTGTCCCAATAAAATTTTATTTACAACAATTGACAGCAGGCCAAATATGACCTGTGAGCCAGTTTGCTTACCCCCTGATCTGTATGATTGTATATGCTATTTGCATGTGATCTCCATATACTAGATATACTTGCACGGACAATACAAAATGTTGTCAGAATAAAAAGATATTACTTTACTGGATTTCATTAACCAGTGTCATCATAATAGTAATAAAAAAAGATATTACTCCTACATATAGTAACAGGCACTTCTTTTTTTCTTCTTCCCTGTTCTATTCTCTTTGACTTAGCAGTTCTATAGACACAAAAAAGTGACAAATTCAGAGAGTCTATCAAAAGCCATAAGAGCTTCACCACAGTACAGATGTTAGGCCTTTTTACTGACCCAAAGCTACTCGCTTTCCCAAAAGAAACCTCTAAGATAAGCAAGATTATATGAAAAAAGAAGCCAGGTTTTCTTTCAGTCTTAGTTTCTTTTCTGTCCTCATTATTTTCTAATTTGCTGTAGGAAAACAATAATGAGTAAATAAAGAATATACTGTTTCTTTAAACATATTTATAACTAATTCATAAATCCCTTTCCAGCTCCACAATTAGCCATTCTCTACAAACCACTGATCACATCTAGCAGCCTCTGTCTGTTGAAGAGCCCAGAGCCCAACCTTTCAGGTTGCTTCTGCCCCTCCTCCCCGTCCTCAGTCCCCTAGCTGTAGGGAGGGGCCAGCAGAGAAGCATTACCATGATGGCTGGCCTTCTGCTTGGGAGTCTGACCTCACTCTCTGTGGCTGTGGGGCTTGACTTGACAACATGGACAGAGGACATGAAAACTCAAGTTTGCTGGACTCACCTGCAGCTGGAGACTCAGGGTCCTGTGCTTCATAGCTGAGGCACAGAGAGCATGGCCCATACGGATCTGTCCTAGTTGCCGCCTCCACTCACTCCACCACACCCTGTCAAAGAGCAAATTGAAATTGGAACCAGTCAGGAAAAAAAGCCACTCAGAAAAAAGAAGGGTAGTGAGAGCTCGGCCTCAGACCCTAACCTCAAACCCCTCTCCCTCATGGTGCCATCTCAAGACTGACATCTGTTAAGAGCCACTGCTAGACACCACAATCAAGAAACAGTCCTAGAGCTGCCAATTAAAGGTTGGAAACTGATGGTTCCTAAGGCCACATACAGCCTTCAGGACTATAATCATGCTGTTTGGCCTACACAGGTTTAAAAAATATATATGAATTATTGCCAAAATTTTAAAAATCAGGAGAATTCACAGAACAATCTACAAAAAAAGTGACTCTTAGATTTCCAGCCTTGATGGATCCCATCTTTTCCTACTGTCCTGGCCAGGTTTCATTTCAGTCTTGGTTTCTTATTTGCTATAGGAAAACAATAATGAGGAAATGAGAGTCTCCAACATCTATTTTACAAAAACACTTTGCTTGGTCACTCTAATCAAAATCTCTCTTCCCCCTAACCTAGGCCATGCTAGCTGCATCACTCACTTCAAAATCGCAAGCTATTTTGCATTATTATCTTTTTAAGCACTTAGGGAATCATACATAAATTCCCTGAATGCAGCCCTGGCACTCAATATAGTACCAAGAACATTTTGAGCCCTCAATATACATATATATTGAATAAATAAACTTAGGTAAAAATATCCCCTATAGACTATAGTAGAACTGCATACTTATTAAGCATTTTTAAATATTTACTGAATAACTTTTAAATAACTTCAAAAATAAGTAACTTCTTTATGTCCACTAATATTCAGGATACTATACTAAATACTTTACAGACATTACCTTATATGTATTTCCCATGATAAACTTGAAAGATACTTCAGTGTGCCTATTTCACAGATGAAGAAAGTGAGACTTAGAGAGGTAAAATGATGCAAAAATACATGCTGGAGCAGGGATCGGAACTCAAGTTAGTCTAGCTGCAAAGCCTGTGTTCTTATCCAGACTATATACAGGGCCTAGCTCTTTCAGGCCAGAACTGGGCTTTAAATAGTGTCCTGCTATTCAGGACACTAGAAGACCACTAGAGACAATATACAGTGGAATCAGTAGCATTATAAAGTAGTTCATTGTTACACGTATCTGGCTCTTGAAATGGACTAAATCATGTCCCTCCAATGTGCAGGAAATGCTGATGAGATGCAGTGCAGGGCAGCAGTTAAGAGTGTGGGCTTTGGCATCAGAAAAATGGGCAGGTGAGCCCTAGTTTTTGTTAATTACAACTTACATGAACCTAGGCAAGTTACTCAACCTTTCTGACACTCGTGTATCTTAATCTGTACAATAACAGCACTTATTTTATAGTTTATAGTTAGGATTAAATGAGACACTTTGCATTAAAAAAAATCATACACACAAACTTAACATAGGGTTTAGAACCTCAAATAGCATTACTTACGATTATGTGAAAACCTCATCTTATAGTTGAACAAGTTGTCAAAAAGCATTTATTAGGTATCAATAATGTTGGAAACTGTTTTAAAATGGGTTTTCATGCTGCTTTCCAGCAGCATAAAGCAAGGCTGAGGTAAGACAGCTGCTGATCTGTAGGGCAACTGAGCACACTCACCACAAAATACTCCGCTGCCTGAAATGCAGGGCGGTGGTCTGCATCTGAAGTTTGGTCCTCCGAAAAACCACATAGATCAACCAGGACTTCCAGGCCTGTCGCATCTTTTGCTTTGCATCTAGATGCACCAAAGAGATTTTCAAAAGGAGTATAGAGAGATGGATTACTCCGAGTTACAATAAAAGCTCATAGGCTCTCTGTAGTCATTCCTTCCTTGAATATCTAAATTTCTCCAGTCTTCAAATGCCCCCTGCTGGAAAGCTGTGAAGCTCCACAAAATTAATAAGGAGGCAAGTGCATATGAAAAATGGTTACATATGTGATGTTTCCAAAACGTTTAAAGGAAGATCAATACACCGCACTGTTCAGAAATCCTTTATTTTAAAAGTCCTTATTTTTTAAAGATAGACTATGCAATATTTACAGATGAAGTGATGAGAATAACAGGAAGCAAAGAAGTGAGACATGTGAGTTGATAATTGTTGAAGTTGGGTGGGTGCATGTGAAATGTGAAAGTTCATTATTCCATCTTCTCATTTTGTAGATATTCAAAAGTTTCTACAATACAAACTATAAAGAAGAAAAAATCATGTTATAAAACTTGCCGTTTGAAACAATAATTGTAAAGTAGCATAAGCAAGACAAAAGGGTACTAGCTATATCTGTCTGTATCCGTTTGAGAAGCACAATAAAAAGGACCAGTAACTATCCTGGAGGAAAGAAAATTTCCTAGATATGGAGGTACCAAGTTCCACAGGTGTCCCTTTGTGGTAAATTACACTTTCATTATGAAAGTCATCACTAATGAAGTAAATTTCTTTACTTTTTAGAATACAAAGGAGAAAATAATTATGTAAACCAGTAGTCCCCAAGCTTTTTGACATCAGGAACCGGTGCGCCTATGAGAATCTAATAACTGATAATCTGAGGGGGAGCTAATGTGGTGAGATTAGCACTGCGGAGTGGATGCAAATGCAGATGAAACTTCACTTGCTCATCTCACCCCCACTCACCTCCTGCTATACAGCCTAGTTTCTAACAGGCCATGGACTGGTACCGGTCCATGGCCTGGGGTTGGGGAACCCTGATGTAAACCATTTTCAAAGCAGTCTGCAAAATGTTGTCAGTAGCCCTAGAGCTATACTTTCTATATTTCATAGTTGACAAGTCAACTCAAAATATGAAGGAAAATTTATAAGCAGCTTCCTCGAGTCTACACTAGACCTCAGGAATCGGCACATCTCAGGTAAGGAGGACTAGTATGGTGCTACGGTTTAGAGTTTGGGCTTCCAAGTAAGACAAGCCAAGTTCGAATATTGACCTTGTCATTTATTAGCTAAGTAACTTCACACAAGTTCCTTAACTGTAAAATGGTGCCTCCCTTAGATGTATGTTTACAAAGAGTAAATGAGATTATCTACAAAAAGCGTCTCTAATAAATGAAAGCATGCAGACCAGGAATCTGAACTAACCATCTCTACCATGATTTTGATGACAATTTGAGAACCATTCTTCCTTAAGGCCTGTAAGTACCTGTAGGCTTTTATTTAACAGTGCATGATTGAATGGACACTCCCTGGAATCTGTGGACATAGCTTGAAACCACGTCATATGTTGGAAATAACTTTTTATCTTAAAAATCCAAGTATCTTTTCCTTCTACTCTGTAATATGGCTGTATTTATTATACTATAAACAACAATATAAGACAATAGAATACACATTCCTCAAGTAAATATGGAGTATTCACAAAATAGAACATTATCTGGCCTACAATATAAAACCTTAACAAATTTAAAGAACTTAAATCATACTAAGTCTAGTTCTCTGATTAGAATGAAATTTACTAGAAAATCAATACTAGAAAGATACTGGAAAATCCCAAATATTAGAACTAAACATATTTCTAAATAATCTTTGGGTCAAAAAGGAAGTCTTAAGGGAAATTAGAAAACATTTTTTACTAAATGAAAACAAAACTGCAAAATATTAAAATTTGTGGAATGCAGTTAAAGCAGTGCTTAAAGGAAACTGTATAGCAGCAAATGCATGTGTCAGCTTGCATCTCAAGAAACTAGAAAAAAGAAGAGCAAACTAAAACCAGACTTTGCAGAAGTTACATAATGATACAGGAGAACTCAAGGAACTTGAAACCAGAAAAACAATAGAAAATATAAAGGAATGTAAAACTTGATTATTTGAAAGATTGATAAAATTGATCAAGCTCTCACCAGACTGACCAAGAATAAAAGCCTGATCACACAAATTGCCAATATCAGGATTGAAAGAGGGGCTATTGCTACAGACCCTGCAGATACTAAAATTATAATGATGAAATACTTCAAATGATTCTATGCCCATAAATTCAACAACATATTTGGAATGGACCAATTCCTTGAAAGAAACAAACTTCCAAAACTCATTCAAGAAGAACTAGATAACCTGAATAGTTTTATATCTATTAAAAACTTGAATTCATTTGCAAGCAACACCTCTGATAAGGGCCTAATATCCAAAATATACAAAGAACTCATACTACTCAATAACAACAAAAAAACAAATGATCCAAACAAAAAATGGGCAGAGAACCTGAACAGACATTTCTCCCTAGAGGACATAGAAATAGCCAACAAATACATGAAAAGATGCTCAACATCGCTAGCTATTAGGGAAATGCAAATCAAAACCACAATGAGCTATCATCTCACACCTGTTAGAATAGCTATAATCAACAGGACAAGTAATAACAAATGTTGGAGAGGATGCAGAGAAAAAGGAACCCTCATACACTGCTGGTGGGACTGCAAATTGGTACAGCTACTATGGAAAACAATATGGAGGTTCCCCAAAAAACTAAGAATTGATCTACCATATGATCCAGCAATCCCTCTACTGGGTATTTACCCCAAAGACTTGAAAACTCATATCCAAAAAGATATTTACACACTGATGTTCACAGCAGCATTATTCACAGTGGCCAGGACATGGAAGCGACCAAACTGTCCTACAATAAATGATTAGATAAAGAAGCTGTGGTACATATATACAATGGAATATTACTAGCCATAAGAAGAGATAAAATACCTCCATTTGCAACAACCTGGATGGACCTCGAGATAATTATGCTAAGCGAAATAAGCCAAACAGAAAAAGTTGAAAATCACATGTTCTCACGTATATGTGGAATATAAATCTAAAAGCAACAAATGAGCAGGACAGGCAAACAGAGACTCATAGACATGGAATATAGACTAGTGGTTATCAGAGGACTATAGACTAGTGGTTACCAGTGGGGTGGGGTGGAGAGGGGAGGTAGATGGGGTAAAGGGGGTCAAATATAGGGTTTAGGGGGAGGATGAAGTGGGTAAAGGGAATCAAATATAT
>CM053510.1:94901221-94992860 GCA_028627145.1 Eidolon dupreanum | reverse complement strand
ATATAAATCTAAAAGCAACAAATGAGCAGGACAGGCAAACAGAGACTCATAGACATGGAATATAGACTAGTGGTTATCAGAGGACTATAGACTAGTGGTTACCAGTGGGGTGGGGTGGAGAGGGGAGGTAGATGGGGTAAAGGGGGTCAAATATAGGGTTTAGGGGGAGGATGAAGTGGGTAAAGGGAATCAAATATATGATAGCTGAAGGAAACTTGACTTTGGGTGGTAAACACAAAATAGAATATACAGATGTCAAATGATAATGTACACCTGAAAATTATATAATTGTATTAACCAATGTTAACTCAATAAACAATTAAAAATTAAAAAGAAAAAAACTTGAATTCAAAGTTTAAAACTCTCCAACAAAGAAAACTCCAGTCCCTGATAATCTATTTCACTAGAGAATTTACCAAACATTCAAGAAAGAGGTAATACCAATTTTACAAATCTCTCTTAGAAAACAGAAGAGCATGAAATACTTCCCAATTCTTTCTGTGAGGCCAGTATTTCCTTGAACCAGAACCAAAGAAAACTATAGACCAATATCCCTCATAAACATAGATGCAAAAACCCTCAACAAAATATTAGCAAACTGAACCCAGGAATATGTAAAGAATAGCATTAATCTGAGGAACGTAGGTTAATTCAAAATTCAAAAATCACTCTCTATAATTCACCATATTGACATACTTAAAAAAAAGGCCACATAATCATCTCAATAAATACAGAAAAACAATTTGACAAAATTCAATATTTATTAATAATAAAATGCTCAGAAAACTAGAAATAAAACTTCCTTAAGCTGATAAAAGACATCTATAAAAAACCTATAGCAAACATCATACTTAACGGTTAAAGACTGAATGAATGCTTTTCCCCTAAGATCAGGAATAAGACAAGGATGTCTATTCTCACCACTCCTATTCAATATATTGGAAGCCCTAGCACACGCAACAACAACAACAAAAAAATTAGAAAGGAAGGAATGAAACTGTCTCTGTTCACAGATGATTGTCTACAGAGAAAATCCCATGAAATCTATATAAAATCTCCTAGAATAAATGAATTTTAGTAAGGCTGCAGGATATTTGAGATCCATATGTAAAACCAGAGAACTTTTATTTGAAAACATAGGAGAAATCTTTGTGACTTTGGGTTAGGTAGAGTTCCTAGATATCAGAAACACAACCATAAAACAAAAAAAAGTGATAAAATGGACTTCATCAAAATTAAAAAGTTTTACTCTGCACAAAGGAAATTGTTGAGAATAAAAAGATATGCCACCAACTAAGAGAAAATATTTGCAAATTATGCTTTTGACAAGACTTGGAATCAGAATACACTAAAAAAAAAAAAAAACCCTCTCAAACTCAACAAGAACATATGCAGATGATCCAATTTATAAGGATAAAAATATCTTAAATAGACACTTCACCAAAGAAGATATATAAATAGCAAATAAGCACTGGAAAAGATATTCAACATTATTAATCATTAGGGAAATGCAAATTAAAACTTTGCAATGAGATACCTCTACGAAACTAGTAGTTAAATTTGTATTTTAACTGGCGATACTAAGTGCTGGTGGAGACGCAGAAAAAGAACACTCAAATTGCTGGTGAGAATACAAAATGATACAGTTGCTCTGGAAAACAGCTTGGCAGTTTCTAATAAAATTAAACATATACTTATATTAACTAGCAATCCTAGGCCTAGATTATCTAGCCAAGAGAAGTACTCACATAAGAACCATACAGGAATGCTTATAGCAACATTACTCATAATTGTCTAAAATTAAAAACCCAGATGTCCTTCAACTGGTGAGTGGATAAATAAACCTTGTTACATCCATACAATGGAGTACTTCTCAGCAATAAAAAGGAATGAACTACTGACAAATGCAACAACTTGGATGAATCTCATGTGCATTATGCTGAGTGAAAGAAGGCAGAGTCAAAAGGCCACATACTGGATGATTCCTTTTATATGATATTCTAGAAAAAGAAAACATACAGTGATAAAGAACTGATTGGTGATTGCCAAAAGTCAACCGTGCTAGAAGGTTAGCACGAGGGAATTTATCAGGAGCCATGGACTGTCCTGTCTCTTGACTGCGCTGGTGGTTACACGAGTATGCATTCCTCAAAACTCAAAGAACTGTAAACCAAAAAGAGTGACTCTTACTGTGTAAATTAAATAAACAATGAAACAATGTAGTTATTTACCAGTTACATATTGAAATAATGTATCCAGTATTATACCTAAGAGGCCTGGGTAAGAGGTTTTATACTTTGGGAACAGAGACAGAGAAAGGAAGAACCCACTGTGCTGGGGGAGATGAGGGAACTCTATATGGAAAGGAGACATTTAATACGGGCCTGATGAAGGCACTGCAGGGGTAAAAGTATAAAGATATGAAAGTGCACATCCATTGTGGCAAGGGTTTAGGGTGTATGGGAAGGTAGGGCAAGACAAGGAGTGTTGACTTTATTCTGTAAGCAAAGAGGAGACAAACGCATTTTTACGGACAAGAGTGACATAACCTTTTCTATCTTACCACTCTTGTAGCTATACATACACACTGAGAAGGGGGGAAAATAAATGCAAGGAGATGAGAGGTACTTATAACACTCTGGGGAAAAGATAAGGATTAATCTCAGTAGCAAAGAAAAGAGGATGAGTGCAAGTGACATCTCAGAGGGAGATCTTGTAAGAGTGGATAACTGAATGACATAAGGCATGAGGAATTCACAAGCCATTCCTATGTCAGGCTTCTCCTTTAGCTAGGAAAAGTAGGAGGAAGAGCAAGTCTAAATGGGGGCGAGCTGACAAACTGCATTTGTGACTTGCTAAGGTTAAGGTGCCAGCATTCATGTGGAATGGTTATGAGGCAGCTGATAATTCGGGTTGCACTGTCATTTTTGAAACTAGGTGTCTTTTTCACTTAGACTCCCCAAAGGTTTCTGGGCTTAACTCAGAGAAACCAGACAGGCCAGAGCTAAACTGGTCACAAGATCATTAAGGAGCAACCTGGGCAAAGCAAAGTGAGCACTGCAATTTGACACATGGCAGCAAGACAGACAACAGCTCCAGGTGTCATGGTAGAAACAGCCAGCACGCTGCACAAGCATGGAAGGAACAGCCAGCACACACAATCATGCTTAAATGAGTTGCAGGTGCCAAAACCATGCCATACGGAGAAAACTGTAGGGATGTGATCATGCAAGAGTCCTCACTTTGAGATCACAAATTCTGGAAAACATGAGAGGGACTCAAACAAATCTTAGAATTATTCTCTTCGAGACAATGTGCTTGTCCTTCCAAAGAGCTTCTGTAAAAATAAATGTGGACTTTCAGTAAACTAAGAAAAGAGGGGATTTTCCTCAGCTTGATTTAAAAAAATCTATAAAAAAAACCTGTATCATCCTTAATGGTAAGAAACTCAAAGCTTTCCAACTAAGATCAGGTACAAGACAAAGATATTCCCCCTGACCATTCCTTTTACACATGGTACTAAAAGTTCTAGCTAATGCAATAAGATAAGAAAAGGCAATAAAAGGTATACAGACTGGAAAAGGAAAAACATCTTTGTTTGCAGATGACATGATTACCTATGTGGCGATTCCAAAAGAATCAACAAAAACAAAAAAATGAATAAGTAATCCATAGCGAGGTTTCAAGATGCAAGGTAAATATACAAAAGTCAATTCTTTCCTATGTAACAGCAATGAACAAACAGTATTTGGAATTTAAAAATGCGATACCAATTACATTAATACCCCCCAAAAATGAAATACTTAGGTATAACTCTAACAAAATGTGTACAAGATCTGTATAAAGAAAACTGTAAAACTGTGATAAACAAAATCAAAGAAGTAAATAAAGATAGTCCATATTTATGGATAGAAAGACTCAATATTGTCATGGTGCCAGTTTTTCCCAACTTGATCTATAGACATGATGCAATATCATTTCAAATCCCAGCAAGTTATTTTGTGGATATCAACAAACTGATGCTAAAGTTTATATGGAGTCAAAAGACCTAGAATAACCAGTACAATGTTAAAAGGACAAAAGTGTTTGAAGACCGACACTACCTAACTTCAAGACTTACTGCAAAGCTACAGTAATCAAGACAGTGTGGTATCGGTAAAAGAATAAACAAATAGATCAATAGAACTAAGAATCCAGAAATATAGCTAAATAAATATCAGTTTATCTTAAAGCAGCAAAGGCAATACAATGCAGCAGTCTTTTTGATAAGTGGTTAAAGGAGAACTGAACACTTACATGCAAAAATATATATATAGACACAGACCTTATATCTTTCATAAAAATTAACTCAAAATGGCTCACAGACCTAAATGCAAATACAAAAATTTAATATTCCTAGACAATAACATAGGAGAAAACATAGATGACCTTGGCTATGGTGATGACTTTACAGGTATAACACCAAAAGTACTATCCATGAAAGAAAAAACTGATAAGCTGAACTTCACTGAAATTAAAAACTTCTGCTCTGCAAAAGCTCATGTCAAGAGAATGAGAAGATAAGCCACAGACTGGGAGAAAATATTTGCAAAAGGCACATCTGATAAAAGATTGTTATCCAAAATATACGAAGAACTTGTAAAACTCAACAGGAAAACAAACAACCCAGTTAAAAAATAGGCAAAAGACCTTAACAGACACCTCACCACAGAAGATACACCAGATGGCAAATAAGCATATGAAAAGATGCTCCACATAATATGCCATCAGGGAAATACAAATCAAAACAACAAGATACCACTATACACCTATTAGAATGACCAAAATCCAGAACACTGACAACACAAAATGCTGGCAAGGACGTGGAGCAACAGAAACTCTCATTCATTGCTGGTGGGAATGCAAAACAGTACAGCAACTTCGGAAGACAGTTTGGCGGTTTCTTACAAAACTAAACACACACTCTTACCAAATGATCCAGCAATCACAATCTTTAGTATTTACCCAAAGGAGCTGAAAATTATGTCCACACAAAAATGTGCACATGGATATTTATAGCAGCTTTATTCATAACTGCCCAAACTTGGAAGCAACCAATATGTCCTTCAGTAGATGAATAAACTGTGATGAATCCAGACAATGGAATATTATTCAGCACTAAAAAGAAATGAGCTATCCAGTCACTAAAGATAGGGAGGGACCTTAAGGGTATATTACAAGTGAAAAAATCCAATCTGAAAAAGCTACATACCATATGACCCCAACTATATGATTCTGGAAAAAATAGAACTATAGAGATAATAAAGAGATAAGTGGTTGCCAGGGGTTAGTGGGTGGATGAACTAAATAGGTGAGGCATGGAAGAATTTTAGGGCAGTGAAAACACTCTGTATGTTACCATAATGATGGATACATGTCATTATACATTTGTTCCACAGAATGAACAACACCAGGAATGAATCCTAATGTAAACTATGGACTTTGGGTGGTTACAATGTGTCAATGCAGGTTCATCGGTTGTAACAAATGTACCACTCTGGTGGAGGATAGAGGAAGCTATGTGTGGGGGCAGAAGGTATATGGGCAATTTGCTGTATCTTCACCTCAATTTTGCTGTGAACCTGAAACTGCTCCTAAAAAATAAAGTTTTTATGAAGAAAAAAAGTCAATGTGGACATTTTCTTTAGACAAGCACTTCCTCTTCTTACCATGATTCTCAGCTCTCATGTACTTGCTCCTCATCTCCTGCTGCTGATACACATAGATCTTCCATGTCTGGAACATCAGGTTATACAAGTAATATCTGAGGAGCCAAAAAAAACCTAAATGGCATTTCTTTAAAACAATTCATAATTTGATCAGTACTCAGGAGAAATTAACATGGACACTTATGATACAAAAAAGCCATATCTACATCCTAAGCTAAAATTTCATTTCCTACAGTCATGGTGAAACCTATTAGCCTTGACAGAGCATTTTCTCCACACCTTATAGTATCACTGAAGGAAAAAAAGGTTTGACTTCTTTGAGAATAACTTTACCTTCAGCATCCACAAAGCTGTGATGTTTGGAATGAGAGTCATATCCACATTACATAAAACTTTACTTCTTGAACTAAAACATGGTCAATGACACTTTTTCCTTTCTCTTTTCCTTCTTGACACATACACTAGACACATTAAGACCACCAGTCCCTCCATATTTTCACTACCCCATTTCCTAAGACTTGATTTCATACTCTATCAGCTTATGAGAATTATTCAACATGTCTATTTTATCTGAAATATACAAATCAGAACCCCTGCCCCAAAGAACCTAAATAAAGAAGTGATTATAATGAGAGTAAACACCATTTTAAACATATAATGTGTAAGATATATTGGGCACATATTTTCTTCTGCAATCAGTATAAATTAAAACAACTTTTGTCAAAGAACGGAATATTCTCAGAATTAGAAGTTATACAGACGTGAAAGTCAGGGAGAAAATCCTATTCAAATCATTAACATGACTAACACATAATGGTTACTTGAATTAAAGGAGTGTGCGTGCTCACATGCACATGTACTTGAATTTAATTTAGTATTTAATGTAATAATTTAGTATTTTAGTATTGTGATCTTGCTTACTCTAAAAAGAATTTGAAGAAAAACAAAATGATTCAGATCTTTTCTCCCTCTGACCAGAAACATGCCAACAAGTTACCAACATTTGGTAACATGTATCAGTATACTTGAAGTATCATAAATAAAATCTGACCTGTAGTGACAGTCAGCTCGAACACAGAGCTTCCACTCTCGATGGAAAACCCACCACTCTTCTTTCCATTCTTCAAAGACCTTTCGTAGTATTTTTCGCTCATAGTAAAACCTAAGACAATGAAAAAACCAGAAAGAGATATATGATGATGTTGGAGCCAATATCTATTCCCAAATCACAGTTTCATGTGGCTGTTGCTTTCTCATAAAATAGTGTGGCTCATTACTTGATAACACCAAAATAGATTAAAAACAGACATATTTTATTTTTTTCAGATCAAAATCACAAAGCTACTTAAACAAGAAATGAACTTTAAAATTTTTATACTACAGATCTTAACAATCAAAAATGTTAAAGTAAAATAAAAAGCTGACTTTTCAAATACCATAGTAAGCTGAGAATTTTATCATTCTGAATTTTTTTCACTCAGGTTAAATATTTCTGATTAGTAAAAAGTAGTAGCTCTCTTCTCATTTATACACACAGTTGAGTAAAAGTTATAAAATAAGCCAATGCCTAATGGTATTCCTAGTATGTAACAGGAATAGAGCATATTAGTTTAACTGAAATCTGGCCAGGAGTTATACAACAAATATTTAAAAAAAAAAAAAAAAGAATGATAAAGGTAATAAGGAAGAAAACAGAAGAGGCGTAACATCGTGTTGATGCTAACAAGGCACTGTCAAGATGATTCATAACTCAAGACACTGGTCCTGTCTGTTGCTTTGAATTTCTTTTCATGGTTCTACAGATTCTTAACATGTACCCCCCTCCTCACCTACTAACGTCTTCAAAAATCTGGCCTGTGAAGATCTACCTAGGGAAATTAATCTCACAATTAGTAATAATAAAAAAAGGAAACATTACAAATGCCATCAAAGAAGACAGGTTAAATTCAATCAATGCCATGCAATCATGTTTTTTTTTTTTTTTTTTTTTTTACAAAAGAAGTAGAGCTAAGGATACTGAAATGGAGAGATACCCAAAGTTATTAGGTAAAAAATTAAGTTATCTCACAGAATATACCATTTTAAAAAAATATTTTGTTGTATTTCTAGTACCTATATGTTAGAATTTTTAATACATACCCTATTTGTTATTTATAAAAATTCATGTCCACACATACATATTTTTACATATAAACACACGTGTACGGATCTAAATTATTATATTATGTATAAAAAGCCTGGAAAGATCTCCAGAATACCAAACTATTACCACTAGTTCTCTCTCAGGTTGGGATTATAAGAAACTAGTGTTTCCTATATTACACATTTCTGTTGTTTGAAAAATTTTTTAACAACAGCTTTTTAAATAATTTTTAAAAATTTTAATGGGAAAGAACTACTTCCATTTACACATGTACTTCCTTCCACCATCTACTATTTATTCATCTACCTCCTTCCTTTCCCAAAATCTCACTAAAGTAACAGTGAATACATTTCCAAAAGTGTAAGCCGACAAAGAATAAGAGCAAAATGATAAGAGATGTCAACAGATTTAGACGATGGAAAGTGGGCAGACAAGTAGCAACTGAATCAATAGCTCAGAGAAAGCAGAGAAATAAGTGCCTTGTGGTAGGGAAACCAAGAAGTAACCAGCTGGTAGCACAGAAAGGGGTGGGAACCAGAGACACTGGGAATGAGGGAATCTAGGGTGGAGATGAAACACAAGATTATTTGCAAGCCTGTGTGTAAGAAGCAGTTTGCCTCTGGATCTCATTATTCACCCAAACGGAAACTCAGGTTTATCTCTGGAGAGGATGAACCAAAGGAGCAATGGACTCTAGAATCCCAGGCAGAGCTCTGGAGAGAAATCTAAAACAAGAGTCTACTTAATGAACAGTGAGATCCACATTCCCTCTCTTCTGCTTGCAGCCAAGCTTAAACCACTGACACCCACCACCACCCTATCCCAGATAAAGTTTGGAAGTTCCTCTCCTTTGCGGAAAACTGATTAACCAAAGGGAAAAGGCTTTCAGATACTGACAGAAGGAAGTCCTCCAGTGAAAGCATCTGCTCTCTGCTTCAAAAGCCTAAAGTGAAGCCCTGGATGTACAAGTCTCTATGCATACATATAAAAGCTTCTAAAATTAGTGTTTTAGTGCCTAACTCAAATATGAACAGACAATAAAAGGATCTCTTGACATTTGAGAAAAGGTTTCAACATGAGACAGCAACCAAAAGCACACAAAAAGGCAGCTTAAAAGAAACAGATAATATGAGCAGAAAAAAAATATTGAAAACAAATTACTACATTATCCTTAAAAAATTATGAGCCTCCAGGATGCTATTAAAAAAAAATTCAGAGAACAAAAAAAAGCTCTTGAATATTAAAAATGACAGCATAAATGAAAAAAAGGTCCATAGACAGGTAAAACAAAAGCTGATTGGCTCTGCAGGGCACAATAAGGATTGTGGCTTTTACCCTTAGCAGGATGGGAAGCCACCTGAGGTCTGAGCAGAAGAGTGATATGACTTAACTCGGATTACCTGTTGAGAAGAAACTAACTAGAGGCAAGGCCAGAAGCAGGGGACCAGAGAGGAGGTTCATGGAGTCATTCAGGGGAGAGATAACAATGGCTTGGACCAGAAAGGTAGCACCTGGAGGTGCAAAAAAGGTTGGAGTCTGAATATATTTTGAAGATTGAATCAATATAATTTTGGCATTTAGTATTTTAAAAGAAGTCAAGGATGACTTCCAAGTTTCTGATCTGAGTCCTGGGGAGGTTGGGAGTTTCCTTTAACTGAGGGGAAGACTCAGCAGAGAAGTTTGTGGGGAAGATCTAGATTTCAGTTTTGAACATACTAAGCTATAACATCTATTAGGCAACAGTGGAACTGTCGTGTATGTAGTAGTTCAGAGTTCAAGGGAGAGGTCTGAGCTGGGTGTACATATTTGGGAATCATCATCAGATTTAATAAGATTGCCACCGTTGAGACACAGAAGCAGTACAAAGACTTGGTGTAGGGTATTTAGATGGGGTAGAACCAACAAAAGAGTCAGAAGAAGCAGTCAGAGAAGTAGAAGGAAAACCATGAGAGGATGGTAACCTGGAAGTGGCAAGAAAGGGCTTCCTGAAGAAGAATGGACTGTCTAATGCTTCTTGGTAGGTCAAATAAGAGGAAGTTTAAGAATTAACCAACAATTTTAGCAAATTTAGTGACCTTAATGAAAATAGTTTTGGTGGAGTGGTAGAATCTAAAGCCTTTGGGGATGGATTTATAAAGACTCCAAGAAGAGGTTTTGAAGACATTGAATATGGCCAGGAGATATGACGTAAAGGGGAGCAAAGAGATGGAGTGCTAGCTGCAGGACGAAGCAGGGTCAAAGAGAATTTTTTTTTTACGATGGGAAAAATAACTGCATTATACACTGGTACAGATGATCCAGTAAAAAGAGAAAAACTGATGATGCAAAAAGAGAAAAAAACTGCTGGGGTGATGGCCTTGAGTAGGCAAGAGGGGAATATAATACAAAAGTCAAGAGTTTTGCCACAATTGAGATGATGGACCTAACAGTAGGGAAAGCAGACTTTATGGTTAATAGATGCTGGCTCTGGGAAGATATAGTGGAGGGAGCTTGTGGAGGTCTCTTCTGCTGCTTCTGTTTTCTCAAGAAAACAGAAAACAAGGCCATTAGCTAAGAATGAGGAAGAAATATGAATTAATGCCATAAATGGACATGAACGTTTTATCTACTTCCCAAATTAGCCAAAAGCTTCTGTTCAGATCTTCTCTTCAGAAAAACAGGTGACTACCTCATATTTAAGACTACCTTGTATACAGATACGGACACATACTGTATTATTTTTGCCCTACTAATTAATTCAGTGGTCATTTTGGTTTGTTTGTTTGTTGTTTTTTAGGCGAGGCAACCCTTGGTTGACCTCACAGATTGCAAGGACCTTGTCAATTTACAATCCCTTATTTTTTTTTTATTTTATTTTTTATGCCTACAGCACCTGGTCTTCCTAGGTGGTCTCCCATCCAAGTACTAACCAGGCCAGACCCCGCTTAGCTTCTGAGATCAGACAGAATTGGGCTGGTTTAGTTTATTAATGACAAAGCAACTCCAGTGTATAAAAGTTAAAACATTCACCAAAAACATAAAGTAACATTCTATAGTTTCTGGTATGATACCATTCCCCTCTAAAATTCCTAAAAGTAAGAAATAATTCAATATGGAAAAAAATTAAAAAAAAAAAAAAAGCAAAGATCAATATGTCAACCCTCTTCAAAGTAACAAACAACCCACCTGATTTAAAAAAAGATTACAAGTTGAAAACAACCACTCCACTGCAAATTTCTAAGTCAATGAAAACACAGTATCAGAATTCTGGTGGTTGCTAAGAAAACAAATATTCTCCCTCTTATATTTTGCAATTTGAGAAATGGAGGCCCAAAGCCATAACTTATACCCAGATCACACAATTAGCTAGGGTCTGGGTTAGAACCAACACTCAGGTCTCCTAAATTCCAGTCCAATATTCTTTCCCCTATATCTTGCCACTACTCAAGAGCAAAGAAAGTAAAAAGAGAAAGTAAAGTGGTATGGCAGACATCAGTTACTAGCTAACCCAACACCCACTGCTAAGCCTCTGCTTCCTCACGGGAATACATTAATAGGCTAGAAAGGTTTCTTTCCCAGCCTCCTCTGTATTGAAAGGTGGCCAGTGAATAGTTCTTGCCAATGAGACAGAAGCAGAATGCAGCTGGGGGTTTCTAGAAAAGTTTTGCTTTCCTGATAAAGAGACAGATGGAATTGATACCACTCTTCCGCTCCTTCCTATGTAAAGCTAGAACAGTCATCTTGCAGCTACACAGTGTCATCTCTGAGGACAAAGGGCCAATATCTTAAGGATGCTGAACTAGTAAGGTACTAGAAGACTGAGTCTTTGATGGCATCACTGAACAACTGAACCAGCACCAATCTCCAGACTGCTTCTGGGAAAAAGCAAACCCCAATTTGTTTAAGCCACTGTCAGACTTTCCTTTCATAGTCATTTCTAACATAACCAGCATTTCTCAACTAATTGGAATATAAATAGATATTATTTGAAAAGAGGATTCCAGTTAATTGGTCAAATATAAGTTAATCAAATTAAGTAGGAAAAGAATTTGTAGAAGATAGTGGAGTCAGCAACATAGTTTTTCAATCTCTGAATCCCTATAAAACACAAAGAACAGCCATATGGCCAAACTAAAAACTCATGTATCAATTACAACAAAACTAGGTGACAAGATATCCCCATGAATCCAAAATGCAAGCAGGTGAGGACAAACCACCCACAGTCAAAAGATCTGCATAATTTTAACACTTCTACGTAAGGAGCAATGAGGTGGCATCTGAGGAATGTGAGAACTGGAGAACCCCAAAACAGCTAATAAGTAGTCACTAGAAAGTACAGAGGACCAACTGGAGACCCGTGCTAAAGCTGAGAGCTTTGTCCTCTCCAGTACCTGGGCTCACATAAGAACTGAAACAGCTAGAGCAGTCCAGCACCAGAGCCTCAAAACTGATGTGGCAAGCTCCCTTCTAGGACAGAACTTTATACTGAGGAGAAACCGCTGGGAATAGAACAGAAATTGAAAAGACACGACACCTAAGAGGAATCCTGTATGTCAACTGTAATTGAAAAATTAAAAATGAAAAACAACTGAATAGGAGAGGGACAATAGATTAAAAAAAAAAAAAAGATCAGACCAAGAGTGGTAGGGGAACAGAACCAGCATATTCTATAGAGTAAGCAATCATATCTATGAACACTATAAAAATGATATATATATGAGGGAGCTCTGTGTAATTAGGAAAGCTTAAATGAACCTTGCCTCACTCTAAAAGTTCAGAAAAATTAATTTCATATAAAACTGAACAACAGAAAAGTATTGAGGTCAAATCCTATAAAAAGTCATTGTATAAGAAAAAAAAAGGGAGAATAACATGCCTAGGGACAAAGAAAGTATGCCAGAAAGATGTGCCAGCAAAACAGAAAAACAAAACAAACTCTGTAACCTACTATCTAAAAATAAGCTAAAAGACCTTAAGAAAATAAATCCACACCTAGGCATATCATATTAAAACTTCAAAAAATATGACAAATGATGAATTCTTAAAAGTGACAATGAGACCAACAGCTTATAATAAAATATCTTCAAAGTACTGGGGGAAAAAATGGTAACCTAGACTTCTATACTCAGCGAAATATCATTCAAAAATGAAAATGAAATAAAAACATTGTGGACAGAATCTGAGAAATTCATCACAAGCAGATCTACTCTAAAGGAAATGTTCAGGGATGTTCTAATAATAGAAGGAAAATAATCACAGATGGAAACCTGAAAATGCAGAAAGAAAAAAAGAGCAACACAAAGGGTAAATATATGAATAATTTAAGTAAGTACTGGCTTTATAAAATGAAAACAATGTTTTATAAATTTTAAAATATTAAAATACATCACAATAAGGGCATATAAGTGAGGAGGGAGATAGGCAAAGTTAAAGTGTTCTAAGGACCCTGCCACATTTGGGAAGAGGGTAGAAGGACCAATTAACATCAGATTCCAAGGAAGATATACAGCAGTACCCCCTCATCCATAAGAGATACTTTTTGAAATCCCCAGTGGATGCCTAAATCGCATAGTCCTGAGCCCTATAAATGTTTTTTTCCTATACATACATATCTACGATAAGTTTAATTTATAAGTTAGGCAGAGTAAAATATTAATAATAATAGAACAATTATAACAATATACTGGTATAAAAATTATGTGAATGTGGTCTCTCTCTTCTTCCTTCTTCATGATATCGTGAAGATTTTTTCTCACCGTAGATCTTAGCAACCTCAGCATACAATTTTTTTCTTTCCTTATTAAGTCAAGGACTTTTACCTTTTCACTTAAAGGAAGCACTTTACAGCTTCTCTTTGGCATATCTGAATTGCCAAAGTAGCATCACTACACTTTACAGCTTCTCTTTGGCATATCTGAATTGCAAGAGTAGCATCACTACTCTTGCACTTTGGGGACATTATTAAGTAAAATAAGGGTTACCTGAACACAAGCACTGTGATACCCCAAGTGATCTGACAACTGACATAGCTACTAAATGACAATCAGGGCAGGTAGCATGGATACTCTAGACAAAGGGATGATTCACGTCCTAGGCAGGACAAAGTGGGATGGTGTGAGATTTTATCACACAACTCAGAAAGTGCAATTTAAAACTAATGAATTGTTTATTTCTGGAATTTTCCATTTAATATTTTCATACTGCAATTGACCACAAGTAACTGACACTGCAAAAAGCTAAACTGCAGATTAAGGGACTACTATATATATTCTTTAGGGCAGTCAGTAAAAGAATACAAGTATAACTTCTAAGTTAAAGGGAAAATTATATAAAATGTTCAACAGAATAAAAACAAAACAAAAACAAGAGACTTCCAATAATGGCAAACTAGGTAATTCAGATCAATTCTTCCACTGAGGACAAGAAAAGCAGGACAAGAAAAAATTATTTGAAGGCACTGAAGAGCTACCAAGGCAGTAACGAAGGACAGGGCCAAGGTACAGGAGAAGAAGGGAAAGCAGAGGTGAACCTAACATTTGTAGCTAGAATAGGCTGTTGCCACACTGGGAGCTTCGATGGTGAAGACACACAAAGAGGATGGGAACAAGAAGGCCCCCTACAAGGTAGATTAGGAAAAGATTTCAGAAAACACACAAAGGCCAAATTTGCTTGAAAGACCTTGAATCAAGACACCTTGGGAAATGTTCCAGACTAGGAAGGCCAGACTCAGAAAAATGAAACAGGAAAGGCTGTAGTAAGGGGAGAGGGAAGGTAGTAAGAACACATAACATTTCAGTTTTTTAAATATGCTTACGTTCTTATGTTTCTCCCTCTGAAACATACCCTACACTGGGCCCCTTCTCTCCATCCCCACTACCTCCTGCACAGTGTCCCTAGGCCCCCTAGCTCCCCCTTGCAGTCTACTCAGGGCACTGCAACTAAAACTTAACCAAAACTGGAGTCAGTGAATGGCGGCTTATACCAGGTGAAGCTATGGCAGAGGGACTTTATCTTGACTAAAATTTCATTTCTATTACCAATGCCAACTTTCTCCCCAAGTTCTGCCCTACGAACAAGTCAATTTGACCATCTTGCCACTAACCTGAAAGAGCTCATTTACTTCTTCTGGGCAAATACATTTTTTCCCAGAGGGTCTTAACTGTCCTGGTTTACTTATGATTCCTTCATACTTATCCAAACTAATATGTGTTAAATTACCATATTATATGCTACTGGAGGCAGGGAGAGGGGTTGGGGAGGAATGTTAAACATGTCATAATAAAGGTTATATAAAGGCTTAAAACAGAACAAAAACCCAGAACTAACTCAGTAGAAGTTTAGTGTTCTGAGCTAATACTACCTGGCTTTAGAGGGAAATACTCTTCCAAAAGTCTTTCGAATCCACAAATACAAGAACTTTCTGGCCACACATCTGAAAGAAGAAAGGATATATACATTTTAAAACTTAATTTGGCTTATGTCATCAGTTTTCTGTAAAGGAGAGGGAAACTCTAAGGTCCCAGGGGGAGAGATGCTAGTATAAGTCAAAAGGTGAATCACAGCTAATTTTGCATTGCAGAGCATAACATATGACAGAGATATAAAGTTAAAATCAAGATTAAAATATTTTTAAAAATATTTCGAATATCAAGTATTTTGTCAAGGAAAGCTTCAGAGTTGGGGAAAAGAAAGTACATAGTAATGTTTTTGTTCATACTATTCTTCCTGCCTAAAACACCTGGCAAATGCCCACTTACCCATCTAGAATCATCTTTAATACTTGCTCCTATGTGACGCCCTACTGGATGTTCCCCAAACCAAACAGAGTAGCTTTGCACTCTCAACTACACCGTTCCAACCCTTAGGGTAACATCATGACGCCAAATCACAATCACTGGCATGTAGGGTGCCTGCTGTTTCCTCTGCACTATGAGCCCCCGAGAGCAGGAACCATGTCTTACGCTATCCCCAGAACTTAGCATAGTCCTGGAACACACACAAAAAAAGTTGTTTGTCTTGGCCAGTTACTCTCTAGGTTTGGCTGGGAACGCTCTTCTTCCTCCCATCCCTTCTTATTCTTACATTATCCTTCGGGATTCCGCTTCAACTCCACTTCCTCCAGCAAGGCACAGCTGGCTACTCTGGCGTGGCCATCCTTGCCACATGGGCCTGTGGTACCACATCCTCTCCTTTTACTGTACTTACCATACTTTGTTGTTGTGGCTTGTTTAACAGTCTGTCAAGCCTACCTGATTTTAAGCTTTCATGAGGTCACGGACCAGGAATGTCTTATTCACTTTGCTCAGCATCTAACACAACACCTGGCCTAGCAGGGACATGATAAATTTTAATGAATGCATAAATGGATGCCTTTAGACCTAATTAAAAGAAAATAATCATTTTTCTTGGACTATGTTTAGACTTTTTCTGGAAGATTATAGCTTACAATTGTGAGGTACAACTAGAGAATGTGAATGAAAAGGACACTCAGTGACAGATTTTATGTCTGCAGGGTCCTAACCATTCTTTTCTTCTGAACATTCTACCATGAGGAGCAGGCGTCAAGGTATCCAACTAATTGAGATAGGAGAATAAGAATGATCACCTCTTTTTAACCAAAAAGGGAGAATGGAAAAGTCACTGCAGGCAGGTGACCACTTGTAAGCTCACCTGATGCGCAATTCTCTTAACCGACCCCTCTGGGTCCAAGCATGTGAGGCATGGTACTGCACTGGATGACGGGCACGAGGTATCTCACTCCGGATCCCAGAGAAGGCAGAAGACTTCCTGTTGGACAATATCTTTGGAGAATAAAGTTTCTTAGCAGCACCATCTCTAAAAGACCTTAAATTTGAGAAGTAAGGGGAAAAGGACAGAATCAAATTATCTCTGCATATGATGCAAATACCTTTTAACATACAAGCTAAATTAGATAAGCTCATTAAGACAGACTGATAATAACTATGCTTCAAGGACAATAAGCAGCCCAATCTCTGATAGAAATACCTGCCAGCCTCAGAAAGTAGGTACTGCTGAGATGGCTCTAGGCAGTAACTACAGAGCAAGAGGGTACCTGGATTCATTAGTCCTAACATTTTAATGTGTCATTTTAAGGGTAATCAACAAATTAGAAAGATTCCTTTATATAAAAACAATTAGGAATGATTTTTAGGTAATGTGACTTTTATATCAATATGAAACCACATACTTTTACTAAGCAGTAAATTTTTTACTTTTAATTCCATTTTCGAAACATTACTAGGATGAATCATGATAGAAAAAAAAATGTATGGCAGAGCTCTGCCTGCAGGAAATACCTAGAAACAATGACATCCCATTAGCAATGACCATATCTAGGACTTAAATCTTGTTTATTATAAAGTACCATTCCCTATTAAATGAAACCAGAGCTCCTTGGAGATATGGCTAAATTTCAGGTCTGGAACAAGAAAAATACAAGGTAAGCCTGGAATATCTTCTTGGATCAGAAAATAAAGAACCATTCAAAGAATGATGAGAGCCTGTCAAAAGGACACAGGAGCGAGGAGGAGAAAAATATGACGTAGATGATAGAGCCTCTGTTCATCCCTATGGCGACCAAATCAAAGTTGTGATGGAAACAAGGAGCAGCAGCAAGGAAAAATCACCTGGGATCTAAATAAACAAGCCATACAACTAGGGAGAAATCTAAGAAATCACCCTGCAATGGCAGAAGGTAGGACAGGGTGAGGATGCGGGGCTGCTGGTCCCAAGCAGCTGAAAGAGATGGAGGCTGAGGCAGTGGCAGATGCCTCTTAAAAGGGCGGGGTCCGCGAGCAGATTTTCCTGGTGACAGACCTGCTCGCTCTGAGTGCCAGTGTTCCTTCAACTGTGCACAGGGGGCATGAGGAACTTACAGGGAGATATTGCCGGAGTGAGGGCCGAGGCGAGACTTGCTCTGTACAGAAATGCCAGTGGTATCCATTGTTCTCTGTTGAGCCCTTCCCCCTATCAGTGTGCCGCCACAGCACCGCCACAGCTGTGACGTCATCAAACTGGATAATAGAGGTTGCTCAGCCTAGAGGATTCCCTGAAACCCCGCCTCCCCCAACTCGGGCCCCACCCAAGCCACATCCAGGTATATCCTCAGTAAGTCAAGTGTTTCATCCTGAGCAGCGCTTAGACTCCCACTGGAGGCAGCCTCAGTTTCTGGTGTGGCCTTTTGAGGTAACTATAAGTACAGCATCTGTCGATTGCTTGCTGAATCTTGATAGGTGGCCCCGGAGGGGTAGATGCTTGGGCTAAATTTGTCCTGCAGCCGAACCCCTCTCAGGACTGTGCCACTGGACACCTACGTCACAAATCCATACTAATAAGACTGGGAGAATTAAGGGCTTTGCTTAGTACATAGAAACAGACACAGAAAGATAGCCAAAATGGGAAGACAAAGAAGCAGAAACCACATGAGAGAACAGAACACAGATCCAGATATAATGGAGTCAAGTAATCTAACAGATGTAGAGTTCAAAACACTGTTTATAAAGATGCTCAGTAAACTTTTGGGAAATGTAGAGAACTCCAACAAAGAGATAAAAATGGAAATGGAGATTATAAGAGGGAACCAGTCTGAAATGGAGAACACATTATCTGAGATGAGAAGTGTATTAAATGGAATAAACAATGGAATAAACAAAGTGTATAAAGAAGAAGATCACATGCTTTATCCAGAGGACAGAAAAGCCAATCAGGACACTCAAATGGAATGGCAAGAAAAAAGATGCCAAGACTATAAAGATGATTTAAGGAGGATATGGGACACTATTAAAGCTCCAAATATTCATCTGATTGGCGTAAGTGAAGAAAATCAAGATGCTAAACAGCTGTTTGAAGAAATACTGATGGAAAACTTCCCTAACTTGGTGAAGGAAATGGACATAAAACCCCAGGAAGCTCAGAGGATTCCAAAAATCAGGGATCCAAAGAAGCCCACACTAAGACACATCATAATTAAAATGCCAAAGGTAAAATGCAAAGAAAGAATTTTAAAAGCTGCAAGAGAAAAACAAATAATTACATATAATGATACGACTGGCAGCTGATTTCTCAAGAGAAACTATGCAGGACAGAAGTGCTTGGCAAAAAGTATTTGAAAGGATGAAGACTCAGGATCTACAACCAAGAATAATTTATTCAGCAAAGCTATCATTTAGAGTTGAAGGACAGATAAAGAGCTTCTCAAACAAAAATAAACTGAAGGAATTTATCACCACCAAGCCAGAATTATAGGAAATGTTGGAGGGACTTCTTTAAGAGGAGAAAAAATGTATCAAAAACAGGAATAAAGAATGGTAACAACTACATTCCTATCAATAAGTACCTTAAATGGAAAAGAATTAAGTGCTCCAGTCAAGAGATGGAGTGGCTGAAAGGATAAGAAAACAAGACCCCTACATATGAAAAGGAAAGGGATGGAAAAAAGATATTGCTGTGATGAACTTAAAAGGTATTTAAGTCAGACAGAGAAAGATAAACACTATATGATTTCACTTATATGCGAAATTTAAGGAATAAAAAGAACAAACTAATCAAAGACAGACTCAGAAACATAGTGGACATTTGGTGACGGACAAAGGGGAGGGGAGTGTAGGGGGCTGGGAGAATGGGGTGAAGGGTTAAAGAAGTACAAATTAGTAGCTGATGGATGGTCAGAGGGATGGGAAGCACAGCGTAAGGAATGCAATTAGCATTAATACATTGGCTAGGTGGAGGGTCAGGGGAGGGAGGGAGTAATTGGGGGGAATCATTTTACTAACTATATAGATGTCTAACCAATGTACAGTATACTTGAACTAATTAAAATTTAAAAAATAAAGTTAAAAAGCATCATAAAATCAATGAATCAGCAAAAAAATACATACATACATACATATATATATATATAAAACTAGACTTATTGTGTGATTATGTCAAGTAGACTAATATAATAGACTATGTTAACTAGACTCATTTGGTAATCATTTAACTATAAACAAATATTGAATCATCATGTTGTACACTTGAAGCTAATGTTATATGTCTATTATAGGTCAATAAAAAATAATAGAATAAAATAAAAATAAATAAAAAATAGATATCAAGGGGAAAAAAATAAAAAGACACAGGAGCCAGCCTGGAAGGGCTCCCACTGGTCAAATCTGGGACAATAGATGAAAACCCACTGAATAAAATAGGAACCCATAAATCCATACTGATATAAATAAATAAATAAACACACACAGGAGGATGGAAAGCTCTACTTTACAGTATTATGCCAACTAACAAACTCAGAAGGAATGAGAGAATTAGAAAAGCATCATTTAAGAACCATCATAGTGTTAATTGATTCAGACAAGAGTCATCAATGATGCAAAAACAAGTGGGTGCTAGTTTGATAAGGAACACAATATTAATGTAGTTTCAAAAAGTATCTGCCCACAAAATACTTATTCATTACTTTATAGTGAAGAAGTCTGGCAGACATCTTAACCAAGTGATAAAAGTTAACATCACATCAATGGTAATGAGACCAAATCAACATAATGTGTCTCCTGATATTGATGCAATGAGAAGAACACGGCAACACTTCTATGATATTCCTGCCAAAAATGCAAAACCTGCATTGAACTGTGAAGAAACACTGAACAAACTCAAATTGAGAAATATTTGTACAATGTTAAGTGGTCTGAACTCCTCAAAACTGTTTAGGTCATGAGAGATAAGGAAAGACTGAGAAGGAGTTCCAAATTAAAGGAAAGAAAAAGGACAAAATGCAATATGTGATCCTGGAGCAGAAAGGATAGGAATAAAAAGGGAAGTTTTTCTTATATTTTATTGTTTTCTTTTTGCTATAAATAACGTTTTGGGGACAATTGGCCTCAATTTACTCTCGAAAGGTTTAGGGCAAAATATAGATACAGATATATAGGCATATATATACCTATATCTATATATAGAGAGATATAACTGATTCTCATTATTTGCAGTAATTATGTTCTATAAGGTCAAATAAACACTGAATTAGTGAATATATCTATTATGTCTCTATAGAGGTTAGGTTCCCACAACCTTCAAAAATATTTCCATCAACCAATCAATACATAACCTTGTTTCATGTGTACTTCTGTTTAAAGACATCTTAAAAAATAAAAATAAAAAATAAAGACATCTTATTTAATACATATTAATTCATTACATAATACACAATACACGTTAATATATATAATTCACTAACACTGAACTCACAGCCAACAGCATTATAACTCATGCCTGAACAAAGTTTACCTAACGTACTTTCTCCAGATGATATATCACAGCTTTCTTGAGTTTGGGAGCACTAGACAGCACTTCAGTACTGTGCATATGGGCCATTTTAAACAGCAAAATCATCAACAAAATGCACAAAACTGTGAAAATATGGCACTACATAAAATGCAAAAATGACACTTGTTTACAGTATGAGAGCTGAAACAGGAAGACAGAGCACTCACTGCTTTGTTTCATCTGAGCTGGGAACATGTGCACTGGGTGACTAAAATTTTTTACCCCTTTGCACATGCCTGCAAATGACGTGAAAATGCTGAGAGACAGACAGACAGAGAAAGATAGACAGACAAATGAGGTAAAATGTTAACAGTAGGAGAATCTAGGAGAAGCAAGGTATATAGTTCTTTGTCATATTCTTGCAACTTTGTTTGAAATTATTTCAAAATAAAAGGTTAACAAAAGTTTTTGAAAATAAATAAGGCTTTCATCCCACTCACTTTAAAATAAAGAGGCCCGAGAACGTTAAAAGCCTGGGAGAGTACCCATATGAAGCCCTGCTATATAACCAAACAGGTAGTCTGCACTGAACAGACCTAGAAGTCCAAGCCTAAAGTCATCCTTGTTGCCATTGCCCTCTCCTTTCATCAGTCTCTCTGGGCTCCTTCTCCTAAGCAGCAAAGGAACTATTTTTACAGCTCTGGATGTTTAAACACCATAAAGATGTCAACACTGGTGTTAAATCAGGTAGCCCCAGAAATCTAAGTTATTCTAACAAAATCAACACCTGAAGGACGAGATCAGACTGAAACTATGTTTGTCTGTTTACCTATGTGTCTTGTTTCCCTATCTGTAAGCATCATGACAACAGGGACCATTTATATTTGCTAATATATACTCAGCCTCTAATACACTGCCAGGCACACAGTAGGTGCTCATAAAACATCTGCTGAATTAGGGAAGAAGGATGGAAAGGACAGGACTAAAGAAATATAAAATGGATAAAACAGAAGGCACTTAAAAAATATAGTATCAGTAAGCCAAAAAATCATGAAGAACAGGGGAGGAGCCTGGCTTAATTAAGAACATCAGAATACATTATTTTTTTAATGTCAAAGGAAGAGTATGATTAACCAAGATATACAGAAAAATGAAAGTGAGGAGAAAGACAGAATTTTAAAATGTTCATTCAAAAGTGCCTAGAGAAAGGCATGCCCAGACGGATTCATTTAACAATTTACTTTGCAAGTGTATCCTGTAGTGTGTTTATCTACCCATTATTAAGACCTACAGTCTACAGCCATGCTACTCTGAAAAAGCCCGATCCTGTCTGATCTCGGAAGCTAAGCAGGGTCAGACCTGGTTAGTACTTGGATGGGAAACCACCTAGGAAGACCAGGTGCTGTAGGTGTAAAAATAAAAAATAAGGGACTATAAGCTGACAAGGTCCTTGCGATTTGTGAGGTCAACCAATGGTTGCCTCACCTAAAAACAACAACAACAACAAAAAAAACCTACAACAAATGAAGGCCTGGGGATACAAAGAAAAATGTGTATTTAATATTAAGATGTCTCACAAGAAGCAAACAAGATGTTGGTAGCTTACCGCAAGTACAGGACACAGATACACATCCAATATTCATGCTTTCCTTCTTCCAAATAATAGAATGTTTGGCTGGGCACGTAGCTGCCCAGAATATGACTATATTTCTCAGGCTCCCCTACTACTAACTTCTGAAATTAAGTTCTGGCTAAGAGAATATAGGTAGGATTATCAGGTGGCTACTTCCTGTAATCTGCCTTAAGAGCCACCAATGCACACTTTTTCTTATCTTCCTCCACTGTGCTACCTTAGAATGGCTGTGAACTTGGACTGGAAGGATGAGGACCACATCCCAAAGATGAGGGAGTAGAGAGAGGAAAGTCCCAGGTCCATGAGGACCTTCTTGGACCGAACCATCATAACAGCTCTAGGTAACTTACCTCCAGATTTCCTGTAATAACTTCTATCTTGTTTAGTATCTATTACTATAGATTTTCTGAACCTAATCCAAACTAACGAAGGATAACTGCAAAGAGTATAAAGCATGGAGTGGTAAGAAATGAGGCTAGGGAATGAGCTGTGGAGAGGCCTTGAAGGGAAAGCTAAGGTGCTTAGACTGGAGCCCAAAGGCAAACAAGAGTCACTGAAAAGTCATTCTAAGAGATTTTTAAATGAAAAGGGGGTGACACAGTTATATTTGTATTTTGATGTTATTCTAGCAGTCATCATGGAGATGATCTATAAATTATGTTCCCAAACTTTGATTTCAAACTCCCTAACAAATCTTCCCTAGCTAAACTTCCTGCAGCAAGAGTCTTACTAAAAGAAAGGTGGCATACACTGGTCTCCCTGGCAATTATATTCCTTATTATAAACTAATAAACCAGTACTTTATGCATTGGAATGATTCAAAGTAATTGGCATTCTGGTTTGTACATCAGTTTAGTAAGCACAAGTCCAACTCCAATAGACTTAGGGACCATGTGGGTGAACTGGAAATACTGCAGTGTGGTGGGAATTTACATTCTGGGTTCTACCAAGGTCAGGGAAGTGCAAGCCTTAAAACTGGTATAAGGTAATTCCAGACTAGTAATGAACCAAGGAGACTAACAGAAGAAAATGTAAATTCTTTCTAGAGGAACTCACCTTCATCATAAGCCTAAAGACATTCCTATACATAATTTTCAATACACAATGTCAAGCACATGACGAAGCTAGACTCTGTGATTAAGGAAACAGAAATAATGGATCTACGAAGGCTTCAGATATTAAAGATACACATATATCTTATATACATACACACACACGCACACCTTTTATTCAATCAATGAAAGTTTATTGAGCACCTATTGCTTGTGAGACACTAAATTTATTGAGCACCTATTGCTTGTGAGACACTAAATTTATTGAGCACCTATTGCTTGTGAGACACTAAATTTAAATAAAGATAAAAGATAGTTTCTCAACAGCTTACAGTCTGTGGAAATGACAAACAATGAGAATACCAACTGTTAAATGCAATGAAAGGGTGTTGTGGGAATGTACACAATAGTTACTTAATCTATACTGGGTTGAGAGTAGTGGTCAGAAGAGGTGATATTAGAGTTGAGTTTGGAAATATGAGTAGAAATTAGCCAGGAATTAGGATGCAAAAAGAGAACTGGAAGGAGTTGGATAGAAATACTCAATGTAGAAGAAAAGTTCATGGAGAAGTGAAGGAACTCCAAGCAGTCTAGTAGGATCTCAGACTGATTTACATTAGAATTACCTGGGGAATTTGTTAAAAATCTAGATGCTTTGATCGCATTCTAGATCTTTTGCTTCAGAATATCTGTACTGAACCAAGCATATGTGTGTATGCGTATGCATATGTATATACATGTTTTTAATTAATAGATTTTATTTTTAAAGTAGTTTTAGGTTCACAGCAAAATTGAGCAGAACAGAGTTCCCAAATACTCTCACTCCCACAGGGATGTATGTATATCTTAAAACAACTAAGTTAACTATGTTTAAAGAAATAAAAGTCAAACTTGAACACATTTGCAGGGCAGAAGTATGTAACTATAGAAAGTGAGGTAAGAGCATTATTCACAATAGTCAACAGGTGGAAATAATCCAGGTATCCATTAACTGATAATGGATAAACAAAATGTGGTACAGCCATACAATAGAATATTATATAGCTATAAAAATGAAGGAATTCTGATACACACTACAACATGGATCAACCTTTAAAACGTTGTGCTAAGTGAAATAAGCCAGACATAAAAGGCCAAATATTTTGATTCCACTTACATAAGATGCCTAGAATAGTCAAATTCATAAGAACAGAAAGTAGAATGGTGGTTTCCAGGGAAAGATGAGTTATTGTTTAATGGATATAGTTTCTGAAACTCTATATCCATTATATGGGATGCTGAAAAAGTTTTAGGTACAGATGGTAGGTAGCACAGCATTGTGAATATATTAATGCTATTGAATCATACACGTAAAAATGGTTAAAATGGTTAAAATGGTAAATTTGCTATGTATATTTTGCCACAAAAAAAACTTCAGTGAATATTATAAAACCCACTGAATTGTACACTTTAAATAAGTGAAATGTATAGCATGTGAACTGTATCTCAAAAAGCTATCTTTTAAAAGGCAATATAGGACCATTTTAGAAAACTTGAAAAATATGGAAAATTATAAATAAAAACAGCCTATAATTTGAAAAAACGTCAAAACTCCACAAGCAAAACTAAAGTGTTTAGGAATGCACAGCTGGATGATAAAACTACAAAGAGAAGTAAGAAAGTAACTACCATTTAAGTCAAGATAACAGTTACTCTCTGGAGGGTGGGCAGGTACATTTGGGAGGAGGCTCTGGAATGGCTGACAAGGTTCTAACTTTTTTTATGGGTGGTGGTTACAGAGGTGTTTGCCTTATAATAATTCACCAATATGTACATTTTTATGCTGTTTTCTATACTTGTGTTATATTTATCAATGAAAAAAATTATAAAAAAAAGAAAGGATATGTAGAAATAAACTGTCCAAATTAAAAACTAACATGATCATGCACGGGGCCATAAGCAAGTTTCAAAATTTTTCAAATGCCTGAAATCACACACAGTAAGTTCTTTGATCACACTGTAATTAAACAGAAATCAAAAACTTAAAGGTAATTAGAAAATCTTCACATATTTGGAAATCAGGAAACACATTTCTAAAAACAAGTCAAAAAAATCATAATAAAAATTAGTAAATATGTTCAAATGATAACAAATACACTACATATCAATATATGGAATGCAATGATAGTTGTGGTTAGAGAAATATGTATAGCATTAGATGCATGTGTTCCAAAGGAATTAAGACTGAATGTCAATAAGCTAAGCATCCAACAAATTAGATGATTTAGATGAGATCAACAATGTCCAGAAAAACAAATTATTAAAATTGACTCGAGAATAGAAATTCCAAATAGAACTATAACAAGTAAAGAAAATGAATTAGTAATTTAAAATTTTTCCTACAAAGAAAAGCCCAGGTCAAGATGGCTTCACTGATGAATTCTATCAAACATTTCAAAAACAAATGATATCAATACTCTATAAACTCTTCCAGAAAATAGAGGAACACTTCAAAATTCATTATTTGAGGCCAGTATCACACTCATATATCAAAGGAAAAGGTCTGTCTCTGTCTGTCTCTCTCTCTCACACACACACACAAAATACAGACTAATATCCCTTATGACTATAAACACAAAAATCCTCAAAAAATATTAGCAAACCAAATCCCATATATAAAAACCATATAACAAACACCATGACCAAGTGGGATTTTATACTGGAATACAAGGCTAGTTTAACATCTGAAAAGCAATTAATGCAATACTCCCTATTAATAGAAGGACAGAAACTATATGATCATTTCAATAGATGCAGAAAAAACATTTGACAAAATCCAGCAATGATAAAACTGCCAAGAGTCCCAAAGAAAACAGATGGCATACTAAAAACAGGATAATTTGAGGACAGTGTATTTACAAAGCTGTGGGTATAAATGAACCACAAGTGGCCAGTGCAGGAACCTGAAGCTAGTAGAAGCTAAACTAGTCTAAACTCTAGGCCCAAAGGGATAAGAGGAAGGAATAATCACCAGAATCAAGAAGGAAAGTCATATAGAATCTGCTGCCTTATAAAGTACTGTAAACTTCAGTGGAGGGACATGGCCAACCAAGTAACTTTCAAGGAAGAAGCCAAGAGAATAAATAGTCTGGCCTCCCACTCTTCTCTCCATACCTCCTGCCAAGGCTCCTCTTTAGCCAAACCCAACAGGAAGCCTGGATACCAACAAGTGGAGATTAGATCTGGAGAGACAAATTGAAGATATCCAACACAAAGATAATTCCCTAGCTCATGTACTTTGGAATAATTCTGAACTACAGCCTCAAGGACTAGAACTTGTGTCTCAATATTATTAGGTCTTGCTGCTTCTCTTGAGTGTGCTGACCTGCTTACCTCCTACAACACAGGCTTTCTGTTGCCTCTGCATGGTGGAGACTGCAACCGCTGTCATAGCAACCTCAGCATTAGATAGGCCTCTCTCTTTAAATGGCTGTCTCAACTTTAGAGAAAAGCCTCTGATTAGCCCTATGTGCTCAAATGCCCACCCTTGAACCAATCACTGTGTCTAGGGCAGTGAGATACACTTGACTGGCCAGCTGAAAGTCATATACCCACTCCTGAGTCTGAGGTTCATTAGTAAACTGCAGTCTCTCTTGTAAATTCCTTCCTTTTGCCTAGGCTAGTCAGAATAAGATTCTGTTATCTGGAATCAAAAGAACCCTAATGCAAGTTGAAAGCAACCATGATTAAAAGTAGGAGAAAGATACAGTAGCCAGCCAGCCTTAATGTTGTAACTTCTAACCTCAGAAAAATCATCCTCATTTCTGCTCAAAATCAAAATTTTAATGATATAATAAAAAAAATGGTTTTTGACTGTAATTAGGTATGAAATATTATACTCTAGATGAGAAAACTAAAAATCAACAACAAAAAATCCTTATCCAAACTTCCTATCTCACCACTCATGATTTAGGAAAAAGTGCATTTTTTATTATTTTCACACTCAAAATGTTTACAGACTTTTATATGGGCCATAATTACAGTTATCTTTTTTGTCAAGCCACATCACTCACCTGGAGTCAACTTTCCTCTCCATTCTCCACTTAATCTCTGCTTAATCTTTTGATGGACATTCAACCAGTGGCTTGATATATACTTCTTAGTGAGCAGATTCTTCATGAAGAATCAAAGTCTTTTATCTTCCCCTTCCAACTATAAGAAAAAGGGAATAAAAGAAAGAGTAAATTAGGAGCCACATTTTTGAAAAGCTGCATGCCAGCTCTTGGTCTCCTGCCCCTCCTTCTTAATTCAACACTAGATGAATATAGGAAGTCTTTGATCTAAAATTAATTGCATTTTTAAGAAGCTATTTTCTAAGAAAGGAAATTGAGAGGAATGAACTACACTCAAAAAGTTATGACTGGCTCATTCTTCCTGTTCAGGTGATGTTCCAAGACCTTCAACTTCCCTTCATAAGAACACCAGTAGATGCCAAAAATTTCCCAGATTAATTTTTATGGTTGTCAATGTTACCTATAAGACTCTTTGGACAGTTTTTGATCAGTAGTACAGTACCGTGTACAATTTTCATTTTCATTTGGTGATAATTCCTACCAATAATGTTCATTACTGCAAAGAATAGCAATGCTGTGAGTTAAATTGTATTCCCCCAAAAGATATGCTGTGAATATGACCTTATTTGGAAATAGTCTTTGCACATGTAATTAAGATGTAAGTTATGATGAGGTCATACTGGGATAGGGTGAGCCCTTAATCCAATATGACTGGCATCTTTATAAAAAGAGAAGAGACACAGGGACAGATATACACAGAGAGGAGAATGCCATGTAGAGACACAAGGAGAACAGTATGTGATAATGAAAGCAAAAATTGGAGTGATGTGTCCACAAGCCAAGGAACACCAAGGACTGTGGAAAACACAAGAAGCTAAGTGAAAGGCATGGACCAGATCCTCCTCCAGAGCTTTCAGAAAGAGGATGGCCCTGTTGACATATTGATTTCAGACTTCTAGCCTCCAGAAATGCGAGACAATAAATTTCTGTTGTTTTAAGCCACCCAGTTTTGTGGTATTTTGTTATAGCAGCCTTTGGAAATTAATACAAGCGATAAAACAAAGGAGTAGGTTCATGGTGGAACAAAGCTAACTGGGCGAACATGTCCTGTGTTGGGTAACTGTGATGTATTCTTAATGAGACATTCACTCTAAAAAAATGAAATCACTCTTTATAATCAAGTTCACCCTCATAATCAAAGTCACACATTTCAGTGACAATCAGACAAGGAATTAGCTACAAAAGAGTTTATCCATGCAAAACAAATAGTTCTGAGATCAAACCTACATACTAGTCTTTCTGGCATTACACTCCAAGGGACAAAGTTCACCATTAGTGACTATTTCCGTAAATAAATTTAATTTAAGGATGATTCAAATAGGGATTTTTGAAGAAATGTCCCAGAAGTAGGAAGTGGGGAGGGGAAAGAATGACAGAAGGAAATAAAAATAAAGAAAAAGTTAGAAAATCAGAGGCTCAATCTAGGGGATCAGATATACAACTAATAGGAATTCCAGAAAAAGAGATATGAAAGAAGTAAAAATTATTTTTTTAAAAAAAGAAAATTTCTCAAAACTAAAGAATGCAAATCCTTAGTTGAGAGGTCCTGCACTAATGCCAAATATCAGGGTAGATAAAACACTTTTTCCAACAAGCAAGAAGAAAAAGCATAAGATAGCCCTTAAGAAGTTACAGCAAAAATTGGATATTGTCAAAATTAAAAAACTTGTGACTCAAAGGGCCTTATATCTAGATTATATTTTTAAAATTCCTAGTCTACAGCCGTGCCACCCTGAATGTGCCCAATCTCATCTGATCTTGGAAGCTAAGCAGAGTCGGGCCTGGTTAGTACTTGGATGGGAGACCACCTAGGAATACCAGGTGCTGTAGATGTTAAAACATAATAAAAACAATAAATAAAAATTCCTACAACTCAATAATAAAGAGACAAATAAATAACCAATCTAAAAATGGACAAAGGATGTGAACAGGGTGGCATGGCCTTAGACAAAGGGGATGTTTTCTATAAGCTTTTAATATTAGTTTTTTAAATTACGGATGTTAATTTGAAAAACATAATTGTAAAGTATCTTAAGAAGGTTTTTAAAGTATTTTGCAGTTTCTAACAGAAATGAATGATCCTACTAAAGCAAGGAAATACAATACCTAAATTAATCTTAAACCCCAGAATAAGTTTCAACTACTTCCAGAAAGCCTTTCCTGACACCTCCAAGCCTCATGCTTTCATTGCATGCAATCTAAAATGCAGAGATTATATTCGAAATAACATCTATGTAGTAGGTACTCTGTGCCATGTATGATACTAAGAACTTTTCACTAATTACCTGTTTTTTAATACAACCACCCAAACAAGGTCACCAGCTACGTGTACCAGCTGGGACTGGTACTCAGCTCCCTAACACCATTTTCATTCAACAAATATTTACTATACATCTACACAGAGGTTAACAAGAAATCTGAATGGTCTCCCAGCAAATAAAAGCGATGCACTAATGAGGGGGAGGTTTCCCAGTGTTTTCCCAGTTGGCCCCTCCCGGCTCACATGAGGCCCCTAAAGTCTATATATACAAGCCCCTCGCGGGGCTACACAGTAAGAATCCATAAACCCCCAATTCGGATTCGCGCACGCCAAAGAGCCTTGCACGGACGCGGGCATCGGCATCCGCCGGCAGCGCACTAGCCGCACCAGAGAATGCTGCGTCCCCGGACCCCACGACAAGACACTGACGAGAAGCAGCACCCAGCAAAAAAGATGCCAGCGCCGCGCTGGGCGAGGAGAGCGGGCCCCGTGCGCAGTCCTGCGCGCTCTTTTCAAATCTCCTTCACTCCTCACCCAACCGAGACTCTCACAGGAAAGCCACCCAGCCCATCTTGGAGTGGAATGCGCTCGCCGCTGGACTCCTAACCGGAGAGGCCGAGCCGCTGAGAGGATGGGGACGATCGGACTGGGCCTTGTACCTGGGGACCCCAAGCCCTCTGGACTCGCGCCTCAGGCAAGTCTCAGTGGGAGCAGGGGTACGCTGCCTGGACTCGTAAGGCCCGCGCGGCCGGAGCGGTCTAAGCGCTTCCCGCGCCTCAGCCCGCAGTCTCGCGCCGACCCCGCCCACATCTCCACGGCGATGAGGCGTGCGTAAGGGACGCCCCTCCAGGGACCCGAGTTCGCGCAGCCTCAGTCCGCCAGGTGACACGCCTCCCTGTGGCAGCGGTAGAGCGCCGGGATTACGAGTTAGGCGGAGGGAGCGTGGATAAACGCACCCTCTGAACTACTTTACGGAGGGCTCTCTGCCTCCTTGGCCCGCTAGCTTCTGAGCTCAGCTTCCTACTACTGCCCTTGGGACAAGAGGCATGAGAGATGTTTCGAAGCGGAACCCCGAGTTCCGCTTCGCACGGCAAGCACTAGGTACCCGTCTGGAGGCCGTCCAGAAGAGTCCCCCTACCTCCAATTCCCGCGTAAACCTTTCTTCTCCATGATTCTCGAGGAGTGCGAGCCCGCCCGCAAAGAGTAGGGCGCGCGCATGCGTGGACCAGGAGGCTGTCAATCTGGACTGGGGGATGAGGGTGTATGGTTTCGCAGACCCGGAGTTAAAATTATCCCAGGCAGATCTCTTCTCTTAACTTTTCCTTTAAAACCAATTAACAAGTTCTAGTTGATAAATAAATTTTTAAATTTGGGTCCACACTGATCATCTCTTAAAAATAGAGATGGAGGACGGTAGGTGAGGCATTTTTATATGCTTTTCTCCTGTGCTTTTTAAAACATTCGAAAGCATATGACATGTCTGGCAGAGAAAGGAAAGGCTAGCATTATGTATGCAAATGCTTGAAAGACTTCGCGTTAAAAAATGAAAAATAACTTTTTGGGTGTCTTGGGAAGAAAATCACAGATAACTTTCATTTTTGGTCTATTTTCTATGTATGTTAATTTTTGTAATTTAAAAGTGTTTAAAAGGAGAAATTCCACTTTAGCGGGACACGGGAGCCAATCTTTTATTAAGGACGCCTCTTATCTGAAGATATATGGCCAAGTAGTTTTAAATAATTTAGTGAATTTCAAACTCCTAGTTAACACTGTAATATTTATTTACTGTAAAATTAGTCTTTCTTATAAGAACTTTATATAAATTAAGACATATCCAAGATGATAAATAAGCAAGTATGCTTTCTAGATGATTTGCTGGTGCTTTGTCACATGCATTTACTACTATTAGCTTTGACTAATTTAGAAAGGGCTGAAAGGCCTATTTGAGTTATAATGAAAATAGCCCTGTCGGGAAAGATTAGAACATAACAGTATATAATAGCTAAGGCAGCAGCACTTACATGTCAAGCTGTTTTAAGTACTTCCCATTCATAAAATCAAAGATGTAGAGTGCCAGGTCTAGGCTCTGCAAATAATTAGCTGTATGGTCTTCTGCAAGTCCCTTAGTAGTTTTTTTTTATAGTCTTTAACTGAGTGCATGATGGCATAACTGTAAAACTGTTCATATCCTATTTTCTTGGAACTAAGAATTACCCTAAGAGCAAAAAAAAAAAAAAAAAAAAAACTGAGTAGGAAAAAGCCCTTTTAAAGAGATGAAGGACAGTTGAGGTGTAATCCCAACTTTCTGACGTGAAGCTGCTCTCATATTTCCCAGGTTTCTAATACTTTCATTTGCTTCTCTAGTGTTCTTGGACTGCTAATTTCCCCAACTCACTAAATCTTTGAGTCCCTTTAGGCCAAACTTTGAACCAACAATGTGATCCTAGGAATATTAACCAAGATCCTAGGAATATTTAGTAACCAAGTGGAATAAATCATTTCTCTTTGAAGGGATTTCCCACACATATTGGAAATTAGTTGCAAAAAGGAGCTTTTGGAATTACAAATCATCATTCCTGCCAAGAAATATAACATTCAAAAGCTACAATGAAACAAGTATTTGCAAGCATCTAACTTTTGCATGGCCTCATTTAGTAAACTATTACTTTTATTACTAGGTAATAATCGTCTTCTATCACAAGTTAAAATTGAGACTGAGAGTTGAAAAGTGAGACCAAGGTTCTACAAGACATTAAAGAAGAACCTGGTGTAAAAGTATATATCCTAACTAGGATAGGCCCAGGAAATTAGCTCCCGGCCAAGCCAATATGACAGTAAATTCCTTTGACCAGATTTTCATGTGTCTTGTAGTAATTTTAAAATATGCTCAAATTTTTTTAACACTCCTCCCACGTAAAGGTATAGTCTAAGTTCCCACCTCTTGAATATAGGCTAGTCTTAGTGACTCCTATCTAAAGAACAGAATGTAGCATATGGCAGAACAGACAGAATCATCTTGAGGCTAGAAAATTCATCAACTGACTCTATTGTTCTCTCTGGATACTTGCCCTCAGAATCTAGCCACCATGTTGTAAGGAAGCTCAGGCTACAAAGGCAATGTGTAAGTGTCCCAGCCAAAAGCCACCATCAACCACCAAACATGTGAGACATTAGGTGATCCTAGCCCCCAGCCTTCCACTGGTTCAGTTGATGCTGCAAGGAACAGAGATGATCTATGCTAGTTAAAACCAGCCCAAATTGCAGATTTGGGTGCAAAATAAATGTTGAGTTAAGCCCCTGAGTCTCGGGGTGATATGTTACACAGCAATCGATAACCAGAACAGTGTTTTTAATACGCTATGTCTAATTCCCACAACAAGCTTAAAATGTAGATACTGCTATCCTTTTTTGACACATGAGTAAACAGGTCCAGAAAAGTGAAATGACTGGCTCAGGTTTAATACTACATGTCGAAGACTGGGAATTAAGAACTTCAAATGGGCCTTCTCCACTACTGCATAATGGCAAGGGGGTTAGACCATTTCTCCAGCATTAGGAAGAACCTGGATTCCAAAAGCAATTTGGTTCTTAAAAATAAAAACAACCATTGTTTGTTCACTTACAATGTGTCTCTGTATAGGCTTAAAAAAAAAACCAGCTTTATGAAACTTGAATAAGGCTTTTTACCCACCCTTCCCCATTTAATCTTGACAACAGCCCTGTGAATGGCTTCTTACCAATTCTTCAGATGACAAAATCAAAGCTAAGAATAAATGGCCTAATTCTCCACAGCCTGTAAGATGTAGTGGGGCTGGGAGGCAAACTGCACCGATTTGCAAGTGTTTCCCTCTGCCTCTTGCCTGCAGAGAAAAGTTTGGAAGAAACACTTTTTATTCAGTGTTACAGAGGAAAAGAAAAACGTTTTCATAATTGTTTTCTGTTCCCAAGACTCATAGGAAGAAAACAGGTCACTTGCTGTCCAATATCCTGATTTCATAAGTGAAGAAAGTGAAACTAAAAGAAAGTAGACCCCTTCAAAGGAGACTTTCGATACCATTTAGCGAGAAAATTTACCATTCCTTCCATGCCTATGTATCATTTAACAAAAACCCTAGGCGGTCCCACTAGGCAGAAATAGGGTCCTGATAATCCTGCAGAGCAGGCTCACAGGTGATCTCGGTCAAACCTTTCCTGAACGCTCCTCCCCCGCACAAATTACATTGCTGAGTAGGGGAATTTTTGCATTTTTGTCACCTCAGCCAGAGTCTCGGCACTGAGTACTAAGCGCTTGACATTCGCACTTCCCCTTCCCATGTAGACTTCAGATTATGGGCAGTAAAGAACATTTTATAAATTTGTCGCCCTTAGCTCAATCAAAAGCAATCGTGGCAACTTTGCCTAGTAATGCAACAACGCGCGATCTCGTTTACTTGTAAATTTATATAAACAGGCCATTTTAGAAAGGATAAGGCTAAACATAGAGAAAGAAGTCAGAGCTTTGCCCAAGATTACAACACTAGTAAAAAAAAGCTGAGGTTCAAGCCCACACCCGGAAGGCTCAAAGGCCCGAGGTTCGCCAAATTTAAGACTCGCAGTGCTTAAGCCCCAGGATTCTTTGCAGGCGCGAACCGTGCAAACGCACCGGTCCACGTACTCCCAGGTCGCGCCAAGCGGCGGACCCCGGCCCACTTCGTACATGCCACCTCCTTCCCAAGAAAGCAGCCTGGCAGGGTCGCGGGCTCCAAGCACCGCCCGCCCCGTTGCGCCCCGCCCCAAAGCGCGCGTGGGAACGCCGCGTCCTCCCCGGGGCTGCCCACGACGACCGCCTGCGCGCACCAGGAAGGGCTTCCGCCACTCCGCACCCAGCCTCCTACCCTCTGCTGCCACCTCTAACCCGCCTCCGCCTCCCCGCCGCCGAGCGCACGCAGAGGCTGGCGCCCGATGATCGCGCAGCGATGTTTCTCTTTTCCATCCGGCACCGCCACGGCCACCTCACATCCGGGCGCGCGGTGGCGAAGGCGGTGCTGGGGACCGGGTGCGTGGAGGGAGTTATTAAGGGGGGAGGGGGCAGAGGAGGAGGAGGGGCGAAGGGCTGGGCCGTGGTTACGGCGGCTGAAGGGAGACAGCTCGAGCGGGTGGGGGGGTCGAGAGCGAAGGCCGCGCGGAGCAGCCCTCGGACCGGCGCGGGCGGCGGGGAGGGGAGCGACGGCCGAGGAGCAGGGCCGCCGAGCGGCGGAGGCACCGAGTAAGGGCCCGGCGGCGGCAGCGGGGTCTGGGGCGCCGCGCGCCGGGGCCCGCAGGGAGAGAAGGGGCGCGGGCGCGCTGCTCCCGGGGTCGCGTGCGTGAGCGCGAGCGCCGGGGCGCGCGCGGGAGGCGGGCAAGGAAGCGAGGCCAGCCGGGCAGCCGGCGGGCAGCGTGCGGGCGGGCTGGCCGGGCCCGAGCCGCCGGTCCGGGGCGGAGGGCGGCGGGCCTGCGCCGGCTCCTACTCAGAGCGCCCGGGCTAGGGAATTCGGCCTCCCAGCTCCCTCCGGCCCGCCTCCCCTCGTGAGTACTATCCCGCCCTTCCTCCGAAGGAGGCCGCTGGGCCGGGGCCTGCGCGAGAGGCCGGGGGTTGAGGTGGCGGCCCGGGGAAGCTAAGTTTCGGAGCTGAAGCCGGCTCTCGCCTCTTTCTTGCTACAGCGGCCCTGACATGGTCACAGGTGCGGCCGACCGGGCCAGGGGCACTCGGGCTCTGTCCCCAGTTCCTGGCCTCAAGATAACAAGGGGCAGCTGGCGCTGTCCATTGGCAAGTGACAGGCACTTTATTACAGCCTGACTTCCCGGATCCCCAGCCCCAACCAGTTTTCTACCTGTCCCCACTTCGGGAAACTTCCCCAGTACTACCTCAACGGTCCCCGTGGGTGGCAGCGACTAATCTTGGTTTCTTTTTGCAGTAAAGCTGCTTAAAGGCTATGGGCACCTTCCACTTCTGCTTTCCTTAACCTTTTGATGCTTAGAGCATTTTATTTACTAGAAGAGATAACTACCAATGGCTCTATTTTCAATTGGGTTTTGGTTTATGATTGTTGGGTGAGGGTTTTTTTTTTAAAGGTAGTCGTTTTAAGAGATAAGAGAATTTCAGTTTCCTGAACAGTCAAGACTTCTGAAAATGTGTTTTTCTAAGTGACAATTTTGTGCTGATTTTTCTTCCAGGTGCAAAGAATTCTAGACCAAGAAGCCATGGATAGGAGAAGTGTGGGTGAAACAGAAAATGGAGATGCTTTCCTTGACTTGAAGAAGCAACTAGCCTCCAAATCCCCCCATCGCTATACAAAAGTAGGCTCTGTTACTACTGAAATAGTAATTTTTTATAAATGTGGGGAGGCTAGTAACATTGTGTAGGTATTTCATTAGTATTATCTAAAGTGTTAGTGTCATTCTGGCTCACTATATAGACTAAACATTAACTAGATTTAGTAAAGCATTGCTTTAAACTTTTTTCTAGACATCTCAACACCAGCGTTTAAACTAGAATTTGCTTCTACTTAGCTTTCAGGTGAAGGGAATATTTGCTCAGATCCCATATGAATTTATGGATCAGTATATGTTGGCACACATTCTGTAACAGCTGTGTAACTGGCACGTTGTTGACTTACATGCTATAGAGTAAGTATTCCAGTTCTGAGATGCTTCACAAAAATCAGTGTCTTCTGTATTGATGTTTTCTTAAGAGGTGAACAGCCCAAAGGAGCGCTCTTTGGTGCATTCTAGGTGTTTAGGGTAACCAGATTTTTTAATTTTGTTTTTTTACTTCTTATAAATTGGACATGATATCACAAAAGCAAGACTTCAAAGTATATTTCTCTTAACTAAAAACTTGTGATTTTAAGCTGCTCATCTGGATATCTGCTTTTTTTAGGTATGGGTTCAAATCACCTCAGGGTCGTTGTGTGTTTGCTGAACCTATTGTTTCAGTATCTTTTTGGCTGATGAATGTTTCTGAAAAGGTTGACAGGAGTCAGCTGTGAATTCATTTCTGGTTCCCTGAAATGTATTGGGCTGGAGTACATAAAATGTGTTTGGGACTGCTACAGGAAGGTTCATGTCCTGGTTGGGCGCATATCTATATTTTCTTAGTATGGCCTCGTCAAGGACTCTGATGTGGTTATTGTCCCTGGCTTACCAGGATACTGATTGCTTAGTATTTGTTTGTATACTGGTGCCTCTACTCTTAACCTACTTGATGAAATATCAAATGCTGACAGAATAATATTCATTTTCAGTATTTTTTTTTTTTAAACTTCTCTAGAGGAAAAAAATGTTTTCAGGTGTAAAAGCGTTCCTGGTTTAATTGCTATCTTAACAGTCTGTTTTGGCATAACAATTGTGAGTTGATAGAAAGCATTTTCTTCCTTTAGATTTGGTCTTCCCAAATGTAGTGCCTCTCAAACCTGAGAGTGCTTGAGTAGGGTTTCACAACTTAAATTCATTACCTAAAATGTTGACAGGTGAATTTTGAAGGGAGAAAGGCTTATTAAATGAAGGGAAACTGAATCTGCTTTTATAAGCCTATGTGATTTAAACTATGCCAGCACTTTTTGAATAAAAGTTCTGACTGGTACTCATAGAGTCCTGGCAGGCTTTTGAATCACATACTGATCTGAGGGTGGCATATTATATTTCATATTTATGTACATCCATCTTTATGCTTAAGTAACTTTTAGAAAGATTATTGGTCTCTGTTAGGGTAGAACTTACGTATATCTACAGTAAAGATTAAGAAGCTCAATATTGCCCGTTTTTGATAGTCCAACTTCAATTCTGCCAACTTAGATAAATGTGCCTAAAATGGTTTTTAAAAGCACTTTTTAGATTAATGACAGTGGAGCTTAGATTTAATGGTCTTCTCTACGAGAAGTAGTTGGAAATAGGCTTATTTTTCACTCCACTCAAAAGGATTTAGTTAATAGTAGTTTTAGCATTGTCTTTAGTCAATGTTAGCGTAGTGCTTTGATATGTTTCTCAACACCAGTAATTTTATGTGAGACTTGAGGCAAACTAAGCCTGCCTTCTTTTAAAGAAAGCTTAAAACAGTCCTGAGTCCTGAGCATTATAATAAATGGTCCATTAGTTACACAACTGGAATATTTGGGCCCGCCTACTCCCTGTCTACATACTGAGATCAAACTATTGGAATAAGTAAAGCATTCATAATATTTCTGCCACTTCTTAATGGGCTAGGAAGTTTAGAAGCAGTAGAAGGAAACTGTCCTCAGTAATTTTCATACGTGATGTATTCTGTGAACACTTGTAAATGTGCGAAGTTTACTATAAGGTGGAAAAAAACACATTGGCCAGATGAGAGGCTTCTTAATCTTTGATCCTTCTTAGTTTACAAATTCAGTTTTATGGGATAACAATAATAGTCTGTTCAAAATTTTCTTCCCATGAGGGTGGAGGAGTCCAGATCTTTGGCCAAGTGTTTTTCGGGGTTAACATACTAGAGTTTCCCTGTGTTTTCAGAGTCCTTTAGTCCAGCTTGTTTCTCGAACTTTAATGTGTCTGGGAATTACCTATGAACCTTGGTTAAGTGTGAATTCTTCTTGTTAGGTCATGGATGGGCTTGAAAATTCAGATTTTTAACCAGCTCCTAGGTGGTGCCCATACTGCTGGTCCACTGACCATACTTTGAGCAGCAAGGCTTTACTATTTCTTGAAGAACCTGATATAGTGTTGATTTTGTCAGGCAACTCAGATGTAGTTGATCCAGGTTCAGTTAGTTGGTGTTGTGCTTACGTGACTGTCTCAGGAATTCAAGTTAGAGTCACATTGGGTACTTTCAGGCTTACCCATAAGCCTCAGTGATGATTAATTGGGATGGCTATAAGTGGATTTATCACATGCACCTGTTACTTTGAGGGGTTTGAGCCCTTAATTTACAAACCAAGTGAGGTTTATTTTGCCAGGTCAGATATCTAAGCCTAAAACATATGTTTTTGTAGTATTTAAATGTGCATTTATAAAGTGATTGGATTATGTAGAAGGACTTTTGGAGATTAAATGGATTGAAGTCTCACCCTAAAGACATATATTGAAGTAGTTTAGACAGTGGTTCTCACAGTGTAGTCTTTGAACTAACATTTAGCATTATCCAGTAACTTGTTAGAAATACAAAATCTCAGGCCCCATCTCAGAGGTAATGAATCTAACTCTAGGGATAGGGCCCAGCCATCTACATTTAACAAATCTTTCTAGGAATTCTGCCTCAGATTCAAATTTAAGAACCATTGATTTAGGAAACATAGGAAGTAGTGGGTGCTTATTAGTGGAAAAACTTTGGGTCCCATTCAGCTTTTTCTTATCTTCATCAGTGGTCCTTGTTTACTAATTCTTAAGGTATAGTACCTGCTATTCTATTAGTGATACTATCTTCTGATTGAACTACAAAATGGAAATGCTTTGGATTATCTCATTATTCAGATCCATGGTTTTTTTCCTTCAAGTGAACAGACTGATCTCATATAATAGTGCACATACATTGTCCTGTTCCTCCTTTGCTTATCTTGCAACTGACTCTTTATTAAATATTGTCACCTATCTACAGCCATGCTACCCTGAACAAGCCCAATCCCAACTGATCTTGGAAGCTAGGAAGGGTCGGGGCTGGTTAGTACTTGGATAGGAGACCACATAGGAAGACCAAGTGCTGTAGGTATAAAAAATAAAATTTAAAAAAGGATTGTAAGCTGACAAGGTCCTTGCAATCTGTGAGGTCAACCAAGGGTTGCCTCACCTAAAAAAATAAAATAAATATTGTCACCTGCCAGTTAGACAGGAAATAAAAGTAGAAGACACTCAAAACTTTCAGTTTAATACTGACCAGTGTTTATCATGCATGTTAAATCTAAAGAATAGGTGTTGGATTATCTGAGCTTAATTTCATGTGTGCTCTTCATTACCTCGACTTGTTATGAATTGGCACTATTTTAACCATCAGTGTCTATAAGGATCTTTAAAAGAGGCCACTCTAATTTTTGGCCAATGAACAGTTGATCACAGTGGTACAGCCATGTTTATATCTTTACTTTAGAACTATTAAGAAAATAAGCAACTGAAGTGGACTGATTTGAGTAATCCTCCCAGCATTCTTGGAGAGAATCAGTTGCAAGACTTGAAGTCAAGCAAGCCTCTGAGAAAAAAGTAACTGATTTAAATCCTAGGTTGAAATCAGTCAGATGGTCGGTTTTTCCTATACAAAGGTCTCATTTGATAACATCATAAGTTTCTTGTAAACTGAATTGAGTAATAACCTCTAACAGGTGGCATTTCAGTGATACACTTAACTACGAACTTCTTAAGCTAGTATAAAAGAAAGATGCCTGTTTATATTGGGGAAGGCCGAATTATAGTATGAAAAATCATTATACTGTCTTAGTGTTTCAGCTGTCCAGAAAACCTAGCAAACTGGAAGTTCTTAGAGGAGACTGACTGGCAACAGCATAGATACTATCTTCTGGCTGCTCTTTTCTATTTCATTTCTAAATCATCTTGAAAAGTTAAGATTCAAGGCCCTTGCTGTCATGAGTATCCTCTCCTACTCTCTCGTGGTGAGAACTTCTAGCTATGTAGTCATTTCACAGTTGGAACCTTTAACATAGAAATTTATGGGCAAGGCCTTTGATTGGAGAAAGGAGAGGCTATGAGAGGAGACCAGCTTAGGGGAAGCCTGCCCAATGAGGTAGCAATTTGCCTTCGGGTTCCCAGTTGTCCCACTGGACAGGAACAAACATAACACTGAGTGGCAGCTGCAAGGAAAGATTGTGTACCTTCCCTTGTCCTTTCAAGAGGAACAGAGGAAAAGAGGATAAAGGGCCGTCGAGCCCTACTGCCTGGTTTAGGATCCCCCATCTCTACCACTTACTTAACCTGTGTGGCCTTCAGTCATATATTTAGCTTCTCTGAATCTTTTCTTTTGTAAAATGCAGATGGAGTAGTATCTATCTCATAGGGTTTTTGTGGGGAGTAAATGAAAAATGTATATCAAATGCTTAGGAAAGTGCTGAAAACTGCTTATGGCCTAATAAAATAAGGTTAGAGTGAGGTACTAAAAGATACCTCCTTTAGATACCAATTGTAGATCAAGATGCTTATTTTCTAAATCTCACAGTAACCATCTCCATTTTAACATGAAACCAGAAAGTCCTGTTAAAGATGTGCCACCACCCTAAAAATGATTTTAAGTTTCCTTCTAGTATTTACTTAACGTTTTACATTACTTTTATCAATTAGATAAACACATTTAAAAGTCAAGGTTTATTTTTGCATTGACCAGATCAACAGAAAAAAATCGACTTTCCTATTTTTTTCCCCCATTCCATTCTTCTTAGTTTCAAATACATTCTTTCAATAGAAAAAGTCTTCGCATCAAATTAGCCACCATTAGATGCTTGGGTGAATCCAGGTGCTAAGTCCTGCTTATGAACTGCATGATCCAGTTTGAATCCTGACCTGCCTGTAAGAACTATTCTACATGGTGCCCCTTTAGCAACAAACCTCATGAATGGGGGATGGTGGGATGTTTCCCTTGTGCCCCTATGTTAGTTCACCATTGCCTTGGCTATCATCTGTGGATGCCATTACCCCATTGTGATCTATTTTTAAAAGCTGATCCTTTCAGAAAAGTCATGTAACTCGGTAGAACAAACTATCAGATCAGTCAGCAACCATCAGAGAGTCTCATGGGCCAAACCCAATGCAAGTGGATGTGTGGAGAGTAGGGACTGGCAGAGGAGGTCAGAGGCAGACCCAACCCAAATGCTGCTCTAGGGACATTCGCCTTCTTTAGGAAGAGCCAGGCACACAGGTGAGGCACTGGGTCACTTCTAGAGTATTTTGACCATTAACAATGAAATAGAACTGGGTTTTTTACAAAATATGTTAATTATTTTTAAAATAGTTTTCTGCTCTTGTGAATTGAATTCAGATCATGAAAGTAAGGAATGTTTCCCCTTTCATCTCCTGTAAGTGGCTCATATGAAATTCTGTAATGGCAGAAGGTCATCAGAAGGCAAAGCTGCTTCTGCATGGGATTTCTGCAGCAAGAAACTAGATGAGGATTTTAACCCCTGTTGTTTTGGGTTTATACTCATATTCATTTGCTTTCTACTTTAATGCTGATCAGTGAAAGTGTGTGTTCATATTAGTAATTCATAAATATGTAAATATGTAGATTGTTTTGGGAGGCTTGACATCTTTAAAGAAGGCTGGTAAAACAAAGTTTTTATGCTTCCTTTGATGTATGGCTCTTGGGCAGTTAGCAGTTTGTTCTTGGGTAAGGTCTCAGATGTTAACTCTTGTCTAGATGATAATTTTAGTGAATTTGTCTATGATGAATAAATTCCTATGGGTTCTTAGGATTCTACAAAAGGGTAATCTTAACAATCCCTCCTGAAATACTCATAGGGAGGGAGCATTCCCAGTTCATAGTGGGCACTTTCCAAGTATTTTTCCTTTAGCTAAAGTTGATTTTCTTTGAAAATATCACAGAGGGGTTCCTTTCCAGGAATAATTGCTGGTAAGGGCTCTTGATGAGGTGGCAGGTTTAAGAACACTTCTTTTGAAAGACTGGAGAGCCTTGGTGCCAGAGACAAGAGTTATCTGCCTGTTAGACACTAAGCTTAGCACACAGAAAGTGTTCTGTGGACAGTTATGAAAAGAGAAAACTTTGTGTTCACTTAGTTCATGGTTCCTCTCTTCCACTCTCAGGCTGGAATACCATCTTATGCAACTTAAGACTTTGCTGGAAGGTAACAGATTTAGCTCTCTAAACCCCATGAAAAGGATCTCTTATTTTTGCCTAAATGTCCCCGTCATCAGACTGATTTAAGAAGCCCTGTTCTCTAGTCTGTGACCATGCTGCCCTGAACAAGCCCCATCTCGTCTGATCTCAAGCTAAGCAGGTCAGGCCTGGTTAAGTACTTGGATGGGAGACCACCTAGGAAGACCGGGTGCTGTAGGCATCAAAAAGAAAAAAAAAAGCCCCGCTCTCTTAATTAATAATTTCAAAAGCCTTGCTGCAAGAACAATAAGTATAGTTTTACCTAAATGCTTAATGTTATTCCCAGGAGCTTTTACAGTCCAAGAATTGTTTTCCCAGTTCTCAGCTTATTGAAGAAAGTTCTTCATCGTCTATAGACAGCCATTGTATTTAGAAGTGTACGCTACCACAAATTGTGCTGCTGGCATAGTTAATGCTGATATGTAATTCATCACTGCTCTACCCTGTGCTCCTGCAGGCCTGTCAAGTTTGTATAGTCAGTCACTTGAGTATTCAGATCTGGTATATACCAAGCATATAAACTCAACAAAGAATACTGGAATAATGTGGGAGGGAGGTGGAGGCAGTGGACTAACAATGTTGAACATCTTCCATGTGCTTGTTGGCCATTTGTGTATCTTTGGAGAAAAGTCTATTGAGTTCTTTTACTTGTTTTTAAATTGGGTTGTTTTTTGTTGTCGAGTTGTACAAGTTCTTTATTCCGGATACTAGACCCTTATCAGATTACAGTAGCCCCCCCTTATCCGCAAGGGAGGCCTGAAACTTCAAATAGTACCAAACCCTATATGTACTGTTTTTTTTCTGTATATACATACCTATGATAAAGCTTAATTTATAAATTAGGCACAGTAAGATTAACAACAGTAATAATAAAATAGAACAATTACAACAATATAGTATAATAAAAGATATGTGAATATGGGGTTGCTCAGAATATCTTATCATACAAACAGTGGTTATGCTGGCCAAAGAGATGATTAATTTCCCAGTCAGGATAAAGTAGGATGGCTTGAGATTTCATTATGCTACTCAGAATGGCATGTGGTTTAAAACATGAATTGTTTATTTCTGAAATTTTTCATTTAATATTTCGAACCACAGTTGATTATGGGTAACTGAAACTGCAGAAAACGAAGCTGTAGATGAGGAGGGACTACAAATAATGATTGGTAAATATTTTTTCCTACCTTAATAGTGTCATTTGAAGCACAAAAGTTTCTAAATTTGAAGTCCAATATATCTGTTTATTCCTTTGGTGGTTATGCTTTCATTGTCATAGCAAAGAAACATTGCTTAGTCCAAAGTAGGAATGAAGGTGTACACCTATGTTTTCTCCTAAGAATTTTAAAGTTATTGCTCTTATATTTAGGTCTTTGATACATTTTGAGTTAATTTTGGTGTGAGGTAGAGGTAAACTTGTTTAGAATAGCTTTAGGCTTACAGAAAAACTAGAAACATAGTAGAGAGTTCCTACCCCTCACCTAGTATCCATATTATTAATATATTAGTATGATACATTTGTTACAATTAATGTTAATACGTTGTTATTTACTAAAGTCCATACTTTGTTCGTATTTCCTTAGTTTTAAACTAATGCCCTTTTTCTGTTCCAGGATTTCATCCAGGATATCATATTACATTTAGTTGTAGTCTTTCTTTATCTCCTCATTTCTTTCTCTGTGAGGCCATTTGTTACCTTTAAAAAAAATTTTTTTTGATACCCACAAATAGAACATTTACTCCTCCTACACTGTGGCTGTTTTAAAATGTTGATCTTTCCCAGTTGACTCCCAAATAAATAGATAACATTAGTTTCAAGAGACAGCTTTAGTAGTAAAAGAGAACACCTATCACTTGGGCTCCCTGTTATCTTTTGGGTTTAAAAATTTCAAACAAAGCCTCATTGTTCAGAAACTTTTGTATATTGAGAATATACATATTTAAGTATGAAATACATTACCCTTGATTTAGTAGTGCCCTGTAGAGTTCTTAGTTTAATATTTGGATTTGAGGATGATGGAGTAAGGGAATACGTAATCTGTGGATTGCTTCTAATAGCAGAAAATTGCTTTTGCTCTGCAGTCTTTTTTCTATAGTGTGTGTATAAGAATTTCCTATATTGCAGTGTCCTTCCTGTTTCTACTGAAAATGTTTTAAGCCCTCCTGTCCTTAGAATTTCTGTATTGTAGTATCTGGCAGCATCATAATTATTATTGGTCCATCCACTCCACCCCCTTTACTCCCACCACAAAATTTATGTCACCCCCACACGTCTGACACCATATTTACCCTGAAGATTTCACTGGACTCCAGTCTTGTAATTTGCAGGTGATATGTCAGTGCTTTGACAGTTTTTTCAGAATTTTCAGCAGTGTCTAGACATTTTCTTGTAATCTGAATTCTGTTTTATCTCAGACTTCTAAATTTTTCTAAGCATTTCTAGCCAAAAAAAAAAAATTATAAATTTTAAATAAATGCAAATGCCTAATATTCAGGTTTTAAAACTAAAATGTCATGTGGTTCTAGTGCATTTTGCTGTCATGGAGAAAACTTTAAGCTGCTTCAGGTGTCTGAAGACTGGATGAATTCATGGCATGCTTATATGCAATGATTCTTATAGGCTGAGAGAGGAAATCTGTCTCTCCGTATTTACCCCAAGGGAAGCAGTGATCAAAGAAGCAGCAAGTATTCTGTTGTGAGGCGTGTGAATGGGGGATATTGCAGATGTCAGAATACAGGCAGTAGTAGCATTTTACTAGTACTAAAAGTTTGGGAATTGCTTTTTTACTTCATTATGAAAATGTTTAAATGTATATAAAAAGGAGGCAACGGTATTTGTATATATGCATGTATATGAGCAGATATGTTTATATTAGTGTATAACTATGTGCATATTTAAGTATACATATTCCCTAGTTCTCCTGGAAGGGCCTAGAAGCAAATGAGGATACCCAGTTTCCCGACCTTGGTTTCTTATACCATTCCCCACTTGAAGTAAGATTCCTCAGAAAAATGACTGACCCTAAAGCTAGGACAGGATGGGTTCAAGATAGAAAGTAAAAAATGGTGGGCCACATAAAAAAGACATAGCAGCCATCCTGAAGAGGCTCACAATTCAAGCACCAAAATAATTATGGACATTAATAAATTATAGATCATTGGAAAAACTAGGAATTTGGGAGCCCATGCCAATAATAGGTAAATAAATGAGAGAGAAGGAGGGGTTTATATTTAGAGTAGAATGCCAAGTACTAACTGATAAATGTGCAGAGAGGCCTAGAGTTAGAAATCAAGATTGGTTTGTTCAGTATCATCAATAGATGCTTAATTTAGGGGAAAAATTTGTTGAAGACCAGGACATTTGGGTGATTTTAAAGCATCTGCCCACAGATTGCATATTAATCGCCAGGAGGAAAGTAGTAACTGAACAGCAGAGAACCTGGAGAAAACCTTAGCCAAGTGATCAAAGTTAATATCACAGTAAGGGGCAGATGGACATCATGAGTGTTCAGAGGTGACACTTTGAGATGGACACAACATCTCTTAGGTTAGTCTTCTGCTCTAGGGATGGGTAGTCTGAATCTAATTGTGAGGAAACATCAGACAGATCCATAATGAATAATGTTCTCTTTTAAAAAAAATAAGCTGTATTGTTTAGAAATGTCAATGCCATAAAAGACAAAAGTCGTAGAAATGTTCCAGGTCAGAGACCAAAGAGACACAGCAACCAGTGTCTGATTCTAGACTGGATCCTGTTTTGAAGACTAAAAAAAGTAATATAGAGGACATTATTAGGTCAATTGACAAAATTGGAATCCAGAGGAATAGATTAGATAAAAGTATTATTGATAACTGGTTATATAAAACTGACAGCTCTTCTCAACCAGGTTCTGCAGAAGTAAGCCCTTATGCCCTAAGGCTTCCATTGTATGTAATGGATTCACTTCTTTCCTATGCATATAATATTGTCCTGGCCAAGTGTAATCCTTAGGAAAATAGAAATATAGTCACTCAAATCATTTTCTGTAGGGCTTAATTCTCTCATGGAATCAAATAAGAGACGGTGAAAGAATATCCTCATTCTTAGGAAGTAGTCACTGACGTATTTAAGGGCAAGACCATGACTTATGCAGTGTTCCCTTAAGTGGATCAAAAAAAGATATATACAGAGTCCAAATACTAAAGTAAATAGGGAAATCAAGCAAATCAGATAAATAGTATTTGGGTGTTTTGAGTGCTTTATTTTTTCCTAGTAACTTCCACTGTATATAAAACAAAACATCTTTTTGTAAATTGGCATCTAATGCATTTAAGAGTAACATTAAATGGAGGTTTTAATGTAAGCCTGAAGCTTCCATGCCCTGATGAGCAGTATTGTGGAATATATTTTTGGACAGCAATTTATGAGAAAATGTGTCTTATCAAGAAATTGATCACTGTTATTAGCCAGGTCTGCTTGAGCTTCTTGTGAGAACCTTGAACTGACTCCAGTTCTTTCTAGAGTAAGTCAGGGTATAAGTAAATACAAACTGTGTGAAACGATTTTAGGGTAGACAGTTACTGAAAACAAATAAGTTGAAAGTGTGTAAAACATTGTTCAAAATCACCATTTGGTTTCTCTTTCTAGGAAGAGCTCTTGGATATAAAAGAACGCCCTCATTCCAAACAAAGGCCTTCATGCCTCTCTGAAAAATACGACAGGTATGGTGGTGGGTTGCTTCTATTTAGCTTCATACTACATCAAACTAGTAAATTAAGTGTATTGTTTTGGAGCTTTTTGGTAGAATTATGAGTGGGGAGATTTCAAAGGTATTAACATTGGGCTTCAGCATAAATATAGGAACATGAATAGCATCTCACTGCATTGTCTTCATCAGTTTCATTATTACTTAGCTTTAAACCATTGATTCAAAGATTTGAGCTGCAAGGGACTCTTAAGGACAATTAAACCAATTCCCTTTTTACTAACTGGTGAAGAAACTAAAACTAGAAAAGGATTTAGTCAGACACACAGTCAGAAAGCAGAATTAAGACTTAAACACAGGAGTCCTCACTAAGGTCTTTTCTCTCTACCAGTGGTTTTTGCACTGTGCTTTCAGGGGTCTTCTTCAAGGGTCTGCCAAGGGTAGGCTGATCAGGAGGATTCTGAGCCTTTTATCTATACCCTGCCATCCAGCTCCCCAAAACAAAAGAGTCATTCAGATTAGCCCTCTTGCATATTGGGCTCCTTCAGAAGAGGCAGAGGCTTTTGTTTGAGAAGACTCTAACTAAAAATGGTCTGTAAATACGTTACAATACCTTACATTGCACTTCTTGTGGTCACCTTAAGACTTAGGTCACTTCTTAAATATCGAGGTAGATGGTTCATATTGGCCCACATTTAACATAAAGCATCCATTATGTTTAATGTCTTGGTTGAATAGATATACTCTTCTTTTGTATGTAGACTGTTCAGGAGGTTGCTAAATCTGGACTCCTTACCACTTTCCTCTGATGAAAATGATACTTGAATAATTGCTATTCCAGTTGGTTAGGGTTTTTTGTTAAGTCTCAGATAATCTTCCCCCGCCCCCCCGCCCCATTAAACCTATAAAGCTTTTTTATTCCTCAAGTTGAATTTTCTTATTACAGTTTTTTTCCCCACATAAATATTTTGGACACACACATTCACTTTTATTCTGAATTAGAGACATTGTGTCTAGTAATAATATTGAAAATAAGAGAGAGGAAAGAGCTGCTTATTCTGCTGTTTCTCTTCTCCGGGAATTAAAATTTGTTGGGTTCTTAAACTCTAAGCAATCCTCACAACCATACTAGAACATAGCTGATATCTCCTTTATTATGAGAAGTTTGAGACTGAGAGGTTGACTCACTTATTCAAGAAATGTTCAGTTGGTACCTGCCATGTGGCAAATACTGTCAAGTGCTATCAAGTACTACCTTCATGGAATTTTGGTTTGTGGAAGGATGCAGTCAAATACTCGTAAGAGTTTATCATTACCACCATTACACGCTGTGAAAGACAAGTGCAGAGTGCTAGTGTGTAGTGCTGCCTGGTCTGATCTGGGGTTGGGGAAGTTCTTTCTGCAGAAGACTGAAGGGCATAGCTCAGTAGCTTGTCCAGGATGTCCCTGGTGATGATGACAGAGCTACAATTTGGTCCAAGATTACTGGGTTCCAAAGCCTCTTTGCACACTGTACAACCTGCCACCCCCTCATTAGGGAGGGAGAAACAAAACCCAGACCACACATTTTAGATTCTTAAGAGCTGTCTGTCCTCCTCGTGGGAAAAAGTGGGACTATGCATAGAAATTATGAAAAAATACACACCAAGCATTCTAGGAGTTACTTCTAGTGAGAGAATAAAGGTTTTCTTTTCCTCTAGTAACTAATCTTTAGTAAACTAAGTAATCAGTATTTATGGAGGATAGGCATAGTTACTATAATCTGTATGCACCCCAAGGTTTATGGTCTGGATGTTTCATTTGTACACAGACCACTGGTTTTCAAGTGACTACTGGTGTATTATAAACAACAACAAAGTATTACTGAATTAATAGTTTTTTCTTTTTCTCCATTTTAAAAGATATAACCATTCTAATGGCATCCATGAAGTTTTATATTGGAAAGGGGTTCAAATAACTTACTATTTGAAGTTCAGAAATTAGACTACATAATCTAGTTCATGGGTACAAGAGCTAATTGTTGGTACCCTTTGACTTGTAGTGATGGTGTCTGGGACCCTGAGAAGTGGCATGCCTCTCTTTACCCAGCTTCAGGGAGGAGCTCACCAGTGGAAAGTGTGAAGAAAGAGTTGGATACAGACCGGCCTTCCCTGGTGCGCAGGATAGTAGGTGAGCACACAGTCACCGAGAAGTGGGGGCAGCAATTTTGAAGACAATGCTCTTTGCTGCGGCAGGCATCATTCTTAACCTGCGAGAGTTTTATGCATTTGGAGAAATGTGTCTTATCAGGAAACTGATTTACCAGCTGGATTTCTCCTGATTAGCAGAGTAAAATCATAGCTTTCTTGTATAGTAGTAGCAAGTAGACTGTATTAGGCTATGTGCTTTTGAATTAAAAATACCAATGTCTTTCACTGACATAGATAACTGAGTTAAATGTGGTAAGGAGCATAAAGCTGTGCCAGAAATCTGGTTATGCTTAGTCTCATATGAAACTAGTCCTCAGGCATAAATCAGTTTGGCCATCCTTAATTCATAATGGATTATTATCTAAATATAAAGTTTAGATATAGTTTGAGAATGCAGTGAAGTTTGGTCTTCCATATCTTTACTCCTTTAAACTAGAAAAGATATTGCAGAGTGAAATAGGGACCTGGCAGTAAAAATTAGGCAAGGAACTTGTCAAAGAAGAACACCTTTTGAGATGAGAGGATGACCCATTATAAAACAAATTTGGAACTCAGCAAAGAAGATAGAGATGACTCTAGTTTGAGCTATAAGATCTTTCTACACAGAACCTATCAGTACACTTAGTTCAGTACTGTCCCTCGAACAAAGAATTTATTCTAACAGAATCATTAAAGATGTGCCACAGACTTTGTTAAAATGATGAAAACTTAGAAGCAACCTAAATGTCTAGTAATAGAAATAGAAATAGGTTGAGTATGTATGAATATGACCTTGTTCAACTATAAAAATGTTAGAGATGTGTTTACCAAGTTATATGTAACTATCCGTATTATATTTTATTTTGGAAAAAACCGAGACACTACATGGAAATTCTGGAAAAGTACATGCCAAAATGTTTTAGGAACTGTTTCTGGTGAGAGAAAAGAGGTTTTTCTCATTTGGACTTAGCTTCAGTTTTCTGGTTTTTCTGGGAAGAATTTTTGCATGTGCAGTGACATGTTTATTTTCCTTACACTTTTATTGAGATAATTGACATAAAATAAATAGACTATACATAAAGTGTACCATTTATTTTGATATGTGTATGCACCTGTGTAATTGCAACTGCAATCGAAGTTATAAGCATTTCCATCACCCCCAAAAGTTCCGTAGTACTCCTATAAGTCCTTTCCTCACACCTGCACCGAGATAGGCACTGATCGCCTTTCCATTGCTATATATTAATTTACTTTTCCTAGAATCTAATATAAATGGAATTATACAGCATGCACTTTTTGCGTAGCTCCTTTCACTTAGAATAGTTGTTTTAAGATTCACTCATGTTGTTAGGTGTATAAATAGGTCCTTTTTGTTGTCCAGTAGTATTCCATTTATGAATTTGCTACATTATGTTCATTGTTGATGGACATTTGGGTTTGTTTTTTTTATGCCTACAGCACCTGGTCTTCCTTGGTGGTCTCCCATCCAAGTACTAACCAGGCCCGACTCTGCATAGCTTCCGAGATCAGACGAGATCGAGTGTGTTCAGGGTGGCATGGCCGTAGCATTTGGGTTGTTTTCAGTTTTTGACTGTTAAGCAAAACTATGAGCATTCATGTACAAGTCTCTGTATGGACATATACTTTCTTGTCTCCTGAGTAAATACCCAAAAGTGGAATCGCTGAGTTCTATAGTAGATGTATGTTTAACATTTTGAGAAACTGCAAGGCTATTTTACAAAGTGGTTATACCATTTTACAGCAGTGTGTGAGAGTTCTACTTGCTCCAGATCCTCATCAGCACTTGAAATGGTCAGTCTTTTTGATTTTAGCCATTCTAATAAGTGTGCAGTGGTATCACATGGTTTAATTTAAGCTTCCCTAATGACTAATGATGTTTAATATTTTTTCATGTGCTTATTTGCCATCCATGTATCCTCCTTGGCGGAGTGTCTGTTGAAACCATTTGTCCATTTTTTAATTGGATTGTTTTTTTCCGTTTTTAAATGTACTACATACAGGTCCTTTATCAGATACGAGCTTTGAAATATTTTCTCCCAGTCCATGGCTTGTTTTTGCATTCTCTGAACAGTGCACCAGGTTCTCAAATATTTCGATTTTGTTTAACATTGTTTCCTTGCAACATTGATGATATGCCATAGGAATTTAACTTTGGTTTATATCAGTTAGCATTTGGTAAAACTGGTTTAATTATACATTGTTTCACTTAAAGTTGCAGAACCTATCAGTGACATTATGTGAGGACTTACTGTATACCCCTCCAAGAGCAGAGGTTTTAAATTTTGCTCAAGCCCATTTTATCTTTTTTTTCTATTATTTTTTAAAAGGGATTGTGCTCTTGGTGTGTCCTGCCTAGGAAACTTTGCTTAACCCAGTGTCACAAATATTTCCTCCTGTATTTTCTCCCAGAAGATTTTTCCGTTGTTTTTTTTAATTAATTTTTTTAGCAATTTTTTACTTTTCAATTAAAGTTGACATATATTATATTAGTTTCAGGTATAACTTCTAGAAGTTTTATAGTTTCAAGTTTCGCATTAGACCTGTGATCTATTTTGAACAATTTTTGTATATGGTACCAGGCGTTGATTCAAGTTCATTTGTTTATATATGGATATCCAGCTGTTCATTACTATTTGTTGAAGAGACACTAACTTTTTAAGTAGTTATTTTGTCAAAAACTGACACCTACTATAGTTTATTAGTTGACAGAACATTTGCTAATTACATAGATAAGGACTTGGTCAAAATCAAGGGATTGTGGAGACTAATTATGGAAAATCATTTATTATGAAGTATATTATTCCAAAGAGAAAAAGCAAAAGGCTCAGTCTTATTTAAATATGTAATATATGTCTTATTCTGTAGCTGTTTTTAGTGGTGACTCTTTTCCAATACCCCACTACCACCAATCATGGACATACCACCTACAAAGAAAAAATACCCTTGCTGGTTTGTGTAATTTTCTATTTTTGGCATCTTTCCAGATCCACAAGAGCGCGTGAAAGAAGATGACTTAGATGTTGTTCTCAGCCCACAGAGACGAAGCTTTGGAGGGGGCTGCCACGTGACAGCTGCTGTTAGCTCTCGGCGCTCAGGAAGCCCACTGGAGAAAGACAGTGATGGGCTTCGCCTGCTTGGTGGACGAAGGATTGGCAGTGGGAGGATAATCTCTTCTCGGACCTTTGAGAAGGATCACCGTCTTAGCGATAAGGACCTGCGGGACTTGAGAGACAGAGATCGAGAGAGGGACTACAAGGACAAGCGTTTCAGGGTTTGTCTTCTAGATCCTTTGGCGCCTTGCGTACTTAGGAACTCAATATTCACTTCATTTATACTAGGTTACTTTGAGATCCTGGATGAACACAGCTCATTCTTAAGCCAGATAGGGAGCAATAGAGCTGGGTGGGGGTGGGGACGTTACTTAATTGAACATTACTTAATTCATCAGGGCCTTGCTTGAGGTAGAAATGCCTTGACTAGAATCTTATTATTTAATCTCGATTATATATTTTCCAGAGGGAGTTTGGGGATAGTAAGCGTGTCTTTGGTGAGCGTAGAAGAAATGATTCCTACACAGAAGAAGAACCAGAATGGTTCTCAGCTGGACCCACAAGTCAGTCTGAAACCATTGAGCTGACTGGCTTTGATGATAAGATATTGGAAGAAGATCACAAAGGGAGAAAAAGAACAAGGCGACGGACAGCCTCTGTGAAGGAAGGTTAGCAAAAAGTTTGGGAGGGAAGCCCACTGTTCTAATATGAGATGCGCTTATAATTGTATATTTTGGAATGGGTAGCAGTTGTTAGGAAGTAGCATTTGTTTTTGATGTTGCAGCCTGATTTTGAAACTGCTTTCTAAGTGTGAATTTACTAGGCATATATTATACCGTCTCCTCACCTTTTTCTGCCTGCAGTGCTAAACAGGAACATCTCACATTACCCTGTTACGAGCCCTATGTATATGAAAGGGTTCCCCAGAGATAAGAAATGTGGTAGAAATAATAAGGGGTCTCATTTATTGAGCACACTTTATGTACTAGTCACAGTGGTAAGCATTTTGTCTGTATAAATCCTACTTTAACAATTTTGTGAGGTAGGTACTTTTATTCTCATCTTACAGATAAGCAATTAGGCACAAGGGGCTTAACTGACTTGTCAGTGGACACTGAGGAAGTAAGTAATGAAAAGTTGAGCAAGATCCTTTTATACTTCAGATCCATCTTCATGGTGTTAGACCTTTCTAGGTCAGTTGATTGTAACTTGCCATCTCCCAAACTCAGTTTTTTTTCAGCTATGAGATAAGGTTAGGTGTCCCCCTTACCAAACTGAAGAAGCTAGAGCTAAAGTATGAGAGGTGCCTGGTGCAGATTGGGGGTCCCATTAGTCATTTTCAGGGCAGTAGCCTATGTTTTAAGTTCTGGGGCTGCTGCTTAGGAAAAGGGTAACCTTATAAAACTTTTAACAGGTGAGCCTCTTTCTTTGTAAGGTGAAGGCAATGCCTGCTTCCTAACTTTAAGGGTTACTTTTAACATCGAAGATCAAATGCACACATCAGAGCTTAGCCTCTTGTGGACACTTATTCAGTAAGTTATAGTTCCTTCCAGGCTTCAAGTTTAGTTGGAAAAAACCTTTTGGCAGATATCAGGCAATGAAAGGGGAGAGCTATTTTAACACATGAGTGTTTAATCAGTGCCACCTTAAAATTATAAGTCTAAAACATTTAAACAGAAATAAGCTAATGGGATTTATGTAGGAGAAAGCAGAGAGAAAAATCACTTTGTCTTTTTTTTTTTTTTTTTTTGCACAATCTTTAAAATATAGTAGACATTACCATTATCTTATTTCCTTCCCTAGGGTGAAGCAGGAAATCGATGGGTAATTTGGGGGACTTTGCTATTAAAATGCCTTTGAGATATGCCTTTGTCTCATTCTTAACTAGACTAAAGCAGCACCAGCAAGTGTGGTCTTTTCTCCTAATGATAAAGATCAGGCTTCTGACGAGAAAAGCATGTTTTTCTTCACTGAGATGAAATCTGAATTTCAGCCATTGTTGTATCAGCAAGTGAAGGAGTCAGAAGGAGTGAGATGTGTCAGTGGTGTCACCTCCTACCTCACAAATGCAGAGAGAGACAGGCCTAGAAAGAGGCAACAACCAAGACCCTGTCACACAGGTTTCATGCAGAACCTCAAATAGAATGCAGAGGTTTTGCTTCATTGACCCCATCAGTTAATTGCAAAAGGTCCCTTAATTGCAAAAGGTCCCTAGGCTGTCCTAGCTACTATACTTAATTCCATAGTTTCATCTTGGCTACAAGAATCAAAGGAGGGGGAGAGATGATGAGTGCCTTTTAGTCCATTTTTGTTTCTGTATTCCAGCTTTCCACTGAACTTATGTGGCAATTCTTGGCAGGCACATGATGGGAGTATAACATTGAACAAGACAAACATTTTACTTGCCTGCATAATTTTAAAACATACATATTGAGCACCTACTCTCTATAGGGCCCAATGCTAGATGATGTGGTGAATGAAACAATTTGAATATGTATTATACTTCTAACCAGGAAAAAATTATGTAGAACAAGGAAATGGTTAAAATCCTCCGTCAGTAGAAAATAAAATTTTAATTTCCATTTCCTCTAATGAAAGTATATGCTTATTCAATGTGATAAAACTTGCCCTTGTGTTTCCTAGGTCCCTGACTTTTGAATCTGTCATAAATGGCCAGCTATGTTTGTCTGCTAGTGCATATTCCTCCCTACTTGTATCCACTCTCAGTCGTCGGGCCCAGTCTGCTTTATAGAGAGCCTGAAGCTGCATAAAATTGCATGTGGGACACTCTTGCTTCTTGTAAAAGCCATTCATTCTGTGTCTCAACACAGAATTAAAGTGAATAAGAAAAATGTTAGGTTTTTTTTGTAAATGTATGAGCCATGTATAGACTCCTCTAGCTCAGTCTTTAAGTTGGGAAATAAAACTGCAGCAAAATGTATGTTGCTTTTCAGTCCTGAAGTAGGCAGGCAGGTTCTAGTGGGCAAGATGGGTCAGGGAGAAGCACTGCTGTAGTAGAAAGGACACAAACTTGGCATTGATTAGATTATTAAGTTGTTTACTTTTTTAGGACTTAGTTTCTTTGTAAAGTAAGAAAAATACCTCTACCAAAGCAGTCTTTTTAGTTTAAATGTCAGTCTTTGAAGGACTAGCATTTGCCTCTTGTGGTTGGCAGTAAGCATGTGCTGACCACTGGAGAGACCATTGCTTCATCCATGGCTCACAAAATCCATCTCACTGGTTACCTTAGGCCCTCAGAAGGCTCAGGGTTCTCTCTGTGGAGAAGTGCTGCCTTACAAACAGCATGGTGTAGAAGAACATTGGTGGGCATTCTGGGGTTCAAGCTGCTACTACTTACCTGTATTGAGACCTTGGGTAAGCAAGCCACTTAACCTCTCAATTGTTGTAGTCTCCTGCTTTGCTCTCTGAAGTGTTACTGGAATGATGGCACAGATGATTGCATTTAACCTCCCTTGTTCTAGAATATCCTTGCTGATTAATACCAAGACTGTGGTAACTGTTGGGGACTTTGAGAAGGGATGGGTCCAGATGGGACTTTGATGCTTTTTTTCTTGGAGGACTTAATGTCTGTTGTGATCCTGAAACCACAGTCAGCTTTTATATAGGTACTTTTGCAAGGTGGAGATTCGAGAGTTCCATTCTTCAAAAGTTGAATGCCTAGTATTTCTCAGTATATTTATTTAAAAGAAAGAAAAAGATATTTTTATAGCCTAAGGATTTTGCTTTTTGCCCATCCTCTGGCTTTTTAAACATTAGTTCTTGGTAGCTTCACTTAGACCTTACCTTCTCATCCTAACAACCAAACATTACTGAGTACCAGGCACTACAGAGTAAGATGAAGCTGATTAGAGCAAGTTACCTGCCCTCGGAGAGCTTAGTCTCACCAGACAGTTACTGTAATACAATATGATAAGTACTCAGAACAACTGTTACAGAGAAAGCAGCGATCAATTTTGCAAGGTAGGATAAAAATGGGTAAGCAAGGAAGGCTTCCCATAGGAGGTAACATTTGAGCTTTGCCCTGAAGGTTGATCTATAACCAAACTGTAGGCAAATGAAAATTGCCCTCATGGTAGATTTCACATAAATGCCTTAAGTTGCTGAACCCTGACTTAAAATGGTGGTGCAGATGTTTGTGTGAAGACAGAGTCTAATTTGGTTCCATTTTTAAGCAGTAAGAGACTTGCAAAGATCGTCATTAAAAAAAAAAAAATCCTATTAGAAAAAGAATCCACTACACTATAGAAAACTCAGAATGGGTGAAGGAGGAACAACAGTCCTTCTCCCATCATATTTGTGTTCTGGCTTGTTAAGGCTTTTTTCTTCCTTTATCTCCCACAGGAAGGGAACTGTTTTACAGTTACAAATGCTGTACCAACACAGGTCTGCTTTTAAAGTCATCTGTGGCTCTTCTGCATGTGTGATGATGGCTGAGGCCACAGAGTAAGTCTGGAGCAGCTTGCTTGATCAGATTGTTCTTGTCTTGGTTTTGCTTTCAGGCCTAGTCGAATGCAATGGAGGAGTGGCTGAAGAGGATGAGGTGGAGGTCATCCTCGCACAGGAACCTGCTGCTGATCAGGAAGTGCCAAGGGATGCCGTCTTGCCTGAGCAGTCCCCAGGAGAATTTGATTTTAATGAGTTCTTTAACCTGGATAAGGTGCCATGCTTGGCCTCGGTGAGTGTAGCAGCACACTTATACACATGAATGACGGGCAACTATATGGCTAAATTTGACCTGAGTCTTTAAGATACTATTTTTAAAGTATTGTTTTTCTAGATGGTTTAGGGTTTATTTTGTTTTTGTTTTTGTTTTGGCTTTTATTCTTAATTTTTAAGAATAAACTTTTTGAAGTTTTGAATTTTAATAACTCATTTGAATTTTTGTTGGCTTTGTTTTGAGAGTCTTAGTAGAAGTAACTGAAGTGAAAATTTTGTACATATCTCTTTTTCCAGGCTGGTAGCATTGGACTAAGAATTCATATATTTAAGAATCTTGTCTGCTTTAATTTTTAAGTAGTTAAATGTTTGTTGTAAAGATTTACTGTGGAGGTGGATTTTATAACTGATGATCGGTGTCATGCTGATCTGCATTCCTTGGGTAAAGGTGGCTAGTTAGGTGGTACCTGTGTGATGTGGTTCTGAAAACCCTTAGTGCAAAGGAAGTTGGGATAATATCAGTGTTGCTGTTGAACTGTTGAGGTCCGGTCTTTCTCAGCTTTTAAAGTAGAAACAGTAAGATATCCCAAATCTTTACTTGCTACCTGACCTTGTGCCTATCCCCTTCCGCTGTTTAGGGATTAATATAGCCTCATCAAATTTGTAGCGGGGGGGAAACATCTAACTGTGGCCTGCATACACAGAAATGAGGTTTTCTGTGGTTGCTGAAAGAGTGCATAGAACTCTGATAAAATGAATTTAAAAATCATTTGACCAAAAGCATCTGTGCATTCCAGATGTCCCATTTACAGCCCCAAAAACATCAAGTAAGTTTGACCATTCCTTTAAATTGACAGTTCAAGGCATCTGACTTAAACGACTCTACTGCTTATATATACCTGCTCCTTTTTTTGATTAGTGCACAAGCAGACAAAACTGGGCACAACAGAGCAGGCACCATTGGCCTGTCTCCCTTCTCATTTGTCTGCCCTCCCCCCAATCCCCAATAGACGGCCACCCAGAAAAGGTGAACAGACCCTGCATAGCACCGATAGGTACAAGGCCACAGATGACTTCTAGGGCAGTACTTCTTAAATTCTTTTTGGTCAGGGCCTAGGTTATATTTCCAATCCACTGAGGACCAATACTTTAAAGTACAAATGTTACTTTATAGTAATGACAGATGGCTATAAATGTTTCTAAGCGTTTACTCTCACTCTCTGAATTTATCTCTGTATGGACCAGCATGGTCCAAGACCGTACTTCTCTATAGCACTATTCAGGAGCATAAGGAGTGTAGCTTCAAATCAACTGGCAACTGCATGGTTTTGTTCCTTATTATTGTAACAGCAATTTTAACTAAGTTTCCTGCCCAGATACCTCACTAGCTAGACAGTAGTCCTGTGGCTCGTTATGAGGAGAAGGGTCACAGCCAGGCGTGAGCTTAATTTACTTGATATAAAACTGACTGGTCCTCACAAATTCTTAGCTTTTGAGGGGATAGTATTTTTTTTTTTATTTTTATACCAACTGTGTTTAGTGACATTTATTTATTTATTTATTTATTTATTTATTTATTTATTTATTTTTTGCGTTCTCTTTGAAGACAGATGGAAATCTCATTGTAAAAAGTTTTCATAACAAAGGGTCAAAATTTAGAGACCTGTACTTGGCTCTGAATGTGGGCATCTAAAATTTACCTGTGTGTCGAGGCAGAGGAAGAATTCAAAGCTAATCTTTTAATACTAGGTAACACATACAGTGCTGATTGTTTAAATACATTCATTTAAACTTGAAACATATAATTTTATTAACCAGTGTCACCCCAGTAAATTCATTTAATCCTCAAAAAACACTTATAAGTTAGCTTACTGTTGTTTCCATTTTATAGATGAGAAAACAGGCACAGAAGTTTAAATAACTTGTCCAAAGTCACACAGCTATTAAGTGGTAGAAATTGAATTCTGATTTATGCAGTTTCACTTAATAGTCTTTGCTCTTAATTCTCTATAACTATATTTCCTCTAAACCATAAAAGAGAAGAATAGGATCTCAGCACCTTCTTAGCTTTTGGCTCTCACCGTCAACCAAAACTTGGTTAATGCTGAGCAGTAGATATTGGCTAGGAAGTCTATCCATGATTTTCATGAAGGTATGGCTTATTAAGGTGTATATGCTATAACATTCATTTAAAAGCAAAACTGAGATCAGTAAAAACAGAAGTTCTGATATGCCGTATAACCAGCTAGATTCTAATACAATGCTCAGAAAATGAGCAGTCAGTTGGGAAAAATAAAGGCTATATAGGATTTCAATATCATTTAACAAATGTTAGATAACAAGTGCCTGAAATAGTATGTGGCACTTAGCAAGTTCCACAAATGCTGAGTATTAATAGAATTATACCTCTATTTGTAGGCTCTATTTCCTGGTATCGTAATATATAGTTGACAGCCACAAAAATCTGTACAAACTGAAATTTTGGATCACATTTGAAAATAATTTCAGTTAAATAAAAGTAAGTTTATTTTAGGTATAATGCAGCTCTTCCTACAGTGCCTGACACATAACAGGTGCTTATGTTGAATGAAGAGAAAAATTCAAAACAGAAATCCTAAACTATTTAGAATGATGAATGGGAACATGATATAGAAAACCCTTGGCGATATAATCAAAAGTATGCTTAGAAGAAAATGTATAGCCTTAAACACATTCATTAGAAATCCCCCCCAAAAATCAACTATAGTGAAACAAAAAACTGTAGAAATGTCCATAAAAGTGGAAAGTAATAAAAGCATTAATAAAACCTAGTAATTGTTAGAATAAAAATATGTTTGATAATCAGAATAATAATTTTAATCTTAGGATATGACTTGTGTAAGTGACCTTTGTTTGAAGGACCAGACTAACAGTCATAAAGGTTGCCATAAAAATACTATTAAAAATCTAGTCTAGAAAGAGTAGCTGAAACATACCAAAATACAGTTCACAGGGTCCTTTTCTCGATCAGTTGTTGGCTGGCAAGGATGTAGCAGAGGATGTCTTGACCAAGAAGTCAGAGCTATGGGTCCAGGTCTCCAGGGAGCAGGAGGGGGCGCTACTGCTGTTAGAGCATCCCAACTCACTCTGTGGTAAAAATGAATGACTAAACTTAAGGAGTCTTTTCAAGTTTAAAATGCTTCCGTTTCTTGAAATGGGCATTTCCAGTAAATGTGTATAAAAGTAACTTTGTTTCTACTTTTTATGTTTCAGCTATAATAAAACTTCTCTTAGTGAAACAAAGTTTGTCACTGATCAAAATATGGAAATGACTTTCTCAACACTTACTGCCATATGTTTAGAAAATGTCCAGATACTTTATATTCATGACCTTTATTTACTTTTTCATGTTCCTCCTGTGTATTTTCTGATTTTTTTCCTATACAGTATGATCAGAGGAAATGATTAAAACGCAAAGCCATTTTTGCTCATTTCAAATTTTTCAACATTAAAATATTTTTAATAGCTGTAGCTTTTAGTTGCTTATAAAATAATACCTATTTATCACTAAGGTGATTGTATCTTGGGTACAGTTCCCAATTTTTCACAGTGCCACATCACTCATGCTTCTCTTATACTTTAATTATTGCAAAATTAGTGCACTTAAAAGTCAGCATTAATAAAAGTGTGAGATTCTGCAAGTGACTTGTGATTGAAACTGTCTAATACCTCAGAAAATCGAAGTACCACAAACAATCAAACTAGTGTCTTGAATTAAAATCCCTTAGTCTTGTGTTCAAGAGAAGTATTTTGTGGCTTGAGTATGTATTATGAGAAAATTCTTCCAGATAAAAAGGATATAACTTTCCACTGCTGAACTTTGACTGGAAATCCTGGATTCCAGACTTAAGATAAAACAGCCACTAACTCTGTCATACATGTACCAGTTAGGGGAAAATGTGTTTTCTTTTTATTGTTATAGAAGTGAAAGTTTATGCCTCATTTTGAAGGATATGCCTCATTTTTGGATTGACTTTTGCTTTATCTTGTTTTTTCTAAATATTGATAACTGCATGAAGATCAATTTGAATGTTCAACTGGATTTATGATAGGGTAGAATTGAAAACTTTAAAAATGTTTAAATCTAGTTTTTAAGAAGGATTGGTAACAAATTAGTTATGAAATAGTATTGAAGAAATTATTTCTGATCATAATGCATCCTTTAGTTGGCCTTATAACTAAGCCAAAACCATAGAAGCCAGATTTAAAACCACTTGAAAACTCTCTCCACTAAGTTCAAACAGATAATAGAAACCAGTTAAAAGTTTATGTTTCACATTCTGACATTTTCTAAACGTGATTTGGAATTGTGATCTTTATGAACTCTGTTGTTTAGCTCTTGGCTTCTGAAATGATCAGCATTGAATTTTATGATATTTGTTACAACCTTAAGAATGTTGGAAGCAAGGGTTTTCTTTCATCAGCTCTCCATACCTGATTTTTAGTTGAGGGCCACTCATCAGCTTGGCAATGGAATACTTTACTCTTGGTGCTGATTTTGGTTTTGAAATTGTCTTCTAAGACAGCGATCCCCAACCCTTTTGGCACCAGGGACCGGTGCTCCTATGAAAAGTTAATGCCTGATGATCTGAGGTGCAGCTGAGGCAGTGACGCTAGCTCTGGGGAGCAGCTGCAAATACAGATGAAGCTTTGCTTACGCCTGCTGCTCACCTCCTGTTGTGCAGCCCAGTTCCTAACAGGCCACGGACCAATACAGGTCCATGGTCCTGGTGGTTGGGGGCCTCTACTCTAAGAACACTCAGTAATCCATGGAATTTCTAATGAGGCAGAGGATAGAAAACTGAAACAGTTTCTGTGGCCCAGAGATTTTGCTTTTTTATATTCTTATAAAATATGTAGTTGATTATGCTCAAGTTTGGGTTACTCAGAAATGACCCAGGAGGGGAAGAAAAATTAAAGATTTTCAAAATCCTAAATTCTGAGGGTGTTTACCTTCAGGTCATCCACTTCAAAGGAAGTTTCAAAGTAAGTGGCTCTTTCTTAAAATTTGAACCTTCTTGTCTTTTTCATCTAGGAACTATTATCTTAGCTCTTTTTGTTTTTCCCTTTAGATGATAGAAGATGTTTTAGGAGAAGGGTCAGTCTCTGCCAGTCGGTTTAGTAGGTGGTTCTCTAACCCGAGCCGATCTGGAAGCCGGTCCAGTAGTCTTGGGTCAACGCCACATGAAGAACTGGAGAGACTTGCAGGTAAAATGGCTTCAGATTCTGGCCTTGGACAAAGACTTGAGCTTTCTCTGACATTATTCATTCTTCCTTCATTAGTCAGGGGTCCATTAGGGTTAAAGGATCTCTGGATACTAAAAAAAAAAAAAAAAAAAAAAAATTTTCAATTTGTGTCCTTTCAATAATATCGAAGATATGTTTCTGTGCTTTATTGGGACTAATTAATTATGAATATATTTATTTGCAATATTAGGTCTGGAGCAAGCCATCTTCTCCCCTGGACAGAATTCGGGGAATTATTTTGCTCCTATACCATTGGAAGACCATGCTGAAAATAAAGTGGATATTTTAGAAATGCTACAGAAAGCCAAAGTGGATTTGAAACCTCTCCTTTCTAGCCTTTCTGCAAATAAAGAAAAACTTAAAGAGAGCTGTAAGTGTTTATTAGAGTCTGCTTTAGGTGTCTGAAAAAGCTTGAGTGCTGTCTTACGGCAGTTAAATCTAACATACTATTTCATCAAAAATTAAATGGTTAAATGGGGTTTTGTTTTATGTTCTTGAAAAAACTTTTTATCAAACAGTACCACCACTTTGAGAACTTGGTAGTCATTGGGCCCTATAATATGAACTTTTCCACCGAGTCTTTCTTACCTAGAGCCTAATTATAACACCAGTGAATGTTGTAGTCCTCTTCAGCGTAACTTAGCTTCTCACATCTTTCTGCCATGTTCTTGCTTAGGTTGTAGGCCCTCAACATAAAACCTTAGTGATATAATAACCATAGTGGCTGGTAGCAGTCTTGCTGATGTTGGGCTATCTGGGATTCCTGTCCCTGGTAACAAATCTCCAAAACACAATCATTATAGAGGTCCTCCTGCAGGATGTGCAGCAGGACCTTGTCAAGTCTTAAACCATAGCACTGCAATTCTGGTCCCCTAGTTTCTGTCACCTAAACATTTTAGCTTAGTATGCCATCTCTTACTAAGTATGCAATTAATAGCCTTATTCCCACTGAGCAACAGTGATTTTAATGTATTCAGATTGTCTCTTTTTGGTGTCAGCCTTTTTTATTTTCACCTTAGCTATCATGGTAGCCAAAGAAAATTTCCTACCTCATATTCCTTTGCTTGGCTTAACCTGGACTTTCTCAACCTTTCAGCACATTCAGGGGTTGTGCTTTCAGTGGAAGAGGTAGAAGCAGGGCTCAAGGGCTTGAAAGTGGACCAACAAGTGAAGAATTCCACTCCCTTCATGGCAGAACACTTAGAGGAGACGCTGAATGCTGTAACCAGCAATCGACAACTCAAAAAAGATGGTGACATGACTGCGTTCAACAAGCTAGTGAGCACCATGAAGGCAAGTGGGACTTTGCCTTCTCAGCCCAAAGTCAGCGTAAGTATTTGGCACAAACCCCAGCCTTTTCTCCTTTTCCCTCTTTCTCTTCCACCACAATAAATGGATTTTTAAAAAGGTATTTTGAGTAAGTTGGAAATTCTTTAGTAGTCATTTGGTCCTTGATGCTTTTGTGTGTTCTTTCATTACTTTCTGTTTGTTACTTGAGAAAGCAGGTTTGTGGTTAATCTCTATGTATGGGGGATAACAAGTATAAAGATTGAAAGATTCAGTCATAACTTAAGTTACTGCCAAAAAAAAAAGGTATATGTCTTTTTGGATGAGCTCCAAAGAAGGTTTTCTGTTTATTCAGCTACTTAAGTTACAATAACTTACTGAATTTTTATAGTCCCATCTTTTCACACCTTCTAATTATTCCCAAACACCTGGGATTACCTGCTTTCTTGATTAAGCAGTTGGCAGTTATATGAATCATTTGTAAATGTCTAGAATGGGTTTTTCAAGACAATTGTATTCTGTTAATTTATTAATAGAAAAAGCTATGGCTCCAAACTTGTAAAACACCTTTAGGCATGAAATTGGGTTAAAAGGTGACTGCACGTTAATAAATGCAGGTGTGTGGCACATATTGGTCTTCATCATAACACATTAGAAGGTGGTGCTCAGTCACAGCCTATATGTCAATATTGCTGTCCCTTGATGATACAAAGCGATGATACAGGGTAAATCTGAATAATAAAAACAGACTACTCCAGTTGCTAAGTTATAGCAAATTTACTTTTGAGTTTTGCCTCTTATTTTCTCTTTATACCTTCTTGTCTGAGAACTGCAAGTTAACTATGGTAGTTATAGGTGTTTGATTCACTGGGCCTTGTACCATGAGAAGGCAACTGATTTTTGGTGTTTCTTACATGACCAGCAGTTAGTGATAGAGATTCCAACAGAGGTGCCATTGTTCCTGGCCTTACTGCTGGGACTGACTCTGCTTCTGAAAGGGGGCATCTCAGGTAGGTAGACTTATTCCTATGTATCTGACCACACCATGCCAGTTATAGGGGAATGTTTCCATAAACTGCCTTAGAATTATTTCTACACAAACAATTATTAGCTACAAATTCTTTCAAATGAGAACCATATTAAAAGATCCCAAACTATGCTATTCTCCATTCTTGTTATTTTTGTTTCTTGGTGACTGGGTACTGATTGCAATGATATGGATCAGAACTTAAAAGTAGTTTCTTTTAGTGTAGTAAATAAAGAAATGGGAGCAGAGAAGTGCAACAGTTAACCCGATGTTTTTGAACATTTTGTTTCAGATATGATTCTAGGGTTTGACATTAATACAATTGACCCTGAGTTATGAGGGTAAGTGGTTTAATGTTAGTATTTCAGTGCTCTGAAATATATCTGGTTTCAGCTGAGGAAATGAGCCTCAAACACCTATGTAAAGGAATGGATGATATAATTCAAGTTGCTAGGCAAAGAGTAACTCAACTTAACCTAGAAAAGAAAGCAACAAAGGAAAGTATATAATAAGTGCACCAGACGTTATCTCAAAATACTGGTTGATTTACGTTTGTTACTGAGTCATGATCTTCTAAAATCTTTAATTACTATGGCTCTGCGTGTTATGTATACTATTTCTGATCTGCCTCTCTCTGTTTAGGTTCAATCACATTGTTTTATCCCCTAAATGGGACATGTTGGTTCCATCTAATCCATTTCAAAATGAATTATATACTGTATCCTTCAAATACAGTAAGCCATGTAGTATAAAGTTGTCTACTTGTTAGATAGAATTAAATGACTTTTGAGGATATCTCATTAAAATCATCTGTATTCAGTCCCAATTCCAAAACCATCAATAAAATACTTGGATATCTTTGGGCTATTTGTCATTCCTGAGGACATTGCTATGTACCTTGGCATCTCCACCTAGTGGAAAAGAAACTACCCAGAGAAAGCATTTTAGGCAGAGCTAAATGGGCACAAGGATGTACTGAAGTGCAGGAGTGATGCAAGTTGGATGCAAAACATGACTGCTGCTGCATTAATCAAGCAAAAAAGTGGAGGATTTGACTATCACCCTGTATATAAGACACATTTGAAACAGCTTGCTTATAAAGTTTAAATTTCCCGAAATATGAAACTCTGGAATATAACAATTTTGGCCAAACCTGCATGTTGTTTACTAGGTTTTTGGTACTGTCTGTGGTCTGTACATCTTGTTAAAGGTAATGAGTAGAAAAGGTTGCCTCAAAAACCAAAGTCTAAGTTATCAAAGATTCCTACATGTGGCTTTTACTAAATAAGTGCTCCCCTATTTCACCATCTTCTTTTCCCCTTTTTTGGTCACAGTGTTAGAAACAGTGAAGTGGACTAAGCTTACCACAAGAAGGAAAAGACCTTGTCTGAGGGTCTCTCAGTGGACATTACATGTACATGTGAAGATTCTTTTCTAAGATCTCTTTGGGACCTATTGAATGAGGGAGTAGAACAAATTGATCTAAGTTTTCTGTGATTTTGACATCATTCTGCTGATAAATGCCAACTCCCTGGGGAGTTCTTAATGCTTTCTTGTGGTCCCCAATTAATCTCTTAAGTGTGTAAGAAGGTTAAAACCAGTTTTCCTTTGACTTTTTTTAGCGAAACCTTGAAAGCCATTTGATGTCCCCTGCTGAAATTCCAGGCCAGCCTGTCCCTAAGAACATCCTGCAGGTACTTCACAATCTACACCGAGGCCTCAGAGTTCTGAACAGTAGTCCTCTGAACTGTTTTTTTGTAGTGGTCCTGCTCTGGACCTTAGAGAATGATCCATGTTGCCTGGCAATTGAGGATGTGTCACTGACTGATACAGTTATGTGTCACTGTTAATCTCAAAGTGGGATGGGGAGGTGGCTAAAAAAATAATGACAGAGTAAGCCCTTGATTTCCAATTTGCAGGTTTGCAATTTTTGTGGAAACTTAAAGTATCTAACCAGTATTTGTAGCACTAACTTAGAGCAAATGTTGCTAGCTGAACAGAGAAATGTGTTGCATGTACACATGCCAAGTCCTTCAGTGGAGCATGAGTGAGATTCATCTTTGGTTTCCAGAAGTTAATCCATAGCCTCTGACTTGGACAGAGAACAAGGTTTGTTCATAAGGATTTGACTTTTCTGCCTTTAGGAACTTCTGGGTCCACCAGTTCAGAGGCCTGCTTCTTCCAATCTTCTGAGTGGCCTTATGGGGAGCTTGGAGCCTACAGCATCTCTACTGGGCCAAAGAGCACCCTCGCCTCCCTTGTCACAGGTGTTTCAAACACGAGCAGCCTCAGCAGACTACCTTCGTCCTCGAATACCATCACCAATTGGTAAATACCATCCATCTGTCCCCCTTGTGCTGCATCCTCCTGCTCCCCCCACAAAGTAATACTTGTCCCCTAGAACTGGCAAAGTCTTTTTTCATCAGCATCCTTGAAGTCTTTACAAAGAAATGTATGGAGACACAAATGTAGAAGATAGTTTATTATCCAATTGCTCAGAGCTCTAGATAAATATGTTCATGGTATAGTTTTTTCTCTTGAGATTGATCTAAACTGGATCCAGCTCTTTAGTCTTCCTTATGTGGGGAATTCAACCCCAGAAAGTTAATTTGGCTTTCTAGGTTTTCTTTTTTTTTTTTTGATAGAGTAGAAGTCAGTAGTGGCTTTCTACCAACCTAATGAACTTGGTACACAACTTTGAGGTCTTGTGGTTAAATCAGAGTATAAATGGAAGAAACACTTCCAGAGAGCTATCTTAGCAAAGTGTGCAGAATCTCATAGTGTCCCTACAACCCTGGACTACTTTAGGCTTCTGGCCACTCTGGTCCCTGCCTGTCAAACCATTGGAGTTTTTGTCTTCCCTCCTCAGGTAGATAGAATGGAAAGAGTGTGAACCTCAGAGCATTGATATCAGTAGGCTTGGTGATAATGGGCCGAATCACTGGCTAGAAAAGCTCTTCTCTCACAGGTAGAGGTCTCAGCTCTGAAAAGGACAAAGCTGACAGCTTAGTGGGGAAGATGGATACAGCAGCAATTCGGGTCATTAAGTGCTAATTGAGGTCTACATAGCCCACTGTGGGGGGCACAGAAGACAAGACATCACCAGCCAAGGAAGTCAGTAATTCCTGAAAGAGATGGTATTCAGGAACAGCATGCATTGGTGATATGCCTCTCTGATGGACAAGTGCTATCTTGACACTCAGTGATACTGTAACTTTCCCAACAGGTTTCACACCAGGACCACAGCAACTACTTGGAGATCCATTCCAAGGCATGCGCAAGCCCATGAGCCCTGTCACGACCCAGGTCCAGCTGCGCTCTTTCTCAAATTCAGTCTGTTGCTTGCTTTTCATCCTTATTGTTTGTGGGATGGAGAATTAAAATTGCTATAGTTCTTGGAAGTGATTTTAAGCTATAATTCAAGTGAAGGCTAGAAAAGGGGTAAATAATTAAAGTCATAAATAGTTAACATTCTATTCAGTGGATAGGAGCATAGTTTAGTCAGGTCACAATATCTAATTTCTCAGCTGCTACTTAAACATACCTAAGAGAGCAAAGAGAGACTTGTATAAAGTTCATTGACTGTCCTCATTCTTCTGTTGATCCTCCTCTGCCACTTCTGTTCAGCAGATGAGCCAGCTAGAATTGCAACAGGCAGCTTTGGAGGGGCTGCCCCTACCACATGACCTTGCAGTGCAGGCAGCAAACTTCTATCAGCCTGGTTTTGGCAAACCACAGGTGGACAGAACCAGAGATGGATTCAGAAACAAGTAAGTTACTAATCCTATCCTTGTATGAATTTGCAAATTAATTTTCCTCAGATTAGCAAATCAGTTATCCACAGCATAATTCTGTTGTATACACTGATACGTTGTACAGTACATGGTAAGAATTCCATCTCCAGATGTTCAGTAGAGGAAATAATATTGAATTGTATAGTATGGGCATAGGCTTTTCATCCTATATAATTTTATTCTTGATTTAAAAGGTTCGTTTTCACAAATGTAGCTAGCATCGCTCCTTATTTGCAGCTATGCTTATGAGATAATGAAAAGTAAAACACCCAGCTTCCTCCCTCATAGATTCCTTGTTATCAGACTGTCCAGTGATACAGGTTTGTTGATCAAACAAGAGTTTGTTGGTCAGATCTGATGGGTTTGATGAGCTTTCTGATCAGAGCCATTAACAAATTAAGGACTTCACTCCTGTTTTTTCTGCTGTTTGGAAGAAGTAGTAAAATTAAATGAATCATAAGTTGGGGGGTGTTACCAATATTTTTTTATTGTAAAATAAAATGCATTAAACAAACATATAGCTTAGTTAGTATAAAGCAAATTCCCTTATTAGCTACCCAGAAGCACTCCTTGTGCCCTTTTCTCACCCAGAAGTGACCACTATCCAGCCTTTAAGGACAGTTTAGTCCTGCTCATACAGTACTTGGTAATTAAGAAGTATTTATGTTTTGATGTGATACTTAAATTTTGCCATATCTATGTCTCAGTGTCTTGCTTCAGCTAGTTTTATATGCAGACACTTTCAGAAAACATTGAGACCCATTAAGTGCTCTGTACCCTTATATAAATGCATCCTATCTGTAGTATCCCTCAGCCTAAACAGAGAGCTCAGGACTGGTCTGCTGAGCCCCTCCCCGCCACCACCCCTGGTCACTGGATTTCTCTCTACAAAATAATGGAGTTCTCTAATATTGACATAATTTGTTGACTTTCAAAACACTTCTGAAATCCAGAATTTTCTTTGCTCTTGGCAACAACCCTGTGTAGTAGATGGGACAAATAACTGCATTTTACAGATACAGAAACTTAAGTTTTTTAAAGTGTGACTGACTTGAAACTAGTAAGTAGGCTCAAGTCAATGTTAGTAGAGCCTTCATGTTTTGAATGAAATGTCAGCCTCTCAGGCCCTCCCTGAAAACCCTATGTATATATATAGTTGTAGCCCCCAACAGATAGCACTTTCTCTTTTGCCTTGTTTTATTTTTTTATTGTACTTAAACACCTTCTAGCATACTATTTATGGTCTGTTTCCCTGCCCATAGTAACCCCTCTCTACTCTGCAACCATAAGAATGTAATGAGACCAGAGATATTTTGTCTGTTTTGTTTACTGCTGTATCCTCAGCACCTAGAACAGTGTCTAGCATATAGTAGATGTTCAAGTATGTTTATCAGAAGGAATAAATCATAGATCATTGCAGAACCACCTGATTTCAGGTTTATGTCTTTTAATCACTCAACACTACTGATCTGTCTCCCTTGATTGTCATATTCAGAGTCTCAGTATGGCAGCAATGGGGCTTACCTGGTACAGACTGGAAAGAAGCCATGGGTTTAGAATTCCCATCTGCATATGATTCAGAGAACTTCCCAGAATCATTGACTATACTTGGGTTTTGGCCTTTGTGGTACAAGATCTGACATGGCTGAAATGCAGTGAAGCTTTCATTAGTCAATGAGCTCACATAATTCATTCTTCTCACCACCTATTTATATTTTCATTAGCTGTTTTCCTATTTTCTTTCAAGTTAAGAGAGAATAAGTAGAATGTCCAGGGAGAGAATGGAAGTCTGTTCTTTTAAACTTTGGGAGACCTAGTCCCTGTGTAGACTAGGATTGGTGTGGAATGTTAAATGTAACTAGGTCTTAAAATAGCTAAAATCGTTGGCACTGTATTTGAACCAGTGTCTCACAGAGCATCAGTTCTATGCCAGGCATGTGCTAGTCACTGTTGCTCCCTACTCTCGGGAGTACAGCCTGGCCCACAGAATGAAGGCCCTCCTTAACCCACTTCACTGGTATAGTCTATAAATAAACTATACACCAGCTCTGGATAACCCTACATTCCCAAGGTCTTCCCAAGTACCTTTACCTTTTCCTTCTACCTGAATCATTGTTCTCCATCTTGTAGCTTCTCATTAGTCACACCCAATTTAATGCAACTCCTTCCCAAAGAAGCTTTCTCAGAGTCCCTTCAATAGAATTATCCCATCATTCCTCCTAACCCTCATTTTCCCATTACACCTTGTTGGTACCTAGTATCTGCATGCCTTGGTTTGTCCAAGGTTAGTATCTTCCTCACTAGATGAAAGTTCTTGCAAGGCCTAGGACCATGTTTCAGTAAGCTTTTGTCTTCCTTCAGAACTTGGCATGTGGTTTTGCATATTTTGATGCTTGGGAAATTGAATTGGATAAGGAAAATAGGATGTTAAATTCTTAGGCTGGTCTTGAGTATTTTGTGATTCTAGGACTTGGAGTTTAAGCAGCTTAGGACTCACAATGATACTTGGTTTGTTCACAGGCAACAGCGAGTGACCAAGTCACCAGCACCCGTGCACAGAGGGAATTCCTCTTCCCCTGCCCCCACAGCCTCCATCACAAGCATGGTCAGTGACCTTTGCCTTTGCAAATGATTTCTAGGCTTCTCCATGTTTGGTTGTGCCTGTGGTGTAGCACTGTGTAGCCCAAATGTCCTTGAGTGCTTTCCACGGGAATAACTGATTGAGTAGTCTCATACCTGTTTCTTAGATTTTCCCCTTTCAGGATACAGTCTGTTAGGATTCTAATGAAGCCCCTATATTGGGGAAAGTGTGTTCTAGCAGATGGACAAGTATGTGCTAGAGCACATGAGGCAATATGTAGCATGTTCAAATAAGTGAACAATCAGAGTGGGGAGGATGGAGGTGAAAGACAGCAGGTGAGCCAATGGGATTACTGGGGTCGGATCAGGGGATGTCCAGTGAAACATGGTGAGTTCACAAACTCAGATTCAGGTCTCAGTGATATGAATTAAGTCTGATACAGAGGGGTTTGCTTATTTGTGGTGACATCTAGTTTTATAACTGACTCATGTATCAGCATTACTTTTTGTTAAAGTTTCCTGTCCCACAGATTCTTATCACCTAGTCAAAGCTGATAGACAGGGAAAAAACTTTTACACTGTGCTTCTGGACCCCAAGTGGGTCTACACACTAAGTACCTGGAAGGCAGGGTCACAACGGAGTTTTTCTGTTCATAATTCATGCTCTGTCTCTTGCCATCAAGGATTTGGGGTTGGTTAATGAGAAAAGTTGCATGCATAATAAAATCATCAAAGTAGAAATTGGTACATAGGAACAAATGACCCCAAATGGTGAGTCCTAGTGACTGAGGAGAATTAAAAAATAATTTTGAATTTTCTGGTAGCCAAGTTAAGATGGGAAACATCAGGAGTACAGCAGGTCCTGTGTCATTTGGTTATGTCGATGAGCCGCTATAAGAACTTAACTCTTGTTTATATCAATTAGCTTATGGTAAAATTGGTTTCAATATAGTTGCTCTGCTTAAAGTCAAAGAACCTATTAACAATGTTAAGTGAGAATTTGCTATACAGAGAAATTTGGCTCTGAGGTTGTCTCTAAAATGCCCTTTCCCTGCTAGAAGGTCTCTTGCTCCAGAGTATACTTCTGGCCATGTTCTTACCCTCTTCCCAGCCTAATACCCTGGCTGGGGATGTGATGACTGCATAGGGAGGTCCCTGTCACCACAGATACAGGCAGGTTGAAGCTCTGTGCTTTAACTACATGTTACAAACAAAGTCTAGGTTTTGATGCCAGTGAGTTGTGAGGAAGGGATGAGGCACAGGGCTACCGCATATAATGGCCCATCTTGTTTACCTCCGATAGCTAGAGACTAAACATTGGAGTTGGCCTCTGCCACATGTAGCCAATAACAGGGGCTCTTCAGCTTGCTGAGTAATTTTGCCAGTTAATCCTGGCTTGATTAGGGAAAGGCATTTAGAACATTGCTAATACTGTTTTTCTCCACAGCTTTCTCCTTCCTTCACCCCTACCTCAGTGATTCGCAAGATGTACGAGAGCAAAGAGAAAAGCAAAGAGGAGCCAGCATCTGGAAAAGCAGCTCTTGGTGACAGTAAAGAGGACACTCAGAAGGCCAGTGAAGGTATGGCAGAGCTTTTGAGGGTATACTGCCCAAGAAAGTATGTGACAGAGGGAGGATGGACTTCAGTGCTGACCTGCCTGACCTGATTCTCTTCAAAGCCCTGGGCAAGATCCCTGGCTGCTCTGAACCACAGTTCTGTGTTTGACAAAGTTTGGACCAGCTCACAGCTGCTTAGCCACTTGAAAATTCTGACCAATCTAATAGTGGTGTGAGTGCTAGTATTAGACAGGAAGGAATGAGCTTTAGTTTAAAATCCTTGGGCTTCGAAGTTGAATTATTAGTACATTTATTTGGCAGATTAATATAGTTCAACCAGTTTTACTTCTGAAAGGTTCTGTCCAGTCTATGGAGACTTAAGTGTCCAACAAAATCTGTGCAATGGGTGAAGCCTATAGGAATTGTGGAGAGCCTTTTAGAAGTATATAGAAAATGTGAGAGGCTTTTAGGAGTTGCACAGTTGAGACTGATAAAGACTTGGTGAAATAGATTCTAATAAATTAGGTTTACACAGGTCTAGAGTATTGGTGTGAGAGCTTTTTGCCTATGAGACAGCTTCTGGGGGAAAAAAAAGGAAATCCTTTTGGTTCTACTAGAAGGCAATTGAGATTCCTTTACCAGGCTATAATTGCTATTTAAACTTTGTTGTGATGGATTTGCATAATTTTACTCTTACTTGATTTTCCCCTTAGGCTAAAAAGCATGTTAATCCCAAGCAGCTGACTAGGACGGGGCTAGCTCCCACACAGATCCAGACCATAGCCATGGGGACAGAGCAAAGTGCCCAACTGAGGCCTGATATGCCAGGCCCCCTTGCCCATAGCTATTCCTGGTTTGAGGATTATAAGAATAAAGACACGGGCTTCTTAAAGGGTTATGTCACTTTTAACTTCAGAGCCTTCGAATCTTTAGAGTATAGTAAAAATAAACTTCTAACAAAGTGTTGAAGACCAGAAAACTTGGGGTCTAGTCAAACTCTGTCCCTGACTGCTCCTGTGACCTTGACTGGGCCTGTTCATAAGGCAGTGGTGCTTATCATGCAGATCCTCTAAATTTGTTGGGATCCAATAAGGATTGTGAGCTAAGACATGAGATTTACTGGATCACTAGGAAGACAGTATTTAGGAGAAGTTTGCCAACACCAAAATGTTCTATTTGGATTCTTACAGAGAACCTCCTGTCATCCAACTCTGTGCCCAGTGTTGATCGAGACTCTTCTCCCACTACAAATCCCAAACTGTCGACATTGCAACGGTCTTCATGTTCTACACCAATGTCCCAAACCAACCGTTATACCAAAGAACAAGATTATCGACCTAAAGCAGCTGGGAGAAAAACACCCACCTTGGCATCCCCAGTTCCAGGAACACCTTTTCTCCGTCCTGTCCACCAAGTTCCCCTTGTTCCCCATGTCCCAATCGTTCGGCCTGCTCACCAGCTTCACCCAGGGTTGGTCCAAAGGATGCTGGCCCAGGGAGTACATCCACAGCATCTTCCAAGTTTGCTCCAAGCTGGTGAGTTTCTGACCTGGCATAACAACAGTTGCTAGAAGTGATAAAGTGCTATACTATGGGAGGTTTTCATCCCTAGAAAGATGTGACTAGATATTTTTCCATCTAACTGGTAAGCAGTGGGTCCAGTTCAGTCAATCCATTGGTCCAAAGATTAGGAACCTAACTTGAGTATTCTTCACTCTTGATGAACTTTCCATTCAGCAAAACTGTACAGTCAAGCTTGAAAATTTCCAGGTAGATTAAGATTACTTCTCACCAGTTCCTTCTTTCTGCCCAACAGGTGTGCTTCCTCCTGGGATGGATCTGACTCATCTACAGGGAATATCTGGTCCAATCTTGGGTCAACCCTTTTACCCTTTACCTGCTGCTAGTCACCCTCTCCTGAATCCTCGTCCTGGGACACCTCTGCATCTGGCAATGATGCAGCAACAGCTACAACGCTCAGGTAAGTTCAGAAATGGGCCAGGTTATCTGGGGATAGGCTGAATAGGATTAAAACTTTGGACTACTTTCCAGTGAAGGGGATGAACTGACACTGACAATTCATTCTTTAACTATCCTCCCAAGACTGGGATAAGAGTGTTACCAAAGAATAGGATGAAGTAAACCAGCCTCTGTGTGATTTGGAATTCCTGTTCCTGTAAAACAGTAGTAGAGCCGAGTATGCTCTGGCTTTTTTTGTCTTTTACCTCTTAGGAGAGGAGGCTGAGAATCTTCTCACAAGAGGTTCAGCAATAGGGACTGTCCAAAGTAGATGCCCTCTCACCAGCTAAAATTGGTGCTTCTGTGATGTGGCCGCTTACTGTGGGAAGTAGTGGTCATGTGATCTTTGATGGCTTCTCAATGTGGATGGCTTCAGAATAGTTCAGCTTTCCAAGATTTTTTCTTCTGGCATTTTGCAGTTTCCTTAAGAAGCCCTAGAATAAATCATCTGGTAAAGAATTCTGTTTGGAGTTTTCTGGATAGGGTTTGAGCAACGCAAGGCCTGATAGATAACTACTTTCCCCCTTATGCTCTGAATAACCCTTCCTTCTTATTCCCACAGTTCTTCATCCTCCGGGCTCTGCTTCCCAGGCAGCAGCTGTCAGTGTTCAGACAACCCCTCAAAATGTGGCCAGCCGGTCAGGCCTGCCTCACATGCACTCTCAGCTGGAGCACCGCCCTAGCCAGAGGAGCACTTCCCCAGTGGGCCTTGCCAAATGGTTTGGCTCAGATGTGCTACAGCAACCCCTGCCCTCCATGCCCGCCAAAGTCATCAGTGTAGATGAATTAGAATACCGACAGTGAGCAGAGAAGGCAGGCTCACCTAAGCTTGGACCCATGGTAGCATCCTAGCCAGGACTCTGCTTCCTCATCTCGGGTTGGTTTACGGGCTTTTACTTTGGAGCACTCTGCAAAGCTGTTTAGGGAGGGCCTAGGCATCTAGTGTGGTCTGCATGATGGAAAGATCTTAACCAATCGAGTAAAGCCTACATGGTCTGAACACAGAATGCACAGTGTTGTCAATCCTGGAAACATTCTTTTTTTGTAAGATATGTGAATGAAGTGTTGGTGTCTTCACCAAGAGGTGGCACCTAAGGGTTCTAAGGAAATAAATGTATAGACCCTTATGTACAGACCTGTGTATAAACAACTTTTGTACATACATATAGGATAGCTTTTTTGAACTTATACAGCTGTATATAAAAGTAGCTGATATTAGTTAAGCCTGTGTCAACAGTTTGGATTTTTTTCACTTGTACATTTGGGACTTTTTCTTTTGGATGATTAAAGTTGCATATGCTGTGTGTGAATGAAGTGAATGGCATTGTGTTTCTTTCTTTTTGAATCCCTTCCTCTTCATTTCCAACCAGCTGACCTCTAAGGCTCAGTAGTTTCCTTGAGGGAAATGATCTGATGTTTTAATTTTATTTAAAACCCAAGGCATTGAATTTTATCTCATTTAGGAAAAGAAAGCCATGGCCTTCTTTCTTAAGCCTTAAGACCCCAATGGGTAAATTTAGGCTAAGCTTGACCGTACAGGTAGCCTTGTGGCTAACAGATTATTGCAAGAAATTGCTAAGATTAAACCACCTAGTGAAAACAATTTATTGGATAATCATATATATGGTCATTTCTACCTAACAAATCCACATTTCCTGGAGCTAAAGTAAATAGTTTGTTGGCATCCTGTTCAGCTCAAAGTTCCCTACAGGAAAAACGGGGCCTCAAGAGTTCTGATTCAGTCCATTAAAGTCTAATTTTTTGCATATAGAACTTCCCTTAAGACTCTAATGCCTGTGTTAACTGATTCCTTGTGTTTTGTATCTCATTCCTCAGCTCAGTTATTTTCATTATTCACCTTAATTACATGTAAGCATTGAAGAAAAAGATTCTGCCAGAATACTATAGCTATGGTCTTGAGGCCCCTTTCCTAACTGAAGGTTTTCAGTCCTACTGATCTGAGGTGATACTTATTTCCCAAGCTCTTCAAGTGAATTTTCATGAGTTTTTGATATTTGCCCATATAGAGCCACTTCTTTGACTTTATGCTAGATCAAATGAGGCCATTCTCTGGTTCACAGGTAAAGAGAAACGTGGTTGGATTTTGACTGCAATGGTGAAAAACAACCTGAGTCTTGAATATGAAGGGTGTTGCCTATAAACCTGGACCTGCCCACCCTGCCATATACTTCCATGAATATAAAGCAGGTTGCCTTTTAACAAAACAACAAAACCTGGCTTTGTGGATTAAGCATGAAGTCTTTCTAACTGGTACTTCAACTTCATTATCCTTCCTCCCTCACCAATAAGATTTGCTCCCAATGTGATTCCTCAGCTTCAGAAACAGACACCTATGTTTAGAATTCTTGCAAATGTTTTGTTTCCACAGGTAGAAGCTAGACGGCAGTCTCAAGTAACACTGGCAGAATAAATGCCTGAATCCAGTTCCACCTTCCCTTTCGTTTCTTTCCCCTTTTTGTTGAACCAACACTTGGAGGTATAGGCTGGGAAGGACTGGGTTGGAGCTGCCAGTAAGAGCTTTTCAGGTTAAAAGATGGTAGGACTGAAATGAACAAATACAGGTACCAAGGAAAGGGCAAAGCTATTTATTAGCCAGTGATTGGTGAGATGGAGCCAGAAAGAAAGAAAGGAGTGTTAACACCAGCACAACAGAAGCTAGACATAGAGATTTTAACAAAACTATTTTGGTGCATGGGAGGGAATCGAGGGAAAGAGTAAGTTAATGCACTCTTCCAGGAGCTAAGAGCCTGATACAAGGTAAGGGTTGAAGGAAGTGATGTCGCAGCTAACAAGAGATGTCTTACATGGAGCAACTTTGGGAAGTTGGCAGGCATGAGACAAGTTTAGAAGCAAACAGGGCTGGAAAGGTATGCAAAATAAAGGTTAAGAGAAGCTAAGGATGTGGCAGGCCTCAAAGTAAAACAGCAGAAGGCCACAGAGGACCTCATGCAAGACCTGTTAAGAACGGTCACGTAGGAAAGAACAGTACCACCTAAAGGAAGCAGTTGAGCAGCCAATACTTGAGAAAGCCAGTGATAATCAACAAGAAGGGGGGCAGATGGAGAGCACAAACATCTTCTTTTAAAAGACAGCTATTGTCTTATAAACCAGTGTCTATTAAGATGAAAGGGAAGTCAGATTCACTGGCCCTCCTTTGTAAATAAAACAAACACAAACACAAGCCAAGCACAAAGATAACTTATAGGAATAAATTGTGATTCTTAAATAATTCTATTCTCTTTACCAACAACTGACCAAGAATGAGCATGGGACCCATTTTAGGCCATGAGACACAAGGACAAAATGGCTGGGCAGTTTCTGGGAAATAGCTTCCAAAAAAGCTAAGATTCAGCCCTCTTTTTAATTATCCTCTGGATGCTAATGTAAAGCCTGGGACTGCAGCAGACATTCTGTGACTGTGAGGGGAGCCAGTTGCCCAGCAAAGCCAATAAACTGCAGTAGACAGAGTAGCTTGATGGAAAGAATTTGGATCCTTAATGACATAACACCTGCCATGAACCCACTGAGCTCTCTCTAGATGACTTCCATGAGACTAAGTTTCCTTCCATTTCAGCTTGTTAAATTAGTTAAAATACAGCTAACAATATTCTAATGGCACAGGACAATGAGTCTGCTTAGCTGTGCTGAATAAAAAAAAAAATCAGGAAAGAATATTTAACAGCACAGGAAATTCAAGCCATGCTGTGACAGCCAAACCACTATACTCTTGGAGTTCATGAAAAGAAAGCCTTTAGCTAACCCTCCTTGGTGGCCCTACCCCAGACAGCATTCCTGACATAAAACTATACCCCCCTCACAGAACTCCCAAGTCTGAGCCCAAAAGGGAAAGGTAAGATAATGCTCTCAAGCACCAGGAAGCCACCAATAAGGTGAGGAGAAGGTACTGAATAATGAAAGCAAGACCAAATCAAAGTACATCCTGAGGCCTTGGATGAACTGGATTTCAGCAATCTTCTTAGTGCTAAATTTCTGCTCAACGAAAGTGAATTTGGGCATGAGGATTCCCCCAAAATTCTATATATGCTCTGGCTAGAGAACAAACCTTGCTGAAAGTCCTACAGCTCATAAAGCCAATAATTCTCTCAAGAGTTAGACTCTCGATTATGGCCTTTATTATGAATACACTGGTGATAGTAAGGTCTGTATCCTACAAAGTGACTAGGATACCAGGCCTGAGGGACTATCTCCTAGGTCTTGGGACAGTGCTCAGCCTAAGCTCCAGGAAGCCTATCAGAGGGAAACAACTCACTAAGGTAATAGGAGTAATAAGTACTGGAAAAGTCTGAGTATGTGGATAATCCCACATCCCCATTCCTCACAACCTGCTATCTCTAGTTTGCTTCATCTATAATCAAACTATCATCCTGCAAATCTGTTTCCCTTCCTGATTCTCAGGGACTACCCTTCTCTATTATCCCTGTAATACATACTAAAGCAATCTTTGACTTCTCTTCCATTATAGAGCAAGTCTCTCAGTCGCCAAGTTTAAATTTCTCCTCCGTACCTAATGCCCATACCTTCCCTCTGCCCATATTCTCACTAGCCCAGTCTCTCACACAAAAACTTTTGCCAATTTCCTATTATCAGGCAATCCCTGTAAATTTCCGTATTCCTAGCCCAAAAACCTCTAATTAAGCCTTTACTACCTTCTCAAGTAGTCCTGACTCCACCCCTCTTCTAACCTAACCACTGTTACATATACAAGTGTACACACAAACCTGCTCTGATTACACTAGTTATGCCTCCATGCCTTCACCCATGTTCTATGGCTGAGGCCAGAACTGCTATGGGGGTTCAAGCAGAAAGGCTGGGATACAAGAAAGGAGATCTTAGTGGCCCACCTGGCAGCCTGGTTTAGCTCAACATTCAGCCAACAATGACATACAACTGTGTTCTAACTAGGACAGAGAGGGAGGCCAGGTAAAAGAAACAGACCAATGTCAACAAGAGCCAACATTCACCAAGTATTTATTGCCAGATACTATGCTAAGCATTTCACAAGTACCATCTCCCTTACTAACAACCTTCACTCTAGAAGGTAAGTGCTATTACTGTTTCCACGTTACATGAGGAAACTGAGGTTTTACAGAGGCTGAGTAATTTGTGCAGCATTCCACAGCTAATTAGAGGAGGACCTGCAATTCAAACAACAAAGTGCCTGGTCAGAATACTTAACTGCCATACTATACCATCTCCCAAATGAGTTAGCCATGTGAGGAATAATCAGTTAATTTACATCAAGTCCTTCTCTCCAGTATCATCTGGGAAAGACCACTTAAAAGGACTAAAGGCCACGTCCAGTTGGAAGGGTTTCCTGTGAGTAAACATCAAATAAGATGTTGCACTCATATTTTTATCCATTTCACACTCAAAATCAAGCTCCCAGGCACCTCTTCTGCAGCTGCCTCACTGTACATACTCATCCTCATTTAGTCTATCCCAAAACGAATTCTGACAATGACACATGAACTGCACATAGCCAGCTGGCCTACCAGGTCCTTTATGGTTCAACATACAAAGTGACGCCAAGTTAAGACAATTAAAGTTCCAGTTTGGGTGCCTCCATCTCCCTCCCCTGAATCCTGATCCAGTGGTTGCCAAAGCCAGAAGGAGCCTGGTGTAGGGTGCTTGGTCATGGGGAAAGCTGCAGTGGTTGGCCCAGCAGATGGGGAAAGGGGAAGGTTTCACTTCTTCACAATCTGAATGACATCCTCATCCTCCAACGTATGGTCTTTACCCACTTTTTGAGGATTGTGTTTCACAGAGAGACCCCAGACCAGAGCACTGTATGGAAGGGAAAAAAGAACAATCAGTATAAATAATCACCTAGTTTCTTCCCTATCTGCCTGGGTGCCACCCTTCTGCTCCAGTTTAGCATTCCAACTCTTAAGAGCCACAGGCCTGCAATAGTCAAGGTCTCCTGTCTCCGGTCAAGAAACACACTCAAAGCTTTGAGCCAAGAGGCTTTAGCTTCCCCAGTAGTATGGCATACAAAGTAGCAAACAAACATTTTTGGAGTTGTGTAGTTCCTCTCGTTCCAGAACCAGTGTATGAAAGTCAAAGGGAAAAAACACAAATTAAAAGTATAACAAGGCTAGCTTAAAACTAAAAGGAGAAAGCTTGGGTTTGTTTATAGACAATTACCCTGAAATAATGCAGACTGGAAACTGATTCTTACAAATATAGTGTCAGTTATAGACTGTTAAAGAATACAAGTTTTTATTGGCTCAACTGAAACCCAGTGGGTATTCCCTCCTCAGCAATGCTAGGAAAATTCTCCCTATCAAGAAACTATAATTGGTATGTCCTCCTAATTTCTTAGAATATATAAAGGTGATTGTTATACATGGGCCTCCAATACTAAAAATAGACTATACCAGTGATGGAAACTGGTGAACAAGACACTAAGACCTGTCTCACAGAGCCTGAGAACTATGTACCAAGTGGTAAAAATAGTGACCATATTGTTATTACATTGTCTTTTTTTTTTAATCTATATTCCAAAAACAAATCACTAAGATTTCACTTTTTAAAAAACAAATAACAGGAATAGATATAACAATATTAATGAAACAAATATATATAAAAATTTAAAGCACACAAGATAAGTGCGAAGTGACTATTTTACTATCTTAAGGAAAAGTAGTTTTTATCAGTCAAATTCGCTGGCTGCACCAAAGTAAGTGCCTCCTATTTTGTTGAGGGCAATGTAAACAGGTTCAGCCATTTTGGAAAACAATATAGCAAAACATCGAAAGCCATATAATCATTAATCCTACTTCTAGATTAAAGAAAAAGGGAAAGATCTGTGAGTGAAAACTAGAAAATTATGTAAAGTAGCAAAAGATAGGAAAAACATAGTTATAAAAATTATATGAATCTTGTTACATGGAAAACATAGTAAATGATCAAAGGATATGCTGTGCATGTGGTCAAGGACATAAAAGGAATGAACAGGGACAAATGTTATAATCAGAAGGCATAAAGCTGAATTTTTCTATTAAAAGTCAAAATGCAATAATTTAAAAAAACAAGAAAACGGTGACGAAGTAAAATTCTATTTACTTTGATATGACTCTTCTCCAAAATATTTTCCTCCCCTCTCATTTAATTCCCTGGTTAATTTATAATTCTAGTCACTTTGCACAGTGTTCTGCTAACGTGGAAGGCAGGAGCTACACAGAAATCTATGAAGTTTAAAAAAGGAAAATGTCTTTTTCCAAGACTCCACTGATTCAAGTCTGTGCCAAAATATAATGGTTTGAGGATAGTAAAAATCGTCACCTACATGTGGAATATAGTTAGTTTAGATAAAAAGAATGTAAAGCTTAAAAAAGAACTTCACTCTTTCAGTATTCTTAGGATGAGAAACAAGTATTTTAAAATGTCACTATTTCAATGCTTCCCCAATTTTCTACAATTATTTTCTATTTTCTTGTTTTTAAAACAATTTTTTAAATTTCAGCCTGTAAAGATGAAAAAAGTTATTCATAAATATTATAATCCAGTTTAAATATTTCCTACAGGGTTATAGATTACAATTTTGAACTACTTTATATATGTACTAGAATTAAGTAAGGAGATTATAGATAATGACAGCCAAGTTTCTCACTATTGGAGAAAACTGTTAAAAAAGAGAAAAAGGGGAAGGCTAAAATGAACCAAAAAAAATCAAACAACCAATACCAACTTAACCAAGTGATCAAAGCAAATATCACCATCAATTAAGACACATCAACATCATGAATCTTATGATATGATATACTGAGGACATCACTTTGTGGTATTCTTACCAAAAATGCATCTTACTTCAATATGAGAGAACACTGGACAAACCCAAAGTGAAAGACATTGTACAAAATAATTGATCAATACTCTTCAAAAGACTAAGGAAATCTAACTGGGACACTGCAACACTGGAAGACTAAAGAGAAGTAACAACTAAATGCTATATAGATTCCTGAAACACAAAAAGGACATTAGTAGAAAAGGTATTAAAATTCGAGTAATACACCAATGCTAGTTTCTGTTCTTGGTAACTATACTATGGTTATGAGAGCTGATAATATCAGAAATGAGGGAAGGGTGAGGGATATAAGGAAACTCTGTACTATATATTGCAACTTTTCTGTAAATATAAAATCACTTCAAAATAACATGAATAAAGACTTTGATGCTCATTATTAGCAGGCTACCATTGCTTGCAGAGCCTATCAGCAATGAAAAGTATGAAATTAGGAGGGTTTACCCATGCTTACAGTTTAGAGAGGGACTCAATACCTAGTGGAGGCCAATATGATGCTGGCAGGAAGAACTAACATCACGTTTGCCAAGAGGAAGGTGAACTAATGAGAGAAAGTCAGAGCCCTTTGTACTGTCAGTCTTCCTGACCAGAAGAGGCTTCTAGAGCTCTTCCTGAATCAACTTTGCATAATTTTAAGAAAATAGGGTAGAGTTCTAACCAAACTAGCATTTCAGCAGCCTTCCTGATACCTGATTTCTGTAATGCTATCCTAAAAATGTCTAGTTAGTGGAATCACTAGCTCGCAGAGAAAAGAAGGTACCACATGCCCATGATACTTACTATTTAAATTCTTTAATAAGATTTTTGTGAATCTTCATGCAGAAATCCTCTACTGTGGTCCTAGAGTAAGGCAACACCACTGGAGATGTGTAATCTGGCAACTGGCCTTTGGGTTTGGTGTAACTAGAACAGAGAGGGAACAGAGGTTGCCTACTTCTTGGAATGTTTCATGTGTTGATTGCAAATCAACCCTCTATCACCCCTGAAAAGATCAGACCTGGATAACCTCCAACTCAATTGAGGAAAAAGTGCCCTCAATATAGTATAGCAGATGACAGGAATTTATTTATATCTCCAAAAAGATAAATTATGTTAATGAGCTCAAGAGTATATCATTTTAGGACAGTCTGGTTTAATTCCTACAGCAATATTACCCTACCCACTAAAACTTACATCCTCACTAGTTTCAGATAGTCCCAAATCTTTTCCAACAGGTCATCAAAATTCCAGCGGTGATGGGCAGAGATAGGTACACAGTGAGGTACCTTATAGATGATATCCAATTCCTCAATGGAGATCTGATCAATCTTATTTAACACATAGATACAGGGGATATAAACTCTATAGAAGAAGAAGAAAAACAGGACATTAGCCTGGAGCTGTTGACAAGACTGTCAGTTTGATTATCAGCACCCCCTCACCAAGAACCCCAAATCAAAGACTCTCAAAATGGATCCTAAGAAGCAGATTAACCCCTCACCCCTCCAAAAAAAAAAAAAAAAAGCTTCCTATCAAGATAAAGTAGAATATCCAAGAGGTAAACTGTGGGTTAGGAAGTAACAAAATCCTGGCCTTAGTCCCAACCATGCAGCTAACTACTGAGAGGATGTGCTACAGTGAAAAGAACACAAGCTTTGGAGTCATGCAGACTGAATCTACTCCCAGCTCTGTCACTTTCTAGATATGTGCCCCTGGGCAAGTCTCAGAGTTGATTTCCTACAAAGTTGTTTTAAAAAATTGTAAGAATATAAGTATATTTCTAATAATATATTTCACAATAATTTTTAAAGAATAAAAAAATTTAAACACAGTATCTAGCAATGTCACAATCCCAATGTCGAATCAATATGGCAGCTAAGTTTACTAATTAGGCAGGCCACAAATTCTCAGGCTTCAATTGTCTAACTTATAAAATACCTAACTCAAAGCATTACCTTTGTTTGCTTTCAGATGAGGATCAAATAAATTCATCCAACAAATAGGAACAAATGAACAGGAAAGCAACTAGAAAATATATCCAAATGCCAGGAATAATTTTAACAATGGTTTCAATTATTATTCAATTTCAAATATTAATAATAGTAATGTTTTGTGGAATAGGGTTTCAGCTATGTACCCTTAGGTTAGAGAGAACAGACACACAGCCTGGCCTGCTTTGAGTTCTGTAGGACAGCCTATAGGATTTCTCAGATGAATTAACTCAGGGAGAAGACTAAGAACCTGGTCTTTTCTACCATAACATGACATGAAGATTAGGGGGCAGCTTGGTTCACAGTAGGTAACTGAAATAGGGAATCTGACCGTCATAATCTTAGATGCAAAAAAGGATGTTAGAAATTAAGACCAACCCTTAATTTTACAGCTAAAGAAATCAAGACCCACAATTATTTGTGACAGCAACACAACTAGAGTTAGAATCAATGTCTGCCATCACGATCTAATGTTGTTTCCATTAAGAGGCTTCAAATTCAAACTCAGGCACTAGAACTGCACACTCAGTCCGTACCTGTTTCCTTCCACAACATCAATGAGGTCATCTGCTGTGGCATCACTCCGCAGCGTCACATCAGCATTATGAATTTTGTATTCAGCCAGAATGCTCTTTACAGTTTCAGCATCCAGCTCACTCTGAGGGCACTGAATGGGCACAGATGACAATGACTGGTCAGAGAGCAAAAAAACCTCCCAAGAGTATCTACTGATATATCTGGCTAAAGTGTGAACTCATTTCTAAAGATTGTTATTCTGGATGAGAGTAACTGACTTTTAGCAGGAGATACTTGAAAACTAAACATCTTTCCAAACTCTAAGGAAGATGTTATGGGCTCAGTTGTGTCCGACCCTACCCCATCCCCACCCCAATTCATATGTGAAGTCCTAACCCCAGTATCTCACGTGACTGGAGATAGGGTCTTAAAGAAGTAACTTGAGTTAAAACGAGATCATATGGGTCAGCCCTAATCCAATGTGACTAGTGTCCTTATAAAAAAAGAACAGGACAAGACAAACAGAGCAAAGACCATGTGAAGACACAGAAGATGGCCATCTATAAGCCAAGAAGGGGCTCAGAAGAAAACAATCCTCACAACTGGATCTCAGATATCCAGCCTTCACCATTAAGATAAATTTCTGTTGTTTAAGCCACTCAGTCTATGGTACTTTATAATGGCAGCCTTAGTAAACCAATACTGAAAGAATACTGAATGCTCAAATTCAAACTTTATGACAGGGTAATAAAGAGAAGGACCTTTTGGGCAGGACAGCTTAAACATATGCCAGTCAGATTGTCTGGACCTCTAGAATGTTAAATGTTGTAGGAAATTCTCAGTCCTCAATTATATGACTTAGAAACAGTATTTGATAGAACTCATCACTCCTCCAATCTGAAATACTTTCTTTACCTGGCTTTCAAGATTCCAAACTCTTCTGGTTTTCCTTCACCTGAGAAGTCTTAGCTACTGATTATTCCCATCTCCTAACCTCTAATCACTGAGGAGGTGGGGTGGTGAGACGAGACACAAGGCTTAATCCTTTTATGTTTATACTCACTTCCTAGTGATTTCAGCTCAACTCATGGCTTTAAAGTTAATAACCACCTTCATACCAGATAACTCCTCATATGCCTATTTGACAATAACACACGGATGTGTAATTCACATCTCAAACTACACATCTTGATTTTCCTGCCCCTCCAAACCTATTCTATATTAAGTCCTACCGTTTTAGTAATGAGAGTGCATTTTTCTACCGCAGGACAAAAAAACTATCATCTTTCTTTCACAATCCACATCCAATCCAGCTGTAATTCCTACCAGCTACTTTCAAAATCTTTCCACAATCAACCACTTCTCATCTCCTCCACTATTACAACGCTAGTCTAAGAAACTATCACTTCTTGACTGGATTATTCCAATAACCTCTTAAATGTTTTCTCTACTTCTGCTCGTAATCCATTTGTCTGTTTTCAACAGCCAGATAGATTCAATTAATCTAAATCAAATCAAGTTTACTCCATAGACTGGAACCCAACCAGCAGTTACTTTCCCTAGTTTACTTTTGTCCTCTGATTTATCATCTAATATACTATATTTACTCAATTTTGTTTGCTACTTGCTCGCATTAGGATATAAGGGCAAAGATTTTTGCCTTTTACTCCCTCTTCCATCCACTCTCCACAGCCTAAAACAATACTTGGTCCCTGGTAGGCACTCTACTAACCTGTGTTGAATGAATGGAAACATGATATTGGCAGCCATCTACTTCATGCAAGCATAAGACTGGTCTATACTCCCACACCATCCCAAACAGATAACCCAAAAGAGAAAATAAAATGAAGTTGCAAAGGTAAGTCTGGGACTGACTCTTATGCTACTCTTGATTCTTGTCAGTCATTACAAGGTCATTCTTGTTACCTGGATTAGTGCTTAAATAAGTAAGGTAATTTCCAAATGTCACCATCCCTGTACCTCAATCCACTCCCCACCCCAGTCTCTTCAGCAGCCTGCCTCATATCACCTTCTCCACTTACTGTGGCCGTGAGATTAATGCCTCCCTTATCCTTCTTCTTAAAGCCAATGTTGGGGGGTTTGCTGTTCAAGCGAATGCCAAAGCCTTCCAGTTCGTTTTCAATTATCTTCTTATGTCCCAAGGGTTTTAGGACATCAAGAACAATCAGGATCAAGTTACACGTTCGGGCGACTAGAGAATTTAAAAAAAAATAATTATACTCAAGCAAGAAAGACCTAACTAATCCAAATACTCAAAGGGGTGGGGCGGGGGGGGGCTGGAGTTCCTGCACTTAAGAGACAAAGGATTTTTTGTGAAGACAAAGACAAACATGAAGTTCTTAAGATTAACAAAGATTTATTCCAGAAGTCAATTTACAATGACTTTTTTCTACTAATATATCTAGAAGGTATCAACTTCTAAATACACTAGTAGAAAAACAAGTCAAAATGAAGACATAAACCAGGTAACAATCTAAATTCCTGAAAGAGTAGAAAGATTTAAAACAGTGAGAACTCTAAAAGAATGAGTTTCTGGTTATCACATTATAGTTAACTTTACTGAAGTAAAATTTACAAAAAATAAATTGTGCTCAAGTTAGGTATATGATTTGATGACAAATATATAGATACCTGTGTAACCACTACTGCAATCAAGATACAGAACATTTCCATCATCTCCAAAAGTTCCCTTGTGTCCCTGTCCAATCTTCCCCATGATTCTCAGTCAACCACTTTATGTCACCACAGGTTAGTTTGCATTTTTCAGAATTTCATATAAACAGACTCAAATAAAATATATACCTGGCTCTTTTAATTTAGCATGTTTTTGATATTCGTCCACGAATAACTTGTAAACTATAATTCTATAGAATAGCTAAATTAATAATTCAACATAAGGATAGAATAAAAATACTTTCAAACATGGAAAAAAAGAAATATTTACCTATCATGTACCCTTTCTTGGGAAGTTACTAAAAAATGTGCTTCAGCAAAAGATAACAGTAACCCAAAAAAAGTAAAACACTGACCCTAGGAAATAGGGGATCCCACACATCTCAGGATGACAGCTCTGAAAAAAGTCTAGAGCTGCATTGCCCAATACAGACTCCGCTAGCCACCTGTGGCTATTTAAATTAAAATTAAATTAAATTTAAAATTCAGTTCCTCAACTGCACTATGTACATTTAAAATGCACAATAACCACACGTCTCACACAGATTCAGAACATTTCCATTACTGGACAGTGCTGGTCTAGAAAGCAACCAATCCAAACTGAACCACAAAGAGAAAGGGTAGTGTCAGGGTTGGAGCAGGGAAGAATGAAATCAATAAGATTATTTTTAGAACTGTATTTAAGTATCTAGAAAAATGCTGCCTGATAGGGATTTGATCTATTGAAAATAGATCACTGAAAATACATTTGAAAAGTATTAGCAAACACAGAAAAGTATACAAAATAATAACTAATTATTAATTCCATGAAAAACAAATTTCAAAGGCAGATTTTAAGAGAAAAACTACGTCATAATATACTACTTATCTCAGCATTGAACAAACAGCATAGTCATTACATACTCATATAAACCATGACTGATGAGTTAACTAAAAATTGTGATATAACTTCTTTGAAGAATGGAAAAAGAGGTATGAATTATAACAGAGCTAATTCTCTACTATAATAAACCAATAGATATCTATCTAAAATTAATTATGAAATAGCAACATAAGCATAATTTTTAAAAATATGAAGATAAGTAGAAGAAAGAACAGTTGAAGAGTTGACAGTATAGTTGCCAATGGGGAGTGACAGTGAAAGTGAGGTGGTATGGCAGAATGTTGCAATTCATAATTAGCCTTTTATAAGATTTTACTTGAAATAAAAAGAAAAGAATAAAAAGAAAAGAATGAAAGACATAGGTGGCAGTCAGGAAACCTGAGTTCTAGTTCTATAAATCTGCTATGAATAGTGTGACACTTCTTCCATCATTAGTGTCTCTCCTCAAATGGGGATCTGGACTATTTCTCTTCAAGTTCTGAAATTCTACTCCAGTAAAAAGTCAGGTATAACTATGCCTTTCACTGTGGTATCATCACCAAGCCCAAGCTCCCCATCTAAAGGAACAATACCTGGTAAAGGGATGATATCCCAGAATGGTAGCCCTAGACTACTTACCTGCAATGACTTGGCGGCCTCTACCTTTCCCATCCTTGGCACCCTCAATGATACCTGGGAGATCCAGGAGCTACAAAATTAAGGACAGAGAGAAGGAGAGAAAAGGAAAAATCAGTTATAAAGCTGAGCAGATCAAACAGGATTTATCTCTCAACTATCCAAAATTTAGGAGATCCAAATCTAATCTTCTTTATGAGTATATTACTTTAAGCATCTTCTAAATGCCAGCTACAGGTTTTTTATATACTTTATCTAGTTTAAAATGCCTAACAACCCTGTGAGATAAGGGTATTTAGCTGAGGTTCACAGAGGTTAAGTGAATTGCCCAAAGTTACCGTCCTAACAAATCAACTAAGATTATAACCCACATTTTTGGGGCCAAATCCATTATTCTACATTAATATCTTTCAATATCTCCCATTTTGCAGAAGGTTGAGCTTCCACACAAATTCCTTACTACAGATAATAGCTAGATCTTGATATTCAAATGTGACACATACTGAGACCTTTGCAAATTTCTCAATTCACAAAAATTTCTGCAGCCATTCTTAACCAAGAGAGTACATAAGAATCACCTGTAAAACCATTAAACATGCAGACATCTAAGCCCCACCATTGCAGATTCTAATTTGGAAGGGCCAAAGTAAGGTTTAGATACTGATCAGTTATTTCAAAAGGTTCCATGGCTGACTCTGTATGTGTCCCCAACTAAAAATTACTGCTCAAATGCTCCAGAAAGCAGTAAAGTAAAACTTCACAGAATTCAGCATGCATGTACCTAATGATGTGAACATCAAAACCAATTCCGCAGCACACATGATTCAAATTCACATCGCAGCAAAATTATAAACTATTAGTTTTAAGCACTTAAGAGTCTGTTAAAAACAGTTAAGACAGCACATGTAAACTCTGAAAATACCAAGAGTCTACTGTATGGCTAATACTGAATTATCCCCATGATTGGACTGGAAACAGAGTTGCATTTAATCAAAATATTTAAAACTAACCTTTGCTATAAGCATATCTGACATTATAGAAATATACCTCATATTAAATAAACCACAATGAAAAAGAATCATCAGGAGATGCGTAGACAGTGCAATTTTTCCACTGAAGAACTCCTCAAAAGCTCCTCTCTATTCTAATAAATAACACTGCCTTCTCTTAGATTTATACAACATACTGGACAAAGTGAGCAACCTTTTCTTTTTCTCTTTCAAAAAAGATAATTTATATTCAATACACCTGCCTTGACTTGGAAACTTTAGTTACATTGATTTTAAAAGGCCCTATAGTGGAGTAATGAGCACACCAGATTTTGATTTCTAAAGACCAATAAAAGGAACTAGTGCTCTTTCAGTAATTGATTCCAGGGCTGGGGCAGGGAAATATAAGATTAGCCTAGACATTGTATAGTGTCTGAAAATAAGTACTCAGAAAAAGACGAGGTTTATATAAAGAACACAGAAGCCAATTTGAAGGAGTTGCTAATGGTCAAAGCTGGAACAATCTGAGTAATAAAATAACGGTAGTACTAGATTATAACCCATAAAATAAAACACATTCATAAGCGCATGATACAAATTACTGGATAAATACATAAATGGGGAAGAAGAAACAGCTAGTAGGAAAGAGAAAAACAGAGACTTACCATTAGGCAAGAAACACAATAATAAGTGTTGCAGATAAGATCCAGAGACGGATGCTAAAATTAGTGGGCAAGTTTGAGAAATAGGCTTTGCCTCTTCTCAAAGTATCTCCCCCAAGATATTTATTAGCCACAAAAATATAATACCTTTTTAGTAAAGAAACCCTGCAGATACCACCTTAACCAAATGACATAGGTAAACATCACTAATAAAGACATACTGACATTGTGAATCCCAAGATGCACTGAGAAGGACACATCATCTCTGTGGTATTCTTGCCAAAAATATATCTCAGTCTAATCATGAGAAAATAGCAAACAAACCTAAACTGA
>CM053510.1:94874756-94900721 GCA_028627145.1 Eidolon dupreanum | reverse complement strand
GGTCCCACGCCTACGCTCACACCACAGTAAGCTGTTCACCATTACAGCTCCCTGAAATTGTCCTTTACCTTCTCTGGCTGGTGAAATTCTATTTGAACTTCAAAACCCCCATGCACTGTCACTTTCTACATGAAGCTTTTCTGGTCTTACCAGACCTTCCCCAATTCCCAATCTTCAGATGAAAAAGTAGTCCCTTCTTTCTCTGTGTTTTCACAGACACTATCCCACTGTATTACTTTCTTTACTGTTCTATAGCCCCTGCTAGGCAGTGAGGGCCTAGTATTAAAGATCGGGTTTGGCATAAGAGAGCTCCCAATAAGTGCTTTTTAAATGAATTAAAGAATGGATTTCTTCCCTTCCTTGGCCCACAGGCCTGACTCACCTGAATCTTGGCACCTTTGTATCTGATGACACCAGGCACAGTGGTCAGAGTAGTGAATTCATAGGCTGCAACCTCAGAATATACCCCTGCCAGGTTACTGAGCAGTGTTGACTTCCCCACAGATGGAAAACCCACAAACCCTATTCGGGCATCGCCTGTCTTGGCCACATCAAAACCTAAAACATCAATAAATATCAAGAGGAAGAAAGTTATCCCTGGGACTGTTGAAACTCATGTAACTCCTTTCACATTCTGTCTGCCTATCTCTCAAGGATCTATTTCTCCAATTTTTTACAGTTTACCTCTACAGCAGAACTTAAGCACACAAAATTCCTCTTATAACAATTTACAATGTTTAATGGAGTGTTTGATATAAAAACTTTATTCCTCTCCCACTTAAACTGTTACATACCTTTCTAAGTACCCATAGTATTTAAGACCCAAATATCATATATAATAATTGGTCTAAAAATGGATTTCTTTTTTGTCTTACAAACCCAAAGTGACTGGGTTTTCTTTTTTTTTTTTCTTTTTTTCTTTTTTTCTTTTTTTCTTTTAACAATGGCTGCAAACAGGTTCAAAGACAAATCTGTGGCCCTTCTCTAGGAAGTATACAGATCTTATGACATTACTTTTGGTTCTAACCTCTCTCTTGGCTTTAACGTATTCTTCCTACTTTCCTACCTCCCCTTTGCATCAATTTCCTTATTTTTTAGATGTTGAATGTATATATTTACATATTTCTGTAAGCCAATATAAATCTATTTAGATCAGTATAATATATACACATATAAAATCCTAGTTCACTTAGACAATATTCATTTGCCTTTGAAACTAGCAAAATAAAATAAACACAATTCAAGAGTTTAGGCTTAGAAAATACAAATCTACTTTGAAAGAAATTTTAAAATTATTTTTCAACGACATGCCTATATTTTGATAGAAATTACACCAAAAAAAAAAATGTTGAAGAAAAACACAAACCTTCTCCTGGTCCACCACCACCACCACCTTTTGGAGTAATGAGTTCTCTGCGAAGCTTAGCAAGGCGAGCCTTAAGCAGCCCAAGGTGGTGGGCAGTGGCCTTGTTCTTTTGAGTACGAGCCATCTATAAGGGAAGAATCACAGCCATAAATCAAAACAGTTCATAGAGGGTAAAATATCCAGAATGAATGTTCTCCCAGCACTTGAGAGAATGATGTTTTTTTCTAGGTCCCTCTAATATCAGTATACCCATTTTAGTCTCACACAAACACACACACACACACGTGCGCAAGAAAATATCCATTCTCTCCATCACCCAGCCCATTCCCCTAATTATAGAGCAAACTGAGGCCCATAGAGAAAAGATATGACCAAGGTCACTACAATCAGCGTCCACAGATTAGAATAAAAGACATTTGTTGATTCCTTTTCTACTACTTGTACCTGGTGTGCCCCATCTGACACACGGTGACCACTTTAAAGAGCTCTGAGCGCTTCGGGCAATAATCACACAAGAATCCAGATGGACTAAACAGCTACCACAGACGTCAATTTACTTTCAGATCCTATTCCCCAGAGCAATACGGTGAGAAAGGGGAGTCATCAAAGTAGAAGGTGGGGTTTTCAAGGGAAGATAATGAAAGATACTTAAGTACGTGGTCAGTATAGAGTATAACAGGAATCGGTGTTGCTCACACAAAAAGGAAGACTGAGAACAACAACGTTCGGACAGGAGCTGAACACTGAAGAGGGTACCGACTAAGGTCCAGTGATGTAGAATGTGGGCCCGGGAGGAGGGGTTTAGGGAACGCGGGCCCGGGTTGAGGGGAGTCGAAAAACGCGGGCCTCGGCTGAGGAAAGTCGGAGAACGCGGACCCGGTCCTGACGCTATTGAAGAGAGTTCAGGCAGGAGCGACACCGCGGAAGAAGACACGCTCAGACGGAGAGTGAGGCGCCAGTTGCGCCCATTACCTCGGCTTCGATCTCCGCAATCTTGGCTAAGGTGCTGCTCATGGTGGCGAAACGCCGAGGACGCAGCGGCCTCCACACTTACTAGACTCCCTTCACACCCCTGCCAGCTAACCTGCCACAGCCACCCAGCGCTACTTCAGTGCGCAAGCGCGGTACTTTCTATTTCTCGCGAGAGTTCAGAGCGAGGGTCACCGCGAGATGTACAGCGTGAAGCAATCTCCTCCCCCTCAACCAACCCCGCCCCGTCCCGCGAGCCAACGCGGTGTCATAGAGCCCGCGGGAGCAGGGGCCAGAGAGGCCTCTCCGGTCCATACATCCCCGAGCGCGCCGAGGGTCGCGCGCCTCTCGGCCCCGCCCCGCCTCGCCCTACCCGGCTTCGTTTCGCCTGGTCTGACCTGTGCCCAGGGCCTGGCGCGTGGTTCGCAATGAACGATTCCTAGTTACAGCACTTCCAGACTCGCAACCCTCAGACTCTGGGCATTGATGAAGAGCGCACTCGCGCTCTCCAACCCTCTTTCTTGCCAGCTCCTTATGGGTTCTGGAACCCTTTTTTACGCTGGAGAGACACCACAGCGGACTCCTCAGCTTCTGGGTTGATGTAGAGACGGATCTTTCCGCTTGTCTCGCCCTACTGGAAAAAGAAAATGCCCCTTTCCCATCACTCAAAATTATTTTTACGTGTCTATTTTGTTTACCACCAAGCCCGAGTAGAGTGCGTGGCACATGGTGAGTCAACAATAAATACATCATTAAGTGGATAATTCCCAGAGAACGAGTACTTGTAAATTTGAAACAATGTCCATCAGTAGGGAAACATAAATAATGATGCCTCTATGCTGTAAAGTACTATTTTAGCCATTAAAATATAGAGCTGTGTAATATATACAGGACATATTGTTAAAAAAAAAAAAAACAAAATTGTGATCCCATTTATTTTTTAAATTAGATGTTTATATAGGTGTACACGTATGAAAATGCATTGTTTAAAGGTCTGAATAAAAGGATACAATCTCAAGCACAACAATGAGATGGGATGTGAGGAAAGGAAAAAGATATCACTGTTTTTCCACGTATTTGTGTCCCTGGAATTTTTTAAAAGCTAAATATATTCACGTAACAATTGTGTAACAATAAAATTAAAAATTTCAAAAATACTCCTCTTCCCTAAGTGTCTTGTGAAGAGGAAGCCAGGACAACCAGGAGCTGTGTGCTGATTTTGAAATCTGCTTCCTGTGGGATCTATGAATTCTTGTTGATAGATTGATTGATCCATTGGGAGTGGCAGACCAGGCTTAACTCACATGGCTGCCCTCCACTCAGCACTGGGAGGGAAGTTTGTTTATTTAAATGTGTAAGTAAGAACAATTCCAACTTGCCAGAGACAGAAAAGGAGGTTTTATTGAGCAGGGCAGGGGGGGGTGGAGAGGGGATATTGGGGAAAGGAAAGCTCTTATACAAGGTCCCCAAAGAGCCCAGAAGTTTTGTTCTTTTCTTTAACCTCGGCCCTTTCATAAATAAATTAAGGGGTGATGAAGTAATTAGATCCCGCACCATCAGTAATGGAGGAGGGAAGAAGAGGAAAGTAAGTCTAGCTGGAATAGGATATGATCAAAGATCAGTCTTAAAAGACAGATAAAATCAAATCAGCCGGCCTTTCCTAACTTGGAGTACTTAAGGAATTAATTGGCTGACAATATCAAGGGCATCACTGCTCTGTGAGTAGGTTCTCCTTAGCAAATCTGTCATAGGAGACAGGCAGCTAAGTTAACTACTTCATTGCTCAAAAACACCCTAGGACCCACCTTGGGGGTCCCGAGCTGTTGAGAGTGCACCAAAAGGTAATATTCATCTCCCCCAGGGTCCTGAGTGACCATCTTATCCATCGAATATTTACCAATCTCTGACTGCTTCCTGGCACTGTACCAGAACTAGAGATAGAACAGAGAATGACTCAGACAGTGTCCCTGCACCTAAGTATCTAAGTTAGGAGGCCAAGGCCAAACCTGTACATTTAAAGTTCCTAAGAGCCATAGCTAGCCAAGGTCTGCTTGCTTCTAAGCACAAAGAGGGCCTATTTGGCCATATGGCGAAACCACTAGTACCTTGCCACTGTGTTTCTTTAAAAAATAAAAATGAAACATAACAAAAACAGCAGACAGAAAAGCTTCATCTCTTGCCAGGACACTCCAACCACTCTGAAATAATGGCACTTCAAAGGTGTGGATGTTCTCTGGCACTTGTTTTTTCTGCTCAGCATACTATTCTCCTATCCTCTCCTTCCACCACCCATATCTAGGTAAGTCTCTCATAATTTTCTGATATGTATAGTCTCTGAGAAGCATTCCTTGGCTGGGTAGGGGTCTGCCTCTGCTTCCCCAATTACAGGTTCTCGCCCCATCATCTGCCTGTTGGCTTGTCTGACTCCCTACTAACCCCTGAGCCCATGAAGGAAGAGCAGGATATATCTATCTCCTGGCAGCTACAGTAAGCTCTTGAAACATATTTATTAAACAAATAGAAATAAAAGCAAGGAGAACGAAAAAAAAAAAATTAAAGAAGCAGAAAAGATATTTAATTTTTTTTCCTAAATGATCATTTATACCTTGTTACAGACACCATAGTAATTGAGAGCTGAAACACCTGAGTCTGGTCGATAGCCTGAAAAGTAACAGGATAATGATACATGAAAAAATTCCATGTTATCACTCTTTTTAGTTTCTAAACAGATCAAAATTCCCAGGGTACTGTAGCAGTAGAGAGTGGGAAACCCTAGAAGAAGGATAGTTATTAATACCATTAGTGAGTGATAAATGTTTTGCTTTTAGAAGGAGAATTCTCAAGAATGTGCATATCTAGGGCATGAAGAAGACAGTTCTTCTCTTTAACTACTTTGTCTCATAGATGCAAAAAATAAAAATACACAAAAGTCTTCACTAAATTAAAGTCTACTTCTTTTGTCATTCAAGTGGATGATTCCTTGACCCATATAGTACTTCTAGTCATTTCATCTCAGTGCCTATTATGTTCCAGGGACTGTGCTAGGCACCAGGGATACAAAGACAAAATTCTTCCCCCCACCCCAAGGGAAGAGGAGAAGAATGAAGATATGCAAATACCCAAACCTCAGTAATACAAAGCCCAATGAGGTGTTAGAAGAGATATAAATAAGGTACTTCCTGAAGTTCAAAAGAAGTGCTCACATATGGTTTAGGTCAGAAAGCCCTCTGAAAGAGATGGACCTAGGAAGATGTAGGTGGAGATGTAAGAGGGAAACCATTGCAAGCAATAAGGAAAAGTAAGGCAAAGGGAAGCATAGTACACATCTATAGTCTCCACAAGTCCCAGTGGGGGTGGACTGAGAGTTTATATGTTAAGAACATTTCAAAACAAAATTATTCTTATCAGCATCTCAAAACAAATTTATTATTGATTATCCTGCTCAGCTGAGATCATTGATATGGTCAGAAAGGCCAGTCATGCAAAATACTACTTTGCTAAAAGATCATTCTCTTTCCTTCCTTAGGCTCCTTCTGAAAAAATTATAAATATGTCCAAAAATGTATATTGTTCGTTCTAAGTAAGTATGCTCAAAACAGAAGACATGAACTCAAGAGAAGTCTAATTAAAATCTTGGACTAGAAATGTCAGTCTAGTTTAACGAAATGGAGGCACTGGGCATGAGGGAGAATAGAGAAATAAATATTCTCTAAAGGCTCAGTCATTATTTAATTGTAAAGAAATATACATTTGAGTATGATGTTAGCAATGGAAAGGTAACCATGGTAAAATTAAAAAACATAGTAGAACTTCTAAAATAAAAGGGGTATAAGGAAATGTGATTAAGGCAGTGAAAGTAAGGAAAGAGAGAAAGAGGAAATAATAAAGTAGAATAAATAGTAAACATAAAATAAAATGAAAGAAAAAACATTCAATATATCTGTTATTATACAGTAAACAGGCTGAATTTCACTTTCAAAAATAGAAATTGTCAATTGGATTTTTTTAAAAACCTAACTGGATCTTAAATATGAAAAAAAATGTGACAAAGAAAGGTTAAAAATAAAAGAATGAAAATAGATAGATGGTTAAAGATATGCCAGATAAATGCAAACAAAAAGAAAACAGCATTATTCATAATAGGTAAAAAGTAGAAATAATCCAAATGTTTATCAGCTGATTAATGGATAAATAAAATGTGTATATCCATAAAATAGAATATTATTTAGCAATAAAAAGGAATGAAATATTGATATGTGCTACAATATGCATGAACCTTAAAAACATTCTGTTGAGTAAAAGAAGCCAGTCACAAAATACCACATATTATCTGATTTTGTTTATATAAAATGTCTAAAATAGGCAAATCTATAGCAACAGAAAGTACATCAGTGACAGCCTAGGACTTGTTGAGGGGTTAACTGCCAAAGAGTATGGGGTTTCTTTTCGAGGAGATGAAAAATTCATAAAATTGATTGTGATGCTAGGTGCACAACCTTGTGTATATACTAAAAAAACCATTGAATTATAGTAAAAAAAAATGCAAGAATATATTTTAAATTTTCTAAGTACTTCAAATACTAGAAGTTACATAGGCTGTATTCTCTGAATATAATCCAATAAAATTAAATATTAGTAGAAAAATATGTAACCACTCCCCTAAATAAATAAAAACAAAAAGTAAAATTTCAAATCCTCTATAATCTTGTGACTAATACATTTCACCTAAACCATAAAAATATTGATAAAGCTATACAAAAAGGAAATTGTGTAGTTTTAAAGGTTTTTATTATTTAAGAAAGATGAATGAATTAAATATTCAAATTTAAAAATAAGTACAATAAAATGGAAATGAATCGTACAAGTAAACCAAAATAAAATAGAAAAAAATGCTAAAAAATTTCAAATCTAAAATTAACAAAATAACAATTTGTCAAAAGTAGTTGAAAGGATTTAAAAGGACCAATAAAATAGAAAGAAAAAAATATCCTGACTAGCCCAAATAAGGGGGAAAGGATAGAAAAATAATAATAATAAACAGTAATCATGAATAAGAAAGGAAATATAACTAGTAATAATAACAATTAAAGAATTCTAAAAGGCTATACATGTAACTCCATGCCAAATAATTAGAAAATCTAGGGGAAATAATAACTTCTAGCAAAAAAATAAAATACTGTAATTCCCTCAAGAAGAGAAAGAAGGTGTAAATAGACTAATAACTATAAAAGAAATTGAAAAAGTATCAGTCATTTTAGAAGGCACCAGGTTCATATGGTTTCATGCTAAGATATCTTTGCTTTTAAAGAACAAGAAGAACATTGGAGAGGATAGATGTGTTCATTACCTTCATTTCTTCGTTGTGGTGATGGTTCCATGGGTATATGCAAAAGTCAAAACTCATCACCTGAACACTTTAAATATGTACAATGTACTGTATGTCAATTATACCTCTAAAAAGATATTTCAAAAAGACATAGAAAGTAAGATTTCCAGTGATGACTAACTAATCCTCTAATCCTAAACAACTGAAAAAACTGCACAAAATCAGAGGTGATCATTTTCAAGCATTGGAAGAAAGGCAACGAAGACTGATCCTTGAGAAAAGGAAAATAGAGAAATGAGCCCTGTGTTTGTCCTGGATTTTTGCCTGGGGACATTTTCTGAACTATGGTGGAGAGAGGTGGATCCCAAGCAAAGGAGTGGTCTTCCTGAGCTGAGGAGGCAGAAATCAAAGTTAGGGGCTGCTGAAGCAACAACAGGAATTTGCAGGTCAGAGTACAGAAGAGGAGGGAGTAGCACAATGGGGTGGAAGGAGGCAGAAGTCTCCACACAGGAATTCCTCTAGAGTCTTGGCCAAAGAGGGCTGTGGACTATATGTTTACAGAATGAGACTCTGTGGGGCTTAACAGAAAACAATTGCTCAAGGCTGAGAGCTGAATAGAGATAACAGTTTACTCAGTGTTGGAACATGTTGGAGTTCAAGCTCAGCCAGAGTGGACATGCTGTATATTTTGGGTATTTAGTTGAGACCCTCAAAAGACCAGGCTTTAGGATTAAAAACTAAGTCCTATAGTAAGGCGCATGCTCTAGGACCAAAAAAAAACCAGAAAACAAAAAACAAAAAGAGATTCTCCTAAACAAAATTAAAACCAAACCTGATAGGAACAAGAGGCTTTACTAGTAATTCGACCACCTACAAAAACAATACAAAACAAAACAAAACAAAAAACTCAGACCCTTAAAAAAATGCAACAAAATTCAAACTCCTTACAATGTAACTTTTTTTTTTTTTTTTAATGCCTACAGTACCTGGTCTTCCTAGGTGGTCTCCCATCCAAGTACTAACCAGGCCCAACCCTGCTTAGCTTCCAATATCAGAAAGGATTGGGCTTGTTCAGGGTGGCATGGCAGTGGACCAATGTATCATTCATATCTTTAAAAATTACTATAAAAATTACTACACATGCAAAGATGAAAGAAAAAGACATACATAATCTGGAGAAAAAGTCAATAGAAAAAGACACTTAGATGTCCTAGATATTGGAATTAGCAGAAAAAGATATAATCCAACTACTATCAATAGGTTCAAGGATTTAAAGGAAAAATGGACATAATGAAGGAACATCTCAGCAGAAAAAGGAAAATATTAAAAAATGGGGTTTATGGAACAAATAAACACAATATCTGAAATGAAAAATTCACCATAGAAAGTTAACAAAAGATTAAAAAGTGCAGTGTAAAGCTTAAATAAATTTAAAGGATCAATAAAAATTATCTAAGTTGAAAAATAAAGAGGAAAAAAACAAGAAAAATATGAACAAGTCTTCACGTCCCGTGGGGAAGTACCAAATTGTAACATACTTATAATGGGAGCCCAGAGGAAAGGACATATAATGGGCCAAATGTTCCCATATTTGGCAGAAAACATCATCCTGCAGATCCAAGAAGCTCAGCAAATCTCAAGTAGGATAAATACAAACAAACACATACACAACTAGGAACATAATATTCAAAGTGCTAAAAACCATGGATAAAGAGAAAATCTAAACAGCAACCAGAGGAAAACAAGACACATTTATATATGGGGGTGAAAAGATGCAATGACAATTCATTTCTCATCAGAAACAGATGCCAGAAGACACCACAGCAAAATCTTTAAAGTGCTGAAATATAGAAAGTGTCAATCTAGAGTTCTATCCAGTAAAAATATCCTTAGAAAATGAGAGTGAAATAAAGACATGTTCAGATAAACTAAAGTTAAAGAGAGTTCATTGCCAGCCATAAGAAATGCTAAAAGGAAATTCTCCTGGCTGAAGGAAAACGATACCAGATGGAACTCAGATCTGCAGTAAGGAATGAAGAGCACTGGAAATGAAAAATATGTAGATAAATACTTTTCAAATTATCTTTTAAATACGATGTTACATGTCAATTACATCTCAATATAAATGGAAAATTGTCTTTCATATTTTTGAATTTTCTTTAAAAGACAACTGACTGTTTAAAGCAAAACAGTAATATTGTATTGTGAAATTTGTATATATACATGAAATATAAGACTATAATAGCACAAGGGAGAATATTGGAGGTATAAATGGAATTATATTGTTGTAAGAGTCTTACATTTTACATGAGATGGCATTAATATTAAATCCTTTTTAAACGATCACAATTAAAAGTATTAGAAGAAATTTTAGGAAAACATTTATAAAACTTTGGGCGAAAGAAGGCTTCCAAAAGAAAGCAAAACCAGGGGCCTTAAAGGAAATGACTGGCAAATTTAATTTACAAAAACAAACAAACATATTTTGGGGTTGCAGAAGACACCAAAAACAAAGTGAGAAATAAATGACCAGTTGATAAAAGCATTTACAACACATATGAATAACAAAGTTTTACAATTCCTACTATACAAAAATGCCTGTACAAATTGTCCTAAAAAAAAAAAACAATTTAATAGAGAAGTGAGCAAAGGATATAAACAGACAATTCCTAGAAGAGGAAACCCAAATGATTAATTAATAAACATATGAAAAACTGCTTACCATGTCTATTGACTAGGGAAATTCCAGTGAGAGACAAAATTCCAATGAGATGGAATTTTGTCCCCATCATATTGATAAAGAGAAGTGACATTTAGTGCCAATATGAATGTGGAAGAGGGGGCATCCTCATTCCTTGCTATGAAAAAGGTGAATTGTTACAATCTTTTTGAGAAATAAGATGATAATATTTACTAACATTTAAAACATATATTTCCTTTTATCCTGCAGTCCCTCTTTGGAGAATTTATTCTATAAACCCTCTATAAGTACAAGAATATTTATGCAATATTGTTTGTAGTTGGAAAAAAAAAAACACCTGAACCAACTCAATGTCCATTACAATGGGAAGAGTAAAATCCATTATGTATATGAACAATATGGAATATTACATACCTATTAAAAAAGAATGTATGAGATCTTTATTTTTTCTAGGAAGGATATACATACTACTTTATTTTTAGGTGAAAAATCAATTTATAGAGTAATATGTACAGTTTTCTTAATTTCTGTAAAAGTACAAACAAACAAAAAACTCACATAAAATTCTATAAATACAAGTTCCCAATGGCCAAAGCTGGAACAATTTGAGCAACAAGATAAAAAAAGAAATATTGAATTATAACACAAAATATAAATAATAAATGTCCAGGAGTCCAAACAGATATAAATAATTGAATAAACAAATAGGGGAGAAGAGAAAAATCTCCTGTGCAAAATTCCAAATGATTTACACAGATATTCCAAAGGGGTACATAAGACCTGCTACCTAAATGTGGGCTCTACAAAGGCTCTACAATACTCCTTTTAAAGAGTACAGTGTGTATAGAAAGAAGTAACTTGATAGTGGAAAGACTTGACAAAACCTGTCTTAGCCAGGTGATCAAGGTCAATATTAACAGTGATAAATCATGGAGATAGTATGTACCCTTGATATGATGTGATGATAATGGCACTTTACCTCTGTGGTCTTCCCCGCAAACCCATATCTCCAGTCTAATCAGGAGAAAAACATCAGACAAATCCCAATAGAAGGACATTCTACAAAATACCTGACAAGCACTCCTCAAAACTGACCAAGTTATTAAAAACATGGGAAGTCTTGAGAAACAGCCAAGAGGAGTCTAAGGCAAAATAACAATTAAATGCAATGTGATATCCTGGATGGGATCTAGAACATTAGGTAAAAGCTAAGATCTTAAACTATGGATGTTAGTTAATAAAAATGTATCAACATTGTTCATCAATTGTAATAAAAGTGCCATACTAATGTAAGAGGTTAATAATAGGGAAAACTGGGTGAGAGGTATGTGAGAACTCTCCTCAAAATTTCTGTAACTCTGAAACAGTCCTAAATATTAAAGTCTATTTTTCAAAACTCTTATATATACATGCGGATATATTTATCCATAGATACGTGTATGAGCAAAGAAAGAGGTAGACTTATACATACTAGGCTGTATACCCTGGTCACATTAAGAGAAATTAAACAGAGGGAGGCAGGTGGGAAGAGGGTATTAGAATAGTTTCACCTGTTAAAACAAGTACATACAGAATGTTACTTCTGAAATTTAAAACATATATTTAAAAATAGTAGTACAAATACCAGTGGAGTATAAGTGTATATGCCTTAAGGAGTCAGTTAAAATAAGAGAGATTTTCACTTGATGCCTCTATGGATAGTCCCATGTTGCCCTTTTGTGCCAATTGTGAGATGACGTGACTGTCACATGACCATTCTCTTTCTCAAATCTATCTCAGTAGGAACACAATACTTCACTGAGTCCAGAGCCATGAAATGGAAGGCATCCCTGGTAAAAGTGAGACTCCTCAGTTCTTTTTAGCTTTTTATCATTTTATTTTATTTATAATTGGTAAGATTATGTTTAAATTATTATTAAAAATGTTTCTTTGTGATTGTAAATTGGTGTAGCCACTATGGAAAACAGTGTGGTGGTTCCTCAAAAATTTAAAAATAGAATTACCTTATAACCCAGCAATCCTACTTCTGGGTATTTATCTGAAGAAATTCAAAACACTAATTCAAAAAGATATATGCATCCCTATGTTTACTGCAGCATTATTTACAATATCAAGATATGGAAGCAACCTAAGTGTCCATCAATAGATAAATGGATAAAGATATAGTACATATATACAATGAAATATTACTCAGCACAATAAAAAAGAATGAAATCTTACTATTTGAGACAACATGGATGGACCTAGAGGGTATTATGCTAAGTGCATAAGTCAGACAGAGAAAGACAAATACCATATGATTCCACTTATTTGTGGAATCTGAAAAACAAAATAAATGCACAAATAAAACAGAAACAAACTCATAGATACAGAGAACAAACTTGTTGTTGCCAGATGGGAGGGGGTTGGGGAGATGGGTGAAAAAGGTGATGGGATTAAGAAGTATGAATTGGCAGTTACATAATAGTCACAGGGATGTAAAGAACAACATAAGGAATATAGTCAATAATATCGTAATAGCTCTATATGGTGTCAGATGGGTACTAGACTTATTAGGGGGATTGCTTCATAAGTTGTATGTGTCTAACCACTATTCTGTACACTTGAAACTAATATAACATTGAATGTCAACTGTAATTGAAAAATAAAAAATAATTTTAAAAAATGGGGAAGAATTCAATCTTTCTATTAAAAATAAGATTTGTGCAAGTACATAAAAAAGATTCTCTTTGTAGACAGTTTGGAGCATTCCAAAAGTATAAGGAAAATGAAATGAAACACCTACAGTTCCATCCATTATCATTATTTTTGTATGTTTCCTTCTAGTTCAATGTAGATGTAGTAGTTTATATTTAAATTTTTTCTTATTACAAAAGTAACACATATTCAATACAGAAGCTTTAGAAAACACAGATATATAAAAAGAAGAAAATGAAAATCACATATAATCTCACCACTGTTAGCATTTATATATGTAGCCCATAGACCCTTTTTTCCGCGTTTACTTTTTTTTCTAGATGAACTTAGGGATCATTCTTTATATCCAGTTTTGGGCCCTTTATTTCTCTGAACTCAATATTCTATCATGAGCACTTTTTCTCTTCATGAACAATTTTTGGTTCATTAGAATCCCTGTGGGGAAATACTTGTGGAGTTCAACTTTCACTCAAACATATATTTCCAAAACACCTGCTCTTTGTTACAACCAGAAAACAACCCAACATATCGCCTGGCCTGGTAGAGTTTACACTCTGGTGAGGAAGGTGGGAAAAAAAACCAAACACACAAGTCGATACATCATCACGATTTAGAGAAAGTGTTATTAAGCAGATCAAGAGGGTGTAGTGATAAAATAATGTTGGGCGACATTTCTTATGGTGGTCAGGGAAGGCCTCTGTAAGGAGGTAGCATTTAAGCTGACAACTGAGACCAAGAGGAGGCCAGGGAAGGTTTGGGAGCTGGTGGGGAAATGATCTTATAGGTGTATCCGGAACCTGGTTAGGTAAAGATACATAATCCATCAAAACCAGCGGCATCACTGGAGCCAGAGCACATCTCCTAACTCCCCATCCAAAGCTCTTCTCCCTTGACTACTGTCCAACTAGTGTAGGTTCCGCTGTGCTAAGTAGGGGACAGCCATGGCTGGTATCATGGGTGTGCAACCTATGCAGTCCCACAGGGCCCCTCACCCTGAAGGGCCTTGAGCTTTCTGTCACCATCTTGAAATTCTTAATAATTTCCTTGAACCGGTGTTTTGTAAGTCCCATGGCACAAAAGAGCAGAGGAGATAAATACTACATCAGTGTGCTTACATATAAGTGTACATAATTACATTTGGAGGATGGTCATAGCATTTTTGATGCCTCATAAGCACAGAATTCCAGTGATCGCACCATATTATGGGAGTTCAGCAAGACTTAAAGTAAGTACAAGGTAAATGGGTTACTCCGAGGCTGAGTAAATGAAGACATAGTCCTAAGAAGCCATGCTTTCTATTTGAATCAGAACTTGCTTGAACATGGAAAGAAGGCACTAATCTTTCTAAGCAAGATGAATGACCAAAAAATCCTATCGTATTCTGTCTTACTTATGTGCCTTCTCTATATTAGCCAACGCTTATGATGAAAATGATGACAAAAGGAAAGGGAAAGATAGGGCAACGCATAGTTCCTTTTCCTTTTAGTTTTTTTATATTCATCAGTAAGCTGAGAATGTTGATATAATATGTGTATATCAAGAAGTTAACTAAAAACACTTGAGTTTGAAACAAACACACTTGAGCTTGTTTCGTGCAGCATTTTCACAGGATAGCAAGAACAAGATACAAATGCATATACAAGTCACAAAATGCAAATTGTGTGAATCTGGTTATCTTACATATGAGTTAAATTTTCTTATATTTTTGCATTTAAAACTGGCATTGCACAATATAAACCTGAATGGTAGTATTCATGCTAATAATTTAAAATGTTATTTTTTCTTCCCTTAGAATGATATTAAAAAGCAAATAAAAAACACTATGACAAGTTGAAAGACCACAGAAGAAAGGAAAAAGCTTAACCTGTTATTACTTTCGACAGCATTTCCCCCCCGGCTTTTTGTACAAAAGACCCCATATTTTCATTTTGCACAGGATCCCACAAATTACAGCCAGACCTTGGGGCAGTCAAGAGAAAAATTCTAGGATCTCTGCTTCTGAGTGTGGCGCTCATGGTTAAAAAAAACAAACAAACAAAAAAAACAAAACACACACAAAACAAAACAAAACAAAACAAAAAAACAACTGAAACAGCAGACCCGTTTATTTAGCTTTAGTATAAGATGATGTTTGCAGTAACATGTGCTTGGACATGTTAAGAGCTGATACGCGACATTTTTTCTTAATTTGCCTTTGTCCATTCTACTCTGGAGTTTTTAAAAAATCAAGGAAAACACAAGCTCTTGGTAGTTAATTCAGACAATACCAAGTGAAATAATATGTGAAAATTTCCTTTTGTAACTCATTGAAATCCCCTGCTCCTCCCAGAAGTAACAGCAGCTAGTCTGTGGGGCTATGCCCTTTTTTAGGGAGGCTGTAACTAAGGCTCAGAGAGGGGTGGGTGCTCCATCCACAGTGACCCAGCTAGTAAATGGAAGAATAGGACTTGCCTCCCACATTGAATGTGTACCCTTCTGCAAAACCATTAATAACACGACCAGCCAAGGCAGATGCTGGAGAGCATCACGAGTGTATCTGGCCCAGATTCCACTCCATAATGACAGGCCTCCAAGGCTGCTTGGGAAATCCCAACCGGATATTAATTTCACCACTGTCAATGGCCTTCATAATATTTTTGTTTTAAAAAATGATGACTCAAAGTAAGGAGATCAAGTACATTATTAGTTCCTGTGATCTCAACTCTCAGATGGATTCTTGCAATTTAGTGCCTTCTAATGCAGTCAGATGGAAGTTCCAAAGCAGGCTGTGTCAAAAATAACAGATTTCTAAATGAACTTGACTGATAGAAACACCATATTAGGGGCAGGGGTGGGTGGGATCTACTGTGCAGAAATGATATCTGATCATCTTTGGACAGCCAAGGCCTGGAACAGTGTTTAGCTCAAAGTAATTGCTCAATAAACTGGCTCAATCGAATTAGTGTGCACAAAAGTTTCGAGTCCTGATGTCTTTAAAAGGAAAAGACATCCCAGTTTTTCTGGGCCTTCAGTAGAAGATAGTGAACCTAGTCCCTCATTTATGAAGGATGCTTTCAAGCTGAGCAGCTGTGACATGATGTAATTGCTTCAAGAAGAGCCCTTATCTTATGAGGTACCTGCCCCATTCATAACAATCCACATTTTCTGAGAACTGCCCACTTCTCACAGTGTGGACCAAGGCAGCCATTTGGTAGAACAGGACCCCTTCCCTTCTCCTGGCCACAGAGGATGGTACCAGGGTGGACAAGGGACCTGAGTTGGGCTCATCTAATTCTCTCGCCAGAGGATTCGGCATTGCGGCTCAGCAGTTCTAGTTGGTTCCTGGTGTGGCTGGGATGAGGAACATGACAAAATTGGGGATCCACAGTGTAGCCATCTTTTGCCATGTGCCTGGGTAGATCGATTGACTTTCTGTAGAGGGCAAGATTGCTCAGGGGAAAGAAGAAACGAGGGCTGGTTCCTGGCAGCTATGTTTATACCATGTCTTTGACTCTAACTGACTGGACCTGCGTGGCAGCAGAGCCAAGTCTGACCAGTTTGTCCTTGCCCCAAGAATTTGGTGAGAAGTCCAGTCTTTCTGTGTGGCTGGAACTACATGTGTGACAGTGGGGAACTACACATGTCTGCTCCCCATCCAGACCAGAGAAGCAGAGAAGCTGGTCTGTAGCCTGAGAAAAACACATTGGAGACATATTATGGAGAGATGGGATTTCCTTGATCCCCAAAGTGCTCTTCTCCCTTCTTCTGGGCCTGCTGGCATTCCTGCTTTATGGGTTCCAGGGAACACTCTATGTCTTTCAAATAAATGTTTTGTTTTTTTGTGTTGTGTGTGTGTGTGCGTGTGTGTGTGTGTGTGTGTGTGTGTGTTTACAGAATTCGAGATGACTTTGTTACTTGCAACCAAAAGAGCTCTAACTGATTCTCAGGACTTCCATCTCCTTCCCATGTTTAATTCCAGGCCTCCTGAGGCCCCATTACTTTGGATTCAGTGAGATGTGGCAGTGCCTTTCAGATAAATTCATACTCTGTTCATTTAAGCTAGTTAGAATAGGTCTTTGCAAAGAGCTTTGACTAAAAGAACAAATGCCTGTATGTTTGTGGAAGTCAACATTGGACCCAGCCCCCTCAGACCTATTCAAGATGTTGCTTCATGTCTTTGTTTTTACTTGGCCTCTCTGCTCCTTGCCAAATCTTTAGATGCCACATGTGCATGGCTACAAGAATGCAGGAAGTGCAGAGGGATTCCCTGAAGGAAGTAAAGACTAGGACTTGGGAGAATATGGGTTTCAGTCTTGGCTCCATGCCTTAGCTCTATACTTTGGACATATCCTAGACCCACTCCAACCTCAGTCTGCACATCTCTAAAATGGGAATGATAGTCCTCACTTTTCTGATCACCCAGAGCTGTTGGATGGTCAAAGGGTGTAAGAGATTCAACAGTCTAAAAAACTATTATTTGATAATGATTATAAAGTGAATACATGGTTAAGTAGAAAATTCTGAAAATGAAGAATAACATGAAAGTAAAAAAAAAAATTTTCACCTGTAATTCTGTTCCTGCCCCCAAATGCCACCAGGAAGATTTTGTTGCATGTCCTCAAATCATTTTTCTATGTATACCTTCTTTTTTTCCTGACAAAATTGGGATCCCACTGTTTTGTATGAAGTAGAATCTCTATTAACTCAACAATTTGTGAATATTTTTCTAAACTCTTCCACTTGATTTAAAATGGCTGCCTAATATTTCATCCCAGAAAGAAATCTTAATTTTCACAACCAAACCCCTTTCATTGCAAGAGCAATGGATCCTGTGGCAGTTTAATGGAGGGAGAGGACAAAGATACTGAGATAAAGGCTAGAAATCAAGAAAGACTCCATTCCATTTGAATTTTGAATGTATTTGTGAATGTAGTACCTATTCAAATGAATAGATAGATGAAAGTCTTCAGAGAGGAGTTGAAATCTGAACTGACTGTTGAAAATAAGTAGGATGTTTTCTTTAGAAGAGAAAAACATAGGAAAAGGGGAATTCCTAGTAGAGGAAGTGAAGTGAAGGTGTAGAGGCAAGACACAGAAGTGGATTATGGAACAGATTTATTTATCTAGAAGAGGGCCTAGTATTAGGAGCTGGCAAATGCAAAGTCAGGATTTGAACCCAGCCCTGCCTAGTTCCTAACTGCTTACTAGTAACAGCTCTCCCTTTAACAGGGTTCTGGGGCCTCCTGGATTTGGGGCAGATTGCTTTCTACTCTGGGTCCATAAAATGGAGGAATTTAACTATATGACCTAAGGTTCAGCCCAGGCTTATTTCCTATGAATCCAAGTTCTGATATGCCACAGTATGTTTGTCGGCCCCTGGGACCTGGTGGGACAGATGAGCCTGCAAAGGGTGGAGGACAATATAGGGGTTTCTAGGAATTTCTAAGAAAGCTCTAAGTTTCTAGGAAGCTACCAGAGACTGGTTTTGAGCCCCAGACCCCATCTCAGAGTGCTTCTGTAGTGGAGGTACAGCCTGCAGGCTCAAAGCATTTGACCTCACTGCCTAAGGTCATATATTACATCCCATTGGCAGAGAAAGGCCCACCTGGGAATCATGGGAGCAATTTCCAGGCACATAAAAGGGCAAAGTGTGAGTCAGAGGACTCCTCTTAGAGGGGCCATTCCAGAGATGATAAATTGGGCCCAATAGCCTGTTCCATTTGGCCAGTGCAACGTTTATTGGAAAATTTGGACTAGATACCAAACATTTAAAAATGAGAGACTTCCAGATATCTAGATTCTTCTGAAAAATGAGAAGCCCTGACAGCACTGGGCCCCCATTCCCACAATGGGTTGGACCCTTCACTGTGCTGTCTTCCTCAGCCCACATGCTGGGCCCTGGAGACACTTGAGTTTGAGACCCGTGATCGAGGTCAACTCTCTTGTTTTACAGGCGAGGAAGCTGAATCGTGAGACAGGAAAGGACTTAACCAGGGTCACAAAGATTGGAGACTCCAGCTAGTTTCCAAGGTCCAACTCCCAGTCCTGTGTTTCTCTTGGAGCACAAGCCATGGACCAGAAAGCCAGGACTCCTCATGCCTGAAGTGAAGTTTGAAAGCCTACTGTATGCCAGGGGCCTAGCACAGAATGGAATAGCAGTTTCCCCTGGGCTGGTGCCTCCAGAATTTCCTGTAACCTGCCACCCCACCTCTCTCCCTCCTCACCTCTTCCCCTCCTCACCTCACCCCTCCTTCTTCTGTGCATCCTCACCCCAGCAAGCTTGGGAATCACCTGGCACCAGAATATGCTACATACTTACGCAAAAAGGTCCAGCTGCCAGAAAGGAAGTACTTTGGGGCCTTTCTTCTTTATCACTCAGAATTTGGTTGTTGCTTCCTCTAGGAAGCCTGCCCTGATCCCCCAGAATAGGTTCCATCATCCCTGACATGATCTAATTCTGATGCTTCTCTCAGCATGGCATTAACAGTGAATTGCAAACAACAACAAAATAGCTACCGTTTGCTTAAGGATTTACAATACGTATAATAATATTCTCACTAATATCTGTGAGAACCCCTTAGGCCTAAAGAAGTAAAATAAATTTCCCCAAGTCTCATAGCTTGGAAGTGGGGGGTCAGACTTCCTTGTCTTACATGAAGCTGATGCTCTTCCTATTTTCTGAACCTCTGTTGCTAGGCATGGATTTTCCGAAGCAAGCGAGACCAGAAGTCCTGTGGATGTGGGTTTACTCCATCACCTTGACTTTCCATGTTCTCCATCTGCACAGATGGGAACTGGGGAAACAAGGGAACTTCAAGGGACTTGGCAGTGTTTTCGTAAATATGGACGGTGAATTGAAAGCTTCTGCTTCTAACGCCACCTACTCCTCACCCCAGCCCAGGACTAAAGTGAATGTCTACTAACCAGCTTGGAATGACACCCCAACTTCTTGAGCCAGAGTGGAACCAAGGCTCATTTAGCTGAAGTCAAGTAATTAATGTAATAATTCTTATTCTAAAATCAAAGTTTTGGACTTCTGAATTAATTTCTGATGTTTTAAGCCCTCTGCCCAAAATCTATTTATCTCTCACACCCAGAAGAAAATGCCTTATGAAAACACCATTGGCCCCACAAACTGTCTCCCTCTATTTCTAGTCCAACCTATAAAATCAGGCGATCTTTTTAAATCTTCTGCTACATTTGATGTGCAAAGACATTCATCTCAGTGCTGACTATAATAGCAAAGACAAAGAAAAAGAACACAACCTGAATGTCCAACGGAGAAAATTAAGAATCAAGGTACAAGCGTCACCTTATAGGAAAGCACTGCAGCAGTGAAAATAATATTTACTCATTTTATTTTTAATGTTTATGGAATGACTTGAGAAATACTCATGATATTATGGATTCTTCATTGCTTTTCAAATTACAAAAGTTAATCCCTTCTTATAATTAAAATAAAACACTATAGAAGTGTTCAAGGTAAAAAGTGAAGTGTCCCACAAACATACCTACTTCCAGCTGCAGTGTTAACATGAGATGTATTTATGATATACTGGCACATTGAAGAAGGGAGATAAAATTATATATATATATACACACACACACATAAGTATCATTTTTTAACAATGCATTGAAATAGGAAAAAAATACATTTGTACCCCATGTTCATAGCAGCATTATTCACAATAGCTAAAATGTGGAGGCAATCCAAATGTTGATCAATGGATAAATGGATAAGCAAAATGTGATATATATATATATATATATATATATATATATATATATATATGAATAATATTAAGCCTTAAAAAGTAAGAAAATTCTAACATATGCTACAACATGGATGAACCCCAAAAACATTATGCTAAGGGAAATAAGTCAGTCATAAAAAAACAAATACTGTATGATTCCACTTATATGAGGTACTTATAGTCAAAATCATAGAGACGGACAGTAGAATGATGGTCGCCAGGGCTTGCAGAGAAGAGGGAATGGGGAGTTACTATTTAATGGGTATATAGTTTCAGTTTTAAATGATGAAAGGACTTACAGAGGTGGGTAGTGATAACGGTTGTACAATATTATGAATGTATTTAAAGACACTGTTCTGTACACTTAAAAGTATTTAGGATGATACATTTCATATTATGTGTATTTTACCATAATAGAAAAAATTGGTGGGTGGGGGGAGGCTAGACAGAAATACACCAACATTTTATTTTGTTTTTTAATTCTTTTATTTTTTAGGTGAGGCAATCCTTGACCTCACAGATTGCAAGGACCTTGTCAGTTTACAATCCCCTATTTTTTTATTCTTTATGCTCATAGCACCTGGCCTTCCTAGGTGGTCTCTCATCCAAGTACTAACCTGGCCTGACCCCGCTTAGCTTCTGAGATCAGATAGGTCACCAACATTTTAGTACTTATGTTTGGGTGGTTGGGGCTTTAGGTAATTTTTTTTCTTTTCCTCTTACTTTTCTTCATTTTCCAAAGGGTTCTTCATGGAAAAACAAACATTAAAAATAAAAATGATAAAATCTTTTATCTTTATCTTACTTAACCCAAGGACCAGTACTAGTTCAAGATTCAGTTTGTGTGCAGTTTGGCTGCACCCAAACCAGGCCGACCACCTCTGTGGCTAGCCATAACAATGAGAACTACCGTTTTTGAGCTGGCTCAAAAATCAGGAAATGGAGGCTCAAAAAAGGGCAGTGCTCTGTAAAAAAGCCTGAGCTAGAGATCCAGCATGGACATCCATAGGAGGTCATTTTGTCATCATGTGTTATGGTCTCTCCACTGAGGTTACCTCAGTTAAACAAACATGAAATGTATTAAGTACTGACTACGCCAGGCTCTGTGCCCAGGGCTTGGGGACAGAAGTGACCTAAGGACCATTTTTCCTTCTCACAGTCTGGTTGAACAGACACAAAGTGCCCCAAAAGAGCCAAAGGTTGGACCACATATCACCCTGAAATCTTCAGCTAAAAGGTTATGTCAACCCAAGCACCATTACCTTTGTTCGTGCAACTGATCCCTGCTATGGGACATTTAGATGGTTTCTAGTTTTTATTATTAGAAACAGTGCTCCAGAGAACATTCTGGAACCTACATCTTGGAGCACTATAGTGCTTATTTCATCATATTCCTACAAATGAAACTTCTGGGTCAAAGGTAAGTGTATTTCCTAGGCTTTTGAAATGTATTGCCAGACAACTTTCCAGAAAGTTGCACCAAGGTACCCTCCCAGGAGCAGATGAGAATGCCGGGTCCTTCTGGGCCCTTGCCAGCCATAATGACAATTAGCAAAATATTTGACAATTTGGTAGCTAAAAATTATTTTTTCATGTATCCATGCAACAAAGATTTATGAATGCTGGGCCATGGAGACACAGTGGGGACAAGATAGTAGGAGTCCCTGCCATTGAAACTTCTGTCTATTGAGAAAGAAGACAATTTAAGAGGTAATTATAACCTAGAGGAGTAGTGGTGTCAGAGCTGTTATGAAAGAGGAAAGCGGAAGCTTAGGGCACTACTGGAAACTTAACAGAAGGACCTAACTACTTAGGGTCACTGGCACAGCCTCTTTGAGGAAGCTATGTTTAAACAGAGACCAATTAGTCCGTTGGAAATAGTACTTGGTTTTTATAGGCCACTTGCATTGCATCTTTTGTGAGTTGTCTACTTGTATCCTTTGCACATTTTTTCTTTTAGGGTATTCTTTTTTAAAAAATTATTTTAATTGAGGTAAAATTCACCATGTTATCATTTTAAAGTGTAAAATCTAGTGGCATTTAGTACACTACAATATTATGCAGTGAGGCGTTCTCTTTTTAAATTAATTTATTTTGAAAATTTTCAAACTCATAAAATGTTTAAAAAGCAGTAAAACAAATACACTAATTTTGAGGACATTTATTTTTTTAAATTGATCTTTAAGAACTCTTTCTATGTTAAGGACATTGACTCTGTCATTCGTAGCCAGTTCCTTTAGTTGGCCATTTGCTCTGTGTGCGCGCGCACGCGCGTGCATGCGGGCACACCACAGTTTATCATCTGTCATATTTCCTGCCCCCATGTCAACAGTGGCACCTTAACTCTTCTTCAGTTAATCAGTAACAAAAAAAAATTCTCGTAAGTTTGCACATAGAAAATATAAAACAATTGCATATAATTTTTTTCTTTTTTTGTTCCTGATTAACTGAAAGAGAGAGAAAGAGTTAAGGTCCTGCTGGTGGCACAGAAGCAGGAAACATGGCTGACGATAAACTGTGGCCCACAGCGTCCCTGTCATGTCCTGAAGACCGCAGCACAGACTGGCCTAGATAAGCAGGGATGGGGTGGGGAGGCAGGAACCCCTAAGCCTGTGCCTCTTGCAGGATCCTTGATGAAGTTCAAAGAACTGGGCCTCCAGAAGAGGCAGATGATTTGCACACTCTTCCCAGCCACAAAGGAAATTCAATTTCAGGAAACAAAAGAGGAGCAGGGTTCATCATAAAGAGCCTGGCTATTGGAGTCAGGGAGGACTATGCCCCCACTCACCACTGTGCAGGCTTGGGTGAACTACCTAACTTCCCAGTTACCTTACCTATAAAAAGGGGGCAATGATCCTACCCCCAGAGGAAGGTGGGGAGCACTAAATAAATTTCTGGCACAGTTCACCCTGAGCTCCACTGTCAGCAAGGGGCACTTGAACATGTGTCTGGCTCCAAACCCTGAGTACTGCTCCTACATAAGATGCCATGATTGCTCAGTGAATGATCTTGTCACTGTTTTTAGGGAGTCAAACACAGCCCGGCATTAAAGAGAGTCGGGGGTGGGGGAGGGAGTTGAGGTGGGCTGGCTTTACATGCCTTCTAAATAAGCCTGATAAAGTCTAGTGGGGAGCTTTCTCATTGTCTGGCAGAAAAAAGGGTGCCCCTCTCCCGTGCTTGTGCCATCATTGCCTCTAGTTGGGTCCCTGGCTCATGGGCAATTACTCAACAAAATGTGGCAGCCTGGGTTCCTGCACAAGTCCTCAGGAATGGGCCGAGGTCCAGGTGCCCCTTTTATTTCACACACTTTGGGCTATCCCTTTCCCTTCCTCATCTGGCCATTCCTCAGTTTCCTCATCCGTAAAATGAGAATCTCAGAGTAGGCACCTGATAGGGGTGGTTTGAGGCTTGCAGAGGGTAAACCAAAAACACTCTCAGTACCATGGCTGGCAGTTAGTGGTCAACAAATGCTCGTTATTATTATCAGTGCTCTGCCCCTGACTTTGGGGAACTTCGAATAGGTGTAGGAAAGAAAATACATTGTTATGAGACAAGATTATAAAGCAGTATAGAAAATAGAACTAAATTATGTTAAAAACAAAAATTGCACAGATGTAGAAAGGGAAAAGGAGCAGAAAAATAATGTTGCCCGTTCTTAACCCTTGGTTGTGAAATTATAGGGGTTCTTTTTCTTTTGTGTTTTTACATATTTCCCTTGGTTGTGAAATTATAGGGGTTCTTTTTCTTTTGTGTTTTTACATATTTCCTACATTGTCTGCAATGCACTATCACTTTTTCAATCAAGAAAAATAAATAAAAACTCTGAGAACTAAGAGGAGCTAACACTTAGGTCTGGGCTCCTGGAGAGGATGCCCAGGGGAAGTGGGATTTGAGAAGTGCCTCCAAGGATGAGGGAATCCAGGAGAAGACTTTTTTATTTCCTTGTTTTTTTGTATGTCTCCTCCCCTAGGCTGTGGGCTCCTTGAGAGGAGGTCTAGCTTGTTCATTGCTGTGTCCCTAGCATTTAAAACAAAACAAAAAAACCTGAAAAACCTGTTTAGTAGATGCTCAATAAATACAGATCTAGCAGTCAAATAACTTTGACAGCTTCATTTAGCCTGTGAGACAAAGATGCTCTCAGTTCGCTGTCCAGCTGGTGCATTGCCAAAACAGAGGTACGTGGTTTCCATGACAACAGAAGAGAGCTGGCCAGGCCAGCAGCAGGAGACAGACAGGGATTGTGAGCTCTGCATCTTTTCGAGGTGCAGTCTAGAAATTGGGAACATGGCGGCAGGCTCTTTCAAAAGATATTGAGGGGAAAGAAGTTAACCATAAATGTGGTTAATTCAGTTGTTCACTGGAGAGGTTTGTCAAATCAATCAATAAATGCTCAGGAAGGTAGTTCGGATCCTTAAAGAAGGGTGGGAGGCTCTTAGTGGATGGAAGGCCAGGAACTCAAGAAAGTTCGGTTCTAGTCTGGACCCTGCTGTGTGACTTTGGACATTACTTAACCTCTCTGGGCCTCAGTATGTTCATTCATAAAATGGGAGGTTTGAAAAGGCCCGTGTGATAGAAATGTAAAATGGTACAGCTGCTGTAGAAAAAAGTTTGGCCAGCTCCTCAAAAGTTAAACATAGAATTATCATATGACCCATCAATTCTACTTGTAGGTATATACCCAAGAGAATTGAAAACAAATACTTGTACCAGAATGTTCATAGTAGCACTATTCACAATAGCCAAAAGGCCATGAATGGATGAATAGATAAAGAAAAGGTGGTATCTAGAGGACATACAGATGGCCAACAAATATATGAAAAGATGCTCAACATCACTAGCTATTAGGGAAATACAAATCAAAACCACAATGAGATACCATCTTACACTTGTTAGAATAGCTATAATCAACAGGACAAGTAACAAATGTTGGAGAGGATGTGGAGAAAAAGGAATCCTCATACACTGCTGGTGGGACTGCAAATTGGTATAGCAACTATGGAAAACAGTATGGAGGTTCCTCAAATAACTAAGAATCGATCTACCATATGATCCAGCAATCCCTCTACTGGGTATTTACCCCAAAGACTTGAAAACTCATATCCAAAAAGATATTTGCACACTGATGTTCATAGCAGCATTATTCACAGTGGCCAGGACATGGAAGCGACCAAAC
>CM053510.1:94523742-94874256 GCA_028627145.1 Eidolon dupreanum | reverse complement strand
GTATATGTGGGATATAAATCTAAAAGCAACAAATGAGCAGGACAGGCAAACAGAGACTCATAGACATGGAATATAGACTAGTGGTTATCAGAGGACTATAGACTGACTAGTGGTTACCAGTGGGGTGGGGTGGAGAGGGGAGGTAGATGGGGTAAAGGGGGTCAAATATAGGGTTTAGGGGGAGGATGAAGTGGGTAAAGGGAATCAAATATATGATAGCTGAAGGAAACTTGACTTTGGGTGGTAAACACAAAATAGAATATACAGATGTCAAATGATAATGTACACCTGAAAATTATATAATTGTATTAACCAATGTTAACTCAATAAACAATTAAAAATTAAAAAGAAAAAAACTTGAATTCGAAGTTTAAAACTCTCCAACAAGGTAAAGGGGGTCAAATATGTGGTGACAGAAAGAAATCTAACTATGGGAGGTGAACACATAGTGTAAATATATATATGTTTATATATATATATATATATATATGTATATGTTTAACTTACTGTTAAAGTGTACAGCTGAAACTTATTGGATTTTGTTAACTAATGTCAACACACACACACACACACACACACACACACACACACACACACACAATGAAAAAGTGGTATATCCACAGTGGCATGCAGCCATAAAAGGAATGAAGTATTGATACCTACAAAAAATTATGCTAAGTTAAAGAAGCCAGACTCAAAAGTTCCAACATTATATGATTCCACTTATATTATATACCTACAGCAGGTAAATCCATAGACAAAATGCAGACTGGTGGTTGCCAGGGATTGGAAGAAGGAGGGAGTGGGGAGTGATTGATTGCCTAATGTGTACAAATTTTTCTTTTGGCGTAATGAAAATGTTTTGGAACTCAATAGAGGTATTGCTTACACTATATTGTGAATTTAATACATGCTACTGAATTATAAAAAAAAAAAAAAAGTGTGTCTTGTAAGCATGTCTTGTAACCTGAAGTTACAGAATGGAATCCTTGGAGCGAAAGAGATGGGCGAGTTTGAAGGTGGAGTTATGAAGTTGAGAGATCATTACAGGCATCCTGCACAATTACGCTACCAAGGTAACATGCAGCTGTGGTCAGAACTGAAATCTAGATTTGTCTGGCCACTTCACCATGGTGAAACCCTGGGCCACTCACTCAAGCTTCTTACGCCTCAGGCTTTCTATTTTCAAATAGGGCTGATGCATCTTTCCAGTGGTCCTCAGAGCCCTGTGGATGTGGGTCCTGAGGACATTCTGTGAACCCTCTGGGATGCAGCCAGTCACAGCACCGTTTTCAAAGCACAGCAGATTGAGAGCCAGTTCCTATGTCACGTGGAGTCAGAGAGGGTTCAGAAGTTAATGGTAAGGGGGCACATTCATGTTAACCCGTTGGGTTCTTGGCTCTACCATTATCTGCGTGGTCTTGGGCAAGTCACTCATTTCCCTGTTTCTTCAGCGGCAGAATGGGAATAGCTATAGCTACCTTAGAAAGTGGATGTGCAGAGGCGTGTACGAAGAGAGACCCACGCCAGAATTAGGTGCTGTGCATACACGACCCTCCAACCAACATTACCTCACGACAGGTGCTGCTGTCCCCGGTGTACAAGTTAGTAAATCTGTGTAACCGAGAGGCTGAGAGGCCAGCTGCACCAGAACACACAAGCGGGGAGCGTAATTCTGGAATTCGAACTCGGGTCCTCCTGCGGCGCCACGCGTGGAAGCCTCCTAGGCGCGCGTAGCTTGGCGCAGGAAGGCGCGTGGCGGTGGGAATCCCGAGTGGAGTTGGAAGCCGGGCCGTTCATTTGCATGCTAATACCCAGAATGCTTTTCCTCCCGCATACAGGCTTCTCTTAATGGAAGCGCTCAGTTTGGAACCGTGGAAAGTTTGGAACACATACTTTGCTCCCTCTTTGCAACTGTGGGAACTTCCCGCCCGCACACGCGGTGCATGCAGCCTGGGGCTCCAAGTTGGGCTGCCGGGCAGCGGTCGCCATCACATCCCGGGCAGGCGAACCTCGATGCCCAAACCGCGCGCGGCAGCATCCCCGGGCCAGCCAGGGACAAAGCGCCCAGGCCTGCCCGCGGGACCCATGGCTGGAGTGTTCGGCGACTCGCTGGGCCGCAGGCACTGGAGATGTTGCGGGCCTCGAGAGGCCAAAGGGGGCTCCCCAGACCCTCACTTCCCTGGGAGCTGCTGGGGAGCGCGCGGATCCCTGCTCCTGTCCATCGCCCTTGCCCCTATGTAATCGCCTCCCAGAGCTGTTGACTTTCCGCTCCCCGAGGCACAAAGCTCGCCGTGTGGTGGTTTGGAGAGAGTCTGAACGATGGCCTCATTCCCCCAGCTCTCTCAGGCGCACTGCCCCTTCAGCTCAGTCGGTGCGCGGGTTGCAGAAGCAGCTCCGGAGGTTCAGCCTGCCCCCAGCCAGGACCCCGGGCTCTCTCTGGGGTTGGGAGAGGGAAGGCGGTCGGCAGGCGACTTCTGGGAATTTCGTGCATTAAAGGGGGGCTAAGAAGGGTAGCTGACGCTCGCTCCACTAACTGGTGCACATCGCAGGCTGGAGCTGGGGGCCCAAATCTACACCTCTTGCCCACCCCCCTCCAACCCGTCCGCTCGCCGCCACTCTCGGCAAGGAGGGAGGGGCACTGCGAGCTGGTTTGCTGGCTTGGCGCTTCGTTTGCATTGGTCCGGGGGGGCTGAGACTGCAGCCCCCGACATCGCGGGCGGGGTGGGGAGGCGGGGGCCGGACGGGGGCTCAGCTGCCCTAGCATTGGCGGAGCTGGGGAATAGGGAGGGGGGGCAGGAAGCGGGGGGAGCGGAGCTGCGGGGGGGTTGTATAAATAGGGAAGGGGGGACGTGCATCCTCGGCTGGGTGAGGGGGGGGCGCTCGGCACAAAGAAAGTGGAAAGTTTGCAGCGCAGGGCGGCCGGGGCCAAGGATACGGGTGCGCACGTGCAGGGCTGGGGGCACCGGGAGCCCCCCACACCAAGCTCGCTGTTTCTTTTTTTTTCTGCAAGCGAGAGGGGGGGTGTTGTTGGTATCGCCCCCTCCTTCTCCTCCCCCCAGGGGTGAAAGTGCAAGAGGAAGTGCAGCCGCTGCCATCTTTCCTCCGCTCCGAACACACGGAGCCCGGGGCCGCAGCGCCGCCGCTCCGTCGCCGCCTTCGTCCGGCCCGGGGAAGGGCCCATCCTGCCGCCGCTGCCGCCCGCCCGCTCCAGCCTTCGTCGCCTCCACCGTCCGTCAGGCTCCGGGACCCGACCCGCGCTGCCGCCCCAGTGCGCGCCCCACTGCCGCCGCCGCCTTCGCCTTTTGTTTCCTCCGCTCCGGCGCCCCCGCCCCGGCTCGCGCTTTGCAGGGGACGCAGCGCGCGCCCCCAGCGGGCCCGGGAAAAGCCGCGGCGCGCGCGCGCCTGCGCGGCAAACCCCCTCCTCCTCCTCCCCGCGCGCGCGCGCGCGCGCGCACGAGTTGGCTGCGCGCCGGCGCCGCCTGGCGGGCGGGAGGGGAGGTGGCAGGCGCGTTTGCGGGAGGGGCGCACCTCTTTGCTCTGATACCCCCTGGAGGTAGACGGACTAGGGGAGGCAGGCGGGCGGAGAGGAGAGAGGAGCGCGCGATTCAGCAAGGGTAGGGGCCGCTATGCGGGGGTTAGTGCGCCCTGCCGTCTAGACAGTCCGATCCGGGCAGGGGGCGTGTGCTCTGGGCGCACCTGCGAGACTAAAGAGCCCGGGGCCGGCACGTGTGGGGAGTATAGACACATCCGCTGCGCCCCTCTGTCGCTGCCTAAGGGAAGGGGGGGGCGGGCAAGTGCCGCGGCCCGGTTTGTGGGGAGGGGGCGGCGGCCATGGAGCGGGTGAACGACGCTTCCTGCGGCCCGTCGGGCTGCTACACCTACCAGGTGAGCAGGCACAGCACGGAGATGCTGCACAACCTGAACCAGCAGCGCAAAAACGGCGGGCGCTTCTGCGATGTGCTCTTGCGGGTGGGTGACGAGAGCTTCCCAGCGCACCGCGCCGTGCTGGCCGCCTGCAGCGAGTACTTTGAGTCGGTGTTCAGCGCCCAGTTGGGCGACGGCGGAGCTGCGGACGGTGGTCCTGCTGACGTGGGGGGCGCAACGGCGGCCCCGGGCGGCGGGGCTGGGGGCAGCCGGGAGCTGGAGATGCATACCATCAGCTCCAAGGTGTTCGGCGACATCCTGGACTTCGCCTACACTTCTCGCATCGTGGTTCGCCTAGAGAGTTTCCCCGAGCTCATGACGGCCGCCAAGTTCCTGCTGATGAGGTCGGTCATTGAAATCTGCCAGGAAGTCATCAAACAATCCAATGTGCAGATTTTGGTGCCCCCTGCCCGAGCTGACATCATGCTCTTTCGTCCCCCTGGGACCTCGGACTTGGGTTTCCCTTTGGACATGACCAACGGGGCAGCCTTGGCAGCCAACAGCAATGGCATTGCAGGCAGCATGCAGCCCGAGGAGGAGGCAGCTCGGGCGGCTGGTGCAGCCATTGCCAGCCAAGCTTCCCTGCCTGTGTTACCTGGGGTGGACCGCTTGCCCATGGTGGCTGGACCCCTGTCACCCCAACTGCTGACTTCCCCATTCCCCAATGTGGCATCCAGTGCCCCTCCCCTGACTGGCAAGCGAGGCCGTGGCCGCCCAAGGAAGGCCAACCTGCTGGACTCAATGTTCGGGTCCCCAGGGGGCCTAAGAGAGGCAGGCATCCTTCCATGTGGCCTGTGTGGGAAGGTGTTCACTGATGCCAACCGGCTCCGGCAGCACGAGGCCCAGCATGGTGTCACCAGCCTCCAGCTGGGATACATCGACCTTCCTCCTCCCAGGCTGGGTGAGAATGGGCTACCCATTTCTGAGGACCCTGATGGCCCCCGAAAGAGAAGCCGGACCAGGAAGCAGGTGGCATGTGAGATCTGCGGCAAGATCTTCCGTGATGTGTACCATCTCAATCGGCACAAGCTTTCCCACTCGGGGGAGAAGCCCTATTCCTGCCCTGTGTGTGGGCTGAGGTTCAAGAGAAAAGATCGCATGTCCTACCATGTGCGGTCCCATGATGGGTCCGTGGGCAAACCCTACATCTGCCAGAGCTGTGGGAAAGGCTTCTCCAGGTGAGGAATGGTGCCCCTCTGCCGTGACCTGTCCTGTTCCTGGCTCATGGGACAGTTACTTGCAAAGATCTGGGGGTGTGGGACTTGTGGAGGTCACTTGATCTTAGAGGGCCATCTCTGGTTTTGAGATGGTATGGCCACGAAGCTGCTTTCTCTTCTCTCAGGGAAGTTCTCTCGCACTAGGCATGCCCTAGTGTTTCTCTTCCTTGGGGCTTGGTAGGAAGGAGCCGGATTCCTCAGGCCACAGCCACCGGGCCTCACCATTCTTCTCCCTGGGTTCCCTTTGTGTTTCCGGCACCAGGCGTGGGGCCCCCTCTGGGGGCGGGAGGCTGGACTCTTCCAGCGACTTTCCCTGCTTGAATGGCTGCCGAGGGAGGGACTGAAACAGAAACAAGTGCATCTGGGACTCCTTACACTTCTGTGGCACCAGATCCCCCAGCACAGAGCACTGGCAATCATGGATCAGTGGACTCCAGCTTTGCCCCTCACAGCTCCCTAGGATTATGAGGAACAGCCTTCAGCACCCAGGGACTTCCTGACACCTAAATATTTGCTCAGTCCTGACCTGGTGGCTGCAGAGCCTAACTGAACCCACCAGGTTTCCTTTATGTTCTCAGGACAGAGAGGAAGGGAGACAGGATATCTTTTTAGATTCACTTTTTAGTGAGCCTGATAGGGAACTGAGAACTTGTCTGGGAGCAGAGGGTTTTTTTGTTTCTTAAGAGAATGTCCAGAATAAAAGGCTGGTTTTAACTTGCCTGGATACTGAGGACCTTGTGTGTAGAACCTAGGGTTGGAGAACTCCCTCAGAGGGGCCCCAGCCAGGAACCCGTCTTACCGGTCAGGCAGCCCCTGCCCACCTGTTCTGGCGGGCATCTGGCTTACCAGCCCAGCTGGGGACTTAAGGCTCCATCCCTTGGCCTCTGGGGACTGAATTCCATCTGGGTGGCATTCATTGGCCGCCACTGCAGGAGAGGCAAGGGGGGGAGGGGAATACTGAGTTTCTGAAGGGCTTTAATCTGGACAATGAATCACACATACCCCTTCCTGGAAAGGCCTCAGCAAGGCCGCCCTGTCTCCTCCTAAAGCTACCTCCTTAGGTCCTAGAAATCATTGAGTTTCTGTTGGGGGGAGGTGGGTAGGCAAGGTTGGAGACAAACGCCCACTTCCCTTCCCCTCTAGAGAAAACCAGGGCAGAGAGGCCTGGGCCTGTGGGACCACAGCTGGGTGGTGACTGTGTCTTTGTCATGCTGGGGTGAGGGAGAGGGAATCCTTTCCAGCAGTGTGTTTGTGGGTGAGGTTGGGGGCTCTGGCCAAGTGTGTGGCTCATTTTTTGAGGTTTTATATTAAAGTCTGTCTTGGTTCTTTCTTTTCTAGGCCCGATCACTTGAACGGACATATCAAGCAGGTGCACACTTCTGAGCGACCTCACAAGTGTCAGGTAGGGGTCAGGCCAGGGCAGAGATGGGCTGAAAGAGAATGCTGCTGTTTTCACAGCCCGGCCATGAGCCAGCTGATGTGTGTGCTGGGCCGGCTGATTGACCACCGCTTTGCACACCTCCCCCTCTGTCCCTCCATCCTCCGTCTGCTCTTCTCCTTTGTTCTTCCCCCTGGCCCTGTTCCCCCCAACCGTGATGTCCCACCTTCCTGGTTGCTGGGTCCTGGTTCCCACCCTGTCTCCATCTTTGCTCTGTTGCTTGGCTTTCCTCTCCTGGTGTTAGCCAGTTCCTTGGATGGTGGGCCACATTGCACAAGTGTTGTCCTGGGGGCACTGGCACCCCACTGGGCCTGGCTTCTGGTTCTCAGCAGTTTGCAGGGGACACTGTGTGGGGGGAAGGGTTTGTAAAAGGTTCCTAGTGTTCCAGCCAGCAGTTCTTCCCCTTGCCTGCCAGGCAGCCTGACCCAAGTTGGAGCTCCTTCTGGGTCCCCTAAGGTTAGGGCACAAGGCAGCAGGGAGTAGAGGGGGAGAAGGGAGTGGGTGGTCTCATCCCTGAAAACTGGCACCTGTTTAACCCTCCTGAGCCATGTGTGCAAATAGCCAGCGCTTCTGATGCCTAGAGAACAAGGCGATTTTCTCTCCTGTGAGCTCTTTGTGTAGCAGTAGGTAGGGACGGCTAGGCAAGATTCGCCCCCTTGGTTTCTCTGCTTGAACAGCATCTGGGGGCCCTGCGGCATCCAGAAAATTGAGTTTCCTCTCCTGGCCACTAAGCATGCCTGTGTGGATGGAAAACAACGCCTTTCTCTTCTCCTTGGTCACCTCCCCTCTCCTGTGCCAAGCTCAGGATCCTGTGCCATATGAGGGGGAGCCAGTGTTGTGAGATGCTTATTACTACAATCTCTGGTAGGGTAATTGCTTCTCTTTATCTTGGTGGTGGCAAGGAGGGGAGGGTTCAAGGAGACCTGTAGGGAGGGATGGACATGTTATAGGAAGGGAAAGAGCCCCCAGGGGCCAGGTGTGGATGGTGTTCACATATACCAGGCTAGGTGGCCTCCCCAGAGGATGATGACCCAGGAGTGGGCCTGCTGAGATCCATCTGTGCCTCGCTGCCTTCTCTCTCTCTGTCTCTGATTCTCTCATCACAGAGCACGTTCTGACTCTCCCAGGTAGTGTGCTGAGCAATCCAGCAGAGTAGGAGGAGCCCAGAGGGCAGTGGGGGCGTGCCCGGTGGCCTGGGGGGGTAACCTGCACTCTCTGCCCTTTTTCCAGGTGTGGGTTGGGAGCAGCAGCGGCCTACCGCCCCTGGAATCTCTTCCTAGCGACCTGCCATCATGGGACTTTGCCCAGCCTGCTTTGTGGAGGTCGTCCCATTCGGTTCCTGACACCGCCTTTTCCCTTTCTCTAAAAAAATCATTCCCAGCCCTCGAAAACCTGGGCCCAGCACACTCCAGCAACGCTCTCTTCTGCCCAGCCCCACCAGGATATCTCAGGCAGGGCTGGACCGCCCCAGAGGGCAGCCGGGCCTTTCCCCAGTGGCCTGTAGGCTAGTCTGGCCTCACTGAGAGGGTTTTCTGTGGAGGGAATGGGAGCGGTGGTTGTTCTGAGACCCTTGCTTTTGGGAGAGGCCAGCAGAATGGTTTCCACCCACCATGTCCGGCTCCTCCCTGGGTGACTAGGAGTCTTTCCCAGCTCAAGGACCCAAGATGGTGATAGCAAGAAGCTCCATTTAGGGCTCCCTCGCAGCCTCCAGGTTTCTTTCTGGGCTCTCTTGCCTTTTTTACCCTCCCTTTACCAGATGGTACCCCTGGGTGTCTATCCTAGCCTGGATGATTTTGGAGGTTGGTGCTTTCCTGAGAACTAAGCCACTGGCTTCTTTGCTTCCTTTCCCCTGGCATCACTTCCCCTAAGGCATGGGGTTTCTAGAATGAAGCCTGCCACCCCTCCCTCCACCATGGGAGTGAATGCCCCTCCACAGGAGACTCTGGTACAGCTCCAACTGGGTCAGCCTACACTGCCCTCTTCCCTTCCCATTCAGACAGGTCCTGTTTCCATTTCTGGCTAGTGAATTAGACTTTTGTGTTTTTGAGGTTTATTAGCAGGTCTGCTCAGGAACTAGACTAACCAGTAGCTTTATATTGGGTCACCCCAGTTATGGCTTTGGGGGCTGATAAAGCAGATGTAGACCCCCCTTGGATCCCAGTGGTGTGCCCTTTAGCCCCCGCATGCTCCGCGGGGATAACAGGAGTGATGATAAAAGTTTTCATTCTAACATTTCAGGCTTTGTGTGTTTTGTCCTTGGTCTGTGTCATAACACTGACATCATTGTCCCTCAGTATATGAGCCCACTCCTGCTCTGCCCCTCCAACATGCACTCTCATGCACCCTGTTGGCCCTGCCTCCAGCCCCATAGCCAGAATTCTAATGATGACCCAGCAGGTAAAGACATGCTGGCTGTCATACACTGGGCTGGCCAATCAGACGTGCCTGGGCTTGGTTAACCAACACGGGCATCTGATTCGCAGGGTGTATATAAACCTCCAAGGTAAAGAGACGGCCCCCTCGGAGTTATTTCCTTGAGCCTCTGGCAAAGCTGGACATGAGCTGTACCTCTTGGCCCTTGATGCCACAGAGAACAATAGAGGCCATTTACCAAGACTGGTGCCACAGCTTGAGTGAAATGGCCATCAAATGTCAAGGCATGAAGCCTCAGGCTTAGCAGTGATATACAAGTCTCCTCAGGGCTTGTCCTGAGTGTCCTTAACTGGCCCAGATGGCCCAGGTACTGCTGGATCTATGAGTGCAATGGGCTGGGATATTTCTCCCATGTGGAACTCAGCCCGAGCTGAGAGGCTAGAGCAGCTGAGACCTCCCATTGCTTCCAGTGGCCCCACTTCTCTGGAGCTAGTTGGAATGGCTTGAGCTAGAGGATAGCTCATTAGAGAAGGAATGAATGGAGGTGGGAATAAGGGAGCTGACACCCTCAAGAAGAAGAAGGGGGCCAGCAAGGCCCATGGCACTGGACCTCCATGCATTGCCTTTTGATTTTTCCAAGGCTGTGGAAAAGCCTGCTTAGGACAACTGCTGAGGCTACCAGATTTCAAAAGCCACCAAAGGTCGGGTGTGTGCTAGTGTCCCTGCTACCATTTGGACCCCATTCCTGAGTGGCTTAGCCCTTGGGAACAAACGCTTTAGGAACTCTGGGATGGGGAGAAACTGGCAGAGGAGGGAAGGGAGCATTACTGGGGCTCAGTGTTGCGTGCTGATGACCAGAGATGACCTGAACTCAGGGCGGCCGGGTTGGCACCTGCCTAACGATAGCAGGACTGTGGGAAGGGCATCCATTCTGAGCACCACTGGCAATCCGATCATGCTACTGTTGGCTTACTCTTGTCCCCTCAAGTGTCCCTCTGTCTTCTCCCTGTCTCCCAGACAGAAAGTGCCTTTCTGTTGAGTGGCCCCAGCATGGAGGTTCTAGGTGTCCCCTTCTTTGAGATCTGTCTCTTCTTCAGCCACTCTTCTATGTCCCTTCTCTCCTGGGTCATGTGCCCAGGCTTTTTCGGTCCTGTGTTGTCTGAACTTCTGGCAGGTCTAAACTCGGACCTATGCATTTTCACAATTCCCCCAGAAAACTTTGGGGACTCAGCTACAAAGAGTTCTGGCACAGAGAAGCCAACAGTCACTTCAGCTTGGCTTTTGTAACACAGTGAAAATTTTGTCATATTTGTGTGTGTGTGTGTGTGTGTGTTTTTACCAGCAGTAGATTTACATTCTTAATTATGTTTGTTCAGGCCAAAGTTAACTTTCATTCCTTGAGAGATAATCAGTGGAGGACGGGTGGGGGAAGTCAACCTGGTCTGCGATTTTAATTTTGCTTAGCTAATCCCCCAAATGGATAATCCATTTGTGGATAATTGAGATATGGCTGTCCATTATCTTTAGGTAGCAAAGTATGACAGGCAATTCTTTAAAGGACAGATCCCAAAAGAAGGTTGGCAAGAGAAACAAAGCATCTCTTTCATATCCCTCTAGTGGTGCCCTCTCCCAGGGACTGCAGAAGGCAGAGTCCTGAATGTGTGCTTTCAGCTGCATTTTCTCACACCTGATCTGTGTTTGGTTCCTGTGAGTTCTGAAGTATAGACCACACTGCCCTTCATCATTGGAGGGGTGGTCCTCAGGTCACGGGCTGGAAAAATCGGCTCTTGACGGTGGATAGAGCAACAGGTGCATCCCCCTCCTGAGGGTACTTATGGCAGCCCTTGCTCTGGTTAGGTCAGTGGGCTGTAGGTGGAAGAGTCAGTGTTTTCCCCACACTGTGTCCTATAATTGGGTCATGAGGTCCCAAAGTAGGTGGGGTCCACCTGCGGCCATGAGACCAAGCACCCATGATGCTTTCTGAGTCACCTAAGTATGTGAGTTTCCCTGCACAGTCTGATTACCTCTCCCTGTCAGGGAAATCCTGGCTACCAAGTACACTGTGTTCAAAAATATCAAGCACCTTTCACTCAACCAGAAACTATCTCTACCGAGTCTTGAGGTGGTAAGAGCACAGACTCAGGCTGGCTCACAGGCCAGCTGTCCCATATCCTCTCAGGGCCTCCATCTGCCCAGCTGTAAATCAAGGAATATAGGGTAGTCAAGAGGATTGGGAGGGTACTGGCCTGGCCGTGGCAGGGTGTTTAGACAGCTGCTTTCGTTAGTAGCTGAGTCATGTGCTTTGGGCAAATCACTTTCTAAACTTAGCTTCCTCATTTGTCAAACGAATAAACTCAATATATAAAACAGATAAAAGCAGTGTTTCGTTAGTGTATAAATTGTTCTATTCAAATTTGTAACATTTACTTAAAAGATAATAACTGAGAACAGCAAGGCCTGTCCTGATGGACACATATTTGAGATTGGGTAGCGACAGTAACGTCTTCTGCCTCCACAGTGTCACATGTGTTTGTTTCTTGCTTTTGATTATACAATAAGGAGACAGATAAATGTACATGGTGACATTCAGACACTTACTTCAAGGTCTCAGTACCTCAGGACCTTCTGTTAAACAGACACAGCAGGAGCAGCTCCATTCTAGTGGGTCTCCAGTGGGTTAACCTCTGATCTGTAACACACATAAAGTGAATGTTGCTTTCTCTTGCCGTTCTAAAACAGTTGGTAAACACACACACACAGAAATGAATAAAACTTGACTAAAACCCATGAAAAACCTTCAGAGAACCAAAATAGCTTGCAAGTCACCAGATTAAACTCTTCCTGAGGGCTTTCCTGACATTTCATGACCTCCAAGGCTGGGGTGCCTGTGCAAGCCCCAGCTGAGGAAGGGATGTTGAGGGAAGATCTGGGATCGAGACTGAGTCGGGTCCATCAGGTACAGGAGATACCCAGGCATGGGGCTGCCCTTGCAATGTGCTGGTGCTGACCTTCAGTGCCAGAATCATCTGCCCCTGAGACCTGGCTGTGAGTTGGTGCTCAAAGCACAGCTTTCTATGGCCACACTCTCTTGGAGGGTAATAACATGGCCTGCCTCAGAGGACTGCTATAAGGCTGGACTGCATCAGACAAGTGCCCCTAAAAGGCTCAGCATGGTGCCTGCCTGGCACAGAATGAGTCCTCAATTCAGGGTAGTATCACCTCGTTTTTACCAGCACTTCCCCAGCTTAACATTTCACAAATGCTCTCAAAGCCTCTGACCCTTGTTCTCTCTGCTAATTCTCATGTTAGCAGAATTTTAGTATATGTGCTGCTGAAGCAAGCATATCATGCTAGCCGAAGTGACACTATCATTTTATGGGCTGATTTTTCAATACAAACTCACAAGAATATCATGAAGAATTATCTCTGTGCTTTTTCCTGCCTTTCCATTTTCCTGTGGCCAAGACTAACGTCACTTTTGAATAAAGTGAATACATTGAATTCTTTGTATAAAGCAACTAGGGGAAATGTAGGATGGAGAACAAGAAGACTGATCTGTTTATATGCCAGTAACTTTTCTGTAAATTCCTAGTTGACGCAACTGAAGTCAATTCTTAACATTTACAAATGAACAAATGCCTAACTCTCATTTCATAGGGAGCACTGTACTTAGTGTGCCATGTGCTGGGCACATTATAGCCATTTGAAATCAATAATTCCAGCACAGGTGTTCCATGAGGAGCCATTGTGGGAAATAAAAGCAGCTACTTGACATTCTGGGGAGAAAGCCTGGGTCACATTCTAAAGCTCTGTTTGTACAGGGAATCAAATGTATTGGCCAGAAATGGTTTTGCTTCATTGTGTGCTTGATGGGGAGTCAGGTGTGGAATGCCAGCTTTCACCTCATCCTGTTTTCCTTTCTGCCCTCAGACTTGCAATGCTTCTTTTGCCACCCGAGACCGTCTGCGCTCCCACCTGGCCTGTCATGAAGACAAGGTGCCCTGCCAGGTGTGTGGGAAGTACTTGAGAGCAGCGTACATGGCAGACCACCTGAAGAAGCACAGCGAGGGGCCCAGTAACTTCTGCAGTATCTGTAACCGAGGTAATCTCCCTGCTGTTTCCTCACTTCCAGAGGATGGGCCTGAGCTTGTGGGAAGCCAGGGGGTGTCTCGACCACCCTGCCTCAGAGTCCATTCTTTGCATGGCTGGCCCTCCCTTCCCACCGAATGATAAACACCTTTATCACCCAGCTAGCTGCTCGCCACCCCTTCCTTTCCAAGAAACTTGGGATCCTTGGAATGGGACTGCCTAGGAGATCAGCAAGTGGGAACAGAGGAGAGAGTGTTGTTCCCAGGCTTGGGCTCATAACACATCTGCTGCTCAGGTGGCAGCATGGATGCATTTGTAGATACCACTGAACTATCAATATTGATACTGGGAAAGTCATTAGGCCTCAAGAGGTGGAAAAGAAGGGGTCCTGCTTGAGAGATTTTGCTTGCTGATTCACTGGTGTGTGAAATTCAGCAGCAAGGGAAGGAGATTGAATCTGGAGATGGATAGGGGTGGAAACTTTCTAGCACAAATGATCAGAAAAGAGCCCAAACCCAGGTAGATTGTGGCCTTGATGAGAGAGGAAAGTGGAAGGTATTCTGAGAGGGTGGCGTGCTTGCGGTTGAGGTTGGCCTCGGTGGGCTCTGACTGTGTGGCTCTGGTGTTGTGTTGGATAAAGTAGGCCTGTCCTGTCCCTGAGCCTCTGCCAGGGCCTGTTGGCTGTTGGAAGGGCTGAGGTTTGTGTTTTGCAAGCACAGTGTCAGTGGAGGAGGCTTGTGCCGTGTCTGTGCTGAACGAGGTCGAGGTAGCTCTCTGTGGTGGGTGTGAGGATGCTTATGCACGGTGCGCTTGCTTTGGCCAGGTGTGGACATTGCTGGAAAGTTCTATTTCCTGGGATGCTCTTGTCCTAATGTTTCTGAAAGTCTTGAGTGTGGCTTAGTGAATTGAGTACTGAACCAGGAGTCAGGGAACCTAGGGTTTAATCTCAGCCCCTCCCACCTCACCCTACTATGTGACCTTGAGCTCTCCCTTCCCCTCTCTAAACCTCAGTTTCTTCATCTCTTAAATAGAGTTAAGAACACCTCCCTTGCCCACCTCACAGGGTTGTTGTGAGGATCCCAACAGACAAGATAGATGAAAGTTAACTGAACCCTGCAAGGTGCTGCACACTGGGGAGGCCCCGTCCTTACACTTTGTAACAGTATTAGGAAAGACATGGCTCCCTGACACTCTGGTTTGGACGAGGCACAGCATCCCTGCAGTCCTTGTTTGGAATCTTTGGGTGCCTATGCTATCTCCATGTGCCCCGAGGCCGCTGGTGGAGGGAGAGTGCTGAGTAGCTAGCTGAGTATTCTTGGTGCCCTGAAGCTGGGTCTCTCCCTGGGACTGCATACTTGGAGTTTGCCTTGAAGGCCACTGGATGTCGCTGTTTGTACCATCAGGAATCTTGCTGTGAAAGTGGGGAGGTGGTAATAAAAGCTGCTTAAGTGTCTGTCCTATTTTCTGATATGTCAGTAGAGCCCTTTCTGGCAGGAGCTTCCCTTAGGTAGTGAGCCCAGTGGGGCTGTGCATATAGGGAGTTATCAAGCTGTGGCTCTTTTGACCATGGCTGTCCCAGCTCTAGAAAGTTTGTCCTGTGTCATCCTAACCTGGCTTCCTGACAGCATCCCCAAATGACTCTGAACCTGCTACAACATGCCATCCTCAGGAGTTTCATCAAGTTTTCAAGGTTGAAGTTTTAGCCTGAGAACTGGGGTCAGAGACCAGAAGTGAGAACCAATGACAATAAAGAAGGATATTAATAAGGAAACTCAGAAAGCCTAGCCCAGATTGTGGAGTGGAGCAAGAACTGGTGGGAGACCTAGGGGCACAGGCCCTGGGGGCCCAGCTCAGGAGGAAAGAAGAGCTGAGAGCAGCAGGGAACAGCAGGGAAAATCGACCCAGTTACGAGACAGCTGATGTGGCAAAGCCAACAACTATTGTACGTCAGGATTTGTTTTTCGTAGGCCGGTAAAGAGGACTTGGGCAGCTGCCACATGCTACATGACTGGGATGGGGGCACAAGAAGGATAAAAGCAGAGGCTACCTTTTCTCAGAAAAGCCAACACTAGGTCTGGATCAGAGGCTAAACAGCTTTGGATTCCAGAATTAGAGTGGGAAGTCCCATTCTTCCAAGAAGATAAAAGAGGGCTCTGGTCTAACCTCCGTTGGATACTCAGAAGGAAAAGAAACAACTTCAGTTTTTATCACAAAAGAAGGAGCAGGATTCTACCTCTGGACTCATTTCTTGGGCAGAAATAGGAAGAGATGCCTCCTGAAAAAAAAAAAGAAAAGAAGAGAGAAAGAAAGAAAGAAAGAAAGAAAGAAAGAAAGAAAGAAAGAAAGAAAGAAAGAAAGAAAGAAAAGAAAAAAGAAAAGAGGAAGGCAGTTTTTCCAGGAAAAGGAAAAGGATACCAAAGACATTGAGACACTGGAATCAGAATGCAGAGACCTCTGGGTCATGCTTTGCCCTGTCTGCCACCAAGGCTGTGAATGGAGCTGCACCAATAAATGAATATTCTTATCTCTACAAGGGTTTGAGCAAAGGCTGATGTCAGCCAGCTGGTCCAGATGGTTGAGGTTGGATCAGGTGAATTTCTAAGTGCCCTCTGAGATCTGTTAATCCCAACAATTCTTAAGCAGTCAACTCTCCCACATATAGATCTGCCTTTTTTCAGTCTTTGCCACACAAACTACTCTTGTCTATGAAGAATGGGAAAGATGGGAGGCAGTCTGGCTGCTGTAGCCCCACACTTGACAGATGACTTTGTCCTTGTCCTGGAGACATATCAGATGTAGGTTATACCTTCTGTAGAGAAAGATAATTTGCAGTGGAAGGAGTGTGATGGCTATAGAAATGTTCCCTCATTTAAAGTTAAGGAAATCAGTTAAGTTGATCAGTGAGAAGGAGAGAAGGACCTGGGAGATACATATGCACCATGATTTTCTTTTTTTCTTTTAAAATTTCTGTAGCAGGATCTTTGTATATCTACATACATACTGGTATGAAGAAGAAGGATAGCTTATTGGGACTCTGCCTTCGACAGAGACAATGTCTGGTCTGAAACATCATTGCTTAAAAGGTAGAGGAAGTCTTCTTCCCAGTCAGAAGTGGCCGTACAAGTTGTTATCAGTGCCAGTCATGGGCAGAGACAGCCTGCCATTCCCCTGGACTGAGCTGACACAACTGACTTAGTGCCCCCTTCTAGCACCGCTCACTTGGGCATGGCCCCACCAAGGTTTGGACAAGGAGAAAGCAATCCCTGACCCCTGCATGGATGTGGAACTTGGGAAAGGAGGATTTGCTTCTGGAGTGTGACATGTGGCATAAGAGACAAAACGCAATGGTGGAGCAGTTAGCCTTTTGGTGATAAATTCTTCGCTCTGGAGTGAGAGGGAGGATGACTTGTTGGCTCGAGTGGAGTGACATGTATGCTCGGTGTCTCCATTCTGGCGCCTGGGTCAAGCCGCCTCTTTGGTTCTTGGTTAATCAGTGGTGAATGGGCAGGTGAGTTCAGAATTCTGACTAAATATTTCTGACTTTAAATATGTGTCCTTTTTAGAAACTCAGTTTGTTTTATCCCAACGTTTGGCTGCCAAGTTGCTCTGTGTTTAATTCTGAGCTTTAAGTAGCAGCTGTAGATCCACTCCTACCACCCAGCCATGCGGTTTTGCTATAGATAGTACAGTCTGCAGCTGGGTAAAGTCAAGAAGACCCAGCCATGTGTTTCTCAGACTGTTTTTCAGGAAAAAGCAGCAAGTTTTCATTGAGCATCTGTTATATTCCCCCGGTATAGCTCTTCCCTCAAAAGAGTAAATATAATAATTCCTGGTGCACCTTCCCTTCTCTTCCCATCCCCTCTGAATGCAGTGGACCTGCCAGAGTATACCATAACACTTCAGAGGCCCCACAAGGGATTAAAAAACAAAGAAAAAAATTCCCTTCTAAAGTGGCATCATCATATCATCAGAAAGTCCTGATATGCTGACTGTCGGGGCCACAGCAATGAGCAGGGCTAAGATACCCTTTCCCAAATTAGCGTCGTCTACTCATTCTTGATTACAGCCTCCCTCTTAAGAATGTTTATATGGAACCCTCTTAAGCCAGTCTGTCCCTGGTGATTGGCCCCAGGCAGACCACTCGGTCACAGCACAGTGCAACTCACTCTACCAGGCATGGAAAGACACCAGCATCTGGTCCAAGCAGGGCTATGAAGAAGCTGTTTTAGGAAAGTAAGGAAAATTCACTGAGTCCCCCATTTCCTCCAGAACCACCAAGCACTACTATCAGGGGAATGTTTGTTAAGTAAGCTTCCCACAGGTCAGCCCGTCTACCGGAAGCTTCCATTCTAATAAAAGAGAAATACATGAGTGTAAATGGAGATAACGAAACCTATTGCGAAAGTCCAAGGAATGTTTCTTGGGCCAGGGCCGAGACACAGGAACCATTGAAGAGTCTGCCCAGTGGTTGAGGACTACCTGGTGGCCCATGGTCCTGGGGTTGAAGTCTAGGCTCTGCCATTTGGTAGCTGTACATGTGACTGCCGGTTACTTAGCGTCACCAAGCCTCTTATTTTTCCATCTAGAAAATAGGTATAATAATTCCCAGCTCATGGGGTGGTTAGGGGAATACTACAGAATAATGCATGCAGTGCACTGGGCCCTGGCACACCATCGTCACTTGCTGAAAGTTATTATAATTCTGCAGCATTCTGAAGGCCATGCCAATTCAGACTTTAAAACAAGCCTTGTGCAGACATTACACAGTACTCTTCAGCCTCTGACCCGTTAATAGTGTATCCCACTGCTATCCTGTAACTGTAGTTTTAAAAAGGGAATGGAAGAAACTGAGAATGTGTCATCCAGATCGGGAGTGGATTAAAGGGACGCCATGAGGGCACTGGAGCTCCAAGTGGGCCTTATGCTAAAACAAAACTTCGGTTCCTGCTGAAAGCTTTCTGACACTTGACCATGACGGGGTTTGATGACACAGCTCCTTCCTGCAAAATCCAAGTCAAAAATCCTTTGGCCAGCCCACCTGGTTCCATATCCTCAGACTTGTGGCTGGTGTGGAAGTTGACCCAAGATCTACTCTTCCTAGCCTGAGATATCACTCGGCTCAAACTGACCAGAGCATCTGGGTTGGGCTGGAGCAGCTCCAAGATGGCTGGACTGCCCCTTCCCTAAAATAAAGACAAAGATTATCCCTGATTCTTCCTTAAGATTATCCCTGTTTCTTCCTGATGGATGCTCCAAAACTGAACCAGAAAGACCACTACGAATAAGACGTGACTGCGCCCCTTTTACATAACTTCTATTTTCACTGTTCTTCAGAAGGTCTGAACAGTTACTAATTCCAGTTATTCCGAAGGTGAGAAAGCTAGCAAAATAGGACATGTCCTAGTAGAATGGGAACTCCTGGAGGCATTCCTTTGGGACTTCATCTTGCCTCCATCTGTTTTGTTGTGCAGTTTACCTTTATGTGTGTTAGCTGGCCTCCCGTGGCTTCCCTGGAGCCCCATATATTTTTCTGACTACATTTCTAGCCCTGGTCCCTGCTGCTGACCTTGGGCTGTGAGACCTCCACTCAAATCGCTTGTTACTGAGGCACCAAGCAAGCCTAGAGGCATTTGGCCTCTGGCCCAGGCAAGAGCAGGATCTCAGACCATCCGTCCAGGCAGCCAGCCTGGGTCCTCCACCACAGCCTTGCAGAGTGCACTCCGAAGAGAAGCTGATTCGAAGACAGTACCACCCTCTGTTGTGAGCCAGGTGGCTCCCGTGGCTGCAGCTGTTTTTGAGCCAAGAAGGGGGTCCCTTCTAGGTGCAGCTGACCTGGGAATGCTAGCCAGAGCGGCCAGAAGAGAGGCTTGGGGGAAGCAGAGAGGTATCTCTGTGCTGGCCGCGGGATCTCATCTCCTTTTGTCTTGTTTAGGTTTCTCCTCTGCCTCCTACTTAAAGGTCCATGTTAAAACCCACCACGGTGTTCCCCTTCCCCAGGTCTCCAGGCACCAGGAGCCCATACCGAATGGGGGAGCAGCGTTCCACTGCGCCAGGACCTATGGCAACAAAGGCAAGCGACCCCTTGCTCTGCACTTTGCTTCTCTGCGCAGACTGTGTTGTGGGGGCGCTGGGCCGGGCGTGGGGAGGTGGGAAGGCTGCCGTCTTATTGGCTGCCTGGAGGAGGCTCAGAGATCTGAGTGGCAGTGGCCTCCAGGACAAAAGTCACAGTAGGTATCTCACTCCAGGGCAGTGAGTGAGGCTTTAGGGCACTGCTGTGATCCAGCCCCCGCCTCCTCGTCCCCAGCCCTCCACCCTTGCTCCTGGCCAGGCCCCCACAGTCTGTATCCCTGTAGGGATGTCCCAGGCCCAGGGCAGGAAGAGGAGCCCTGCATGATGAGTCACTTTAGGCTTGTCTGTTGCCTGTGGCCCTTTAAGGGTGGTGTGGAACTGTGGCTGAATGCTTTCTTCTTTGACCCTGCAGGGCAGGGGGAGCCAAGGGCTGGCTTCCCTCTTGATAGGGGTGACTGGTTGCTGTGCGGCCCTTTCCAGAGGGCCTCTGGCTGCGTTTATGAGATGCATGGCGATACATGAGCTACCTGACTGCCTCTGACTCGGAGAAGGTTTGAATAGAGCTCCCTAAGCCCCACCTTCACTTGATTCAGGTTGTTCTTTGGTATTTCAAGTTGTCGTTGCCTTGGGGATGATGCCAGGGGCTTGGTGGATGGCAGAGATGGCATGCTCCACGCTCCCATCACAGACCTCCCTTCCTGGCATGGCTCTCTGAAACCAGGCAGGAAGCTGCTGATTGGTGAAGGACTCCAGTGTGGGCCGGGCAACGCAGAACAGTGAGGGTTGTCTCCAGGTCCAGATTGTCCTGGGCCCTGTGTGGGGACAACCAACTGACTGAGTTATTCAAAGTTGCTTTTAATCTCTGTGCTTTGGCCACTCGGCCCTGGAAGGGTTTTGGCAGAAGGAAGGTGGTCAGGCAGGGCTTGTGTTGGCAGCATTGGGAAAAGGGTTTGCTTCTATCTCAGCCATCAGTGGGGTCTGCCAGGTCGAGGACTCTGCGGGTCTGGTTCTGCCTTGCTAGGGCGCAGCTAGTATGGTGCAGAGGCGAGGCCATTGACATACCTGCTCGGCATCATCAGAACAGCTGTTTGACCTTCACAGGTACCCAAGAGAGCACCTAGGAGTTGGGGGCCTTTGAGTTGTTCTGGACAGAAGCAGTGAGGTCCCCCCTCTGTGCCCCTTTCCTTGAAGCAGGCTGAGATGGTGGTGAGCGATACACGTGCACCTGCATGAAGAGTCCGCAGCAGGGGAGGCTGGCAGCCCCAGGGCCCTGCTGTCTCACCCCCATAGGCACACCAGGCTCCCAGACTGACCAGCTGAACCTCTGTGGGTTCTGCCAGGACAGTGGCTGGCCATCAGCTGCCCTCCACAGGCCTGTGAGCTGGCCCCTCATGACCCCTCCAGGAAGGGTCACCTCCAAAGCCTGGCCTCATCTCTCTTCTGTGTTTTATTTTCTCCTAGAAGGCCAGAAATGCTCACATCAGGATCCGATTGAGAGCTCCGACTCCTACGGCGACCTCTCGGACGCCAGTGACCTGAAGACGCCAGAGAAGCAGAGCACCAATGGCTCCTTCTCCTGTGACATGGCAGTCCCCAAAAACAAAATGGAGTCTGACGGGGAGAAGAAATACCCCTGCCCTGAATGCGGGAGCTTCTTCCGCTCCAAGTCCTACTTGAACAAACACATCCAGAAGGTGCATGTCCGGGCTCTCGGGGGCCCCCTGGGAGACCTGGGCCCCACCCTTGGCTCACCTTTCTCTCCCCAGCAGAACATGTCTCTCCTTGAGTCATTTGGGTTTCAGATTGTTCAGTCGGCGTTTGCATCATCTTTAGTAGATCCTGAGGTTGACCAGCAGCCCATGGGGCCTGAGGGGAAGTGAGGCAGATGCTGTATCCCCACAAATGGCCATCTGGGGACTGCTGAGAAATGCTGTGAATGCGGAGGAAAGTGATGTCTTTGGGTTCTGTAGCTGAGAGATTTTTATTCGTTTTTAACTTCCCCCCAACCTTATCATCCCATTCCTCTCCACCACCCGTTCCCCCAATGGTCTTTAGAAATAGATTGTCATCTGATACTCTGCAGAAATATCTGTGAGACCCAGTATGGGACAAGGGCAGGAAACACTACATAGGCCTCCAAGGCAACACCAGTCCCAGTTTCTTTAATCGGAAGAAGCTGGAGTTTCTGGTGCTCAATTCTTAGTGACCCCATCCCAAACTTACACCTGGCGGCATTCTGGGACCTCATTGATTTTGGTCCTCTCCTATTTCTCTAATCCTTCATTCCCCCTTCTTATATCCCTCAAAAGAAACCACAGTAGGGTTCCCACCCACTTATACAACACTGATGCCCAACTGTTTTTAAGGAAGCTGGAAGCCTACAGCATCCCATGGACCATGGGGTGAGTGTCCTCCGAGAGCCCCTTGAGCTTGACCCCTGACCTGGAGGGCCTCAGACTTTTATGAGCCCTGCTTGGAGGCTAGCATTTTGCCACTAGGATGAGCTTAACTATTGAGGACACTCCCACCCCAAATTCCAGTTCTTACGTGATTTTAACCATTCAACTTGCTGTTGGGTTTTAATTCTCTAATTATTATTATTATTGTTATTATTTTTTAGGACCAGTTGTAGTGAATTGCTACTGAAAGCTATCCCAGGTGATACAGAGCTCTTTGTAAACCGCAGTCACAAGTTAGGGTTAGTATTAAACTTTGTTTAGATGTACCATAATTAACTTGGCTAGTTGATTGTTTGAAGTCTATGGAAGAAATAGTTTTATGCAAAATTTTTAAAATGCCAGTCTGGTCAGGGAGGTAGGGGGTTTCAGTGCTGTTGGGAGCCAGGAACGCAGGAGAGCTGGCAGGTGGGGACATTGTACACCTCGGTTGTATCACATGTGAGCAAGCCCAGGTTGACCTCGTGATGTGAATTGATCTGATCAGACTGTATTAAAAACGTTAGTACGTTACTCTACCTGCTCCCCTGAGTTTGGTTTTTCAGCCACAGGGGTCTTTGGGACGCAGAAGGTGGGCAGTCTATGCCCCTGCACCTGGTGTGGGGATGGGATCCCAGGAGACGTATCTTCCTCTTCATTGCATGAGTTCCTCTGAGATAGACAGGTAGATGTTCTCACTAAGGACTCAGCTGCCAGCATTCACCCATTCATTTGACAGATATTCACTCCTTATTGTCTTCACTGCTGTATGCTAGGCCCAGCCTCAGACCCTGGAGAGATACAGTGGTGAAAGGACACCTCGTGGAGCTTAATGAGAGAGAGACAATTAACAAGTAAGCAGATGTAACAAATCCAAGGAGAAAAACTAGGCAATGTTTTTCCCAGGAATAGTGACAGCGGGAGGGTGGGTAGGGTAGTCTAGGAAGGTGAGAGGTGGGGGGTCGGACACTGGGAGAGAAGACCTGCAGTTACAGGGGACCGGCTAGGACCTAAGGAGGGACATAGGTAGATTGAAAATCCTCACGACCAATAGGCTTTAAGAAATTCAGAAACTTCAATCACCCCAACCCCATGTTACCTATGGGGTAAGTAAAATGTTGTTGTAGCCTTCTTGGTGAATGCATGAGAAGAAGGGGGAAAAAGAACAGTAAATAAGAGGCAAGAAGTGAGTGCAGTGAAGAATTAATGGGAGCAAGAATTAGTAAGAGGGGACTGGCAGACTTAACAGCAGCCAGACAGCTAATGAAACCTCAGGGAAGAGGGAAACCCCTAAACTAACAGAAGCAGCATTTAACCTCCACAAGTAGAAAAAAGTGATAAGGAGAGAAAAATTAAAATATGCCAGGAGGAACAAACAAAGCACAAAATGATTTAGACCTACATTAATATCAGTAATTACATTGTTCTGGTTTAAAGGCAGACTCTGAACTGGATTTTTTAAAAACTCTAAACCACTGACAAAATCTTGGGTAAGTTGCTGGGCTCTGTGGAGCACGTGGGATGGAGGCTTGGGCTGTTTGGTTTATCAGAGAAAGGAGCTACCCTAGAATACTGAGGTCCTGTGGACATGTGATCTTGTAAAACACTACAAAATCTGCCAGCTGGTCATACCCACTGGGCATTAAAACAAAGAACTTGGCCTTGAACAAAAGCTTTTAGACATTCTCACACCTACTCCCCCCACCCCCGACACCCCTGGTTGTGTCCATGGACAGGTAAGGACAATAGTTGGGAAGCAGTATCTGTCACATGGCAGGAGGGGAACCACAAAGCAAGCAGGCTATCGTTTCTTCCAAACCACTACTCACCTGGAGGTTTGAGCAGCAAGTGGAGGTGTCTCTGCCTGCCCCCAGCACCTCTAACCTCCAAATCTCCATGTGCCACAGCCTTCAGGTCATGGGGAGAAAAGCTGTGCAGAATATCCATGTGCAAAGGCAGAATGACTTCTCTTGCCATGGTCAAGGGTAAAGAGCCTGCGCTTTGACTGTCCAGCTCCACCACCTGGTCACTCACTGCCAACCCTGGGCAAATCTCTGAACCTCAGTTTCCTCATGGCAGTCTCCTGAGACAGTACTGGGGGTAGATCCCAAGGCCACCACTTTCTAGATGGGTGACCTCTGGCAGGTGCATCTCCAGAACACAAAGATAACGGTTCTTATTCACATGGCTGCTGTAAGGATTATGTGGGCTGATACCTGTAAAGCACATTAGAAAACATTCAAAAAGCTCCCTTTTAGTTTACCTTCTCCACTAGACTACACCCTCAATAATTAACAAGAGCAGGGGTAAATGAACTTTTTATGGAAAGAGCGAGAGGATAGACATTTTCAGCTTTGTGAACCATATGGTTTCTGTCACAGCTACTCAGCTCTGTCGTACAAGAGCAACCAGGCATAGACAGTACATAAATGGATGGGAAGGGCTACGTTCCCATAAAACTTCATTGGTGGATACTGAAATTCAAATTCCATTTGATTTTTACGTTAGAAAATATTCTTTTGATTTTTCCAACCATTTAAAAATGTAATTCTTAGCTCACAGGCTGTACAAAAACAGATGGGCTGGGTTTGGCATCCAGGCCACAGGGTGCTGACTGCTGCACAAGACCAGTTTCTCTTCCTGCTTCTCCAGGCCTTCCCTGGTTTCAGATCTTGGAGGTCACTTAGACTCAGGTCCCAGCCAACCAGACTCATGGTTCACGTGAGTTAAATTGATCTGACACCCAGAGCTTGTGATTTCTTGGTCTATTGATCCACGCAGAGTGTAATGCCAAGTACCCCAACCAAGGTCATTCTAAGGGGTTCCGGAGCACACACAAAGAAGGACCTAATGTGCTCAGAACTAGAACTGCCTGCCCAGTTCACTTACCTGGTTTTCTGGTCATTTTGTTTTCATTCATGTCTCCTTTAGCGGGTAGGGGCAGAAGAGGAAGGACAGAAAAGAAGGTAGGCAGGGGGCTGGCAGAAGGAAGGATTGGAGGAAGTGGTGAATGAGGCCAGTGACTGAATTCTGTTACTGTCGCTCGGGTTCTTTCTGGCTGCTTTTGTCCCTCTGTTTTCTGGCTTTCTTGAGAGGTTTGTACTTGGAGGCACCAGGGATAAAGCGAGAGCTGCCTATTTTGGCAGTGAATTCAGAATTTCACAGTTCTCTTGAGTGCCCCTTGCAGGAGGAAATCTCACAGTTATACCGTCTCTCAACGCTAAGTGACAATGGTCTGCGAGCACCCTAAAGTTACCTAAAACTTACCCTTAAAGTTATCACAAATCTTGCAGCTCTCTCCTGGCCCTTTGGAGGAAGCAAGCTGGTGGTCCCTCCAGTTTACATAATTATGCCCAGACAGCTGGCAGCAGGCCCTCCAGAATTTTTGTCCTTACACACACACACACACACACACACACACACAACTTGTCCCACAACCACCTGCCTGACCCTCTTCTGGACCTCTCCAAGAGTGGAGGGTGCCTCTTACATCCTGGGAAACATTTCTCACTGGCGGTGAGGAGGAGGAGGAGGAGGAAAATTAATGTCTGGATCTGCATTTCTTACTAAACTGCTGTGAAAGGAAATGCCAAATATTTATCTAAGAGACTAATCCATCCTAACAAAACAAATTTCCTTTGAGGACAGCAGTGTGGAGGTAGGCTCCTCTGAATAAAGCTTCTTTGTATTGCTGTGTATGGGCACCACAGGAAAATATTTTTGCTTCAGGGGAAGACTGCTGCCCTCCCTAAATCTGCTGCCCTGTCCCTTGGCCAGGCCATATCAGGCTGAGGTCAAAGCCTATGGTAGCACTGAAAAGAAAACTCTGTGATTATTGACACCTTCCTCCCTCCTTGAAGGGCGGTCTCATTTGATTTTTATTTCTGAGTCAAAATCTGTGCCTGCTGAATGCTTCGGTGTCCATGTTAAGGAGCGCAAACTCCATGAGTGGCAGGGGCTGTGTTTAATTTTTTTAAGCTTTTCTTTGGATAATAATAAGCTGTTTGCTTATTCCTGTCCTTTCGTCTGCCTGTAAAGTCCTGACCTCTTGGCTACCTGAGGAATTCTTATTCAAAGCTCAGCTCAAAGTGCCCCTCTATGCATACTTCCCCTGCCCCCCAGAACAGAGACAGTTTTCATTTATTATGTCACTACTATATGGCACGCACCGTGCCAAGGGCTTTACGTACATCATCAACCCTATGGGGTAGGTACTATTTTATTCTCACTGAGGTCCACAGAGGTCAAGTCACTTCCAATGTCATATAACTGTGAAGTGGTAGAGCCAAGACTCAAATCCTGAACTGTCTGACTATGGAGCCCAGGGCACCATAACTGTGTCTTCCTCTGTGCCATCTCTGTTCTGCACATATTTCTACTTTTGCATCATCTTTTTATAGATCTATCTCCCCGTATGGCTTCTTTGCAAATGGGGTTTATGCAAAGGTAATTCATCTCTGTATTCACAATACCTGAATTAGTGTTTGACACTTAGCAGCCACTAATTCATTCAACAGATATTCTGAATGGCTTCTGTGTGCTAGGAAAGACTTAATTCCTGCTCTCAAGGAACTTATACATACAGAGTAGTAAGGACATGAGACATACATATAAACAAATGTCTATATCTTAAGAGAGAACGTGACATGAGAGATGAGGAGAGATAAATGCTCTGATGATTTGGAAAAGGATGAGATGCTGGCCAGGTCTGAGAAGGTAGTGGCATTAGAGTAGGACCCTGGAGCATGCTTAGGACTTGGACATATAGGGCTGGGTGTGGGGGCAGCAGGGGAGCTCAGAGAAAGAAGGTCATGGACAAACTTGACTTTGAAATCCAAATACCAACTGATGATCAAAGTGACAAATCCCTTCATGTCACTAAGGGAGAAGGGCCACTTCAGACTGTAAGAACTGGTGGAAAAAGTTGGCAATCAAATTGTGAAGAAGAGCTGGTCGGGGTAGATTGCAGAGGATCAGTTGAGTGACTGACCAAGTGTGGAGGCCAGTTTGGGAGAACACACATTTTTCTTGGAGGAATACTGCAGCCAGCATTTTAAATAACATCTCTCTCATTATAATACTCTCACTGTAATAATAACTACCCCCGTTTATTGAGCACACAGTCCTGATTCTCACGATCACGATGGGTCATTTCCATCTCACAATAAGAAAACCAAAGATCATAAACCTAGCACAGAATTAAAAGCCCGAGGTTTAGAGTCAGATTGTCTTGGTTCCAAGGCTCACTCTACTTTACTATACTGATGGAAGAACTTTTTCAGAATATAATTTGTTAGAATTTATCAAGAGTCTAAAAATGCTCATATCCTTTAAACCAATAATTCTACTTATAGGGAGCTATCTAAAAAAAGTAATCCTAAAAAGCTTAATGCACAAAGATGGTTAATATATAGCCATCTAAAAATGATTACAAAAAAAGTTTGATACCATTGGGGGAAATGTTTATATTAAAAGTAGTTATGAGAAAACAGGTTATTAAAAATCAAAATTGGCTAGGTGGTAAGATCTGAGCAATATTAAAAAAAATGCGTGGAAAAAAGACTGGAAGGAAATGCAGTTGCAACTGATTTATTGGGGCATCTCCTCCTCTGTATACATGAAGATTTTTTGATCTTGTTCAACAGCTGCCCTCAGCGATACCATGTCAAATCCCCTTTTCTCACTGCTTGATATTGGATGCCAGAGATTCTCATCTACTTTTAGGAATCAGAATAGTCTCCTTCTGGTATTTAAGATTCATTTTAAATGTTTACACAAATAAAAATATTCATTTTTAAAATGTCCATCTCAAGCTTCTGTTCAAAGCTCTTGCCCTGCTCCTTCCCAAGGTCCCAGCGGTGGCGGTTTGAGTGGCGGGTGGGGGAACATGGTGCACCCTCCACCACTTCCCCACCGTTCCTCTCTGCAGCAGGGCTGGGAAGAGGGCTGGGGAAGCATAAGTCTTCCGACCTGACAGCCCTGGGGAAGCGGCCTTCTCTCTGTTGGTTGGCTGCTGCTCTTCAAGACTAACTGGCTGTTGTCTTCCTCTGTGTGGAAGCATCTAAAAAATGGCTTTTTTGTTCAAACTTTTCCAAATCTCAGCTTCCTTATCTTTCAAATGGAAAGAAAATGAACTTCCTTATGTGGGTGATGTAAGAACAGAGTAAGATAACATGCGGGAACACTGTCAACTATAAAGCACTATGTAAACATTATTGGCTATTATTCTTTTGAGGAGCATATTATTTGAAATGTCTACTATTATTTGATGTGGAAACCTCCACTTGGAGATCAAACAGGTATTTCACTTAATAGATTTAAAGAGAACGGGTGAATTTTCCCTTAGATCTGCTCTTCTCCCAGTCTTTCCCATCTTGGAAAGGGCAACTCCATTCTTTCCGTGACAGAGGCATAAGCCTTGGCCCTCTCCTTCTCTCATACTCAACATTTGATCCATCAGCAAACTCTGCTGGCTGTACCTTTAAACTGTATCTACCTCATCCAAGCCACATCGCCTCTCTCCAGCAACCATTCTCCAACTGGTCTCCCTTCTCCATCCTCGCCTCCCTGTGATCAGTCTCCACACTGCTGCCACAGTGAGGCTTTTCAAATGTAAGTTAGTTCAAGTTACTTTTGGCTCCAAACCCTCCAATGGCTTTCCGAAATCTTACTCAAAGTGAGCCGAACGCCCTTGCCAAAGTGGACAAGGCCCCATATGATCTGGCCCCCCATTCCCTCTCTGTCCTCCCTCCCTCCCTCCCTCAGCTCCAGCCACACTGCTCTCTTCCCTTTTTCTTTCAAAAGCCAAGCATTCTCCTGCCTCAGGGCCTTTGCACTCTCTAGTCCCTCTGCCTGGAGTACTCTTTCTCCAGATTGTCACAGGGCTTGCTCCCTCATCTCTACAGAGTTGTTTTCTCTGACCACCAAATCTAAAACAGTGCACTCCTGCCCTATCCCTTTTCCCTGTTTTTCTTCCTTTTTAGTACATATTATATATTTATTTATGATCTGCCTTCCCCTGTTGGAATGCAGGACTTCACCCACTGCTACATCCTCAGCATCCAGTACAGAAACAAATTCCTTCCAAACACTTCTTTATAATGACTGTTTCATAATTACACCTGCCTAAGTCCAATGGTAATTTTCATGCCCTGGGGTTCTTCTGCATTGGGTCCCCTTCCATGTACTGGGGAAAGTCACTTGCTTACCTCTGTGTCCTGAAGGGGAACACAAGCCTGTTTTCCATGTTCAACTTCAAGTGGAAATACCCTATACTTGGGGTTTGAGGTTTGAGAGAAGAGGGGATCTGCCTTAAGTGTCCGACCATATTTAACCCTCTTCCTGATGCCTATAGGCAGCTAGACTCTAGCAAGATTCATTCTGCCACAGCCCATTTTCTGGGAAGTTGTGTTATAGGAAAGACAAATACATGCGGACAACCAGAAATGTGATCTAGGGGGTGGGTAGGTGGGGAATTTATAGTATTTACAGAGGGTGGAAGGAGGAGGCCCCAGCAAAACATCCACCCAGGGATTCACAAAGTTGTTACTGGTCTTAAGAGCTGGGAGGTGGGGTCATGTATACAACATAGGACCATGAACTCTGGGGATACTCTCATCTACTTTCACCACCCTCCTTGCTTCAACTTTCACAGTGGGTTAAAATAAAACTCTGTAGCCACTGTCTGCATGGAGACTATGTTTGACTACAGACTGCTCTGTCTTAAGGGGAGAAGAGGCCAATCTCTATTCTCAATATAGGTCTGATCCCCACATAATGACTAGCTCATTTATGTACCCATATTATCACGATATTCATGGTCACCCAGTGCTTCAGAGCTGATGTGAGCAGGCAGTGGCCCACCTTATACCCTGACCCTTACACAGAAAGCTACACTTCCCAGAACTGTTCTCAACAAGCTGCTCTCTTTCTCCTCAGATCTGCCTGGACTGGCTAGGGCACTCCACAGCAATGTTCTATATTCCTTTAGCAGAACTTGACTCTGGCTCCAATTCTTTGTCACCAGATGCACCTATATGCAACTGCCCAGGAGGGACCACCAGCAGGGGGAGCCAGAAAAATTCAGATTCTTCAGCTAGACAAAAGGGTCAAGGAAGGCTAAAAGCTACTTCTCAAGAGGCTCAGGTAACTTTCTCCTCTTTTAAGATATACAGAATCAAGTGCACATTTAAAACAGCTGATTGTGAGGTTCAGGTGAGTGGAAAGCCAAGTGGAATTCATCCATCCAGTCATCAACAACTAGGTATTAAGCACCTGCTACATGCCAGGCTAGACACTGCATATAGAGTAATCAAAAAGACTGTTAAGAGTCCCTAACCTCATACATTAGAGCAGATGAACCAGGAGAATTGGTGAGTGGAGGTCTAGGCACTTGGATCAAAGTGAAGATGCATGACAGGTTCATGGACCCTGGGAGTGAGAGAGAAAAAAATAGAGCTCGAGGCCAGAAAATTCCTTTGATTCTACCAAAACAAAACAAAAACAAAAAACTGTCAGAAAAAGAATGTTGTCTATAGTCATGCTACCCTGAACAAGCCCGATTCTGTCTGATCTCAGAAGTTAAGTAGGGTCGGGCCTGGTTAGGACTTGGATGGGAGACTACCTAGGAAGACCAGGTGCTGTAGGCATAAAAAATTTAATACATACATACATACATACATACATAGAATGTCATGCTCAATAAAACTGCTAAAAGCCATCTAAATGAGAGCACATGTCTCTGTATCGAAGGGAAATAGCTTCGAGAACAAGTAGAAACTGAAAATTTGGTCAATATACTGATTTTGGAACAAAATAATCTAGAGGGGAGAGGAAGTGAATGGGAGTAGAGATGAAACAAGATTGGCCATATGTTGATGATACCACAAGTTGGGTGACAGGTACCTGGTAATTCATTAATTATATTATTCTCTCTGTTTTTGTACATGTTTGAAAATTCCCATAGGGAAAGTCTACTTGGTCAATAACCACTACGGTCAAGTTTCACAGAAAATATCCTATTTGTTGTAGGAGAAAACTGAGCATCTCTACTCATCTAAAATTCCTAGAGTTCAGAATGCATGGAAACTGCAGACATTTTCTCTCCTGTCCATTCCTCTCACAGATCTGTTGCCAGATTCTATGATCTTGATTCTTTAGGGTGTCACAGTGTATGCAAGTTATTTTGCTGGGGTTCCTTATCTGTATTATTCATAAGAGAAGGTAAGAAGAAACTAAAAACCTCTCTTGGAGAAAATACTGAGATGTAAGTTCTACCTTCTGTTGCCCAATAGGGAAGAAGTGTTTGGTAATGATGAAAGGGACTCTATGGTAGTGGACAGTGCATTCTGTTCCTAGTAGCACTGTGAGGTCACTAGACAAGTCCCATAATCTCTGTGAGTTCCTCCTTTCTAAAGACAGGGACATATTACATATGGAAATAGCACTTGTAAATGCTAGTTTTGGCAACATGAGAGAAGTTCAAAATACAGGTTCTTCCCCATGTGTCTCCTCATCAATGACATCTCAGGGATAGTAATTTGCAAAAAAGCATAGAGCAGATGGTAAGGCTGAACCACTCCTGACCTTAGGAAAGCTCTGGCTCAAGAAAGAGGTTTTCTTAGCAGGCCTTCTACCCCAGAAGTTTAATTCACAACTGGCAGGAGGAATTGAGTCTGAGCTGAGGTAGATGAGAAAAGTCCGAGTTTCAGTGAGGATGAACTAAAAGCGGCAGCCATCATTCCCTGACATCCAGGGGGTGGGGCTTGATAGCTAATGAGTCTAGGTTCAGAAGAAACAGTGCCAATAAGGCTATCTAGAACAGTAAAAATCAGTCACAATGGAAAACAGTTTGGCAGTTCCTCAAAAAGTTAAACACATCATTGCCCAGAAATTACATTCCTAGGTATGTACCCAAAAGAACTTAAAATGGTATCAAACAAAAACCTGTATATGAATGTTCATAGTAGCATTATTCATAATAGCCAAAAAGTGGAAATAACCCAAATATCCACAAACTGATGAATGGATAAACGAATGTGGTAAAATCATGCAAAGGGATATTATTCAGTTATAAAAAGGAATGAAACACTGATACGTGCTACAACAGATTAATCTTGAAAACATTTTGCATAATGAAAGAAGCCAGACACAAAAAGTCAAATGTCATATGACTCCACTGATATGAAAATATCAATGTCCAAAATTGGCAAGTTCATAGAAACAGAAAATAAGTATATCAAGGGTTGCCAGAGGATAGGGAGTAATGGCTAATAAGTGTTAGGTTTCTTTTTGAGGTGATGAAAATGTTCTAAAATTAGATAGTGGTGATGGTTGCACAATTTTGTGAATATACTAAAAACTGCTGATTTGTACACTGTAAAATAGTAAATCTTACTGTATGTGAATTATAGCTCAATAAAAAATAGAGCATTCATAAGTTTTTGTTACTAAATTTACTTAAGTTCATGAAATTTTGTTTGTAAATGTGTCTAAGTCTTAATAGTGCAGGGACATATTGACATTTGAAGGCTCATGTGCCCTTCTCCTTGCAACTCATTTGTCACCATCAGTTCCTGTCTCATCCTCAATCCTCAACTGCATACCACACCTCTAGGCATTGCCTGAACAGACTGCCAAGCTCTTCAATACTTCAGCACCTGTGCTCATGTTCTTCCTCTGCCTGCAAACTTGTGCTGTCTACCTCATCCAATCCTATTTTGTCTTTCAATATCCAAAACAAAAGTCACTGATGCCTTGAAAGTTCTCCAACTTCTCCCTGCCCCATCTCAGAAAATGTTACTTTCTCCAAACCTCTCAACTGTATGTTCCTCTACAGTGGCATTTCTTATACTATTTTATAATGGTTTGGTCCCATGTTTGTCATCTTCTTCCCTCTTCCCTTTTCACCCCACACTAGGTCCCCAAGGAGATACAGCTTTCCTATTCCATCTTGACCACCAGTATAATGCTTAGAATAGAGTAGGAAGAAAAGAAACTAACATTTACTGAATGCCTAATAAGTGCAAGGCACATAACAAGCTTCATAACCATCCTACAAACTATATATTAATTACCATCCCCATTTTACAGATGACTAGACAGGTTCAGAAAGGTTGGGTAACTTTCTTAAGATCATTCAATTTAAGTGATGAAGTGGAGGGGTTAGATCAGAATTAGACTTCTGCCTCTCAAATTCAGAGTTCTCCTTGTCAATACAGTGAAGTAGTTATTAGCACAGGCTGTGGGATTGAACTGTGTAGGTACATATCCTTGCTCTTCCATGTATTATCTTTGTGGCTTTAGACAAGTTACTTAACCTCTTTAAAAATGTTTCTTCATTTACAAAATAATAATAATAATAGTGCCTATACATAGGGTTTTTTTTGAAAAATAGATGAGATACTATATATAAAAGCACTTAGAACAGTATCTGGTATATACTAAATATTCATTAAATGTTAGCTATAATGTTTATTGCTGTCCTGTTAAGCTGTTTGGTAAACACTTATGGATGGGCAAAATATACATTATCCTATGCTGAGATTGCTGGATTATCCATCCCCTGTCAAGTCAGGACTAGAGTCTCTTAGGAATCCAGAGAGGGAATATCAAAGCTCTAACAAGTAAAAATATTAAAGTGACAACACTTTGACCTTTGTAAGACTCGTTGAGCTGACAATGGTCACAAAATTGAGAGGAAACCAAATATTTTCAACCCTATTTCCAGATAATTTGGATTTGCTTAACCAGCATAATAAGAACAATATCAGAGGGTTAGCTAGGCTCTAGCTTCTGATCCTAGATGGTGGCAGTAACAACAGTAATAGCAGAAGTTCTTAATATGTATGAGGCATTCTTCCAAATGCTTTATATATAGTAACAATTTAATGTTTATTGGAGATTTTCCTCCTATATCTAAGAGATAAGTAACTCAGAGCAAAGGCATATTACTGGCTGGTGGCCAAGCCACTCTAGAAATGGGAGGCTTTCTCATAAATATGATGACTTGTGAAGGTGACAAAAGGTTAGGCCATTCAGTGTGGGAAAGGACAAGATCCTAGAAAGTAGAAATGTTCCACCATTGCTTAAGCAGCAACAACCCAGCTGCAATGGGGCAGAATTTCTTATTTCTAATGTCAGGATAATAAAGAAGCTGCTGCCAATACTGCAAAAAACTGAAGAACACTTAGCAGTGATGGCTGACTTCCAACTGAGCCATTAACGTAAATGTAGAAGAAAGCTCCAGGTAGAAATATCACTGGGAACTCAGAGAACACACTGAGTGTTTGAAGCTGATACTTAACCTTCTATTATTGAACTCAGGGTCTTGCCATGCTGGGACCAATCTGAGTCCATTTGTGATACCTCCCATAACACTGCTCACTTCTGTTATCTGGACTTCACAGAGGGTGAGAGGGGCAATAGTCAGATCTTAGGGCTGGGCCTCATAGTGATAAGATGTTGATATCTTTTGTCCTTGCATTTCTTTCTAGCCACAATCACTCCATGATCTTGTGTGGGATTCTTTTTTCCTTCTCTCTCCATTTAACTATAACAGAGTCTGAAGAATATATATTATAACATTTATTAGTATTTCCTGACATACAAATTCTTTAAATGATATATCTTAAGAGGAGATGGAATGGAACTAATGATGAGAAAAGATGGGTGAAAAAAGTTTCAATGAGAATAATCCACATAACAGTGCAGAATGGGAGAGATGGCCAGGAGAGAAGTGAGATCATAAAAGGAAAAGCAGCCCCTGACACAGAAGGTAGATAGGTTCAGAAAGGCTGAGTAGCCGTTTGGTGACTGAAAACATAAACAGAAGTAGAATGAAATACTAGGATTCTAAAGGTGGAACAGAGGTATTTTCCCAGCTTCCTTGTTTTTTCCCCACTCAGGATATATTTAATGTATAAACATCTGATTTATGTATTGTTTACATAAATAAAAATGCTAACTACAACTGTGTATGATAAATTAAAAGTAATTCATGTCAAATACCACATTCAGGGCTTGGCACACCTGAAATACACAAATGAACATTTTTACATTTTGAAGACATAGCAAAGATTAGGACAAACGTTAACCCAGAGAACCCATCATGCCATGTGACTGCCTAGACTAGGTCTAGCAACTGACCAAGGTCAATCACCCATAACTCCAAACCCAGGACTTTCCTTTCTTGCTGCCTCTCCCTAATAGCTTAGAACTCTGGGGCTCCATCTCTGGACTCCCCTGTTTATTGCAAATGCTCTTGATAAACTATGAAGTCTGGATTTGAGGCCTGGATTCTTACCACTACTTTGAGACCCACTTCCCACCCTACCAGCACCTAGCTGCATGGAGTTCACACACTCTCATGAATGCTATGGCTAGACACAAGGCTCCATTGTGCCTTCTTGACAGCCTGCCTTTGTTCTAGAACCTTCTTAACTCATCCCCACTCACCTGAGTCTTACTCTAACTTCTGTCCACTTGGCCCACCACTAGTCCCATACCAAACTGCTTGCTGGGTATTTCTACATGCATATATACCTTACCCTTACGTCAAATTCAAAACCAGTGAGGCCAACTCCATTACTTGTCCTTAAGTTAGCTACATTTCTTAATGTCCCTGGCTACTGAGCAATTAGAATGAATGCACAGCCACTCAGAAATCTACCCACCAGTAGGCTAAATCAGTTTATTATTGGGTCCGATGTTAGCCTTGCCCATAATCATTCCAGCTACTTCTAGTCCTGTTTGGCTAACCTTCTTGAAGGAGTCTTCTGTTCTCACAGTCTCCCTTCATCATCTCCTTTTCCCTCCCTAATCCATACACCACCACCACCAAAATTCCTCCTGACAGTCACCAATGGCCTTCTTGTTAAAAACAAGTGGGTTCTTTTTAGCTGTTATCTTACTGGACCTTCCATGTAGCATTTAACTATGCTGACCACTACCTCCTTCCTGAAACACTTTCCCCCTACCCCCTTAGCTTTTCTAATACCGTATTCTCCTGGTTGCAATTCACCGATCTTTGCCTACATCTTCTCAGCCTTCCCCAAACCTGCTTTTTCTCCTTATCTCAGTGAATTGAACCACCATCTCCTAAACTCTCAAACCAGAAACCAGCTTCCTTAGCTCCTTCTACTTGCTCCTGACATCCCTTCAGTTAAGGAATCTTGATTATTCTTCTTCCTAGACTGCTTTTCTTCAGCCTCATTGCCTACATTTATGGAGCACTTACAGTGTGCCAGGCAGGTATGTTTTAAGTGCTTCGATTTGCACAATAAGCCTCTAAGGTAAATTGTACTATCATCTCCAATTCAAACAGTTAAAATTTGAGTTAAGTAACTTGCATAAATTCACATAGTTATTAAGTGGCAAAGCAGGAGTCAAACCCAGTGGCCTGACTCAATTCTGGGTCTAAGTCCATTCTTCTTTCTTACTTAGATAATGCAACAGCCTCCTTGCTGGTCTTCTGGCTTTCTGCCTTGGTTTCCTCTACTCTTCTACCCTGTGGCCCAAGTGACCTTGCTAAAACATAAGTTTGACTCTTGTTACTCTCTTGCTTAAAACTCTTTACTGGCTCCTCACTGTCTTCAGGATAAAGTTCACACTAGGGAACCTCCATAACCTGGTCAGCAAATGCTTACCTCTTTGACTTCATGTTTTTGTTTTTTTGGCCTCATTTTAATCACTACCCTAAATGTTCCACTAACCACAGTGATAGCCTACAGTTCCAGGATTCTGTACATTGTCTTACCTGCCAAGAACACTAACTCCTTTCCCCTTCCTATTTTACTTTTTCTGATAAACCTTTTCTGACCTCCTAAAACTAGGTCATATGCCAATTCTTGAACTCCCACAGTCCCCGGTACTAGTCTCTACTGTAGCATTTATTCCCTCTGTTGTTTTGCCTGTCTCCCACTATCTACTCTATCACAAGATTGTAATCTTGAGAACAAGGACCTTGTAGGGTTCACTGTTGTATCCTTGGTACTCACCTTAGTGCCTGCCTGGTGCACAGTAGACATTTAATAAATAATTGAATCAATAAAACTTTGTCTATACCAACTTTTTCACACCTACTTATATAGACCCTATATATATTGCTTTTATTTTCATGTGTTAGCCTAAGCTTTATAACCAGATTGTATGTTTCTGGAAGATAGCAAATATACTCAGTATTTCTAAATTAGAGGTTACTGACACAAAAATCGACAAAGCTAACATTTATTCAGGGCTCAATGAATGTCGACAATCAAATGTCGGCAATCCAGTGATGAAGGGACTATTTTAATCTATCTATCTATCTATCTATCTATCTATCTATCTATCTATCATCTATCCATCCATCCATCCATCCATCTATCTATTGTATCAGTATAAAATGCATTTATTTTTATATGCATTCTCTTAAAAGGCTTAAAATGACATATACCATATCCATAACACTCTATTTTTGCATTGGATTTCATTTTTTTCTTTTTATTTTTCAATTAGAGTTGACATTCAATATCTCTCTCCCCCTCCATATGAGTAAACTGAGTCATAGAGGGTTTAGTAGCTTCAAGATGACATTGCTAGTAAGTGACGAGTTGGCATTTGAATCCTGACATTGGTGCCTGTATTTTTAACCACTATAATAATAATAGGCTAAGGAAACTTAGAATTACAGATGCTAAGTACTTTACCCAAGATCATATAGTAGTGCTGAGACTGGAACTCAGGTCTTTCCAAAGCCTGCGCTCTTACTTATCTGACATACCACTTCTCTTGCTTTAAATGTTAGTGTTGAAACTCATACTGGGTGTTGATAGATTTTAAAAGCTGCAGATTCAATTTACTGAGATTGGAGAAGATCCCCTTCCAAAAGAGGCATAGTTGTGGTTTACTTGGTTAATTTACCTTAAATACTGAAAGCCTAGTCTTACCAACCAATTAAGTCTCTAGCGTTCCCCCAGCAACACTGAAGATTATGTTTTCCTCCACGTAAAAGCCATGTTTTCTAAAGCTGTGGACTCTGTCAAAATCCATTCTTATTCAGGAATTTACACTTCCTCTTATTTCTCAAAACCAGTAATGTGATGTTCACAAGTTCTCTGCTGTTGTGGTTCTTCAGTTCTCCAATGTATAATGTCTTGTTTCTGAAAGTAACCTGTGATCCACAAGTCTTCTTGGATGTTTTATTGTTTAACCTTAAAAAATTACTATTCTCTGTAGGCGTATTAGACTCTTTTTCATTACATAGTACTCTGCTTTTCCCTTTTATTTCAAACATTTATTAAACACTCAACTACGTACCAAAATAGAAATAAGTTAACTCACTGAGGGCCATACTTTCAAAGAAATAGCCTTAGGTTTAGATATTTTGACTGCAATATTATTTCCTTAACAAGCTTCATAAAATCATCTCTTGCTCAGTTTGCAATTATACACCCAAATATCTTTCAGCAAAATCTCAGTGACTACTTCTACAGTACATCAAATGGAGACAATAGCTGGAGCCAACTCATTAGATCTTATTCCAAACATATTTACCAACACCTTAGCTCTCTTTTGCTGACAAAAAGCATTCTTCAGCCTTTTAAGAGATGTACAGCTCTCTTATTACAGCTCTTCCACTAACATACCTTGTTATCAAAATGAACTGCCCATCTTCTTGGAAAGTGCTCTGGAGGTTATTTCCTAAGTTAACGGTGTGGCTTTATAGCTCTGGATTAGTACTGATTTCATATGAAACCAATAGTCAAACATCTCTGAAATATTTAGTAAAATATGAATACTATATTTCACAACATTGTCTTAGGGGATATAAACAATCTAAAATCAGTATTTGAGTAGTGCTATATGATTATTACAGTCGTATTTCTAGAAGATATCTTAAGTTTGGAAACTACAGGCCATAAAATACGGCCATTTAATACCAATACATGAAGTAAAGTTCAAATCTACATCGTAAGACCTAAACATCATCAGTGATGATGACAGCCACATCTCTGAACGAAATCTGATTTCCCTGAGGAAGGAAGGTACCAAACCTAATATAATAGAATATGCCTTTGAAGGACCAATAAGCCAGTCATTCCCGAAAAAAAAAAAAAAAATCAAAGCACTCTGATAAATGTACTAGTTAAAAGAGAGAAAAAGCAGAGATGACTAAGCTGAAAAAAAATCTCTGGCCTGTCTTGTATCTTTTCTAGACAATGCTGTTCCTTATAAGATATAAGGCATAAAATGTGGTTTTGCTATATATCAAGGTGTATAAGTTAGGGATGATACCAGTTTCTTAAATAGAAAAAGATAACGGCAACAGGCAAAGAAGCTGTGGGCTTCTCAGGAAGAAATATTGGCAGCATATAATCTGAAAATGGTACAAGTGCTGGCCTGTGTACAGCCTGTCTCTACCGTAATCAGAGAGAAAAGTATTATAATCCAACAGAAGTAGCCCTTCAGAGTCTAAGATGAAGCATTTTATCAGGCAATAATTGAGCACTCACTGCATACAAAGGCAATAGATTAGGTGCTGAGGGATCAATATAAAAGAATCCCCCTGCTACTTTGAAATGAAAAACTGAATTACCATTTTCTCAAGCCTATACACTTTATGTAATGAAACAAAATTCACATCATATATCTCTTGCAGTGGTGTAGGAGTATTTAGGACCTGCAAGGAAAATTGTACATCCCCTTCCCCTTCAACCTTTGCCTGTAGAAATATCCTACTAATTCCATGAAAATATAAGATTTCTTTAGCAAGTGAAATTCCACTGTTACTCTCTCTCCCTTACCCTGTTTTTATAACACTTAAGACCACTTGACATTTTATATCTTTATCATTTGTCTTTCTCAACTAGAATATGTTTCATTAAGATAGAAATTTCAAATATTTTGTTCACATATATTCTCAGTATCTAGAACATAGTAGGTTCTCAGAAATTTTATAAACTTAATAAAGTATTAAAAAAAAAAAGAGAGAGCCCTGAATATTGCTTGGATTGTTATATTTGAAAATCTTGGCCTACCTGTGTATACATGTGTATGAGATAGTAAATTTATACTCTGTGGTGTAATTCCCAGTATAGGCCAAATCAGGAGTCAGAGGACTGGAAGCTTATGAGGAGATAGGAAAGTAACTGCAAAAACAAAGCAACATGCCTTATTGAAAGGACTGAAGTAGTCAAATACTGTCAGCAAACTTCTCTAAGGAGTAAACTAAATTTATCTCTGTCCTTTACAGGCCTGAAATCTGATGTAGTGAATTCAAATTCACTTCAGATTAGTTGGATTAACATTAGCTTTCTTCCTTGATCTTTCAGAATTTATTCAGTAAAGTTTATTTTCCTCCTCCTTAAATTATTGCCTGCAAGATGCAAGCCCTCAGATGGAAAGTCTCCCATTTCTATTTTGAGAGTTGCCTGAGTCACAAGGTAGTCTTGGCGAATCACTCTGCTCTCTGTTTAGTGAGGCTGCCTGGGAACTTGAACTGTCAGCCAAACAGGAAGAGGGCCCTTCTGCCTAACTCCAAAAGGCCTAAGTCATATGGATGTGGTGAGGTTTACTGATGGATATAAATTGCTGCAATGGATTTCTCACAGGGGATGGGGGGAAACAAACATTTAACTTAACTTCTATATGAATTTAGGGCTGCTAGAAAGGAAGACTATTAAATATAGCGAGCAAATGTCCCAATGTTTGCATAACACGTGTTTTCAACTAAAGAGACCCCTTCTGTATTCCTACTATATATGACACTCCAAACTCCAAATATAAGCAAAAGAATGTGACTATCTATGGAAAAGGTATACTGTTAAAAAAGACAGTGTTCATAAAGATGTGTAAAGCACAAAGACCTTTTTTTTTTTTTCAATAAAGGGTGTAAAGAGTTACTCCCACCTGGATACTGTTATTTGCACCCCCCTCTGTGGTCTTGTGTAGCTTGTCCTCCCTAAGTTGTCCTGCCTTACTGACTATAATTCTAAACCCCCTTCCTGCAATGTTGCCTCTTAACAGAATTACTCTTTCTGTACTCACACAAATGGAAACAGAAGAGATGAAAACCCCTGGGGATGTAGCCAGTGCAGGTCTCAAACTAATTTGCTGCTAAGCACAACCTGAATTTCTCTGCCTCTCTTGACTTGGCTGATTTCCTCTTGACTCAGGGTTACTGATCTTGCATGGCATAGGCGGCTTAGGACCCAGGGGGCGCCTTTTAGCCGAAAAACACCTCGCTGCAGCAAGCTAGCTGGGAAGCTCCCAGTTCTAAAGAGAGGCTGTTTACCAGAAGAGCATAACAAGGGCAGGTCTGTGAGGCTGGGACTGGAAGGCAGAGCTGCCGCCAAAGGGGACCCCGGTTGGACACTGGTCAAGCACCTGCAAGATGAAGGTGGTGAGGATGCTGTTGGCCTGGGTGCAAACATTCCTTCTCAGCAACATGCTTCTATCAGAAGCCTATGGATCTGGAGGTAAGAGCACAATCTTTCCTTTCTGCAGCCAACTTTACGAAGCAGAAAGGTTTAAGCCTCCCTATTTCCCAAGCATGGCTAGGCTACACAGGAAGATGACAGGAAATGAAGCTTTTAGCTGGTTTCTGTTGTCCCATGAAAGCTTCCCCCCCCCCTTCTTTCCCTGCCAGGGACTTGCAGCTCCATCTTTGCCATTAAGAACAAAGGCAAGTAGCCACTTTTTTCCTTCTCCTTGCCTGTGGCTCATGAGTGGATGGAACGTGGGGGTTCATCTCCCCTACTCCCTAAATCCTGTTCTTTTCAGGGGTTTTGCATGGTGTGGCCTGAGCACAGGCCCTCCTTCCCCAGTCTCTTCCTGTGGCTCTCCTGCTGAGGGGAGTGGGAATTTGGAGTCACATTCAGGGAGCGGATTAGGCAGGTTCCCTTCGCTTGAGGCTCTTTTGCCTGACTGAATCTTTTGTAGAATTCTCTTGAGAGAGAGTGTTGCCTGTGGAAGTGGGGCCATATCCGTAGAGATGGAACACCAGAGTTTATGTAACATGGAATTACAACACAGGGATGAATTTCAGGCCTTGCTGCCCACCGACCCAAAACATCCAAGCCCTCTCCTGCACCCTCCAGAGGGGCCAAGGTTTCCAGAATAACAATCTTTTGCACTTGTGCAGTGCTTTCTGGCTTAACAACAACAACAACAACAACAATAAAAACTGAGGTCTCATCACGGGCGGGGTTTTCCACGGGAGGCAGGGGCCAGGATCTCCCAGCCGGAATGACCCAGGCTCCTCTGCTAGTCACTGAGTAGTGTCCGGGGGCTCTTCCTCCTCACAGACTGCTTCTGGGACAACGGCCACCTGTACCGGGCACACCAGCCCTACCCCACGCCGGGCCTCCGTTGTCTCAACTGGCTGGACGCACAAAGCAGCCTGGCCTCTGCCCCCAAGGAGGGTGAGTATCCGTCCCGGGCGGCGGGCGGGCGGCGGCTGCGGTCACGGCCCAGGCCCATGGCTCCTTGTCTTCCCTTCCAGGCGCCGGTAACCACAGTTACTGCCGGAACCCAGATCAGGACCCGCGCGGTCCCTGGTGCTACGTCAGCGGCGAGTCCGGCACTCCCGAGAAGCGGCCTTGCGAGGACCTGCGCTGCCCAGGTACCTACCCGGGACCCCCAAGGACTCAGGAACATCAGGACCCCAAAGCTCAGGGATGCCTGGGAACGGCCGTTATAGCCCCTCCACACGTGCGGCCGCACGGCGCCGGCCGGCCCCGCCCCGCCCCTGCCCCGTCCGATTGGCCAGGGCTGTCTCCAGGCCGCGGAGCCCAAAGCTCATTGGCCGCCGCCGCCTCTCTATGTGAGCTCCCTCCGCGAGCGCCTGGTAAACAACCGTGGGAGGCGAGCCCCGCCCCGCGGCGGCGTGCTTCGGCGCCGCCGCAATGCCAGGGGGAACCGCAGGGACGTGCGTCCGGGTTCTGAACTCCTTAGCCATCACCTTATCGTTTACTGTTTGTGGAGCATCTGTTGTGTGCTAGGCTCTGCTCACAGCTCTCCCCTCCCCACCCCTGGAAGAAGCTCTTTGGGGGATCTGAGCCTCAGAGAAGTTCAGCAGTTTATCGAAGACAATGAAATGGCAGGGTCCAAATTTGAATCCAAGTGTATTAGATTCGAGCGCGGGCTTGTTGCTTCCGTGGCAGCAAGACAGTTTTGTAGGATTAAGTGGAATGTGTAAAGCATATAACAGAGGGATTGGCACCAAGGGTGGGCTCAATAAATGTGAGCTGCCCAGAGGAGTCATGGATTATCTCCTGGCATAGAGGGAGATCCGCTGGAGAAGCTGGCAGCTGAGTTGGGTCTTGGAAGATGGCAAGGATTTGAGCAGATGAAGATATGGAAGGCAGGAGAGGCTCGCTGTGATGGCCTTCCCCTCAAATATGCCTTGCCACAGCTATGGTACGACCCTCTCAGGCCTTGTCTTTTTGCTGGGGCAGGGTTTGAGTATTCCCTCAATACTCAGGCCACGTTTAATTGTGGAATTTACTCAGGCCACTCTGATGAGAGCTCTTTCCACTTCACTTCCAGAGACCACTTCCCAGGACCTGCCAACCTCCATGACAGAAACAGAGGAGGCATCTGAAGTGCCAGGTGGAGATGAAGTGCAGGTGTTTGCTCCTGCCAATGCCCTGCCTGCCGGGAGCGAGGCAGCCGCTGTGCAGCCTGTGATTGGAATCAGCCAGCGGGTGCGGGTGAACTCCAAGGAGAAAAAGGACCTGGGAACCCTAGGTATGACTGCCCCACCTCTGTCCTTGTAGGATTCATGAAGAATCATTTGCTGATTTTCTTGGGTGAGGCTAATGGAGCCTTGTGTCCTGTTCTTGGCAGGCTCTGTGCTGGGCATTATCATGATGGTGATCATCATTGCCATGGGAGCTGGTATCGTCTTGGGCTACACCTACAAGAGGTCAGTAACTTTTCTTCTGGGCTCCTTGAGAGGAGGGGAGGAAAGTATACAAAGTGGAATCAGACTCCTTTGTGGCATTCTTACTCAAAAAAAAAAAAAGTTGAAGTGTTGAAGGAGAAAAACCAGCTCAAGCTGTAAAGACTTGGTTTTGGTCTTTATTGTGTGACCTTGAACAAACTCTTTCCTTTGATGCCTTTATTCTTCACCCAAAGCCTAGTGAGGTAGAGGTTCATATTGCCCATTTTACAGATTACAAAACCTTTGTCAGAGAAGCAAAGTGACTCGCCTGGGGTTGTACTGCCTGGGAGTGGCAGAACCTGGATTCAAACCCAGCTCTTTTGATACCAAACTCCCTGATGTCTAATCCAGTTTGTCTGGTGTGGAAGTGAGTGGCATTGCAGAAATCAGTCTGGACACTCATTGTGGGACCCAAAGATTGAATTCTTCCTGTGAGTTATAAAATTCTGCTAGTAGAAGACTTCCCCAGCTACCACTTTTGCCATTGGGGCTTGAATTTCCTGAGTCATAAGGATCTCTTCTAGGATAAGAGGGAAAAAAGTGAGTTGGAGGACAGAGAGCCTGTTTACACATATCAGAAAGCCAAGGAGGCTACATGGGAAACTCAGGGACAGACCAATTTGGCTGGGACAGTAGGAAGAGGAATGCTTATTTTGAGAGGGCCCCTGAGATACGATGTGGAAGAGGCTATCAAAGTCAATGACAGGTGCAAGATGATAAGCCAGAGTTGCATTCATTTTTATAGGACTGGCTAACTGGGAAAATTATTTGCTGTTCCTGGACAAAATCAGGGGATTTGACTTCCATCCCTGAGTGTCTGTGATACTTCTCTTCTGTGATCTGAGATAGCATCCTATGAGGGAAGTGGCATGGTGGCCTGCATTTTCCAGTGGTGAGGGCCATGTCTGAGCCCACAGCCCTAGTGAATCATCCAGCATTAAATAAACCTAAAGTGCCCTTAGAGGTGATGCAGTCAACCTCCTCATTTTACAGATGAAAAAGGGGAAGTGTTGAGTACTAATAATAACAATACAACAACAGAAACAATAGCAGCAGTAGCGAAAAACATTTACCATATACCAGACAGTGCTTCAAGCAGTTTGCATGCTTTAACTCAATTCTGGCAATCACTTTTATGAGGCAGATGCTGTTATTAACCCCCAGTTTATGGATTAGGAAACTGAGGCAAGAGAAGATATGTACCTTGCCTGAGGTCACACACTTAGCATTTAATGGAGCCAAGTCTAAGCCTTGCCGGTAAGTCACTGTGTGACTCTGGGCAAGTTGCTTTTATTTCCTGAAGCAGAGCTTGCTGTGACTAAGGCATGTGACTACTTAGCTCAGTGGTCATGACTGTAGTTGTTTTTCTTTTATGTAAAATGTGGGTACTGTACTAGTGCCAACCACAGTTTTTTTCCTCTAATTTTCTGTGATTCACAAAGCAGAGGTTCAGAGAGGGGAAGTAATAACCTGAGAGGGTCTCTTGAGTCCCAGTCAAGGTTGTTACCCCCAGTAGAATGGTTGATGTGGTAGGTCCAGGGACACCTGCTTCTTCATTTCAGAGAAGAAATGAGGGGATGACCCTGGCCTACAATTTGTGTCAGAACCAAACCATGTTAACTGAGGTTAGCCCTTGATCCTCAGTCACTGAATAGCAGTTGACTCTCTTCTAATCTTGTGACAGTTTCCAGGCCTCTAGGTACTTGACCTGACTAAATGTTCTTAATTCTGAGCTCAGTTCTCATGCCCAGTGAAGAAGCCCAGCCTTTCTTCTAGATTTGCTACTGTAGACTATCACGAGACTGCCCTGAGGTATAAGATAATTTTCCTGTAAACTCAGGGCAAAACAACAAGTCACCAGACTCCTCATCACCAACCACCAGACCACCCCTTTCCCCAGCAAAAGTGCTCTGAGCACAAACTGTACAACAGGAAGCCACACGTGAGCTAGAGGAAAGCTCTCTGCAGTCAGGGAACAGTTTCCTGGAAAGAGTTGTTGAGTGTAGGTTCTGTTACCCTACTCCTCAGTTTCTTGTCTGTTAAAAGGGAATATATGCCTCCTCCACACACACCATGCCCACCTTCCACCCACCCATCCAAGATTATCATAAGTATTAAATATAAATAGTAGAACACCAGTTAGGTGAAAGTCACAGTAGCAGCCAACATTTATTGCATACTTTCTTAATAACTAAGGCTGTACTGATGCCCTTACCCAAGCTACAAACTAGAAGGATCACTTTTACATTGTTTTACATCCAAGCTAATAAGATGTGTCTACAGATTAACAGATCTCCCAGTCCAGAGAGGCCCAGTAGCTTCATGCAAATTTGCTTTGGATTGCAAAGGACAGTAGGAGAAAGAGAAACTTTCAAAATAAAATAATAGCTGGATTTAGAAGTCAAAAAAACCATGATCTAGTTCTAGAACTGCTACCAATTCTGGGTGTGACACTGGACAAGTCATTTACTTTCTCTGGTTTTGTCAGTTTCCTCATCTACAAAATAGCGTAGGGGCAAGCCGTTAAAATATGATGATCCTCCCAGCTCTAATATTTCCTAAAAAAAAAAAACAAAAAAACAAAAACACAGTATTACTTGCTGGTGGCTGCAGGCAGTATTGGGTTCAAATCCCAGCTCAGCCATTTGCTTGAATTAATGATTTTAACCTCTCTGCATCTGCCTTCCCATATCTGAAACAGAAATCCTAATAGATGCCATTTAGGTTTATTGTGAGGATGAAACGAGACTGCAGTTTGGGCATATAGTTGGTGTTCATAACCTTGGCTGCTTTGAGGATCTTTTCCTGAGCAGCAGTGTGACACAGGATTGCTTCTTGCTGGGAAAATAGCAGTGTCTCAGAGTTACCTAATAATTTGAAGAAACCTGTGTTGCCTGAAGGTCTTCGATGCCTCCATCTTTCTACCTCTAGCCCCGCCAAAAGGATGTCAGAGGCAGGTATCAGCTTCGTCCATACCTGCTCTCTCAGGCTAGCTCAGCTCCCAGATCCTGGCCCTGGAGCAGTCACGGATAGAATTACATATGGCAAAAGGCAATGAGGCTAATGGGATGGAGCTTTCCCCTGTCTGGGAAGGGTGAGTAGGCACCAGGCTTCCTCTTAGGGGAGGAAGGGCGGCAGGTGGGGGTGGGGGGGATGAGGGCTTAGCCATGCTGATCTTTGTCCTGGTTGTCTAGGCCACGAGGTTCAGATGGCCAGTCTGCAGCTCCATGTCTGCCCCAAGCGCAGTATTGGAGGGAGCGCTTATTTTCTGATAAAAAGGCAAGGGGAAAACTAAGTCAACACCATTCCATCCCCTTAGGAGAGGAGCTGAGTCAGTGAATAAGCCTTTTGTTCTTTCTTGGCTGCCAGACAACTGCCTGGCTGCTGCCCCCATCCCCCCAACCCCAACGCAGTGAGATTGGGCTGAGCTGCCTGCTGGTCAATGCAGCAGGCCTGGTGGCTTCTCTCCAATCTTGAAGAGATCTGGGGGCAGCCACTGTATCTCCAGGACTCACTCGCCTGCTTACAGGAGACACGTGGGGTTGGGTGTGTTTTGAGGCTTCTAAATGGATGAGAATAAATCAGATGAGTCCCAGCACCTGCTTCCTTTATCCTTGACTGTTCTTTCGGCCATGCTCTGCCCCATTAATGTGAAATTGATTTTCCCCCTCCTAAAGACTTGTGTATGATACAGCCTGACCACTATCAACAACTCAGGGGGCTACAACCAGATGTTTGGCAAAGGAGGTAGCTGAGGAAAACAAAGTCTGTTTCTTCATCTATAAAATGTGGGTATTGCAGAGTTGGTGTGGAAATTAAACACAGATGGTACATACCTAAGTGCATGGCATCCAGTAGGTGTATAGGTAGCTTTTCTCACCCTGGATTGGGAGACCATTTCCTGACACCTTAGTTGGTACTCAGGAAGTACCCTCTTCCCCCAGCCCCTTATGTTTTGAAATTCAGGCCTGGGCAAAACACACTTGTATACTTCCACCTCTTTTTGTAAATTGCCTTTTGGTCTTCTACTGGCTTGGGAGCTCCCTTATAAAATTAAACCCAGATCTTCCAAGTTTCTCCCTTTATGGGCAACCTTGAAGAATCTGGCTTTTTTTTATTGTGGAGGTAGGTGTTTCCAGTTTGGCAGGAGCTGTCATAGACAAGCAGTGCCCAAGGGCAAAGTGAATCTCAGGCTGTGAGTGGGGATGCACTTGGCCCAGACAACCCTCTCCCCATGTCCCTCTATTTCTCCTCTGGGTGCCCTGGGAGTTATTCTGCTGTGGGAGTTGGTGATTTCTGGTACAGAGGTTAATGAGGATTGGGCAAGAGCCTCAGGCAGCCTCAGGCAGCCTCAGGCAACCTCAGGCTTGCATATTCAGAAACTAAGTCACCCAGGATGACGCAGGGAAATGAGCTCACAAATTTGCCTTCTGTGACCTTACAGTGAGGATTAGTGTATCAGAGCACGTCTCATACAAGGATCTTACAAAATATTAGGGGCCCTGGTCCATCTCCTTTTTTTACAGATGACGAAATTAATGCCTAGAGAAGAGAGGAATTGCTGAGGTCACATAAACAATACTTGCCTAGGCTGGTCAGTAGGAGGGTTTCCTGGGGAAACCAGATTAAGATAACATTGTTTGGTGAGTCAAGTCATATTCGGGGCAAATTGTAATAACCTATGAATTTTAAAACATTTCCACCATTTTCAAAATGCTTTCACTTTCATTATCTTATTTTGAGGCAGATATCCCGTTTCACAGATAAGGGGACCAAGGCTCCGCGAGGCTAAGTGTTTTGCCAGGTGTCACACGGCCAAGGCATAGCTGGTAGTAGAACATGAGTAGAGAACGGGGTGATTTAAAGACAGTTTCTGAGGCACCTGTACTAACTCCTCCCATTCTAGCCCCTATTATTTTTTCAGTGTTCTTCTCTAGTCTCTGGAAACTTGTCATTATACCTCATATCGTGACAGATGTATAATCCATCAGATATCAGCCATCTTCCTGAGGAGGTCTGATGTGGGCCCATATTGTTTCACCAAGTCATCCATCAGCTAGCTGCCTGTTGTGAGGCCTCTTTCAGCAGAAGGTGGGGGGCTCCTTCTGGCAAGATTTTCTACAGCGACTGAACCCATGTATCTAGGTGCTGGCTTCGGAGGATGCTGACCCGCCTCCTGGATGCTGGTTCTGGTGTTGTGTGCTAGGCACTCACCAAACCCTTTGGCCTGCAATAGTGGTAGCCCCATTCAGTGGGAAGGGCCCTACATATACAACCAACACTGGGTTTGAGTCCCTCCTCCACTATTTCTTTGGAGTGGCCCTGATCATGTCTTAACTTCTTAACTTCTCTATCAGCTCAAGTCCACCAGTGACTGTCTCAGAACAGGATGGTCAGGTCAGTTATATGGACTTTATGGGTTAGGGCTGAGATAGTTCACTGGGTCTCTTAGGGGTTGTAGCCTGGAAGAACAAAACTGTGTCTTGCTTTAAGAGTCTTTTCCCTCTACATTCTCTTCATTGAGCCCCACTGTAGCTCTGTGAAGTTCATGCCACTATCACCCCCATTTTACAGGTGAGGAAGCAGACAAAGGTGTAGGAGTTAAGGGAGTTTGGCAGAATAGAAATCTAGTATATCAGCCACTGATTTCACTGTGACCATGCTAGATCCTGCCCTGCCTGAGCCTCAGAGATGCTAAGGAGTAGAGCTATGTAGGAGGCACAGCCTGATCACTTCTCTTTTCTTGCCAGGGGGAAGGAGCTGAAAAAGCAACACGAGCAGAAAGAGTGTGAAAGGGAGATGCAGCGAATCACTCTGCCCTTGTCTGCCTTCAGCAACCCTACCTGTGAGATTGTGGATGAGAAGACTGTTGTGGTCCATACCAATCAGACTCCAGTCGACCTTCAGGAGGGCAGTGCCCCCCTTATGGGCCAGGCAGGCACCCCTGGGGCCTGAGCATCCCCACAATGGGCAAGAGCCAATGCAGACACTGGTACAAGATGGCCTACCCTCCTACAGCTAGGAGGATCTATACTTTCTGTTGTGGTTTAAACCCTCTCCACACTTTTTCTTTTTGTTTTTGGTGAATCCTAAGACTGAAGCAAGAGGTGTTGTGGACTGAGGGCAAGGCTGGGCAGGGTTCTACCAATGCTCTTCCTCCATTCCTTTGGAGCAGGATTTTGCCTGTGGATGGAAACAGTGACAGCCTCACAGCAGTGCTGCTGACAAGGGCTTCCAGACATTGCCTATGCCCTGGAACTGAATCAGGGATGGACAGGGAGCTCCCCCAGGCTCCTCTGTGCTTTATTATCTAAGGTGGTCTCAGTATCCACCTTTCCATCTGTTCTTTGTGGGCTTGAGTGGCACACACTGTTATTCATAGTTCAGGTCAAGCAATTGAGGGACGGCATTTTAAAAATAGTTTTTTTAAATATTTGGGATGGAACTCCCCTAGTGACTTCTGAGAACCGGAAATGAGTGTGTATAAAAGTACAAACTGTGGGTTGAGAATGAGGTCTAGACTGGGGGCTGCTGGGTGTGCTCCAGCTTGCTGGCAAGTGATGTGCCTTGACAATAGTGGGCCAGGCCCAGGGACTCTTCCTGTTTTGAAAGGACTGAACTTTCCACTTACGAAGAAGGTAGATAAGGATCGCGAATGCCTTAGGCCATAGGACTTGAGGTGGACCTGGGGTGCCCCAGATAAGTCTCTCTTCAGAGTGGACAGTGACCTCTCTTCATTTTGCAGGGGTAAAACAACAGCCAACGAACCTATGGGAATTATACCGTGGGGCCTTGTGAGCTGCTTCTGAGAGGTTAACCTGGAAACTAAGCTCAGAGGCAAGGTAATAAAGTGCTTCAGGGCTTGCCTGCAGTGGCCTGAGTTTGCAGGTGGCTCTGTGGCCTCTAGTTCAGCGCCTTCCACTGGGGCAGTGGGGTAGGGTCACAACCCCTAACTTGTAAGTCATAGAACCATTAGCAGAGACCTTAAGAGTTCCTCAAACCTTTTGGACACACGTCCCCAGAGGGGGAAAGTGACACCTAAGGTCATAGAGCAAGCTACAGGCATGGCCAGGGGAGTGCAATTCTCCATAGCCATGGGCTGCACTGTGCCAGTGGATCAGCAAGGGCTCCAAGTCCTGATGTCACACTTGGAGGCCTTAGCAGTGCTCCCTATCCACAGAGCTTCCTTTCCAAAGCCCTTCCACTGCCCCACAGGGAGAGGGGGGTTAGTGGGGCCCACTGTCTTTAGCAAGCTGTTCCCAGGGGTGGTTTGCTGAGAGGACCTATGCCTCAGGGGGTCCTTTAGTATTAGTGATGCTGAAGAAGAGAACATTACTGGTTTCTACTTTTCTATAAAAGTATTTCTCTGTGTACATGTTTTATATACCTCATGCTGACACCTGCATATTAAGTGCAGGAAATTGCTCTGCATTTGATTTATATAAATAAATTTTAAAAAAAAGGACTCCACATTGCCAAGTTTTTCTGGGGTGCTGGGAATACTCTTCCCATAAGTTAGGAAGCTTTTGGCTACCTGTCAACACCTGTGTGGCAGGCTCTGGGCCCCAAAGGAATGACTCAGCCAGCAGGTAGGAGTCAGATGTGCTTTAAAGACTAGGGGGATATGCATGTTCTCTGGAGCAGGTTGGTGTCCACTAAGGAGAGGCGAAGTTAGGGAGCATGACAACACTCTGCCATGGGGAGTCATGTGGCCTGGGCTTGAAAGTGGCCAGTAGTATTCCAGAATGGGCAGACAAGCCGGCAGACCCTCCACAGGTATCTCCCTGAACTAGGCCCCAAGTCACTTTTCACTCTCAGTATCATCAATTTTGTTAATTGCTTAATTTATTTGGTCTGCTCAATGGCCCAGCTTGGGCCCACCACTCCCATGCTTGCTGAGGGCACCTGAGGCACAACCAGCTACACAATGCTGATCTTGCTGCTGCTGGGAGCCCAGAGCTCAACTCCACAAGCTTGCACACTCCACACACAGTATGGTCTATATAATATCGCCAGAGATGACATCTAATCCCATGACTCATCAGATCTATGAAGTTATTTCACATATCACCCAAGAGATAGAACAAGATAATATTAACAGCAATCACTCTCATGGATCACTCCCACCCACCTCTTCCCTCCCACCCCCAATACAACCACCACACATCCCAGTAATATCCCAAACCCATTCCCAATTTGTTAAATATGGTGCAAGCTCACAGACACTGAGGAGGAGGCAAATCTATTTGTGTTGAGTCCCTGGAGCTCTGGGAGCCAAGGTTGAGGCTGCCTTCAGGGCTTTTCAGCACTTATGGCTGTGGTTCAGGGGGCTGCAGCCAGGAGCTAGTGAGCTAGGCCAACCAACAGCGAAAGTAGGAACTAGATGGCCCAGCTCAGGGAACTGTCTCCCCTAGCATCTAAGTTCTGGAACTGCCACCACTTCTTCCTGCCCAAGTTGGTGCCTGGACTGGTTATGAAGGAAGGGTAGACAGTGACTGCCTCAAGGACAAGAGATGGCTGAGAATGCCACTCCCCCAGCCTCATACACTGGACCTGTGATAAGCCATACTGTCCTCCAGAACTCATCCAGCAAAATGTCTTGGGCTTCTGACTGACATACCCACCAGGTGCAAGTGACAGCAGCCAGGATATGAGCTTTCTAGAGGACAGTTTTTTTTTCCAGCCCCCAGCCTGCACTGTGGGTGACTTCTTGTTGTGGGCAAGAAGGATGCCACCCAGAAGTTTTCAGCCAGTCTCCAGCAGTACAGTTTGAGAACAAGAGGCGGAAGCTCCTCCTCACATTGATGTGGCCTGGGAGGTAAACGGAAATCAGCCCTTCATGTGACTCCCAGCTACTTCTACAACAAACTAAGGGACTCTTCACAATCTACTTCCTCAACCCCTGCTCCAGGGGAGGGCGGGACACGGAATGGAAGGAGGGTAGCACCACTGTCATTTCACATCCTTAAATCGCAGCTTGGCCACCAGTCTTGCTCTCGTCCACACTCCCACCTGAAGTCCTCCTGCCCTCAGCTGGACCAGAGACTTCAGAGCCCACAGGCAGGTTCATCCTGGAATCCTGCCCAGCAGGTCCAGGTCATGCTGATTAGTGTAAGCAAGAGCCTCCGGGAATCCCACTGCTCGGGAGTTCCCCAGTGGTCAAGAGTAACAGATTCCTCCTGGCCCAGAAGCCAGGCTTTTTTTTCTTCTTCACAGCTTTCAGGTGAGTGTTGGATTTATAGAGAGTAACCAGGCCCCAGAACTTGTGGAGATAACATTTCCCTGGTGCTGCGCCCGCTTGCCTCCTGGGGAGGTAGTAGGGATGGCTTGTTCTGCTCTAAACAAGCCGCCAATCCACAGGAAGCCGGACGGTCCTGCCCACAGCAGGGATGGGGCACAGAGGGGGCAGTGCTGGTTGTGGAACATCCCCCTGCAGGGGGCGAGGCTGGGGCTAAGGGGGTGAGTCCCGAGTCAGGCCATATTGCATGCTCACAGCGTGGTCCAGCTCCTCCAGCTCTGCGGGCAGTGGGATGCCCAGCTCCCCCAGGTACAGGGAGAGGGCCTCGAAGGAGTCCTCCAGTTTTGAGAATGCCGGTCTAGAAAGAAAAGGGGTGAGTTGGAGGCAGGTGAAATATGGAGTGCTGTGAAAGGCACCCACCCAGGTCTATGGCTCAACTACTTCCTAGGTATAGGACCTCCGGCATGCCCCTTAACCCTGCACCTGTGGGAGATGGGGATAAGGTAATGTTATTGCTACTGCATAGGGTTGTTGTAAAGATTAGACATAACACTGTGAGAAGGCTGGCCTGGCTCCAGTGGGTAACTTAAAAAAAGAAAGTCCAGGAGAGAAAAAGCTCCTCTTGTGTCTTGGAGGAAACACAATTGTCAAAGATGGGATCAGACTAAGTGCCTTTTTAAAGATCCTTTCCAGTCCTCAGACTGTTTCCACATCAATGGATGTGCCCAGGAAGGGGCATTTCATAGACTCAGCAGCTCTTCCCAAGGAGAAAGCAAACACCCAGCTCCCACTGCTGTGGAAACAGCTTCGGCGCCCTGGAATCCTAAGACATCTCAGGCTTACTCCTCCACCAGATTTTTGGTTAAACATCTTCTCAGCCTACTCTGATCACATTTTAAATTACAGCTTGTACCCTAAACAATCCTCTTTCCTCAGCTTTATATTTTTAAATAGCATTTGTCATTTTCTTATATTCACTATATTTTATTATATGTATTGGTCATCATCTCTCCTTGCTAATATGTGAATTCTAGGAGTGCAAGCACCTTTTTCTTATTCACTGATGTATCTCAAGTACTTAGGATAGTATCTAGCACATGGTAGGTACTCAGTATATATTTTTGAATGAATTAAAAACAGACATTTATAATGACTGAGAAGGGATATTAGCAAACAAATATTGTGTAGCTTCACATTTTTTTCTCATGCTTTTACCCCAGAGTTACTGAAAGACTAGTCCTATGTCCCATGAAGGAAAAAGACATAGCACCTTCTGACTTTATAGTGGACCTTTGGAAATGACTTTAAAGGTTATGTGTCAACTTTATGTTACTTTAGGGAGATGGAGTTGAGAAATGAGAAGAGCATTGATGGACACATTGGTTAGGAGATCACAGAGGACGTCTACTTCCTGGGCTATATATTTTGTAATGTTTGAATTTGTTTTTTAAAAGAAACATAATTTTTGATAGCAGAAAAAAAGTGCAAATATTTTAGTTTTCTAATGCACAAACTTGAAAAGAACCAGTGTATCTTTGGTGATAATGAAAGCTATAACCTAAGAAGATTAAGCTAATTTTAAAAAGATTTCTTTAGAGAAAAAATCAGCCCAATGCATGAAGAAGCTCACTGTAGTAATACCTACTATAAAGAGAAACTGGAAAAACCTGAACATCTACACTATGTATGTTACAATACATTTAGAGAGTCTCTTAATAGAATTTCACATAGTCAACAAAAATGATAAACAGAAAGACTGGGTAGTAACAAGGAAAATGCAGGGCAAAGTATAAAATTTTCCTCTATTTGAGAACATAACTATAAAAAATATGTGTGTGTGGACATGGACAGGAATATGGAGACATGAAGATACTTATTCCAATAGAATAGTATAGGTTTGGGTGAGTTTTCTTCTGTTAAAATTTCTTTTATTGGCGGTGTCAGTGTTATACCAGGTCACTTGCTACTGTCCCCTCGTCTAACCCCCATATCCCCTACTTGGCATGTCAGAGTTATCAGATGCCTTTAGTGGTTGACAGCCAGATCCTTGAGCTCAAGGCTTTTGTCACTCTTGTTCCTGGGAAGAAGAGCTTGGGGATGGCTGAAGGCTGAGGCAAGCAAGCCAGAACTTGTGAGCTAGGGAAAAGGGGTGGGATACCAACCTGCTCTCGGGCTCCAGTTTACAGCAGATGACGGCCAGGGGGAAGAAGGCTGGGGGGCAGTCTGTGGGGACAAACTTTTCCCAGAAAAGCTTCACGTTGAGGCCAAAGTCCAGTGTTCGGGGCAGGCAATCAGGATCCGCATACACCTGCCCGATGATCTGTAGTGAGAAGATGGCTGGTCAGGAATGGACTATGGAGGGTACGGCCATATTGCAGGGGAGTGGGATGCTGTTTCGTGGACAGAAAGGATGGGCAGAAGAGGGAGATAAAAACCAAGGTTAGAGAGCTTCCCTCCAACCCCCACCTCTCAAAATCTTGCTAATCCAGAATGTCTCTCCACTGAGAGTCTAGTTATTGAGGAGGATTTAGAAGAGGCCTCACTGCACAATGTTTCAGATCTGGAGGGGCAGCATCTACACATCCCACCCTGCCCTGCTGTGTCCCTCTGTGTCCCCTGTCATAGTCCAGGCTCTGTAAAGTAAGAGGCTGGGTCTGATTCATATCTGAAACCTTTTGGTGCTAGCCTAGTGCTTTGTACACAGTAGATGTTCAAGTGATCTCTATTAAAGAAAAGAATTTTTTAAAAAACCTTCCTTCATATTCCATCCATCCTTTATCTAGCCTTTGAATGTATGTGTTTGACTGAGTTAAACTCCTAAAGGCACAAATCTTCTCAAAACCCTCTCTGTACCCCACAGTGCCTAGCACTGTGCTAGATGGGTTGCCACTTCCTGGAGTGGTTACTTCCACTTCTAGGCTAAAGGTGGGGTACCACGAGGGCCTAGAAGGTGAGTCTGCATCTGGCCCAAGATCAAGGTGACAGCCACATGAAAAATCTCCTGCCTTTCCCAGTGATGTTCTGAGTCTCACCCAACCTTTACTGGCCGTGACTAAGAGCAAGTGACTGACTCTTTCTGAGTCTGTTTCCTCAACTGAAAAAATCCTGTCCTGTCCTCATGGAGTCAATGAGACTCAAATGTGTCAACAGATGTGTGATAAACTGTACAACCCTACAATTGTGTTGATTTTATGGTGAGTTACTCATCCTTAGGAAGAGGAGCCCCAGCTCTGAGGCAAGACAGAGCTGCTGGGCCTGCTGCCTCAGGCAATGCCCACGTGCTGGAGCTCACCTCGCAGAGAACAATCCCAAAAGAGAAGACATCCACCGTCTCATCGTAGCTCTTTCCTTGGGGAACACAGGAGAGTAGGTTGTTAGGTTTGGTCCCTTACCTGCCGGGTCTGCACTGAGTCTAGGGCCAAACCAGGCCACAGTGAAGAACCTGAACTAGAACAGGTTTCCTGGAGCTCCCCAAAGGCTTCCCAGGACAGTTACCACTTGAAAATCACCTCTCTTCAGCCTTGGGTGGGCTGCCTTGGAAAGATTAAACAACACTGTCCGTGACGAAACTGCCATGGGATAATGAAGACAACGGGACTAGGGTTCATTTGGACTCTGCTAGTAGCCAGCTGTGTGTTCTTAGGCAAACCACTGATCTTCTCTGAGCCTCAGGTTCCAAAAAGGGTTGTATCAGGCCATTTCTGAGGCCTCACAACCCTGTTTGTTTCAAGAATCCCAGCCAGCATCTCTGGCTGGTTTGAAAATTATCCACAAGGGGGTGCCACACTTCAGTTCTCAGCAGGGAAAAAAGAAAAGGCTAAAGCTCAGGCAATAAATTGCTTTAGTTCTCACCTACCCTTGGGACACAAAAGCCACAGTCAGATCTCGCTCTAAGCCCAGGATGGGACACTGACCAGCTTTTAGGCTTGAGCTCAGGGAGGAAGGAGTTTATCAAGCCCAGTGTGGCAAGGGATAAAAATCACACAGCCTTCAGCTTGGAATAACTTGGCCTGACACTTCACAGATGTCCCCTGGAGCTTCCAGGGCTCTGCTGCAAGATATGGCTTGCAACTAACCCTCCGAGGCATCAGGACTCACCATTCAGCATCTCAGGGGCCATCCAGTAGGGGTTTCCCACCACAGTGTAGCGCTTCTTGCGGTCATTCTTGCGCAGGGTACGTTTCTTGGTCGTGGCCTTCTCCACGGGAGGCTTTTTTCTTTCCTCGACTATGAGCCGTGACAGCCCAAAGTCTGCCACCACCACAGTCTTGTCCTGGCAGGACAAGATCTAGGTCAAAACTTGGTGGGGACAATTCCAAGAGAGGCCATTGAGAAAGAAAGAAAACATGTGTAGCAAAGGAGAGGCACAACCAAAGCTCTCTGGCAGGTGAGGCTCGGTGTTTGTTTTCTAACAGTTTGGTATCGAGCACAGCAGATTCCCCAGACCTGGGGGTATTCACAGCAGAGCCCCTGGAGCCTGGAAGGGTAAGGATTTGGGAACTGAGAGTGGAATTCAGAGGCAAGATAGGGGATTTCTTTTGTTTTGTTTGTTCCCCATCCTGCCTTATTCCTCAAACGATTTAAGGCCATTGCTAGAACCAGGATAAGGCAGAAAAAGGCAAGGTGGAGGCAGTCAGCGGGGTACTTGGGGGAGATAAACATTACAAATAGCTGTGGGGCAGTCATGTGGAAAAGGGATTAAGATTGTTTGGTGTGAGTCCAGAGGTTGGAGCCAGGGCCAGTTAGTGGAGACCCAGAAAGCCAGATGGCAAGTAAATAGGAGGAATAACATTGTAACAACCAGAGTTGTCTGGCCAGTGGGAGGAATGCTGGCCCTAACCTGTCACTGCAACCAGCTGTGTGGCTTCAAGCACCACAGCTGTAAAATGGGGTGTGCCATCCGCTGTTTTACAGGACCGTCATGAGGCAAAACCCAGAAAATCAATAGGGTTCTATAGATAGTTAAGGAACTTCTCAACTTCCTTCTAACTAAAGGATTTCAAAGGCTCCTACTGGGCAGAGGTAGAATTGTGTCTGCATGTGTCTGGTAGCCCCCGGAAGACAGGAGGGCATTGGAGGCAGCCGGAAAGGCAAGATAGGAGCCCGAGGCAATGTCTCTGGTCTAAAGCAAGAGGAGACCATCAATCTCCTTGTGACGCGGGAGCCAGAAGGGTTGGCCCCAGGGAGGCCCAGGGCTGTAGGACATACCAGCTTGATGAGGCAGTTGTGCGAGTTCAGATCCCGGTGAATGATGCACATGGAGTGTAGGTATGCCTGCAACAGAAACTGGAGCTGAAGGCCCGTGGCTGGTAAGAGCGACCAGATGCTGACTCTGGATTTGGGGCCATAGAACCTGCTCTTCTCCCAAGCCATCCCCACCCAGCTTCAGAACTAAGCCTAGACTCCCCCAGACCCTCCTGCTGTCATTCCCTTGTCTCCAACACCATCAGAAAGCCAAAGGCCACCTAGGCTTTTCTCCCCCTACTGCCATCTTCTGCCCACCCTTTGTTTGCTGACCCCAACCTAGTGGCTGCTCTAAGCTCTCACTACTTTCTCCTTAAGTACCCAATGCTACTGGGCCCTGGCCCTTGCATGTCCCCATCCCCTCTACCCATTTATTTAGATCCAGGCCAGCTGAGGTGAGCACCTTCAGATGCACTGCTCCTGGCCCCCTGACCCCAATCTCTGGCTTCATCTACCCTGGATCCTTCCTGTGGTGTGGTAGGGAAAGAAATGACCTCCTCCTGGTCTGGCTGGCTCTGTATTTGATAGTGTCCTCCTGAGACCCAGCACCCTCCTTCCTTTCTGTCTATACTTTAACCTCTCCTTCCTACCTAAATATTTCCAAACAGGTCTGTCTGCTATGTTCCCCCTCCAGGCCTCCATCTCTGGCTCTTGTTACTCTCTGAAGTCACTTCCTTTTCCTTCCTTCCCCTTCCCCAGCAAATGTAGAAGGCACTTCCCCACTCCCCAGCCCCCTGCAGTACTGCTTCCATTCCCTAGGCTCCTACAGCTGCCTTCACACCCAGGGAGCTCTTCCAGAATCACTGTAGCTCAGTGACCTGCCCATTCCCTTCTCAAAGGTTGCCCACACCTCTCCCACACTACTTGCCCTCGAGACTCCTGTGTGCCTGCTTTTTCCTTCCAGCCTCCTCAGTGTCAGCCCTTCTCAAAGCCATCTTCTTTTCATATGCTGATCCCCACCAATCACATCACCCTCAGCAGACACCTATCTTAGCTCCTCCCAAACCTGTTTCCCAACGATTAGTGCCACCCCTGCCTTAACCTCTGGTAAATGATGCAATTTTTCTAGGGACCTTAAGCCACCCCAATTCCTCCCACCATCTCTGTTCCCTCAGTTACCTGTCTCTCCATTCTGACTCCACCCTGCCACCTAATCTGTTCCCCCAGCCATACCTTAATTCAGAAACCTGAAATGTTTCATTAGCCCCCCACCCAGGATCTCCTTGCCAAGTTCCAATTCCACCCCAACCTACTGACCACACCAGACTCATATGCAGCTCTGGCCATAAAACTTTCTTGCTTAAAAATATTTTACATGTCTTTTGTCTTTGTTTACTAAATAAAGTCGACTCGGCTTGAAACACAGGGAGTTAAATGTGGCCCCAGACTAATACTGTCTTCATGGACCGGACATGAAGAGTAGTGATTAAAATCTACAACTGACTAGCCCAAGCTCCTAGCTCTGCCCCTTTCTAGCCTCAGCTTCTCACCTGGAAACAGGGCTGTTGTGAGGAATAAACACACACACATGCGTGTTGGTTCCTTGGCTAGTACCTGATATACAGAAAGTGCTCAGCAATTGCCACTTATTATTGCTACCATTGGTATTATTCTTTCCCAGGTAAAACAGACTATTTCCTTCTCTCTTCTGCTGTCATCCCCTCAACCTTGGGGCCTCTCTGCCAAGAGGAACTTTTATCCAATTCTGACCCATACTTCAGGGCTCAACTAGAACACATTTCTCCCTTCTTGGATTTCCTAGGCAGTGAGGTTCTTTGCTTGCTCCAAGGGCTCTGAGCAACTGGACAACTCTGTGACAGCAAGGCCAGGCCGCCTCCTACTAGTCTGCTTCTCCAGTTTGCCTTGCCCATGCCCTGTTTGCCCTTGAATATTTGGATTCTTTGAGAGTAGGGCTGTGAGTTGAGAAGAGCCATTTAGGGTCAGTTTCACTGGCACAGAAAGCAGCTCAGTACACAGCTGTTGAATAATCCTACCCACACAAGCTGCCCAGGACGGAGTTTCTGCCTTCCAATGCCTGCCTGCAATCCTTGTACCTTTCCCAATGCCACCCCCAACCTCCCACCCCACAACCTGATGGTAAAGTTACTGCTAAGACTTACCATTCCAGAGGCAATGCCTTTGGCAAACCTGACCTTCTGCTGCCAGGGGAAGGGGTCCTGCAGGATGGGAGAATGTCCATTAGAGAATGTTTGGCTCTGTCGGGCTCATGGTCCAGGCCCCATGGGTCAACATGACCTGCCACTGAACCCTCCCTGCCTGTGCCCAGTCCCACCATGGCAAAGCAGTGAGACTCTCTGACCATGGTAGTTCCAGGGCAGTGGTGATACAGAGGTCTCACTGACAACCCACCAAGGCTCTTGGGGACGATCGGGGTGATATACTCACCACACTACGCACAAAGTCCTTCAATGTGCCCCCCTCAATGTACTCTGTTAAGAGGTTTAGCTTCTTGTCTTTATATAGCACACCAATGAACTTGAGCACATTGGGGTGGTCCAGGCTGCGCATCACCTTCACCTGGGGTGGGGAAGGCCAAAGAGGGTGGGTGGTTACTTCCCACTATGTCTTCCTCACCCTTTCCCTCCGGGGTGTCAGGCTGACCAGTGCTCCTGGTACCTCCTACCACTTAGCTTATCTGATGGGGAAGAACACCGCCACATGGATGGGGAGGCCCCACAGACCTTACCCTTAAGATCCTGCTTTTCTAGGAAGTGCACTGTGGCAGGGGCTGTTGGAGTGGCCTGGAGGGCAGCACCTGGACCATGGGTGTACCTATCTGACTTGATAAAGCAACTTGGGAGAGGTAGTAAAAACTGTGGAACTGCTCAAGGGGTGTCAGTTCTCTAGGATACCCCTTTCCACCTTAGAAGGGTGTTCATGTGATGACTATAGTATCTAGTTGTACTAAGTTGGTCTGTTTTCATGTTCATCACTCCTTTACCTTTGAGTACCTCTGAACCACACCTCATTTGTTACTCTATCCCTTATACCCAGTTCGTGCTGTCTTTAGTACGTGTTTGTTGAACAAATAATAATGCTGTAATTCAGAGGGGCAGGAGCATTCCTCTAGTGCACTTTTCTGTTTGGCCTTTAAGAAAATGATTCCAAACTAAGTTTCCTCTTGAAACCATTATTTAATAAGGTCTTCCCTCTTCCGACAGTGACACCAAACTCCTAACCCCACTACACCTTGTTACCTCAGTCAGAAAAGTCTTCTGTGTTTCCTCATCACACCGAATTAATTCCTTCATGACCATCACTTTGCCTGTAGCTTTGTGTGTCACCTACAAGCAGGGCAATTGTTAAGAGTGCAGAGACCAGAGGAAGTTCCAGGAAACTGTGAAAATCTATGCAATTGGCCATCCCATACCCTAGATACCCTGAGCCAGATCAGATAGACAGAGTTCATGTGTAGAAGACACGGCACGGGGCACCAGGGGACTCAGAGGAGAGCATACCCTCTTCCCTAGAGAGCTGGACATGCACAGGGGAGAGGCAAGAATCCAGAAAAGGGAAGTGTGGATGGAAGCAGGAGGGGACGCTTTCAAGCCAAGCAGGGGCTCTGGTAATCTGACACAGGAGTGAGTCCCTTAGGTGAACAGAAGTCTGGGGGCAGGAAGGTCAGTGCCACAAACATGCGCCAGGGGGCTGGGTGGGTCAGGGGTGAGGTCTCCAGCCCCAATGCCCCAAAAGCTGAGACACACGGCTTACCTGACCCCCCCTCCCAGCTCTCAGTAGAGGAGGAGGAGAGAAAGAGAGAGAAGTTAGTCCCCAAAACTGTTCATCTGGGAAGCAGGAGCCACTCCTCTGTGTGCTCCCTGAAGCATGCCCAGCACTGAGGCCTCTGGGTGCCTAAAAACACCCACTGACTGGAGGCAGGAGGGCCATGGGCACAGCTCATCCCAACCCGAGTCTCACACCATCACCTGCAGCCAGGAAGGAGGCCTAGTGTCCTGCAGGGTGTAGGGTGAGACCGAGTGATAAGATTTCCCGAAAGAAGGTAAGAGAAGGGTGTTTGTCGAACATTTTTGGGGGCAGAGGAGCAGAGCAGCTGCCACCTGTGCTTACCTTGATGGCCTGCCCAAAGAAGCCCTTCCCCAGGACCTCCCCGTGGATCAGGTCACATGGCCGGAAGATTTGCTGGGAGTAGCTGCTGGAACAACGCAGGGATTCTGAACGGCTGATGTCACGGCTGAACAGTAGAGGCTCCTTTGGGGAGCTGGGGCCAGGGGACTTTGAAATGCTGTTACTGCGCCTGAGGATGGGGAAAGGAGGAGGTAGGGTAGGGTAGTCCTCAGAGACCCACCAGGAAACCCTGGGGGCAGGAACTTCAGGGTCACCCCATCCATTCCAGTGTCTATAGTTCAAGTGCTATGATGGGGGGAGGGGGACTCTTACATCAGACAGACATGCCATTTGAGGGCTGCAGACATCAGTTTAAGCATAGTAAAAACACATTCAAAGTGGGAACCCTGAGGACTTCTCATCTAGAATGACTGACTAGATGCTACTGGCGTATAGTGCTCAATACATGGGATTATTGTAGAGGATGCTGCACCTTCCATGTCTGCTTGATTCAAGGCACTAACCGGGTCAGAGTGATAGCCTACTGGCAACCAAAAAATGACAAAATGGGATTTTAGATATTTTGGACCCCTTTTTATCTGTCTACATTTCCTAAACTTTAAAATAATAAGCATGTATAATTTCTGTAGCAATAAAGCCAGTATGTTTATATTTTTAAAAGCAGCCAGAAATAGTTAATGGTTGATGACTGTTACTTTGATTCCCTAAAGAAGGGACAAGATGGCTGAAGTCCATAGCACTACAGGTAGACTACAACCCCACAACCTTCTCTCTGGGATACACTCCTATTTCACATGGGCAACCTGGAAAGGACCCGCAGCTCCCCAGCCCTTGTTCTTCTGCTCTGTTTCCTGCCAAGTGTGCCCACAGAACAAACAAGGGGAGCTGCCCACTCTCCTGCATGACAGCCCTCCAGATATTTGAATAGCATTATGGCCACCTCCCCACCCCTTCATCTTTCCTTTTCCAGGCCACGCATTCCCAGGCCTTCTGTGCCCCTCTTGTGCCCTGCCTCCACTAGACCGCTCAAGCTGACTGAGGCCAAGATAGCCATGAGGAGTGACAGGAGCCACTGCAGAGAGGGCCCTATTTCCAACGGATGCCAGCCAAGAGGTCCCTGAGTGATTTAGTCTGTCTTGTCAGGAGAGCAGGTAAAGAACCTGATTCCCAGTGATACTAACAACATTGAGCGCTGACTCTATGATGGCACTGTGCTACTTGGCATCCTTTCTCTCACTGAATCCTTACATAATTGGTGAGACAGTCACTTTTATCTTGCAACTCCACTTCATAGACGCAGAAAGAGGCTAAGAGAGATGAAGTGATTTATGAAGGGAAGGAGCTCAGCTCAAAGGTGCCACATGGGTGTGTCCATCTAGGAGAGTCAGTGCTCTATGCTCCTGATCTTTCCATCTCCCTACTTGGCAATTTTAGGCTCCCACAGACCTAGATAACTTTGAGGTTTCAGTTGTTAATCCCTTAAATATAAGACAATTTGTATTCATATCTTGCTTTATAGTTTTCAATGTCCTTATGTATACTTATTAATCCTATCTGTGCCCCTACTCCAGCCTCTGAGCCCAATGTCCCCACAGGCCATGCTGTCTTTTGGGGTCCAGCATCACTGCCTCCTATCCAGCTCAGGAGTTCAGTGGACAGAGTCTGACCCTACAGTTTCTAAGAAAACCTGGCAGACAGCTGGATCAAATCATACACAGGTCTTGGATATGAACTGTGATCTCCATGAGGGGAGCTGGGTCAGCACAATCCTCACAGCCTGTCCCTGGCCAGTTGGTTTCCTTTTTAAAGCCAGCTCTGCCTCATCCAAAGAATAGGGCATGGGACAGCATAGAATCAGGATACAAGGTGGCACCTCAGGGAGCGTCTCCTTAGTGTTCCTTCCAGATTCTCTTTGGTGTCCAGGGTGCTGAGGGTGTGGGAGTGTCCGGCATTCTTTATGTGGGGAGAGAGGCGTGCATCCAGCCGCAGCTGGTCCAGGCGCTGGGAGACGGGATCATGTTCAATCAAGAGCTGAAGTGTCTGGCTCGTCTGGCTAATCGCATCCTCTACCTGTGGCCAAAAGCAGTGTCAGGTTGGCTCCCACAGACTGTCCCATGACAGACCACCCACCGTCAGCCCAGATGATCCAGGTACAGTGTGGCCAATGCTCAACATGGTTATGGTGGCCTCAAGCTGCCAGTAGCCCCACAGTGCACTCTGCTTGGCATCCTGTCAGCTTTCTCATCTGTGAGGCCATCCCTGCTGCCTGGGGAACAGGCCAGACTGACACAAGTCACGAGCGGTCACAGGTGCAGTGGCAAGACAAAGAGATAGACTAGGGGTAGGGAAAGGTAAAGGCCATAACTTGATTTCCCAGAGGTCGGTTCCATGTACCACCCCAGTAAGACAGACTGGACACACACTCTACCTCCTCCACTCGAAGTGTGCGGACAGGCGTCCCATTGATCTCCAGGATGCGGTCCCCGGGGTGGATGGCATTGCGGTTGTTGGGACTGATGTGCATCCGGTTGACCCTGAACCAGAAAAAAGCTGAGGCAAGGCGAAGGCATCCTAAAAACATGCCTGACCAACTTTATGTGTGCGAGGAAGGCTCACCAGGCTCCAGGCCTCTACTGGCGCCTCTACAAGGCCCAGGCCATTTACAGGAAAAGACCATTCTTTCAGCAGCCTAAGCCAGAAACTTGGAAGTCATCCTCACCATCGGAGTTCTCTCACTGCTCCCAAATCCTCACCGTCTTGGAGAATCCTACCGTTATCACCACAGTTACTAATACTTCTCACCTAGATCTTGCAACAGCCTCCTAACTGGTCTCTACATCTCTAGGCTTGCTCCCTTCCCACCCAACTTCCACACCAGTGATCCTTTTAAAATGCTAACTTGGTCACTTCACTTTGTTGCTTTAATCCCTCAAGAGACCTGCTGAGTCTTCATAATCCAGGCCCTCCATGACTCAACAACCCCCTCTCTGGCTACTCCCAACCACCCAATTACACCAGATACAATCAGACTCCCACCTCTGCCCTTAACACAATTCCCTCTCCTCTTCATTTAATGAGGCTTTAGAGCAGACCTCACCTCTTCCTGACTTCCCCAATCCTAGTATCACTCACCTATACTGCAAGCACCCAGGGCCAACCACAGTGAGTGCATGATCATGATTTAGAGGGTTGGCAGGCACAGGTGCCTCGATACTGGTATTGAAATGGACACAGATTCTTTCCTCATCTGGTCTCTGGCCTGGACCTAGAATGTAATCTTAAACTTTTTTCCTCCTTTCTCTGTTCATCCACTCAAATCAATAAAATAATAATCAATAAATAGCTACTATATGCCAGGCTCTGTTCCAGGTCCTGGGAATGCAGTATTGAACAAGACTTATGTTCCAGAAGGAACTTGTGGAGAGGACAGATGATATACTAACATATGTAATCAAGGCGGATATTTCAAGGAGCTAACATGATCTGAAACTTGACATATGAAAGGTGAGCAGTTCGGGCATTAAGTATCTGGTGGGAAGCAGTCTGGACAGACAGAACAGTAAGTGCCATGCCCCATGCATGGTTACAGCATAGTGAGCTCCAGGAGAAAGACATGAGATAGGACAAAGAGAGCTCTGCATAAGACTGGAGTTCTGAGCTTCTTGAGACCCATCTATGACTCTGCTCAAGAACCCCTACACCAGTGTTCTCAAAATACTTACTCTTTTACTTGTACAGTGGTGGCATAGTTGGAGCAGGCACTCTCCACGGACACGGAGAAGCCTCGCCTGCCCTCGGTGGTGGCCGGCATGGAGATGTGTGTGACGGAGTAGGGCAGCTGGTCCTGAACAGACTCTGTGGAGAGCCTCTCAAACATGGGTGCCAACACCACGTCGTTGTGGCACTTCCCACTGGGGAAAGGAGCGGTAAAGGGGCTAAGATCCTGGAGCCCCACCTGGAAGCCCCCAGCAACCACTGCACTACAAGGCTTCCAGCAGTAGTATCCATAGTCCCACTATTACCATTCTTGCCATGATCCAGCCGGCTGCTCAGAATGAGCCTGAGTTCTCTGGGGTGGACTGGGACTGGGGATGAGATGGCTTGGGTTCTCTTCATCCTGCCTCTGACTCAGTGAGAGCCCAGCCCCATTCCCCAATCTGGGCCTCATCCTGACTTCTTTTGTCAACCAAGGCAGTTGAACTGAGTGAGATTTAAGGGGTCTTTGCCTTTAATATTCTGGGATCCTTCTCTGAGAGCACCTTCCCCGCCATTCTCTCCCTCTAGGAGGACTGCAGGGCACTGTTGTTCTTCTCATAGTAGGTAAGGACAGAGGCCAGAGGGCTGTTAATCACCTTGCCTACAAGTTATGGAGCCAGTTAAGAGCATTGCTGTGATAGGAATCCAATGCTGATACCCCAGTAGTCTTTCCGCACAACTCATGCTACCCGTCACTCTCTCTCAGCCACTCTTGTAGAGGAGGATGAACATAGGGCCACCATCTTACCAGTAGAGGGTGGCGTGCTGTACCAGGGCATAAGCATCCCCATCCTCAATGATCACCTTGCAGCTCATACAGGCAAAGCACTCTGGGTGGTACTTGAACTCCCCAGCCACCTGTAAGCAGGTGGGGAGAAAGGTGGTCAGACAGAGGAAGTGAGTCCTCACTGCTGCTGAAGTGAGGACAGGGATGGGTGAGTGACCTCCAATGATGGATCTCCAGACCCTGCTCATAATGTATCTTTGCACTTCCTACCTTAGAGCTACCAGTGGAAGTGTCAGGTTGGTGCCCCTCTTTCATTTCTGAGATTGCAAAAAACTGTTTTGATCTCAGCCATGAGAACAATTTCCCAGAAGTAACCATCCCCCTTAGACAGGCTTATAGTTTCTCCAACACAGGGCTGGCAAGTCTGTGGCTACGCTTAAAGCCTTTGTCTAGAGCAGCCCATTTCAGAGTCTGCCAGCCCATTTCAGAGTCTCCCTTTCTGATTCCTTGAACACAACCTCAGTGTATCCTCCTCTCAAGTTGTAATGCTCTCCCTTATAGCCTTCGTCCCATTGCATTGTCTCTCCTCCCTGCCTGCCTACTCACCCACATCCAACACTGGACTGTTAAGTCTTTGAGGGAAGGATCTTACCTGGCACTCAAATATACTCAACAAATATCTATTAAATAATTAAATAGATAGAGAGGCCTTGGTTGATGGGAAGACCAGAAGATGCATGACCACTGGGAACTAAAAACACTATCAATGGATTCTGATGACCAAGAAGGCGGAGATGGAAGGACTCACTTACCATGACAGGCCCTGTCATCAGCAGAGAACAACCATGGCAGAACTCCCCAAACTTCTCCCAGTAGTCTTTATGGCAGTACAGCTTCCCATCCTTCTCATAGTACCAGTTGGTGAGGGACTCCTGGCATTCTGAACACCTGAAAGGCAAAAGAAGAGATACTCTCCTGGATCTTTGGAATCCAGAAGTTGCTTGGATCCAGTGTTTCTTAACCTCTTTGGGTCTTGAAGCTCTTTGAGAATCTGTTAAGGGCCAAGAAGCCTCTTCCAGAAAAAAGCACATATAAGGAAAATTTGCATGTAATTTAGGTGTGGGGTACATGTGTGTTAAAGACTGAAGCCTAATCATGACCTCAGTTAAGAACCTCTGGTCTAGAGAGATATCGCAATAAACTAAAGAAGTTCAGTCACTTCCATTCTTCAAAATGTACCCTTCAACAACAACATCACTAACATAGCATTCTTTGCCCCAAAATGTTAAGCATAAAGAAACAATCAGGCAAATCCAGAACATGGGTCATTTGATAAGACAACTGGTCTTGACTCTTCCGAAAAGTTATTTTCATGGGGAGAAAAAAGGCACAGAAATTAAAAAGGCCTATAGACATAGCAACTAAATGCACCACCTAAACCTTGGAATCAATTCTGAATAGAAAAAGAAAACAGCTATGAGTGACATTTTTGGAACTGAGGAAATCTGGACTACACATTAGATTATATTGTGAAATTACTGTTAATTTTCTTAGATATGATAACAATACTTTGGTTATATAGAAGAATTCTTAGAAGAAACATATTAAAATAATGAAGGGTAAAAGTCAGGATACTTACAACTTAAACAGTTCAGCAAAAATAAATACACTGCATGCACATGTGTGTGTACAGACAGACAAAGAGAAAGTTAACAAGGGATGAATCTAGGTGAAGGGTACATGGGTGTTCTTTAAACCATTCTTTCAATTTTTCTATATATTTGGAAATTTTCAAAATAAAACATTAGCGGCAAAAAACAAAACTCCATTAGAACTGTGCACGATGTACATGTTAGACCCACAGCTCCCTTCTCCTTCAGTCACCTGGTTGTGAAGCTCCACCTCTCTGTCAGGTCAGGTGTGTGCTCAGGCCATGTCTGCACAGACGGGCTCTTCCTCATTTCTGAGCCTCCCAGCACCCAGACCTAAGAACTCCCTGGCCTGCTTAGCCCACACTGTCTTTTTCTTTCTAGTTAACAGACTCTATTCTTGTTGTCAAAGCCTCACACCACTCACACTGGCCACATCCTTGCTTCTGAAAGGCAAAATAGAGCTGATGCTTAGTTTAAATCTTGACCCTATGATTTACCAGTTATGTCATCTTGGGCAAGTTCTTTCACTTCTCTAACCCAGTTTCCTCATTTGTGAAATGGACTACTGTGAAAGTGAAATCATATGTGCTAAAGCATATATAGTTCATATAAAAGACCTAGTACAGTAGGAAACCAGTAAGTGTTAACTATTAAAGATAATAATGGTAGCTCATATCATTAGCCACTTACTGCCACTAGCTGGGTAGCTTTGGACAACTCTCAATAGCTTTTTCTAATTGACAAAATGTGACCAATAGCATCCTACTACAAAGAGCCACCATGAAACTAAATCAGTTAACGTATGAGGAAAGCCTTTTGCAAACTGTGAGGGGCAAGGGAAGTGTATTATTATAGTAATTTGCTAGCCACTGAAGATATAAAAGATAGATATACAAGGTCCCCTACTCCACCTTCCAAGAGCTTATAATGGAGTTGGAGAAGAGAATGTCTAAACAAAAGTTAATTTAAACAATGCAAAGTGAGAGACCACAATGAGTGCTACTACTTTTAAAGACTGCAGGAGGTAGAGGAGGAATGAGTTGAAGAAGCTGTATAAAAGAATGGAGAAAGCTGTGGAGCTAGGAAAGTCTAGAGAAGCAAGACTGTTGAGAATCCCTCTCAATGGAGTGTCCAATTCCCCTAGGTACTCAACAAACACTGAGGGCTTCTGCTATCAGTCACCCCCATCCTGTAGCATTTCCTACTTGTCCTATGGATACTGAACTTCAGGGTCTTGAAAATTCAATATGGCATCAAGAGTATGAATATGATATAAAGTACCTAGAATGGTACAGTAAGAACCATAAATTTTAGGAGGTTGAGGGGAAGACCCTTTTGGGGCATGTAGCTCAAATTCCTCTCTGTAAAAGGTCTGAATTGGGAGAAGAGAGACCTGGGTTCAAGTTCTTAGGAGCTACCTGCTCTTGGACAAGTCCCTTTCCCTCTCTGGGTTCAGTTTCCCCACCTGTAAAATGAGCAGTTTAGACTGTACCTTCGATCTCCTCAATTCTGTTCATATCTACATTTTCCCCTAGATGACCCAAGATTCAAATCTCTTCACCACCACTTACCACTTACATGATCTTAGGTCAGCTGTTTTACTTTTCATTTGTGAAATGGCAATATCGCCACGTACTTTCAGGGTAAAATTAAGTGAGGTTCTGAATGACTGTGAGGTGCCTAGAAGAGGGCCAGCACCAGAAGCAGGGGCTTCCTTCTTATCTCTTATCTTCTTCACTAGACTGTGAACTCCCTGAAGACAAGAACAGTGTCCCATTTAGTCTTGGCAGACTCAGCATCTAGCAAAGGGCTGGGCAGAGTAAGCCCTTAGCAAATGTTTCCAAACTGAAAATGGTGGGAATGGCAAGAACCAGCAGTTCTGGTGAGAGCACAGGACTCTGTGGCTCATGGTCACCAGGTCCTGCCCTTCTCCTGTCTGCAATAGAGAAAAGCTAGTGCATACATATTTGTACCCAACTGCAGACCTGGGTCCTGTTACACCCTTTCAATGGTATGTGCGCTGCAGGGCACAGGAGCACTGGGACACGTCCTCCTTTCCACTGCCAGTATCCTGCTTTTGTTTGCTCTAAGTGCCCTTGCCAGGCCCAAGAGAAGGAACAGGGAGGGAAACGAGTGCAGGCATGCAGGAGAGAGCCACGCCAGCCTGCTGGGAAGAACACCTGGCTGGAGTGCCCCATCACCAATGCACATATCTGTGTCAAGAAATGCCTTTGAAGGGCACGGCCAGCAGCGTGGCCAAAAGTCAGTCACCACAGGTATCTCTGAAGAACGGTAAGGTGAACAGCTGATAGGAGGGCTATGGATCCCCAAGCTGTTTTGATACAGAACACAACTAGTTCTTAGGCCACTGGAGGTTCTTTTTAAATTATTATTATTATTTTTTTGGTGACATCAGTTAATGAAATCCAGTGTTTCAGGTGTCCAATTTAACAGTAAGGCATATATATATATTGCATTGTATGCTCCCCCTCCATACTTAAGATTTCTTTCTGTTACCACATATTTGATCCCTTTTATCCCATCTATCCCCTCCCACCCTCTCTCCCCAGAGAAATTTGTCATGGTAGACTTGCAGTTCCAGCTTAGATATTAACAACAGCTACTATTACTTGCTACTTGAATGCCAACCATATTCTAGGCACTCTATGAAGTGCCTTACTTATATACTTAACACTACTATCTCTAATACTGATCACTACAAGGTAGTGGGATTATTTGTTTTATAGACTAGAAGACTGTAAAGCAAAGTCAAGTCACTTCTGCAACATTGCCTAATACTAATAGCAGCTAGAGTCTGAACCTATGTGTACTTGGCTATAAAGACATTTTTATTGTACTACACCTGAGTAAGGTGGCACATCTACTAAACTGAGCCTCGAATTCTCGTCTATGAAAATAAGGAGGATGGAGCCCTGAGAACTCAAGTCCTTTTAGTGTTACCACTTTGTGAGGCTTTTCCTTAAGCCCAAGAACTGACTGTTAAATGGCAAGATTCTTTACTTTCATTTAGTCTACAACATTCCGTTCCCCAGCAGTCTCTACCCTTTTAAGAAAAGAATCCAAAACATACTCTGGAAATGTAAGGTGCTACTGAGGGGGAAAAAAAAATCACACCTCAGATTTTGAGAGTCCCTGCCCAAAATGTATTCTTCCCAAAACCAAGAGATTCTTTTTTTCCAGCTTTCAATTGTTGAAAGTTTCAAGTGAAAATCAAATTTCGCCCTGGCTGCAGGCCCCAGGGTGTCCAGCTTGGATGCAGTAGAGCCCTGAACCCAGGGCCAAGGCCTCAGTCATGACACTCTTCTGAGCTGCCAGAGTGAACAAAGCTGAAACCCTCAACCAGGGGATCACTGAGAGGCTCGCATGAAGACCTCCAAAACTCCCCTTCCAAAGCATGTCAGAGGGTCTGGGCAGCTACAAAGGACACCGAACCCTGGCAGTCAGTCCAGTGGGCAGCTCAGATCTAAACCGAGGTCTTTTGAGTCAGCAGAGTTTTTAAAAAAGATAATCAGTTGAGATTCTCACAAATAACTCTTTTAAGGTCTATTTTCCTTCTCTGCCATTTACTATGTGTCACCTATGACTAGTTAGCTTCATGACTCTGGACCTCAGTTTCTTCATTTGTACACTGGTGATGATAAATTCTCATGGAGTTATGAGAATTCGATTTTATACAAATGCCTAGTATGATGCCTGGCTCATGGCACGTGCTCAGTAAGTTTTCATTTCCCTCCCTCTCCTCTTTAAGAACACCAAGGGTGAAAGGAGACAGACCGACCCCTTTTTTGTCTCATGCCCAAGCAATATGGAACTGCTTCTTGGCCCAGAACCAAAGAGATTTCTTTAAGTAGAGAAGGTCCTGAATTGAATTACTTTATCTAATTAATTAGAAAACCAATACATTCTAATCAATCTCTATCAACTGGGAAATAGTTACTATGCATCTAGGATGTACAAGACCTAACAGGCAAGGTGTTATGCTGGGAGATGCCACGTGAGAAAAGATATAGACCCAGCCCTTAATGACATGCAAGTTCTTCAGGCCAAATGTTTACAGGTAAATTTTCAAACTTATGTGGTAATGGAACCAAACAGTCATTATTACAATGGATTCACACAGGTTAAAGAACAAGCCCTCCCATGTCCTGGTAAAGGCCTGGCTGATGCCCAGCCTGAAAGTGTCATGGCTAGAGACGGGATGCCAACTCTCCCCAGGGCCCAGAGGGGCAGATATAACAGGGGTATAAAGACACTGGTTCATCAGAGCCCTGTCTTCTACTGCCAAAGATCCTATTACTACTGCTCCTTCATGGAGACCGTGTAGACTGAAACGGGTTGTCAATTTAGCTCTAAACATTATGAAATAAATTGTTACACTGCTTTTAAAAATTAACCAAACACATAATGGGCCTCTGGTCAGGGTGCACTGATTCAATTCCAACAGAAAGCCAAGAAGCCTCTAGTTCCAAGTAATTTGTGCAGTTGTATTAGTTAAGGATAGAACATTTGTTAATTGGAAAAAAATGGAAAAGAGGTTGTGTGTCTCCATGAAACCACATGAGTCGTGGAGTTGGGAACCATTCACTTGATCCCAGCCCTTCATTTTTTGAATGAGGAGAAAGAGTCTCCCACAGGACCTTAGGCAGCTATTAAATGTTACTGCTAAGTTGGGCAGGGTTAAGAATAATTTTTCCCTGTAAACATGGGTTGCTTTAGAATATAAAGATGCCCTTGTTTTCTTCAAGAGACAATGTGTAAACCAAACTCATTAAAATCAGTGTTGGATATTAAGGGAAATGCTATTTAAAAATCCTTTAAAGATGTCAGACAAAAGTCAGTCCTTAATTTACTTCTTTTGTAAATCTGAGGTGTTTTCTTATTGAGAGGACACCTGCAATTGCATCTCACCCCTGACTTGAGTGGCAGTGGCAGAGGAAGACAATGTACTCTGCTAAGCATGGCTTATCAGGCAGAGGTGTACAGGGCACAGAAATTACATTCTTTATCCTTGCTCCCTCTTCCCTCCCCTTGCCGCTGTCACGCCTGATCATGTCCCCATGGAATCTAGTGCGTCACCTTCCTTGCAACCACAGCCTCAGAACTCCTGTGGACTCTGTACTCCCCCAGAGGCCTGGGGTCAAGGACTTAATTTGTTTCACAGAATCTGGCAAGGGTCATGTTCAGGAGCCCAGGAAGTCCAGTCCCTATGCTCTGCAGACAGGAAACTGAGGCCCAGCCAGGAAGGGAATAGGCACCTGGTCAGATAGGAGTCCTTCAGGACAACCCTGTAACAAAGGAGGGGGTTGATGGTAGAAGGTTTTTGACCAGGCAGTGACAATGGTGACTGATTAGAGTGATACCTGGGAGAGGGTCTGGGTGGTCCCTCCTGTGGGACAGAGCTTAATGTGCCTCCTATCTCGTCAGATGTGGCTTCAGGAATGTGGCCTCCCATTTGGGGGATGGGAGAAGGTCTATCTATAGTCAGTCTGTCAGTACCCCCTGACTTCAGCTGGGCAAACAGACCTTGGAGTGGTGAGGGTTGTCAGCTTTCCCAGAGGGGCTGGGGGAGAACAAGACAAAGGACAGGAAGACCAGGGCAAAACTGGTGGCCTGTCCCTCAAAGGTCCAGGTTGAGAGTTCATTATCTGCTATAGCTCCTGAGAAGTTTGGTCCTGCCCCCAGATATTAAAAGGGGCACAGCATTCCTGGCCCTCAATGGAACAACTCCTCCCCCAAATGCCTTTCCAGGATTAAGAATAAGAGGCATTAATGAGGTTCTGGCTTAAACTAGTGGCTACTTCAAACACTTGGCATCTCAGTTCCACATGGTAAAACCTGCCTTCTAAACTCAAGATCAATTTATATCAGCTCTGCAGAAGAGAATCTCAGCCATCCCTTCGATGATATGCCAGGCAAACTATGGGGGCTGTTTTCCTGTTCTCTCTCTGCTAGGAGAGGAAAGTAAACTGAGAGCGCACCTGGGAAAAGTGCAACCTTCTGAAGGATGACAGAAACTCAGGAAGATGGAGAGGCTGGCCAGAAGGACCCCATTTTTATCTTTGTTGAAACCGGGTGCCTCATCTGAAAAATGGGGACACAATATCTTTAGGCTGTTGAGTGATCAAAGGATAAACTGAGGATTGGTTTCCTTCTCCCTCCCCCAAATCCAGAGGCTTCTCACCACTCTACCAGTCCGGTAATTCCGTGAAACCACATGGTGTTCTGCTTTTCTGCCCAGGGCCTGGCCACCTGACTAGCATCCCAGCAGCAAAGTCTGGGCATAGGAGTGTGTTGGGGAAGCCAGAAGGGAGAAGTGCAGCAGGACCACTAGTGAGGGGGAGGTAGTCCTTGGAACAACAAGCTGCTCCCAAAGAATGAAAACAAGCCCCACCCCAGCCAAGAATGACTCCATTCAAGAGGGACCCTGAGGGCCAGTAACCCCCTGGGGAGTTTCTGTTGGAGGCAGGGTGGGGCAGAGAGCAAAGAAAGGCAGGTTTGAGGTAGTGAGAAAGCTTCCACACCTCCCTCCTAGTAATGCTGAAAGAGGCCTGAGAGGTACTCAGGCCTGCTACGCTTGGGGGCTGGCCCTGCAGCTCAGGAACACTACAAAGCCAATTGCCCCAGTGTTAGAAACACTTGCCTAGGCCTTTCCCTAGCAACTGAACTCCCCTGAGAACTCAGAAGCCCTAGGCCAGAGGCAAATGTCCTTGCCATTAAGAATGCCTACCGAGTACCAGGCTGCCCACACCCAGACCGTGTCAGCTTCCATGCTGTTTGGCAAAACCTGTCCATCCTGCTTGTTGGGACAAATTCCTGGGCAGGCAGCACAGCCTGCAGGTAAGATATGTGAGAGCTGGAAGAACAGCACCCTATCTGTGTTCTTCCCCCAGAAGCAGTAATACAAGAGCAGGCCAGTCAGCAGCATCTTTAGAAGGAGGCTCTTCCAGGTGTGTCTGGGAAGGAAGGAGAGCTGGAGTTCCCCAAGAGCTTCCTTCTAAGCAGATCCCTCACCTCACCATTCCCAGGACATGGTGGGAGCCTCTGCCAGGCTGATTCTGTCTGGAAACAGCTTCTACTAGCTTCTAATAGAACCCATGGTCAGAGGACAAGTGAAATCTGAGAAGCAGATTCAGGGAGGCCTCTGCCCTCCCCGAAGGACCAGGGGCCAGAAGAGGAGGTGGGGAGGGGGACTCAGAGCCCAACTCACCGAAAGGGGTCTCTGGAGGTGAAGTAAGCCGGGATGGACAAGTAACTCCCCATCTTCTTCCCACACCAGATAAACAAGCTCAGCTGCAAACCCGTCTGGGAGTGCCTCAGGCTGGCTGCAGACGGCCACCATGACAGGTCTGGGACTCCCGGTACCTCTGGCTGCAGGCCTGCTGCCCAGCGCTCACCTCTCCCTCCGGAGCAGCCGGAGGGGCATGAGGACTGCGGGCCACTTGCCCCCCAGCAGATTCCCAAAGGGGCTCATGGCTGGAACGGCTCCTCCCCAGTTCTCGGAAGCTCAGGCGGCCCCTTGGGACTCCGGGAGAACCACCTCTCTGCGGAGGCTACACACACACAGGCATTCTTGGGCAGGGGCCGGTGACTAGCTAAGAAAGAAGCGCTGCTGTCAAGTTAGCCTTCTTCTTCAGTCCCACCCCTGATGAGGGAGGGAGGGAGGAAGAGGAGGGGCTCCTCGCGGAACCGAGGTGTGTGGTTGGAGCAGCTATTAGGAAACAGACCTTGCAGGCAAGGGGTGGAGCTGGGCTGGAGAGAGACTGTAGGCAGGCACCACAGACAATAACCAGGGTTGGCTGAGCGTCCATCCCTGAGCTCAGGGCAGGAAAGAGAATGAGCACATCTGCCCCCAAGTGTCTCCAGCCTGAGGAGCTGCCCAAACGGCAGTAACTCTGCTGGGAGGTAAAGAATAGCCCAGGATACCAGTTTTAGGCCAAGCCACACCCCCAGAAGTGGGGCCTCTATGGCAGGAGAGGCAGGTCCAGAGAGCTGCCCTTTGGGCTCTCTGCTCCATGCAGGGATCGACTTGTTTCTGGCACTAGAGTCCCCATTCATCCCTTCCCTCTGCCTGGCCTGGGGACAGCCCCAAGTGCTGGCCAATGGGGGCTGCCACTCCCCTTCTGGGCAGAGCTGCTGCAGATGAGGAAACAAGACCCAGAGTGTTAACTAACACCTAGTGCCTCTCTATGTGGCAAGCACTGTATAAGTACTCTCTTATTTCCTTGAGGTGGGAATTATCTCCACTTTATAAACAGAGAAAGCGAGGTACAGAGAGATTAGGTAACTTATCTAAGGCCAAAAAACTAGTCAGTGGCAGGGCTGGGATTTAAATATAGGCCCATGTGACTCCAGAGCCAGAGATCTCAGCCCTTGAGCTTCATTCTGCCTCTTCAAAGGGAAACATCTCCCTCAAAGCCCTTCTGGCAAGTAGGAGAGAGCACAGGAACTGGAGCCCAAGTCACTTGTCCCTTCTCTTTCATTTATTTGTTCATTCCCAGAATGCCATTCATTGGCCTCAGGAGGCAGGCACTGGTGCTTCTTCCATTATGTCCATGGTAACCAGGCTTCTCAAACTGAAAAACGGGGGATGATGGAGAACCAGGCCCAGGTGCCTGTGGGGAGGATGGGCCTAGATATCTAGAATGGGAGTCTGTATGAAAAGCCCAGCTATAGAAATGCCCAAACCAGAGCCCACCATTGAAAACCTCCTTATCTCATCTGCAGAACTATTGAGAGAAAAAGTAAGGCTGCTGGAGAAGACTGGGGCACGTCCAGACCTCACTTTTCGACTTGAGGGAGTGAGACCAGCTCTCTCACAGCAGGCACACACTCCTCTGCAGTGAAGTCACTTTTGTCTATGGCAAAGGTGGTGGCTGGGTCACAAGAGAGCCTTTTTCCATCCCTCTGATTGGGCACAGGGATAACAATAAGTGTGAAAAGAGAGATTGTGTTTGTACCCTATTATAAGCTACCATTTATTGAGCACTTATGTTCCAGGCCCCATGTTATGCTCTTTGGATTTGTTTTTTAAAAACATTTTTATTGTGATGTGTGTGTGTGTGTGTGTGTGTGTGTGTGTGTGTGGATAAAGTTGACATCTTTTTCTACTTTTTTAAACATACAATTTAGTAGCATCAGTTATATTCATAATATTGTTCAACTATTACCATTTCCAAACGTTTTGTCACAATAATCTATTATAGTTTAAGATGAACCTGTCCTCTGACCCTCTTGGGGGAACTACCCTACCCCCCACACCCTAGTCCAACACCTTATCTGTCATAGTTCTCTTCATCTTAACTCTAATTCATGTAGCCAATCCCCAGTGGGTTCCTGGGCATTGGGGCTGGTGGCTTCAGGATCTGCAGTTTGCCTGGGTCTGGCCAGCATTGGTCCTGCAGTGCCCTTGGGGCCACCCTGAGTGCAATTTGGCCCTGGGTCCTGAGCTCCACAGTTGCTGGCACAAGGCTATACCTGAGGGGTGGGAGGGCCCATAGCAGGCACACCCAGAGGTCCTAGGCCCAAGTAGGGTGCAGTCCTAAGAGGGAGAAAAATTTTAAGTGGAGGGAAAAAAACAAGCCTATGAGTGGCCATGAAGGGACATGAATCTTTAATCTTCTGTTGTGGAATCAGATGCTTTATCCATTAGGCCACATGGTCCTGTGATGGACAATTGTGCAAGCCTGTCCAGACCTGCATCTGTTATCTATTATACTTAAATTGTCAATATATGGTGGGTAGATATTATCATTCCCATTTAATAGATGAGGAAACTGAGGTTCTGAAGGGTTATGTCACTAGCCTGAAGACAAACAGCTGATAAGAGGTGAAGCTGGGTTTCAAACTCAGTAAGTATGATTCTAGAGCAGGGGTCAGGATACTTTTTCTGTAAAGGACCAGAGAACAAATACTCCATCACAGCTACTCAACTCCATCACTGCAGCATGAAAGTGACCATGTATAAAATGTAAACGAATGGACATGGCTGTGTTCCAATAAAACTTTATGGTCACTGAAATTTGAATTTCATGTAATTTTCATATGCTATAAAATATTCTTTTGGTCCCCCTACCATTTAAAAATGTAAAAATCACAGATGCACAAAAACAGGAGGTGGAGTTACAGTTTGCTGATCTCTGCTCTAGAGCCAACGCACTCAACCACTCTGTTTACTGCCTCTAATAGTGACAACCAGCTTTTGGCATTTGTACAGAACTCAGCCACTTCTATCAACTGCCACACAGACACCACATTCCAGCCTCAGAGGCAGTGGGGGGTGAGCACTGAACTGGGTGCTCGGCCTGCACCAAGCACTACTTGCAGCACTTAGACATATGAATGAATTTTAACCCACACTAGTTGGTAGTGTTGAGATTTCCCTTACAGAGTTTAAATCGCTTGCCTAAGGTCACCCAACTGTATCAGTGAAAGGTGAAGCTGGGATTCGAACCCAGGTTGTCTATACTGAGCTCTGTCATTGTTATGCTATAGCTCAGTCTGGGCCCAGAGCCAGATTGTCTGGGTTTGAATGCGACAATGCACTGCATGTAAGCCCTTGGCACACAGTCTGGAACACATTAAGGGCTGATAAATGTTAGCTGCTAATATCATTAAGACTATTGTTACTACCACTATGGACTAGCTATGTGGCCTTCAGCAAGCTGCTGCCTCTGTCTGGGCCTTGATTAGTTCTCTAAATAGTTTTCAGCTTCAACATTTTCAGTCCTCTAAGGTTGCAGAGGACTCTGTATTTCCTTGGGTCTCAAGTTGGTATTAAACTTCTTGAGCTGTCCTGAGGGGATCAGAATCCTAGCCTGGGGGCCACACAAGAGCACAGAGGAATAGGGTGGAAGGGGGAAACAACATACAGGACATATCTCTTTTTCTCCTAGCCACAGAGCCAACTATTTCTCACCGAAAATCTATTATGTTCCCTGTAATTCGATCAGGCAAGAAGGGGGCCCCAAATTAAATTTGGAACTAGCAAATTATCTTCTAATTGCATTCTCTGATTTCCATCTGATGAACAGAATGCGGATAGAAGAAAATGCAAGCCACAAAGAGACTGGGGCCAGGGAGCCCATGAGCATAACTCCTCTTGACATTTCACACAGCCCTGCTGTTCCAGCGGCGGCGGGTGCAGTGAGTCGATGTCTAGGAATGTGAGCAGGAGGCTGCAGGCATTCTCTGTTTCCCCCACTCCCCTTACAAAGAACTCAGTGGGTGGGTGGGTGTGTAGGGAACTAGTAAGAAGGCTTCTCAATGCCACGAAAACTGCCTCCCTCTGGAAGAGGGGCAGCCGTCTCCCCATGTCCTAGCTGAAGCTGAAGAAGCAGAAGCCCCTCCTAGGTGGAATCCATTTGATCCCCATAAATCCAGACCTTCGGGAGGAACCACTGAAGGACTGATCACCAGATGTGAGAAGCTGCTGGCTGCTCAGACTCAAGTGTGTAGTTCCTCAGGGCCAAGATCAAAGGGCCCAAACCTCCCAGAACTGAGAGGTAAAAGGTCACACTGAAGGATGTATTTCTCAGTCTTGCCCTTGGATACTGGTCCTGGGTGGAAAGCTGTTCTTCTAGGTCCCCAGAGCAGGTGACAGGGGATTCAGCAGTTACAGCTTCCAGAGGCATCTGCAGGGACCCTTGGACTGGAAGTTACAGACAGGATAAGATGGCATAAGGGGTGCTAACCTCCTACACATTTCACAAGTTGGAAACCTGGCTGGAAGCCGAGCAAACTGATTCCTTGGAACCAGCTGAAGGCGGCTACCAGAGGCTGGAGACAACAGCCTTCAAGGCAGGCAGGCTCAGTGAACACTCTGGGAAGGAGCAGCGAATGAATGAATCACCCCAACCTCTCCTCCAAAGAAGGCTCTGGTCAGATAATGTGAAGCGCAAGGAACTGTGTTCATGTGTGGCCCTCTACTGGCCAGGAGGACTCTAACCAGGAAACGGAGCTCCTGCGGACGCTGCAGCTTGACTCTTGAAAGGTGAGCACCGTCATCATCATTACTGACCACTTTCCCTGCTCCTCCTCTCTTCTAACTCACTTTCTACACTTAGCAGTAGTCATCTTTCTAAAAATGAGAGTCCAATCAATTCCACTGCTAGAAATTTTGCCTAGAGAAATATTCCTAACAAATGTGCCAAGACATGTGTCCAGCACTGTTTAATACTAAAAGATTGTGAATAATCCCATGTGTCTAATTATGGGAGTGGGCTAAGTATAATAACACATCCACACAACAGAATATGATGCACTGTTAAAAATAGTAGGGTAAGTCCTAGGTACTGAAACAGAAATTGTCCCGCGTAAGGTGTTATGTGAGAAATCCAAGTGTCAGAAAGAGTGTAAGAATAATACCATTGTTTAAAAAGTCTATGCACATAATCCTTAGAGACCACCTGGACGACTCTGCCATGTAGTTATCAGTTTCTCTTTAGAGTAGTGAGACAAGAAGGCAGGATGAAAGAGTTTTCATTTGCCACTGTTTTGACATTATTTATATTTTTTTCTTATACTTAAGTGCTGCTTTTTAAAATGATAAATGGACAACAACAAAAAGAAATCTCATGATTTAGAGCAAACATCACAAACTTTTTTCACAGTGTTCTTGTCCAATGGCAAAGCACTCAGGACCCCTGAAGCTGTCTCTTCGGCTTCCCCACCAGAGTCACCACTCTGGCCACCTTCTGCCCCACTCTACTTTCTGACCCACCTACAAAAGACTCTTGCAAGCAGCCCCTTAAGCTCTTGCCATCTTAGCTCCTGCAGTCTCCTATATCCCCAGCGGGTGGCTGTCTCCTCCTTTTTCTAGTCTCAGTTCCAACAGAGCATTTACAATCCTCTGGGAAGGGTTCCTTTGACATGTCCCCAAGGACATCACAAAGAAGAAGGGCTCTAGGTCCATATCTGTCTAGTACCAGATCTATTACCTGAGGCCCTCTCCTGATGTCCACAGATGCTAGTAAACAAACATATGATTCAGGACCTCCATTAAGAGCAACTACAGTATGAGAATGGTGATAGTAACTAATGTTTATAAAGCATTTTTAGTTTACAAAAGCCTTTTATGCTCATCATCTAGTTTAGTCCTTACAACAACCTCTCAAGTAGTACAGGAAAGGCAAAGGAAACCCAGGGATGTGGGTAATTCATCCAAGGTTACTGTGAGTGTAGGGCTTTTGCCAGGTTCATTGATGTCAAATCCCATGCCCTTTCCTCAACATGAGCCCTAGCGAGACATTCAGGAATCCCATCTCTCCAACATGGGGCCCCAAACTGCTAAGTATGTTGAACTCCTATATCTGATTTTTCTAGATTTTCTGCCTACATTCTTACTGTCAGGATATCATGAAAGAGTTTATCATATGACTTGTAAAAATCAAGAGAGGGTCTCATGACTGGCGACCTAGTGAGAACATGAAGTCAAATCTAATTAGCCATAACAAATTCGCTGCTGCTCAATCCTTTTCTAAGTGATCAGCTCCTTTTCTAAGTACTCACTGTCCACTTATTCCATTATCTGCAAAATTCCATCAGAATTTGTCCACAAAATTCCACCAGAATTTTGTGGAGTCAAGTCAAAAGGATATGAGTTTACTTTTTCCAGGATCTCTTTTTCCTACTTTTTGAAAACTGAGACAGTTAGCCATCTCCATATTTATTTTACTAATCAATCCCCAGTGCCTGGTATATAGTAGGTGTAGAACGAATATGCACACTTGGGGTATTACTTTCAATTCTCCATGGTTTCTCAAAAGTTACTGACAGTGGTTCTGTTACTGGGCTAATAAGTCCCCCCATCTCCCCACCCACCCCCCCGTCCAGTATATTGGGGAATAATTTTTTCATTCTGAAAATCTAAACACATTTCATGTGTCTGTGTACCCTCTTACATCCTGGGCTTCCTATCCTCCCTTCCGAGTTTCAACTTCATGAGCTATAAAAGAAGGGATCTGACTCAACCTCTAAGGTTCTATCCAGATTTCCATGATATCTGATTAAGATCGACACCAAAGATCTTCTTTTGCCTGGTGTTTATTAACATGACACCATGCCTCCGCAGTTGCAGACACTTAGCTCTTACTCTGGAAAATACTGACAGTTCCATGAGTCAAGCACTCAGGTGGGCTTGCTCACATATCCTTTTATTTAATTCTTGTAATTCTTGAGGTTGGGGTTATCATCTCCTTTTCACAAATGAGGAACTGAGGTTTAATACAGAAGGTTGTTGTTCAGGTAACAGGTCTAAAAATTGGCAGAGCTGGGATTTAACCCAAGTCTTTGGATTCCAGGTCCAAGACACTACAGTTGCCTCAAACAATTATTTTACACTTGCTATCTGACTTACACTGGTATTTCTGAAAGTGTGGCTGAAAGAACAGCAGCACTGGACTTCCCTGGACAGATTGCTGAAAATGAAGATTTCTGGCCCCACAATCTGCATTTTAAACAAGCCCTGGAGTTTCTGATGCACATTGAAGACGGAAAGCACTGCTTTACTCCCTCCTACGTGTTCTTGCACTTGACTTCATTCTACTCTCACACTGACCCTGAGAGGCAGGCAGGACAGATTGTTATTATGCCCTTGCTACAAATGAGGAAATGATTGCAAGATAGGTTGTTCATCTTATTCTGAATACGATTTAATAAATAAATAAATCTTTAGTGGGGGACTTTCACCTCCACAGTGCTGTTTTTAGTCATCTGTAACCCATAGTAACTGCCTCTCTCTCTTTCTCAGTGACACTGTAGTTAGTGGCAGTGTCCAGGGTACCTTGGGAAAAGGTCACTCCAGAATGTAGGGTCATCTCATGAAAAGGTCACCTTTGGAACTGAAACAAGTTTAAAAAGACAAAGCACAAGATCTGACTTTAGCCAACTTCAGAAACAGTTGGTGCTGCTATAAGAGCCCAGTGGAGGACCCTCTGATCTAACTAGGATCACTACAGGACAGCCTCGGGAAGACATGGCCAAAAGACAAGTGACACAGCAAAGAAAACTACCCTAATTCAAATCCGCCTTGAGGTACTTGGGGGTTTTGTCAATAATGGTGAAGAGTGTGGAGAAAGAATTTATTAGCACTCCTCCAACACTGGCCGGGGGAGGAGGAATTCTAACGCTTGGAGGAGAAATATAAGACAAATTAGCAGCCCCCTGAAGCAGTACAGCAGGCCCTAGCTTTGATGATTTTAGACTGTGGAATGATCTTTATAGACAAAGGTCTTATTCCATGCTCCCACTTCAAAAGAAAAGCTCTTGCCTAGGAGAATAAAGCAGAGCAGAGATAGTGATGATGCATACTGGAAGGGTTTTATCCAAGGGTTCAAAGAGAAAGGTGGTCATTCGACAAAAATGTCATTTCACCCAACAAAGGCGGAGTACCCACTGTATTTTAGGCACTCTGGGGTATAAAGATGAACTAGATATGGCTCTAGACTTACAGAATTTCATACTCTAAGAGTGACAGGGCTACAACTGAGATATGAGGAGAATAACAGAGAGAAAAAGTTTCCTCTCAGTGGTGGGGAGGGGTGATGGTGGATTCGGGGAGGCTCTTCCACAGAGGGTGGGATATATTGGCTGAATCTAAAAGGCTGATTGTCAGGCAGACAATCACATTTCAGTTTGAAGACACAACATGAGCAAATGAACTAAGGCATAACAGAGTAGGACACATGTTAGGAGTGACCAGAGAGGAGGCTGGGATGGTGGAAGAGAGCGGGAGCAGAGCACCAAGGGCCCGGTATGCCAGGTGAAAGAGTAGCCCTTAGGCAGTGAAGAGTTATCAGAGGTATGTACGCAGCAGAGGTTCCCAATGAATAGGATGGAAAGCCTGAAACACCAAAGACACGCTGGTCTTTAGTTGCCAGTTTGTCTCTCTCAAGTCTACAGTTGGCTGTATATATATCCACATGATGTCTGCTGGCCAATGAGTGTTCACTACCAGCAGGCTAAGGCTTTGTCCTCAGGCTACATTTCCACTGAGTTGGTCATTTTAACAGCTGAGATTTGTTTGTATGGGCTGTAGAATGTACAAATGGGATCACATAACCCCTTTTAGATAATCATCCACTGTTGCTCTGTGATACTAATATTAGAAAACTGAATGTCCAACATTCAGTGTCAAATTCTTGTTTACATAGACGTTCTCCTCCTGGCTGCACTGGGGGAAAAATGCTTTGGATGCCTTAACAAATTCCCAGGGGATGCCAGGAGAAGAGGCCTGGCCTGGCAGAGAAGACCTGGAAATGTGACCTAACAACAAACTTTCTGTGTGATCTGAGGTAAGCCATTAAAGCTCGCTGGGCTTCAATTTCTTCTTCCTCTGTAGAAGAAAGGAGTTATGTGAATGAAAAATTCCACACTAGCAGGTTGGTGCTGAATGAAGCCACGAGGAAGGGGTTACGGTCAGAGAAAGGTTGACTGGCTGACTACCCAGAGGCTAGTGTCACCTTGGTGAATGACCCTAATCCAAGCCTTGTTTTAGGTCTTTTAGGTCCAGAAACAGGACTTCACGGTACCCAGAGAGATGCAGACATTCTAGGATGGCTCTACGCAACCATTTATCTCTGTGAGCATGGACTTAAAATAAAGGGACATGAGAAGCTGTGGAGAGAAATTTCATTCTCGCAGGAGTGAGCTGGCCAAACTAGCCCTGCCTAAAACAAAGAATCCTCTTCTGGTTAACAAATCAAGATTCAGTATCTTTATCTGGACACACTACTAGTTCTGCTTCACTGACTTTTCACCTTCTATTTCACTGCTGGCCATTCATTATTCTACCGTTTTTTTTTTTTTTTTTAACTTATTTTTAATTAAATAAAAATCATTACTTCTTTAGACATGTAAAAATCACCAATTCACATATTATTCAGCCCTGGGAGACATTTGGTTCCCTAGCAGATAATAAAAAATGGTTAACACTCAGGAGCACTACTCTGTGTGAGGCCCTGCCACCCAGTGCTACACGTGACTTCATTCATTTCACCCCTTGCAATAACACTAGGAGGTAGATAGGAGGTCAGTATCTCCACTTCATAGAAGAAAAAATGAAGCAGAGAAAGGGTGAGTAACTTGTCCAAGGTACAAAACTAATAAATGGAAGAGCCAGGATTTCAACCCAAGCAATCTGGTTCTAGAGTCTGTGCCTTTAACTATCACACGTCACTGCTCTCCTAATATGTAGATTTAACTAGTGTAACTCCCAGAGGACAAACTTCCATTTCAAAGTTCACGGGGAATCACCAACCCATATACCCTCTTCCACTTTTGAAAGATTTCTAAAATTTTAAAAACAAATTTTAAATACTTACGATTATAATTGAAATTTGACAGACTTCAGGGCAATTCATAATTAGTTTGGGCTAGAGTAGCTGAACTCATTCTTCCCTCTACTGCCTCTCTCTCTCCAGGACTGTACTTACAGAGAGTGCAGCTCAAGACCTGCTGCTGGACAGAAGGACTGCTGGATCAGACTCTTTGGCTCCTTTGGGGGCAGAAGACGAAGCTTTAACTTCTCACCTCAGCACCTGCAGGCAATTTTCCAAAACAACCCAATGTCCGGAACCAATTTCTCCCTGCCATTTACAGTAACTGCACCACGGTGGCTACTAAGGGAAGGATGTGGGGAAGGGGAAGGGCCGGGAAAGGCCTCACTTACATCATATCTCTTGGCCACCCCGGCAATTCTTTTAACAAATATCCCTGCCATGCCAACAATGTGCTCAGTGGTAACACAATGAGGGGCAAAACGCCCCATGATTCCTGACCAAGTGATGCTTACAGAATATTAGGGGGTCTCAGGATGTCATTAAGGAGATGATCAAATAAATAAATGTGAAATTAAAATCACAAAAAGAAGTTTCAAAGGAAAGGTCTAAGAAAGCACAAAACAAGGGCCATGGACCTATAACTATTTCTATGAGACATCCAGGTAAAGATCTGAAGGATGAGCAGGAGTTAATTAGGCCAAAAGAGGGCGAGGGGGCATTCCAGGCAGAGGGAACAGCATGAACAAAGGCTGTGTCAGAAGGAAGGGTGTGTTCTGGACCCCAGTGAGGAGCAGTGAGGCTGAAGCAGAGACAGTGAGAGGCTGTGGGGAGAAGCCAGACTATGGGGACTCTGCAGGCCACATTAAGGACTTTGGTTTTTATCCAAGAATGCTAGAAAGTTGTGGAACTGTATAAGAACAGAGAGATGACACAGTGTGATGTGGTCAGAGTTTTTTCTTTAAAGATCACTCACTCTGGCTGCTCTTTGGAGAATAGATTAGAGGAGACAGAGTGACTACAGACAGTTAGTTAAAAGGCTATTGCAGGCATCCAAATGAGAAAATGGTAACCTGGAGCAGGGTGGTGTAAGGAGAAACAGAAAGAAGTGGACACACTCAAAATATTATCTAGAAATAGAACTAACAGGCTTGGAAGATGAGAGAAGCAGTATCAAGGACTCCCAGGTTCTGGCTTGAGCAGTGAGTGGATGGTGCTGCCCTCCAATGAGACAGGTTACAATGAAGGGGGGTCAGTTTTCGGGTGAAGACTGAAAGTCCAGCTGGAATGCTGGAATGCCTGGAAGACAATCAAATGGACATGTGAAGTTGACAGTAGTCTAGATAGGTCTAGAGCTCAGTGGAAAGGTTTGGACTAAATTTTGGGGTCATTAGTATGTGAGGACAACAGAAGCCAGGGTGAGGGTGAGATTACCTAGGGAGAAAATAGAGAGCGAACCTGGAGAAACATCAACATTTCAGAGCTAGGTAGAGAAGGATAAGCAAACTAGAATGACCCGAGAAGCAGAGGAAAACCAGGACAGTGTGGAATGTCATGAAAGCCAAGGGAAGAGAACGTTTCAACAGTGACAGACACCAATAATAAATGCTAACAACTATTAAGTCCTAACTATGACCAGGCAATGGCAAGGGCTTTGACTACATTATCAAATTTAATCTGCACAACAACCTTTTGAGGTGAGAACCATTTCCCCTTTTATAGTTGAAGAAACTGTGGTAAAGAAAGAGTAAGCACCTGACTCAAAGTCAGGTGGCTGGTAAAGAAGCTGAGATAAAAACACAAGCTGCCTGACTCCAAACTCTGATTCACTTTTCTCTACTTCCTCTAGTGTAGTTTGGGAGGTCATATAAGATAAAGACTGAAGAGTGGCCATTGGACCACTTTTCTCTAAAGTGGAGCTTTAGAGAATATTTCAGGGGAGAGACAGAATGGAAGCCAGTCTAGAGCCCACTATTAGAAATGCTTCACATTATTACTTGTTTTTCAGCTGTCTGAGGGAGCCAGTTAGGAGACCAGGGCAGTATGTCAAATTTGTATCCCCAACAGCATTTAATTTGGTGCCCTTAACATAGCAGATGATGCTCGAAATTACACGTGAACTATTGGTTAGACCAAGAAGCACAATGTTGCTATGTGCTGCTGCTAACCCTTCACATTACACCATTCTAATGTTTTTGAAGTATCTTCTTCTCCATCACCTTCTTGACACTCACAACTATGCTATAAGGTGGATTACTTTCACCACATTTTATAGATAAAAAACTGAGGTTTATAGTGGCAAAGAATGTGCCCACAGTTACACAGCTATCTTGGCTCAGCTGAGACTCAAATTCAAGTCTTCTAGCTCCAAGTCTACTGTTCTTTCCTGGGAGTCCCAGTGCAAAGAGGACCCTTTTGGGAGTTAGGGAGACCACTGTTCAAATGTCAGTTCTGTGTGATCCTGGGCAATATATACCACCTTTCTGCGCTTTCCTGTTTTACTACCAAATGGGGTTGCAGGATTATTGTGAGGGCTGAATTAGATATTCTAAGTGAAACTCTCTAAACAAAGCTTAATAAATGTCAGTCATCTATCCCTGGCCCCACCCCACCCCTCTTCATCTCTGCCCTGAATAGCAGCTGTGAGGCTTCTACAGGGTCTTAGTTCTTTCTTCCTAAAGAACAGGGCAAGATTAAGGCACACTACAGGTTACATGATGCTGATACATACTAGGAGTTCTAGTTTATGTTCACGCTGAAGTCCCTTGTGGGGACACAGGAAGGCTCAGGTGTCTGTCCTTCCTGTCCTGTCAGGAAGGCCCCAGCCCCCCATCCAATAGCTAGCCTTAATGACCTGGCTGGCTGTTTCCTTAGAGATAAACTAGACAAATAGCAAACTAGAATCAAAGGCTTGGATCATTAAATTCGGCAGCAATATCAACAGTACAACAGCAGATGGCAGGGTTGCTCTACACACTGCCGAGCCAGAGACTCGGGAGAAATTTAATGGCATTTTTATTGACAGTTGAGAGTTCATGAACCAACCCTTCAATGCTATCTGACACCCAGTGTGTGGTAGGTAGGGTGAGTGTTTTGACCCTGAAGTTACAGAAGAGGAAACAGAGCCTCTGGGAGGTTAAATGACATGCCCATATTCAGGAATGCAAAGAGACTCTTCTAAGTAAAAGGTCAGAACGCCTGGGTTCAAATCCCAGCTGTGCTACTTACTGACTCTGTGACTATGAGTAAGTAACCTCCATTGCTCTATTTGTAAAATAAGTTAAGATCAGTTCTACAGTTCTTAGGTTGCTGTAAGAATTAAATGAGATAACGCATGTGAAATGCTTAGGACAGTGTATAATAGCACAGAGTAAGCACTCAATAAACAGAAACTGTTACTGCAATTGTGATTCTAAACAGTACTTGTTTAGATGGGGGTGTAGGTGAGAAAATGAGCATGGCTTTCAGTATCACAAAAAACACTCTGTCATCAGCCAGCCTATTTATTACACCACAGTCTCTGTTTGCTACATGTGTAACTTCCTCACCGAACTTTCCTGGAGTCACAAATTTAGCAGAAATGGTCTGTTGTCTGATGAAGTGACAACAGCTTTCTAACTGTATTACCCCTTTTCTAGAGCACAGACATGAAAAATCACTTCTTAAAAGAGAAAGCTCAAATAGTCTGTGTTCGTGATCCTGAGAAAAGAGGCCCTGAACAGTTCCCAGGAGCCTTAAGAATCGTGGTTTTTTTCCTCTCTGATAACGCTGTTAGGAACCAGGGTCAAGCAACGGAGTCCTGGGTAGGGGCCATAAAGACTAACAGAGGTAGCTTTCTCCTCCTCCCACAACCTCTTCTCCTGGACCAAACATCTCTAACGAGAGTGAAAGAACAATCATCAGAAAATTTGCCAAGTTTCTTTGGTTTGCCACCATGACAAGAGTCCAAGTCATCATTCATATCTCCACACTTTAACTTCGGCTACAAACAACACACAGTCTGGCTGCTTTCCTAGCCTCCCAAGATGAGAGGGAGCCAGTTTCAGAGAACTTCAGAGAGAGTGGCCCCAGCTCTAGAATCAGTGGCACTGCTCAAGGAAAGGGAAGGTCAGAGGTACTTAGAGTCCAAACAGGCCTGTTGCAAAAGTTGAGAAGCAGCAGCAGGAGGGCTGGTCAGTCAGGTGTCCAGAGATCAGAAGGATCCTGGCCAGGCACCCAACTGTACCAGCACAATTACAGACTGGGCTACTTCTAGGAGATCTGTCAGCTGGCCTACTCTGTACAGTCCCAGGTTCCTGCCTTCAGTGGCTTCCTATTGTCCCAGGCACCTGAGAAATTGGCAGGAAGCTATAAGAGGCAAGATTACAGATATGGCTGCAGAAGGGGGAGGGGGTAGTATAAGAAGGTGAGGGGAGGAGTTTGGGCCAAACCCCAGCAATTTCTGCATTCAATATCCAGCCCCACCCTGTGACTAGAAAAACAAAGGTGTGGGGGAAGGGGATAAGAAAAGTCATTTCCTTTATTGTAACTGTAGCCCAGCTGGATAAGAACAAGGCTGGAAGGGAGTCATGAAGAATGAATTTCTTTTGAGTAGCATGAAGGCAGAGTCCTGTTTCCAGCAGAACTGCACCCACATACTCTGAATTCATCAGAGAATCACTGGTGAGCTAGGGTGAAAGAGACCTTAACAGACCATTCAGGTTAATGCCTCATGCTCATAACCCTGGGCTTACATCTGGGGTCAGACATAGTCCTTGCCAGCACTGAAGATCTTCCTCCCATTTGGGCAAAAGTCAAATTGGCTCTAAAGTGGCCACTGTCCCCAGGACAAACTGCCAGGCTCCAGTTATCCAGTTTGTGTGAGAAACCTCAGGAGTCAGGAGATGAGCTCCTTCAACAGAGCTGAATTAGAAAGACATCTTCCTTGAGGCAAAGCTGTAAAGGGGAGACCAAACCTGGATGCTCTGCTTCTTCCATAAGCATGATCTTTGCTTTAGTCATGACATGGTAGTTCAAAATCAAACTTAATCCCTGAGGCTCCATATCAGATGACCAATGAGTATGTAATAAGAGAAAAAAATATACGCATGTACAAGTATGTAGACAAACTCATGATATAATGTAAAGTGACAGCTATTGATTATTAAGGGTTTTATGTTTCAGGTGCTATGCTAGGCGCTTTACATAGGTTATCACATCTAATTATCCCCAACAACCTTATGGGATGAGTACTATTTTTATTCCCATTTTACAGATGAGATGCCTGAAGCTCAGGGGAGTCACCTAAGGCCAGTAAATAAATTGCAAAGCCAGGATTTGAAACCAGACAGTCCCATCCCATAACCTGCACTCTTACCCACCAGGATAACGTGACTTACTTCTTTTACAAGCATGTATTTGTGTGTGTGTCACACACACAGGGTGCTCTCTAATAAACTAGCACCTTACTAGACCTGCAAATGATCAAAGACTTCAGTTCTAAGGCCAACTCTTATCTTCTATGGCCTGTCTGTGTAACTCTTTTTGTCTTTTTGGTTTCAGGCCTCCCATGTCTGATATGAAGGGGTTATAGCATAAGTAGGTGGTCCCTTCTAGTTCTGAAGTTCTTCAGTTAAGAGAGAATCCAGAAAGTCCAAAGGTTACCACGTTCTACCCAATCCTACTTATTTTGGATAGGAAATATTCATACAAAGAGAAAAGCAGTAGGAATAAATATGACTTATGGGTTAGATGCCAAGGCAAGCCTCAGCCTGGGAATTCACTAGGTTCTGATGTTGCTCATTAGCTTCAGTTCTAAAATAAGAGGGTTAGTCCAAGGCTTTGCCTATGATGTCCCTTACAGCTCTGACGTCTGCTCCTATCTAACTAAAATACACAGTAAAGGTAGAATCAACTTCCCTGAGAGTAAAAAAAGGAAGAACCAAGGCAATTAGATCTAGAGAAGGCTGAGAGCTGAGTTAAGAGCTAAAAGGGCAGAAAATGCTGGTTCTTCTTCAATTCTTCCAGAGACCAGAGCTCTCCAGCCCTCCCCGCAACCCCCGAAGCACCCCTCCCGGCACTCCCCTCCAGTCGGGTGGAGGCAAATGCTTAAAGGTCAATATCAGCACAGGGGATGCTTTGCAGCAAGAGCTATGTGTGGGAGCTGGAATCTACAGCAAGTGGTGCCTGTTTAGTCTGTCTCATTCTCAGAACGGGAGCACAGCCCCACCACTTCAGACAAGGGGGACAACACATGCCCGCCCGGCCTCAGATGAGTAGTGACTACAGGCCAGGCACTGTTTTATGCTCTGGAAAATGCAAAGACAAGCTCCCACTCTTGAGGATTCCAATCTCACAGCAGAAAGTAAAAACCATTCAGTGGGTGCCCATCATGTTCTGGGGCCCTGGCATATATTATTTAATTCAATCTTAATAAGTCTATGAAATAGATCCTTAATATCTATTATTTTCCTTATAAGGAAATAACCTCAGACAGCAGGAACAAATTTGACTTTAAAGTTTGCGTTATTTTCAAGAAACTGAGCTGCCTTGAAACAATAAGAGCTATAATAAAGTTAATAACAAAAAGCAGGAAACTAGGGAGGCATCCTGCAGTGAAGGACTGGCTTTGCCAACTGCACCAAAAACAACCCTTAAAGAACCTGCATAATCAGTAGTGTAGGCAAGGGAAAGTCACTTTGGGCCTCAGTTTCCTTACCCAAAAAGTGAGGGTGTTAGGACACTGTGGAAAGGTCTGCTCTCACTCCCCTCCCCTACTTCTAGCTGTACCCGGCCCATTGGTGGCTCTTCCACTCTCATCTTGCTCACATGCTCTTCTTTGGCACATCTCTCCCCACCTTGCACCCACCGAAAGAGAAATTCTCAAGTCAGAAACTTGTTTGTGTAGTTTCCAGAAAATGAAATAGTTCCTGGCCTGTAGTGCAATGGCAAAAACAGGAGGACAGATCTACTTACCGGAAGCAAGAGCTGTGCCAGGCTTCGTTGACAGTCCTGTACCATCTCTGGCTCGGAGGAACATGGTCCCCACAGCCCCGACACCTCCAGGCGTCTTCACCTGCACACAAAACCAAGGGGTTCAGAGGCCTGAAGTAGCAGGGGGTCGAAGGGACAGGATTCCTACCATGTGGAATAAGACTCGAGTTAACAGGATCTCATGTTGAAAGGGATGGGTCAATGCTCTGCTGGACACATACTTCTCTCTTCCACAAGATCTCTGGTAAGCACTTACCCTGCCTACTCATCTCCCTAGGGAAAGGGAATTCATGGCCTCCGAAATAGTCTCATTCCATTTTTAAAAAACAGTTCTGATTATTCCTTTTTCTACCAAAACAAAACCTGCCTTTTCTAGAAGTGTCAGTCCTTATTTATAGTTGAGTAGATAAAATGAGCAAGGTCTCTTTTCAGATCAGCCTTTCCTACAACTATATCCAGCCAGAACCCAAAAACATCTCCTCTCTAGGTTAATCATGTTATTTCCTTTTCCTATTCCTCAAAGGTCCTGGTTGTACAGATTCTCCATCACCTAGCCCAGGAGCTCATTCATTCAACACCATCATGGGTCCTCTCTTTGGACCCATGGGTCCTCTCCAAGCTCTACATTGGAGATTGTTGGATAACATCACCTCTGCTCCTCAGGAAGCAAATCCACTGGAAAAGGGACATTCTTCCATGGTGTAAATTTTCACTTAGATGTTCTTTCAGAACTAGAAGCAAAGTGCTATTTTAGTTCAGAAAGAAGTTATGGGTACAGAAGGGAAAGAACAAACATTTGATGAATGCCTCCTAAATGCCAAAAACTGTGCTAGATGCTTTCACAGACCCAATCTCATTTAATTCTCAAAACAACCCTGTGAGACAGGTATTATTATATTTATTTAATGAATGGGAGAATTGAAACTTGGGGTCAGGGGTGATAGGCCAAGTGGCAGATCTCATATTCCAATTTAGGTCTGGCTCATTCTAGAGCCCTTGCTCTTTCCACTCCACCATGTTAATTCCTCTTAGAGGAGCCAGGAAAGTCTTTGTAGAGGAAGCTGACACTTGAGCTGAGCCTTGAAAGATGGAGAAGATTTATCAAAGGCTGAGAAAGAATGGGGAAGCGCTATGTAGGCTGAGATATTAGCATGGACAATGGCACAGAGTCAGTTCATGTCCCTCCAAAAGGGACAAAACACATTATTCCTGGTGTGACTCAGATGCCAACCTCTTGAAATAAAGAAGGCAGCTGAGATCAAGCTGGGGTACCTGACTCAGCCCTAGAAGGCGGGACAAGGTTGTTACAAGACTCCCTTGTGCTCTCTGTGTATGCAGCTTTGTTCTCTCTGGGTAACTCTAGACTGCTACAGGCACAGTGACAGCCACCGAACCCTGTTTCACAGGCAAAGGGGACATGAATAGACAATGCACTGCTCCAGGCACTTCGAGATTGCTCAGCAGCATTCTGGGGCAGCCAGGGCACAGACAGCTGTCCTCATACCCCAAAGTTAAACAAGATGGCAGGAAGCTGAAAAACCTTGACCCACTCACTTCTCTCCTCTAAATCCAGTGATAGGACATATATGCCCATCACCTCTTGGATCTAAATTCTCAGACTCTCATGAGGGGCCTTTTTGTTTTACGGGTGGCAGAGGCCAGAGAATACACCATTATCCTCACAAACTCCAAGGCAGAAAGTCTGAGAGGCTTATAAAAATTGGGTTATGAACAATGGGCAAGACAGTGAATTAGTTAGAGGGTTTCTGATGAAAACAGACATCCAAATTAATCTCCCAAGTTCTGGAGGTACCAGTTTGAAACAGTTTTGGAACTCTTACATGGAAGGGCTTTCAGAGTGGGTTTGTGAACTGCCGCACCTCACCCCAGCAAATCTTATTATGTTAAGACACACCTTGTTTCTTGTTTTTACTTTTTAACCCAAAAGGAACAGTCTCTAACCTGACCACCCACTTATTCAACAATTCAACATCCTGGCTCTGAACTACTTCTGGCTGTTTCCAAAATGCAAAAAGGTTCAGGACTTTCCACGATGAGGATATTCGAGAGAACTTGTTATTGCTACACTTTCCCCAGCCTGCACTGATTTCTCCAGTCTTGAGAAACTCAAAGCCATTCAACACTAATTTAGCACCTGCTGTGTGGTAAGAACTAGGGGCACAATAATCAAGACTCTTATTCCCTCCTCTCATATCCACCTGGTTCCATCTCCTAGATGTCTCTCCAATCCTCCCCGCCCTTCAGCACAGTCCAAGTTCAGGTCTTTGGCTTCTTTCCCTTGTGTACTACTGTATTATATTAGCTGGTTCACCCAGACTCCCCAAAGAACAAAGGCTCAAATGCTTAGCATGGCACTCCTGTTCCAGATTCCACCCTACTCCACCTCTCAGAAGATATGTACTTTCGGTTATCTCCACTACCACTCCTTTCTCCATTGACTCCTTCCAGTTATCACTTAAACAAGTTCAAGTCTTTCCCATTAAGTAAAAATCTGGACCCCATTTTCTCCTCTAGCTACCATATTTGCTTCCTCCCTTCACAGTCACATATATTGAAAGGTTGTCTACACATCACTGCCCTCATTTCCTCACTTCCCACTTACCGCATAGGCCAATGCAATCTGACTTCCACCCTCACCATTTCTGTGAAACTGTCTCACCGAGGTCAACAACAGCGACCGCTTACTGCTAAATTCAATGGACATGCTTCAGTCAATCCTTTCAGCAAATATTTATTGCATGACAACTATGTGTTTAACATTGTGCTGGGGAAAGAGCAGCAAATGAGAAAGATTAAACACAGAGCACATATTGAACATTAATATAATTATTTTAATTATAACTGGGGTAAGTGATTTGAAGGAGATATCAAGTTCATAACTAGGAAAATGGGAGTGGGGTAAACAAGTATTCCTTAAGGAAATAATTTCCCAGCTGAGCACTAAAGGATGAATTTAAATTAACCAGGCAAAAAGGAAGGAGGAAGGAAGGATAACACTGGAGATTGGGATGGGGGTGGAACATGTGTGCAAAGGTCCTTAGGCAGGAATGCAAACTCCTCACACACCATTTAAGCTGGCTATTGTCTGCTTCAAAGGACTAGGGGACTCAAGACTGGTCCCTGGTTTACTAATGTCCCTCAATAAACATTTATTGAAGGAACAAATGGCCCTCCACAAAGTGGCCCCAAAGAACCTTTATGTCTCATAATCCCTTACAAAGTGATACTCTAGTCACATCTTATCTATTTTCTATTCCTGTCACACACATTCATGTTCTTGCATCCTAATATTCATAGCTCGAGCTATTCTGTGTTTAGAACACTTTATCCACCTTTTCCTTTAATCAAACTTCTATCCATTCCTGATGGTCCCCCAAAGGCAGGCAAGTGTCTGTTTCACTTTAATTACAGTTCATTATGTTTCTGCCTCCCTCTGTCCCTCCCCTCTGCCCCATTGCCCCACAGTTCTAAGAGGCAAAGATTGCATCTTGAAGATCTTCAAATCTCCAGGGCCTAGCATAAAGCCTAGTACAGAACAGACATCCCTTTGCATGACGAATGCAACTGAAAAGCTTTTCCCGACTGCCAGCTATTAAAGGTAATTTCCAAAGATAAGCTCCAACCGTTAGCAGGGATGGCAGGAATAAGTGTTCTTGTTCCCAGGGTGACTACTCACAGGTTAAGGTCACATAGATAGATAGGCCTCAGTCTATCATATTGTACCTGAGCAAAGATATTTATTTACCCAGAGCTTTCAGCCTCCCAACTGCAAACAATCTTCAAAAGAAAACTCTTGGCCTCTTCAAAAGCCTTACAGTCCAGAGAGCCAATAATCCTAACTTTTTTACAACCTTCATTCTAGGAAATATAAGACAAATAGAATAATATAAAGTCTATGGAGATTTCTATGAGGCCTAGCAGAAGACCAATGCAGAGTCCAGTCCAGTCTGCTTGGGACATTCTTCCTCTAGGAAAATACCTCATTGTACCAGGCTGTTCACTCTCTCCCTCTAATGTGTTTACCTCTCATATCTGCAGACTTATCAACAGGGGCTACTGATTGAGAGTCCAGAAAGGGACCTTGATTAAGTAAATGTCCCCAGCATTCTCAAACAATAAGGGGACCTTATTACGTGTTTAATAATCAGAAAACTGTGCCTTCATTATGGGAATTTGTTGCTTTTAAGAAGGGGTAAATGTGCAATGCAAACAAGGTAAGAATTGTAACAAACCTCATTATAGACCTCTCACCCTCAGGATCTTTTAGATACAGTTAAAAAATACAAAATATATATATTTCTTTCTCCCAACTTAATTGGTGACGTGACCCTCCAACAATCTGAGAATCTACTGGGCAGGCATTAGGATGGCAAGGCTGGAAGGGCCTTTAAAAATCATCTACTCTAATCCAATTCTTTCATTTTTCTGAATGAAAAATGGGCTTGGAGGAGAAGCAAGTTTTCTAACTATCAGAAAGCTGGTCTAAGAAGGGCTAAATCCAAGTTTTGAGACTACCAGACCAACTGTATTTTTATTATCCTATGCAGCCTCAGACAAGGTGAGACTTGCTCAAGACTACAGTTAATCAGTGGAAGGGCTGAGCCTGGTATCCCAGCTCAGAGTCAGTGAATTTCCCATAAGACACTAACATTCACCTTAATCTTGGTCTAAGAGCTGGGTTTCTGCAAACTAGTCCTTTTCAGACTTCAAAGTGGTGAGAAATCCCCAAGGGCTGAGAGAGCTCATGAGACCATAAAGCCCAGACTGAACCAACATACACAGATCCTATCCTTTCATTTGAGAAAAATCTTTGCTGCTTCTCATGTTCCACTACACAATGAGAACCGGGAACAAAACCCAGCCAATTCAGTGCAGCACAGAACAAGTATGGTAACTGCTGTGCCCCCTGGGAACTGGCAGGTCAGGTGTATAAACCCCACTTGTTTCGGGATAAAGCAGGAAAGAGAGGGGCAGGGCAGCAACTGGTGGGAAACAGCCGGGAGAAAAGATCACATTCTAATGGACTACCAACAAGACTAAGAGTAACGATTAACGTTCCTCCAGATACTCTCCCCTGTATCCCAAAGGGTTTTCCTCCTCATAACCTTACCAAAGGGAGTGTCTAAGGAAAAAAGACTAGATGATTTTTAAAGGAGCCTGTGAACTTCTCTGGACCTTAGATTCTTCCTTCATAAAAGGAGAGATCAAATTATACCTTCTAGCTCTAAGAGTCTGTGACACCAAACCAGGGGCCTCTCATTTTCCAAGCTAAGGCACAGAGAGAGGCATATCAGAAGGTTTCATTCTTGCTGTTGTTCTCTTATGCCCTTTAGTGTATTAAGAAAAATTTGTAAGGGTCAAGAAGACTTGGAGTTAGACCTGAGTTTGAAACCTGGCTATGTATCCTTAGGCAAATTATTTAATCTGAGTTTGTCTCTTAATCTTTAAAAAGAGGATAATACCACTTCTTTACAGGATTACCAAAAGGATTAAGAGAAATAATGTAATATACATGAAAATACATCCTGTAGTGCCTGGCACTTAGTTGGCAACTGAATTGTCAGTAGTTTTTTTTTTTTTCTATCTTTCACATATGTCTAGGGGGTTGGCTGGGAGAAAGGTTGAGCTGAATAAACTAACCTCTAAAACCTGAAGGGAATGTTTTCAAAACAAATTCAGTAAATGTTTTCTATGTGCCCATGTGTTAAGACACAGACTAGGCCGTGAACTCTGGGGTCCTTGGTGAGTACTTTTGGGGTGTGAGGGACAAGGATATGTACAGATACAACACATATCAGAAAGGAACAAACCAGGTGCTGGGGGCAGGGCAAGGTTGGTAGAGTAATAAGATACTTGGTAGAGAAACAAACAAGACAGATGGTTCCTACAGCTTTTGGGCACTCAGGTTCTCATTTCCTCCCATAAGTTTACTTAACTGTGAATGAGTTGGCAATCTCTTATCTACAGGAAGGCCTATAAAGAATCTCTTTACACCAGAGAACTTGTTAACCAATTCATATATTCCCAGACAGCAGTTCTCTACCCATTGTCAATGAGGGGAAAAAAAAACTCCAACTATTTTGAGTCTTTATTAGGTGCAGGGCAGTGTTAATCAAATATGCAAGCATGAATTAATCAAATATAAAGATCCCATGAGGTAAGGGCTAATACTGAAGGACTATTACTGTTCCCATTTTAATGAAGAGGAAATGGAAATGCTCAACCAACAAGTGTTAGAGCTGGGATTTGACTATAGGTCTGCTAACTCCAAAGTCTGTGTCTTTACATTTTAGACTTTCCTAGAAAAATAAATTACAGGCAGTAAGAGCTAATAAAATAGAATCCCAGGGTGGATGCTCAAAGTATACTTTAATAGAACTAAGTAATCGTTTCATGTTCTAGCTACTACTGGATATAAATTAATAGGTAAAGGAGTCTAATTCTTGCTACTGTGTAAAGGTTGAGTGAGAAAGAAGATAGACTTTCAAGAGTATGTACAGCTCCAGGTCTTTTCACTGAAATGTCAAAGTGATGCCCCACCCCTTCCTAATATGTCCCTGAAACCTAGCTCCTCCAGGTTGCACTGGGCTGGGAATTAACCAGCTCCCAAAAGATGCAGAAAACCCATCAAAAATGTGGAAAGCTTAATACTTTCCCTTGAACCTGATGGGTTTCAATTCCGCTTTAAACCTTATGGACCTCTTAGACCCTAACTTGATCCCTCCATCCCACTCCCAGAGCTGTCTAAGTCATCCTGCCCTGTCCATGACATGAGGCATTTGCTGACATGAGGTATTACCTCCTGGTCAGTGCCTTCATACCCATTCCTATCATTAACACCTCAGCTCAGGGCCCACTGTATGCACCTCCAGATTGGTGCCCTTCCTTACCCTTGTCCAATTCATTCTGTCCACCAGTGCAAGATAGTCTAAAACCAACATGTCCACATCGTGACTCTTCCTGCCTCTAAAACTATGTCTCTACTGCAGACCGAAAAATTCCATAAGCCTAGCATTAAGCCCTCCAGTTGGTTTCACTCAGGGCCTTTACCCATTCTTTCGCTGTCTAAAATGTTTTTCCCTCAGATACCCAAATGGCTCAATCCCTTGCTTCATTTCTCTGTTTAGATATCATTAACCAGAGAGGTTTCCCACTGCTCCTCTGCCCTTATCCTACTTTATTTCTCTTCAGAGCATTTATCCCTGATATGTAATATTTATATATTTAATTATCGCCTCTCTCTCTCCACCAGAACATACACTCCATGAGTGAAGGGATTTGGTCTATATTGTCCCCTGATGTATACCCCAGAGCCTTGAAGTGCTTGGCACATAGTAGGAATTCAATATGTATCTGTAGAATGAATGTATGACTAGAGTTCTCCCTTGCCTTTGAAATTCCGTAAGGTTATCACATATAGGCTTTATATAGCTTGTCTTGATTTGTCCTTTTTTTCTTACTCTAAATAGACAGTAAATTTCTCGAAGGCATAAACCACGTACTATTCATTTCCACAAGTATTTACTAAGGGTTTACTGTGTGCCAGACCTTGTATGCTGCAAACAGCCTGGAATATTAGAAAGCACAATGGAAGAGAAGTCCTAGGTTAGTCCTGGCTCTACCACTAGTTAAGTGACCCTGGACAAATCTATTTTCTTCCCTGGGCCTCAGTTTCTTCATATGTAAAATGAGGAGTTACATTATCTTGAGTCTTTCCTGGCTCTAGCATCTGTTCAAATTTATAAAAGGTAAAACTTGTCCCAGTCCAGTGCCTTAGGCATCACGGGCACTCAGTAAATGTTTGATTTCTTTGTTGTTGATTCTCCTGTTACACAGGGATTGAAGTTCTCTTGGAACAGTTGGCCAGAACAAGTAAAAGTTTAAGTCTTACTTCCTCCTCTGACTCCACGGGCAACCTCATTCTGGTGTTTGGGATACAGAGAGGATGAAGCACTGAATTTGAAGTTAGAAAACATGAACTTTGACCACCATCATTTTTTTGGCTATGGAACCTTGAACAAGTCATTTCTGAACCTTAGTCTCCTCTCCCATAAAAAAGCCATACTGGCTTTCTTGCAGTTCTTCAAAGGCACTACATGCCTTCCTACTTCGGCGCTTTTTTATGCTGTCCTCTCTACTTGGAATGTTCTTTGTCCTTTCTTTGCTGGACTAATTTCTACTTAGCCTCAGGAAGTTAACATAAATTTGCTCTTTTAAGGAAAGTATTTCCTATCCACTCTCCTCACCTCTGGTGCACTCTTATAAAACTTACCTCGACTGTTTAATCTCAATTATTATAGCATTTATTTTAGTTGTTACCTCAATTATTTACTGTCCACCTCTAGGACTATAAGCAGCACGAAGGCAAGCACTGTGCCCATTTTGTTCATCACAAGAGTCCTCAGTGCTTGGCTAAGTGCATGGCAGAGAAGTATCAAACAAATATTCTTATGGAAGAATGCATGAACGAATGCACCTAGAGGCTTTAATGCCTCTAGACCAGCGGTCCCCAACCTTTTCGGCACCAGGGACTGATGCTCCTATTAGAATCTAATGCCAGATGATCTGAGGTGGAGCTGAGGCGGTGATGCTAGAGCTGGGGAGCAGCTGCAAATACAGACGAACCTTCACTAGCTCGCTGGCCACTCACCTCCTGCTGTGCAGCCCAGTTCCTAACAGGCCATGGACCAGCACCAGTCTGCAGGCTGGTGGGGTTGGTTCACTCAGAGAAAACCTAATAAACACTGTTGCACTCTCAGATCTTTTACAACTTTCTGAGGATCAAGATTCAAGACAGGGAATCCATGTTATACAGAGGTTAGAGAGTCAGAAATGATTTGAGCTGAAGAACTCTGGAAGCTAAAAAAAAAAAATACATAAAAGTAAGGGACAGGGTGAATTTCTACCCCTAGCCCTCTTTCTCCAGAAGCCTATTATCAAGAATGAGAAAATCCTTTGCTCCCATGGTGCGGAAGTGACCCACCGGTGGCCTGGTCCTTGTATTCAGGATGGAGGAAGTGACTGTCCACATACTGAAAGCCAGGAAGCGGAGGCAGATTTCCAGGACAGCCTTCCTCCTCCATTATTCCCTCTTGCTACCTCTAGAAAACTTCTGGACACCGACCCTGGTCGACCTAGAGGCTGGGCCACTCACACAGGTGGCTAGGAAACATAGGCAACAGAAAGTCGTTGGTGCTTGGGGATACACGAGGGCAGGCAGCTGCAGGGTGGTGTGTGATGACCGGGAGAGGACTGCAGGCCCAGCTAACCTAATCCTGAAGCTGCCCTTCACCATTGGAAAACTCTCCCAGGAAGTTTTTGGCCACATTCCTCTCCCTCTCCAGTCTTAAGAGAGGCTAAGGGAGGTCCTAGAGAATATAGGAGGGTCCAGAATCCCAGGGGGTTTACCTTCCCCAAGAAAATGCTCCAACCTCTCCCTACCTCCAATCCGTGTTCTAACTTCCAAGGGAGCCCACACTCATATTTCCTGCAAAGAGCTCTCAGTCCCAAGGGACCCCCGGCACCAAGATATACGCGAGAAATCTTGGATCCGGTCGGGAAATCATACTCTCCTCTATTTTCCACAGAAAACCCAGGACCCGGGGCAACTCTCCATTCCCTCACAATTGCCCCGAACCCTAAGGATCCCGTACTTCCCATACTCCACAAAACCAAAATTCCACGGGAACCCAGACCGCTCAGCTTTCTTAGAAAGGGTTTTAATTTAGGGACCTGTGGTCGTCGGATCTACAAAAAGAGCTGCATCCCTGGCAAATCCAGTATCCCTTCCACCCGGGGACCTCAACTCGTAGAAGCGGCCCCCCCCCCGCCTATCCTCAGAGCCTCTACCTCTGGCCCCCCAATTTCCGGGGTCCCACAACCTCCGCGTCTCCGCTGTGCTCACTCCCAAAAATTTCTTAAGGAGCCGGGAGGCATGGGGGTCCACTCAGCCCGAACGCCGCCGAGAGGCCGCCGGCTCCCCTCAGGAGTCCTGGGCCCCAGCTTCCGAGATAACGGCGGGACAGGACCGCACAGTCCTTCCTTACCCGCCTGCGCGGCCATGGTCCCGGGGACGCGGAAATGGGGAGAAGGAGGCGGGAACCGTAGCAGCTCCTCTCAGGTCCCGCCGTAGCCTCAGGCGCAGTAGGAACTCAGCCCCGGGCGCGAGCGGGATGCACCGCCTACGGCGCCCGGGGAGGGCCAAACCGCACCTGGCATCGCGGTCCGCCCGCCACCGCCCCACCCAGCAGACGCCCCGCCCCCGAGACTGCCCGCCCCCTTGCTCGGGCTCTGTGGCGGCCCTCGCGCCCTCTAGTGTGAGCGACTCCCTCTTTGGGTGCCCAAGCTGGTAAGACTGATTTGCGCTGGCCGGAGGCCTCAAACGGAGGGCCCTCAGCCCATTTTACAGATGAAGTCAGCAAAGAGCCAGAGAGGACAAATTCGGCTACCTTGAAATGGCACAGCTGAGCTGGGATGGAAACCCACGTCTCCTGATTCCCAGTCTGAATCTCTTTCCAGTAGAGTGTTTGGAATCAAGAATGTGGATATGGAGAAACCAGGTCTACCCAACAAAACAGCTTTGGGGGCCAGGGGTAGGTGAGTGAATGAGGGTGGACTTTTCTTAGAATCTTCCAGCTTAGATAAACTACTTCTCTGCACCACTGAGTAAACTGACACTCACTAAATAATCTCTAGGTCAAAGATGGTAGGGAAGGATCCAGGGGCAGATCCTTAGCCAGGCCAAGTAGATATATAAATGAACCCAGCACATCGGATCTTCAATTTTTCAAGACAATCTAAAATGTTAGATAATTTAGGTGAAATTTCTCATTTTTTAAAATGTTAGGAACATTCAAAAAGTCTAAAAATGCCATGTAGGCCAAAGGAAACACAACTGTGGACTGGATTTGCTCTGCGGCCTCCTCTTTATAGAAGAGAGCACTGGATGAGGAGTTAGAACAGCAGACTGGTTTCTGGCAGCTGCTAGCTGGCTGAGGTGCCTTAAGCACTTCCCCTCACTGGGCTTGGGAGGAGGTTGGGGTCTTCCGTGTGATAAAGGTCAGCCATATCATCTGGTCCCTGAGGTCCCTCCCATCTGATTCTCTTATGCTGGGTCTTGGCAAGTGTCATTTCCTTAGATCAGATTTAGGTCATGGGAAAATTGTCCAAATGACCAGGAAGGGACAGGGACGGGGCCCAGGAAATGGATCATGATGCCTTCAACAAGGACAACGTTCAACCCAGCTGCTTTTGGTCCCAGCACTCGAATAAGCAAAGGTGAGCGCAGTTCTCTTTCTGCCCTAACCACATAATCCAAATCAGATGCAGGTCAGATTTTTCTCCTCTGGGTGTGGCAGGTGGCTCCTGATGTCCTGTGCATGTATAAAGTGCTGGGAGGGCAGTGTAGGCAATGCGGTCTGATTCCTGTTAATTCCTGGGAACACTCTTCAGCAGTTGGCTTTACAGTTTCTAAGGAAATCTCTGCTATGATTATAGTACCTGCAAGATTATGTGTTGAATTAAAGTGACAGGGATCCAGGGAACTCTTCTGCCATCTCATGGCTAGCAAAAGTAGGGGTGGTGGATTTTATTCACCCTCCACATGGAAAGAAGTTAACACTGTATTTTCCCAGACACTTCTGTCTCACAGCAAGTCACTCAGGTCTGTCTCTTCTGCCTCTTCACTCTCTCATCCCACTTCTTTCCCACCTTCAGCCTCATGATCTTCACCAGCAGGGAGTGGGGTATAACCAACTCCCCTAAGTCCCCCCCAAGGAAGTTCAGATTAACTCTGAAAAATGCAAGTTGAAATGTAAAGGAAGAGCATAGCAGTCTGTGAAAATTATATACCCAAGAGATATCTTTTCAATATGCACCCAAAGAACATTTCAGAATCACCTGTGAACTTGAGGGGGTACTTCTGGAGGGCAGAAAAGAAGAACACTTACTGTATTTCTAACACCTGTCACCTGTCCAGTTTTTGTGACCATGGCTTGGTCAGTCCTTGAGGTTGGATCCTGCTGACTGGCTCAAAATCAACTCTCTGGGCCTATAGAAAAGAGAAACTAGACTACCACCTTAAGGTTCAGGATCTGCCATACCGAGAGAACTGTCCTACTGGTCCCCAGCCAGACCTCAGTGTCACTTGCTTCAAACTTAGCCAGTCTTTGGCCTCTAGTCTCTTCCCTCCCTGAATCGTCTCACATAAGATGGACTGATTAATCTTCCCAAGATGTTTCTATCACCTCTCTGCTCAAAAACCTTCAATAGCTCCTTGTTGTTGGCTGGCTACCGTGCTTGACAGTGCAGTTAGAGAACATCTCCGTCATGGCAGAATATTCTATGGGACAGTACTGAGTGCTGTTTTAGACAATAATCAGTAAGGGCTACTAACATCACAAAGAGGGACCACCAGACATTATGTGCCTCCTGGTATGATACAACAAGAAGTATATACTACCATTTGTGATATAGTCTTACCAAAATAATAATAATAATAATAATAATAATAATAATAATAAATAAATAATAAAAAACAAAAAAATCAAGCCTGAATCTGGTTGGGCCTCTAGATCTAACCACCAATTCACAGAAAATATAAGAGTAAGAGGAACTTGTTAACACCACAGTAATGCAAACAGTAAAACTGAAGCTGTGGGAAACTCAACAGGACAAATGAACTGGTGTCTTTAACAGATAAACTGCAAGGAAAAGAAAGGGAAGTGGAACTTATGGATATAATAGAGACTTAAGAGACATCTAATAGCAATTCAAATCAAACTATATAGGCTCTCTGCTCTTCCCGTTCGATAGATGGAGCCGTGTCCTGTGCAGTGCCAGCGGCGATCCTGAGACACGATGGTGAAGGTTGGAGTGAATAGATTTGGCCGTATTGGGCGCCTGGTCACCAGGGCTACTTTTAACTCTGTCAAAGTGGATATTGTCGGCATCAATGACCCCTTCATTGACCTCAATTACATGGTCTACATGTTCCAGTATGATTCCATCCATGGCAAGTTCAAAGGCTCAGTCAAGCCTGAGAATGGGAAGCTTGCCACCAATGGAAATCCCATCATCATCTTCCAGGAGTGAGATCCCACCAACATCAAATGGGGTGATGCTAGTGCTGAATATGTTGTGGAGTCCACTAGTATCTTCACTACCTTGGAGAAGGCTGGGGCTCACTTGAAGAGTGGAGCCAAATGGGTCATCATTTCTGCCCTTTCTGCGGATGCCTCCATGTTTGTGATGGGTGTGAACCATGAGAAGTATGACAACTCCCTCAAGATTGTCAGTAATGCCTCCTGCACTACCAACTGCTTGTCCCCCCTGGCCAAGGTCATCCATGACAACTTGGGCATTGTAGAAGGACTCATGACCACAGTCCATACCATCACTGTCACCCAGAATACCGTGCATGGCCCCTTGGGGAAGCTGTAGTGTGTTGGCCGAGGGGCTGCCCAGAACATCATCCCTGCTTCTACCAGTACTACCAAGGTTGTGGGCAAGGTTATCCTTGAGGTGAATGGGAAGCTTACTGGCATGGCCTTCTATGTCCCTACCCCTAACCTGTCAGTTGTAGATCTGACCTGCTGCCTGGAGAAAGCTGCCAAATATGACATCAAGAAAGTGGTGAAGCAGGTGTCAGAGGGTCCCCTCAAGAGCATCCTGGACTATACTGAAGACCAGGTTGTTTCCTGCGACTTTGAACAGTGATACACATTCTTCCACCTTCGATGCTGGGGTTGGCATTGCCTTCAATGACCACTTGGTCAAGCTCATTTCCTGGTATGACAATGAATTTGGCTACAGCAACAGGGTGGTGGACCTTATGGTCCACATAGCCTCCAAGGAGTAAGAGTTCCCTGGACCACCAACCACAGTGCGAAGAAGAGGCCCTCAGCTCCTGGGGAATCCTTGCCGCAAATTGATCCCCCAACACACTGAGAATCTCCTGATCTCCTATTTCCATCCTAGACCTCCTGAAGAAGGGGAAGGGCTAGGGAGCCCTACCTTGTCGTGCACCATCAATAAAGTTCACTGTACCCAGCCAAAAAAAAAAAATTGTGAGACAACTAGGAAAATTTAGACGATTGGATATACGATATTAAAAAATTAATTTAAGGTACATAAAAGGCATTTTGGTTGTTTTTAAAAATCCTTGATGTGTACTGAAATACTTAATAGATGACAAGACTAGAATTTGCCTCAAAACAGACCAGTAAGGGAGGAGGGAAGTGAGAGTAGAGATGAAACAAGACTAGACCTGTGCTCATGATTACTGGGGTTGGGTGATTAGCCAATGGAGGTTTTACTGTTCTACTGCCGTATTTTGTTTTCCATTGAAAACAAATATCGAAAACAAAAATTGTTTTTCTTATTGGGCTTTTGAGTTCTTGGAGTTCTCTTTACTTTCACATTTTCTACTTTATTTTATCTTGGCACTAATCAACTTGATAATTATTAGGTCAAAGTGGAAGTGGGAAAAAAAGAGCTCCTTTCAGAGGGATGACCTGTGGCTCTTGTGTGCTGGGGAGTTCTTGGAGTTCTCTTTACCTTTGCATTTTCTACTTTGTCTTGGCACTGATCAACTTGATAATTGTTAGGTCAAAGTGTAAGAGGGAAAAAAGAGCTCCTTTCAGAGGGATGACCTGTGGCTCCTGTGTGCTGGGGAGCCTGTGGCTGGGCCAGGTTTGTAACCTCACTATCTTCTATCTCCATTCTGCTTCTGAAGAAATTCACAACGCAGCACACCCCTGCAGGGAAATCACCTGCCCTGTCACAAAACATGCAGAGATGCTAACAGCGAATAACCTGTGATTGTCTTCAAGGTTCTGAACAAGCTAAGCTCCACTGTGGCAGCCTGCAAGCTTAGAAATTCCACATACCTGTCAGGACTGGGACTGCCAGTCAGACAGGTCACACTTTGGGTAAGGATATATATGAGGCCAGGCCTCCAGCCTACACTTCTCATAGCTAAGTATCAATGGCTGTTTGAAGACTTTCATCCTCATTTTGACATTCCCAAGGACATAAAAGCGCTTCCCAGAGACCAGACCAGTATGACTACTCCCCAGTCCAACCCTGATCCACGACACAAGAAGTCCACAGCTCACGGTAATGTAAAACCATTTAATTCTAAATCAAATCACTTTCACAACAGTGAAAATTAGTGACCGGTCAAGGTGTGCCACTGTACATAGTATCATTTTCTGACTGTAGTTGAGACCTGGTCCTAAACCACTAAAGTGGCAGGAAGAGAATGGAGGCCAAGAACAGAGAAAACACACACAAAAGAAAAGAAAACTGCCTTGGCAGAGGGGCAAGGTGATGAGCCTGCAAAGGTTGGTAGGAAGGGGGCTCCCTGTCGGGGCTGGGCCAGCAGTCCCAAGTTGGCTCTCCTGCCCCAGCTCCTGGCAGAGGATGAGTGGGGATCTGTTAGTTTCAAAATCAAAGGGCATACGGCCAACCTGGTGGTGTTAACAGCTTTCTGGGATACCTTTGCTGAGCTCACCTGGGCTCACTCCATTTCATTAGAGTCCAAGTACAACCCTTTAACCTGTTAGAAACCCATTTCTGTTGGGTCCATCTGACTGAAGTCCTCTCTTTTACCACTAGGTGGAGCCACTGCACTGAGGCTGTCTCCCAATCTTTCCAGTTTAGCAACTCCAGAGGCCCCTCAGACTTTGGGGATTTCCAGGTGATAAAAACAGCACTCTTGAGTGGGTGCCCCTAAGGATGTTTAAAATCCATCAGGTATACTGTAAAGCTGGTGGCTTATTCCTACCAAATGGATTTGGCAAACGAACCACCTATTCAATACTTGTATTTTGTCTGTTTAAACACTGAACTCTGGCATTGACAGGTATAAGGGGTAAAGAATGGAGACTGTGAAGAGGGGAGAAAGGCTTCCCTCATCTTGGACAAGGTCTTACTTTCCACACACTATGCAGAACCATATCTGGAAAAAGACAGTAGGTAGGACTTTCTACCACTTGTTGGCTATTGCTGGGGGTAAGCCAGGAACAGAGTGGACTGGTGTGAAATGACAGAGGCCCCCAGAGAAGTCCATCTCCTCCTACCCTCGGGGACACCTGGAAGAGGCTGGATTTCTAGAAAGAGGCCTGACTGATAGAGCGAGAGCCATTCCACCAAGTGAACTGTTCTCCTGCCTGGCACTGCACTCCCTCAATCAGATGCAGAGGAAGAAGCCAGTGAAGACAAAAAACAAATCAAGGGCTTGGGAAGAATGATTTCACAGAAGACCTTATCATATCACCGTGCTGAGGCTCCCCAGGCCCGCCAGGGATTGCCTGCTCTAGTGTTAACACACACACAAGGAGTTTTCAGGGGAGTCCATCAAGCCACATCAAAATTAAGGTCTTCCTCCTTCCCTGCCTCTTTATTGAGGACAAAATGACTTCTAAGGAGGGTGGTCTTCAACATGCAGCTGGGCTGAATTGACAAAGCCCCCAGATTCCTTTTGGCAGGTCTGGGAGAAGATGCACGCAGAACTTCTGCAGCTTTGGGACGTGGCTGCTTGTGTGGTTGTTTCTGCATCAGAGCTCTGAATCCTACCAGAGTCCCGAATGTGGGTCTTTCCTAACACGCAGCAGTCAACTCTGGCTTCAGCAGTAGTCTATGTAGGCTGTGTGCCCTCTGGCAGAGAGGCAGATTTGAGTAGGTTTTTTGGGGAAAGCTGATGGAAAATCTGTGAGTGAAGCCACATGTCTCCAGGGATGAGCTATGCCAGGAAACAAGGAAGTCACTCAAGTCACTCTCTGGGACTAAAGACACTCGTACAGCCCAGAGCCAATAAAAGATTTCTGGGTCTCTGGTGAATTCATGAAGTGACTCCAGCTTCAGCTACTGCAATTATGATCTTTATAGGATAGCAATTTCTTGCATCTCTGCTGAGGAGGAGGAAATAGGACAGAGCAGCGCTGAGATCTTGAAGGGGAACTTCTCTGTATGAAGAGTCCCACAGACTTCAGAGGCCACTTACCAAGCGGTATTTAAAGAGAAGAAAGTAAGTTTCCATTAGTACCATTTGATTCATCCCTTTGTTCTTATAACATATAGCTCAGGTTAAACTGTACTGACATGACAGTTTCTCTCTTCCTGCCTCTTCCCTGTGCATAGTCAGGACCTGCTGAGTTGGCTAGAATAGGATTTCATGGTGTAACCATGAGACACGACTCAATGCCAAGGCCTGAGGTTATAGCAGGGTGTTTGCGGCAGTGGCCAAAATCCAGGGTCCTCGACAGCTGGTCTTGAGTCCCAAAGCTCTGAGGGAGAAGCAAGACTCCTTGATGTGTTATTGACCCCACTGATTCCAGGGATTAGCCAGGAAGCCAAACATCAAGAGTGAGGGTGGCATGTCACCAGTCCAGAGTCCCTGCCATGGATGTAGGCCGGGAGCCCAGCATTAGGCAATCAGGAGCCAGAACATGATCACCAGGGCCACAAACAGGAAGAGGCGTGACAGGAACTGTTCATCCACGTACTGAGGTGTTCCAGGGACAGCTGGAGAGACAGGAAGGAGAAAAGAGGCTGTAGGAATGCTGCAGCTGTGCACACTGGTCATTTGGGCCAGAAATCGAGAGGATCAACCTTCATCTCTTTACAATAGAAACCGTCACACTAAAGTTTTCCAAACCCCAAATAATATCAGACAAAACAAAATTGGAATTATGAAAATGTGGAATAATATAACAATGAGAATAAGGTCTCCAATTTATCCTACGAGATTTTGGCCTGAAGGTGCAAATAAAACAGAAAACTCTGAGAGAATAATAAAAGAAAAGCTACTGTTTGTTAAGCATCTTCTGTGTGCCATTGTATACACATTATTGCCTGGTGAGTATTATTCCCATTTTCTGTAAGAAACCAAAGCACAGACATGAAGTGACCTTCCCAAGAAGATGAGGTTCATGAATTAGTAGTAAAGCCACGTAGTCATGCTCTCAGCCTCTCTAAGCATTGCCTCCTGATGCATGGAGTCTCTAGATTCTGGCACTATCGAACCAGGATAGATCTCAGAGCCCTGCATAGAGTGCCTTCCTTTTCCAGAGGAGAGAACTAGGACTCAGACAAGCAAAATGACCTGTCTTCTTCATTGCATGACAAACTAGGAGCAGAAGTGGGCTGAGAACCTGGGTCTCCACTTCTCTCCACTTTGAGAACAGCTACTATGTAGAGCTCCCTGTCCTGATTATGGGGGAAGGAGAGAAGAGAATCTACATCTTTATGGACAAACTGTACCAAACAGGACAACAGAAAACAGTGTTGTGGCAAGAGGATAAAGTGATCCAGAGTCCAGCCTGGTTGTGGAACTGTTTACCTGGGGAACCCAAGGTGAGCCTTGGACCAGGACGGAAGGAAGCAAGCTACCAAGTAGGTTCCTGCTGCCTTCACGGAGCCCTGTCTCTCCTTCACACTGGAGCATACTGTGCCCTTTGGGGTCTCCTTCCTCAGAGAAAACATGTGAACAGAGGAGAAATCTTTCATGCAGATAAGGTAAGGAAGGGCATTCCCAAGATCTCCTGGCGCTATACTACTCTCCAGTTAGGTTTGCTGATGGATTCATGCAGGCAGGCAGTTAACAAAGACTCATCGATTGCCTGCTATGTGCCAAGCACCAGGGTGGGGACCAGGAACAACTGGGATGGCCCAGGAGTGGGTTACTGTCCCTAGAGCATAAGCTCCTGGCCAGGAACCACCCTCCAACCTAGTCCCTACTGTGCCTAGCACATATGAGACTCCAGTGACTGTAAGCAGAGCTCAACCAAACTTGGCTCCACGGTAAGGATCCTGGGTGTCAGACTGTGATAGAGTACAGGGCACCCACCTCGCCGCCCTGCTCTACACCAAATGCAGTTGGTACTATCAAGCTGGCTGGAAGAAAATGTAGCAGCAGTTGGCAGGCCTAGGCATTATTTCCAAAGGGCTGGAGTTTGGGACCAGCTCTGTGTCCTGAGGAAAGCTGGATAGAGATGCCAGAGAATATAGATGTCCTGACTCTCTGTCAGTTCACCTTGCCCCTTCCAGTCCCAAGGTCAAAGTAGGGGGTACATGTGCAGGACTAGGCTTTTCCTCAGCTGGGTATGGTGTATGGTTGATACTTTTTCATTTTATGGGCATGGGGTATGTCTTGGGAAACATTACTGAGTATTTTATAATTTGTAAAGTGGAGTTAACTGCACATCTGTCCCATAGGCTTATCATGAGGATCCTGAGTTTATAACAGTAAGCACTCTAAACATGCTTAATACTTGGTAAGTATGCATCATCATTAGCACGACCACCAATAATCTGAAAAGTTTATCACATTTTGAAAAGGCTAATTATCTAGGTAGTAGATATGTAGTAGATATCTATGTTACCTATATATTGCTAGATTCCAAGGAGCCTTCAAGCAGGACTACCAAGGGAATAGGGTCTGGAATAGGGTCTTACCTGGAGGAGGCCGCCCATCGTTTATGTTAAATGCTGTGGCAAATATCCCAAAGGGAAAAGCCCCAATTCCAAAAGACATCTGGAAGCCACCATCTCCAAATCCAAATCCTTGAAATCCCTGTGTGGAAGAAATGCAATTAAGAAACAGAACAAGCAGGTTTCTCCTGCACCTGTTAAACATGTCACCTTACATGTGGCACTCACTTCTCCTCCCTACCCTCTGCCACCTGTTTCCAAGGGGGGATATCATTTCCTCCCATCTAGATCCCAAAACAGTGGAATCCTGGTGGCCCATCTGTCCTTCAATAGTCCCAGCTAAGGAGATGTGCATGGCAGAAAGAACTGGCTCTCACCCAAAGTAAAACACTGCTGATGCAAGTCAGGGTTCTTAGAGTTCCAGGTTCTTTCCCAGAGTCCCGCAATAGCCAGTACAATTTTCTACATGCTTTATAACAGCAAAATTGGCAATAACTCTTATGCTCAATTACAAGGGAATGTCAGGACAAGCTACACATTATTGATAATAGCAAAAAAGTGGAACCCTAATTAGCCAACAATGCAGTTGATGATGAAAATCTTGACACATGCTCTCAGAGGACCATTACTCCAACTAAACAGCAATAATAGAAAAACTCTGTGACCAAGTTATCAGACAAAATTGTTTGAACACCATGGTGACAAGTACATGACAATATGTAGGTAGGTGGACATGATATATTTCCCCTCAAATTTCCTTTTAACATCGTTAAATTTTAGGGAATTTTAAAAATTCAAAATACTTTTTCTGATACAAAAGTAATATATGCTTCTTATAAGAAATTCAGACATTATAGGAATAACTGACAGAGAAAGTCAGAGGTTTCCTTATCCATTCATTTCACAGCCCCTCTCCCCGCAATAGCCATAGTCAGCAGTTTAGTTTATCATCCCGAGTTTTTGTTCCCTATATATTTTACACTGCATTATATTTCATATGAAAAGATTCAATCAGCATCATAATATTGTTAATAAGTAACTCCCATTTTCTATGTGCTATGTGCCAGGCACCATGTTAAACACTAGGATACATAAGTTACATTTAATTCTTACAATAGCATCACCCACATTTTACGGATAACCAAACTGAGGCTTGGAGAGGTGAACTAACTTGACCAAGGTAGTAGGGGGTGGAGTTTAGATCTAAAACTAAGTAAATATGATCTGAAAATCCATGTTCTTAATTACTGTGCATATCTTATTAAAAAATTTCTCTCTTCCCTTGCATCCCTGGGTAGATCTTTAGAACAAATGATTCATTAAAAGAAGAAAAATGAATGCGCCAACTGTTCTCCACAAAGAGCCTTTATTTGAGTCTTTTGCAAGTCATGAAAGTGATTGCTCCCTATCTCATACTGAGCAGCCTGGCATCCAGCTTCAAACTTCTTGCTAGGCAGGACTACCTATATACAGCTTAACAGTCAATTTAATAAGAGGGTAAATCTACATGAAAGAAAAACAACCAGTCTCCATCTCAGTGCAGAAATCCCTTCTATTCAGACCCAGCATGGTTGAGAGTGAGGGCTCCTGGGACCAAGGCTGCCTTACCCAGAAAGGTGCAACTGTTTCATCAGGAACCACCATTTCATTCAGTGCAATCCTCAGGACTGAACCCCTGGCCTCCCTTCTAGCAACATCTATACAATAAGTCCTCGCATATGGTGGGTTTGTTCCTGGGGCAGAGTTGACAAAAAGGCATCATTGGTGGCTGCAGGTACTTGTCAGTGTGAGAGGTGTGCATTGCAAGCGTGAAGGCCAGGGCTTCTGACTTTCTGGAGCCTCTGATTCCTGGGTTAGAAGCTAATACTCCATAAGGAACCAGAGCCTGGGAAGGTTAAAATGGTGATGCCTGGTAATCAAGAGCATGGACTTCAACACCAGCCAGATCTGGGTTTTGGCCTTGTCTGTGAGGCCTGGATAAGTCACTTCACCTCCTGGGCCTCAGTTTGCTCTTCTATTAAATGGATTGATGTGAAGCTTAAATTAGATCATGCATATAAAGCATTTTACATACACTTCTTTTCATATAATAATAATTCAACTGCTATTATTATCAAGGGTAATCTGGAGACGAGATCCTCAATTTCTATCAAGATCCCTGACTCAGTCAATAAACCTACCCTTGGGAATCCTAAGGAAATGCTATAATTCAAATGAGAAAAAAAATATGCAAAGGTGGTCACTGTAGCATAATTTATAACAGCAAAATATGAAAGCAACTAAAAGATCCTTCAATGTGGAAAACCTAAATTAGAATGCACTGATATTCAATGGAATAAATAGTAGCCTTTAAAAATAATAAAGAGGACACTACAGAGTAATCATGGAAAATACTGCCAAAATTAAAATTTATAGCAGCAAACAGAATGACGATGGCTACATAAAAATATATACATACAAGTATACAGATGAAGAGAAGAGGGGGAAATGAAGATATACTTGTGGGATTCTGGGTAAATATTCTGATTTTAAAATTTCTTTAATATTTTAACAAGAAATAAAAAAAAAGTCTGATTTAAATATGCAAATATTTTGAGCTAGTAATTCTAATTCTAAAAATTTATCCTAGTAAAATAATCATGAACCTGCTAAAAATATATGTGTAAGTTCATCAGAGTATTTTTAAAATAGAAAAAGGAAACAGCTAAATGTCCAACAGTGGATTAAATAATTTATATGAAGTCCATACATAAGAACACTAAACGGTCACATAAAATATTACTGATATAAAAATCTCAAGATATATTGCTGAAAATCTTCCCCTCTCTGAGACTATAAACTTTATAGAGGCATGATCTTTGCTATGTTCACTGATGTATCACTAATGCCTAGAATGATGCCCAGCACACAGAAGGCACTTAATATAGAATGAACAAAATTTTAAGAGGGTTACAAAAGAGAAGACAAATATTTTTTTTTAAAAAAGTAAATAAATATATGTATATACACACATTTACCTATAAAATATACACAAATAGCTCTATAAAATTTGTGTATATTTTTACAGAAAAATGGGAAAGAAAATAGACCAAAATGTTTCTATCTCCCCCTTTTCTTTTCTGTATATTACATATTCTCCTTTACTTTTATAATCAAGGAGGAAAAAGTATAAGGCCAAGAGGAAAACTTTTAAAGCCAATGTCTCATTTCTAGAAGGTTCTCCTAGAATTTTCCTCACCCCTCTGTTTTCTGGCTCTGGCCTCTGTCCTTGAGGACGGGGAGGGGTCTTCTCTCTGAAACAGAAACAGTGTAAAATAGATCTATTACAAAATGCTTTGAGCTGCTCCCTGAGTAGTGTGAGATTTCTTCACCAGGGCCATGCCCCTTTCCTGCCCAGCACATGAACCTATGCCAAAATAACCCAAATACTAAATAACTCTTTGTTCTACCTGCAATTGTTTTTTCCTACCTATGGAGAAAATCAGTTTGTTACAAGATGTTCATCAGATTGCAATAAGCCTACTCCTCTCACAGAGAGCCTGACTCAGATTGGTTATGAATGGCAGCCAGGCACCTTTCCCAGGACTTGTGTGACATACAGGTCACAGATATAAAAAATCCCAAATCCAAATTGAAAGAGGATGGCCTGCCACAAGAGAGGGCTGAGATTCAGGGTCTCGCTGATTTGCCCTTATTAACTTCAGCTTTATCTCCCACTACTCTTGGGCAAGTACTCTACACTATTCTTTTTGCCTCTGGGTCCTATCCTCTTCCATCATTCATCCCATAAATACTGGACAGCACTTGTTACTCATCAAGCACAAGGCAAAATGTTACCAATACTAAGACTGACAGACCTTATTCTTGAGGTGTTCGTGGTTTAAAGGGGGCTACAACCAATCACAATACAATGTAGGAAGGGAATTCTTTAATACAGATATGAACCAAATGGGGTGGGAGCATGGGTGAGAGCAATTAATGTGGGTTAGAGGAGTCACTTCAAAGAGGTAACTTTAGGGCTACTAACTAAAGATGGGCAGAAGTTTGAGGAGGAGGAGGAGGAGGAGGAGGAGGAGGAGGAGGAGGAGGAGAAAGAGGAGGAGAAGGAGGAGGAGAGGAGCAGAACCGGAAAGGGCAGAAAAGGCAGAGGGAAAAGAAATACAAAGAAAGGCTCATGAATGTATATAAGTCTCTTTCAAAGAAGTCCAATATGTCTGGGCACAGGGTATGCTAGGGTGAAGTGGGAGATGGTAAGAGACACCGCTGGGGAGTTCAAAGAGTGGGGCGGGGTGTATATGTGTCACACCATGAAGGGCTCTTAATACTTCTGACTGTGGAATGCCAGACCCACCCACACCTTCACTTCCAGAAATCTCAAATGCCACAAAGCCTCCCAGACCCCCTGTCCTCTCCTCCCCTGGTACTTTATACATCACTGCTACAACAACCTCCCTCCTTGTAGACCCTCCTGTGCAGACCCTCCTGCTGGATACCCTGCTTTCCAGGCTGCTCCTTTACAAGTACTTTGCACACTTGTCTTTGTGATATCTTGTGTGTTGCTCAAAACACTGCCTACTCACTGGCAGTGGATATCTGTATTATAGCTTAGCAAATAGCACCTTGGCACCCCTTCATTCCTAGCTGACTCCCATCTGGATCCCAGCTACCTCAGAATGGAAGGTCTGCGAGCACTACCTAAAAGGTGGGGTAAGTTGGTGCAGAATGGAAGTGAATTCATTTCCAAGGGGTGGGTTTGAGAGGTGACCCAAGGCCTTACCTGGGGTCCTGTTGCCCAGTGCTGCCCCGGCCATAGAGTGGGATGACCTTGTCTCGGCTGATCCCAGCTTTGCAAACTGGACACACCTGTCTATTAGGTCTGGTCTCCAACCACTGCAAGTAGGAGAGAAAAACTCATAAATGGGACAAGCCCACCACAGAGCAGTTAGTCAGAGCCAGCTGGACAACATGGACTAAAGGCCTTAAATTGGAAACAACAGTACCAGCAGGGAACACCTCAAAGAACTCGACTCTCTGATTCCTGCCTTCCTATTTCTTTCAACAGTAAAAGCATCAGAATCCTATTTAGAGTTTCCCAGGCCCCAGTTCTGCCTGCCTCTTCCTGCCATTTAATAAATATTTACTAGTAATGAAATCAAAATTGCCGTTAAGCACTGTCATAATTAAACAAGCTTCTTCATGCTACAGTCTCTCTAGGGGCTCCCAGCAATACAGCAGGAAGGAACTGCAAGCCTGGAGCTATGTCAAGGGGTCTGACAAACCCAGCCTCAGTTTAGGTTCTGAGTGCAGATATAACAAACTAGATCTCCACTTTCCCTGATGGAATAATTATTACCATGGCAGTCTGATATTGCTTTCTGTGACTTCTCATTTTTATATCATTTCCTGAAAACAACTTTGCAGACATTAGCATCTGCACATAAGCTGACTGTTTTCTGGTGACTTACTATGTGCCAAAGAATAGATTTTGCTCATTACCTAAATTTGCTTAGCGTTTTTATGTACTTTCATTGATTTTTTTCATTCAACTATTTCTATCAATATTAAAAACACCAGAATTCTGTTTGGGGTTTCCCAGGCCCTTTTACTGGTTAAATTAAAAAATATTTTGGTTAACTTTCTTAAAAAAATAAAAATGATGAAAACATCTTACCTATAGTGTCTTTGTAGACATTAAATAATTTAACATATATATTCTCAACATTTATCTTAGAATATAAATTGCAGTTTTAAACCCACTGATATGAAGCTTATTATATAAATGTGAACCTAGGACTTCAGGGCCAAAGAGAGGGCAGCATTTAATGATTTTATATCCTATTTCCTTTACCGTACTGTCAAAAGCTCCAGAACTTATGTTATGTGCTTTTATAAATTTATAGTAAATATGCTCCACCAGGTTCCCCTGGAGTCAGAATGCACAGCCCTGAATGTAGCAGGAACCCTTCTAAGATTCCCCATCCGGATTCTGAGGCTCTAGTGGTCTGGAACTTCTGTCCTCCCTCCACATTCCTAAGTCACCTACTAGTGTGGGCCTCTACTGCTGGATACAGTCAGCTCTCAGTGATTGTTCACAGCCAGTTGTGAACACCAGGCTCTGCTCTGTCTTATCAAGCAGGTGCCTAAGTCTTGGTGAATACTTACTAACTGGTTTTCATAATAATCTAAATTTTGTCTCTCTTGAGACAAAAAAAGTTTTCCCCTTCCTAACATTCTTAAGACATTTAAGGGTGGAGGGACTGTTGATATGATAGGAGGTACTTTTTATAGAGGCAAAATCTCAAAAATAAAAACCTAATATACTATCAAATCCGACCCAATTTACAAATGAGAAATTGAGACCCAAAGAGGTGGTAGCCTGTCAAGGTCACAAAGGCCATGGGTAGCAGAGTCAGGACCATCCTGGGTACTACACTGACCCCTTATTACATCAAGTGCTTGTCAGTGGACAGGTTTATAATGGGGGTTGGGGGTAAAGCAAGCAAATGAGCCCACAAGCAGGGGAGATTGCAGTTTCTGACAGTAGTCTCCTGAGACTAGGGGTGTCTTGTGCAACCACAGCTGATGAAAGACAAAGTAAAATGAAATGCATCTTACCTGATGTAAACACGGCCAACTGTCAGAGTCCCCGGGGCAACCAGTCATCAAAGAGAATGAGAAAGGGGAAAGGAAGAAAAATGCTTTCATTAGAAGAAGAATGGGAAAACAGGATCAAACTATGGAGTACTGCCATCCTACTGAGGGTCTGGGGAGATCACTGGTACCAGAAATTAGAAAAGACTGGCTAAAATCACAGGAAAAATGAGGCAATGGAGACAAGACGCCAGTCTTCATCCCTGAGATCTCACTACTGTGAAGACCCCCAGGTCACAGACCATCCCAGAACTAGCTTATCTACAAGTCAAACTCTGAGTGGTTATGACCTTGGAAGGAATCCAACAAAAGTTAAGGACCTTCTGTGCAGAAAAATTCATGGGGGAATCTTCATGCTCTCATCCATGTGCACACATGCATATGTACTATTTTAGACTCAATTTCAGTGGGTTCATAGATGGCCTCCTCAGACTCACAAGGAATGTGTAGATCTAGATTCAGTGTAACAAAGTCTTCCAGCTGTTCCCAGCCTTGAGAGCTTGGCTGGCAGCAAGTAACTTCAAAGTTCAGGTCTACTGTAAAAATATCTTTAAGTAATATTTTCTGCTACTTGGCAGAAAAGCCTACCTTCAGCTTAGTGAGTTATGCTACAGAGGTCGTTGCTCAATCTCTTATTTTTCAAATGAGGAAACCAAGCTCATGAAATGACTTTGCCTATAGCACCAAGACTTAAAAATAAGTCTCCTGACTTTCAGTTCACTGTTCTTTCTATCACACAGCATTGGTTGCAAAAAATGACACTTCCGGAACTGAAGGAAAAGTCATTCTAACTTCAGATTTTTTTTTTCTCTCTCAATTCACTCATTAAACTATTATATCTACCATACATCTACTATGTGCTAGGACTGTGGAAAATGTGGACATGGTTTCTGTCCCTCAAACAACATGTCTCCTCTAGCTGAGTAAAATTTGGACTCAGAGGATAATTCCTTTCCCAATTCCTAAACCACAGTTTAGCCTCATAATCCAGATACACAATCTCCCTGGACACAGCAGATACCTGACATCTGACTCCAACATTAACTTTGCCACGCCATCCCAAACTGAGCCAGTGGTACCCTAAATCATGGCAGATCTCCACTGGCAACTTCCCTCAAAGGCAGTGAGGGAGAAATGGACTAACTTTTCTTCACAGTAATTTTAGGATTATGATGATTACTTCCATTTATTAAGCAATTACTGTGTGCCAGACGGTGGCTAAATAGCTCTGCATTTGTTAATGCCACTGGATAGTCACACTAAGCTTTGAGGAAGTGCAATTATCTCCATTTTTTGATCATAGTTTGACTCTGTTCGCCACAAATAAAGAAACAGATACAGAGAGGATAGCAGATTTGGCACTCTGATTAGAAGTGTGTACTTCATTTTAGAATCTCTGTCCTTTCCATTGATACCCCAACTTAACTTTTAATTTTGCCACTCATTTCAAGTTCTGTTTTTATAAAAACCTCAATCATAAAACTAGAGTATCTCCAATTTCTAGGAGAAGGCTGTTGACAACAGTTTCCACATAAAATTTAATTATTAGGGCAAGAGCCTCCAGAACAAAAATCTCTGCCTCACTCAATTCACTCACCAATAAATTTATCAATTTCACTGTTGCCAACTTAAACTCCCTTAAGTATTGCTTACATTACTTCACACTACTTCCCTAGTTAAAAATATCCAATAGCTCTATGTCCTACTCAGTTAAATCTGGGTTTGATAATCTGGCCTAATTCTCCCTAAACCATTCTAATACTCCCTATCCCACAGCATCCCTCCAGGATGCTATTTGAGATATAGAGTAGCCTCAGGGTCTCAAATGAAACCAACAGTGCATATGCTTGTCCCTAGAAATTGCCTGCCTTGGGGTGGCACATGCTTTGCCTTACCTGGCATTCTCACCCTTCTATTACCCCAATTCACCCATCAAGATCCAGCTCAAAACTAAGAGAAAAAAAAAATAAGATCTCAACATTCACCCAGATTCCAGGAGTATTCTATAACCATTAAGGCTGGAATGGACACTGACTCTGCTACTTCATTTTGATATACTACATGAAATATGATAACAATTAATAGGATCATAGTTAACACATAATATTTACTGTGTGCTCATCTAAGCCTTTAACATATTTCACGTCATTTAATGCTCACAAACAACCCTATAAAAATGAAGCAGAATGTATATAAGTACCTTCCTTGCCTAAGGTCATCCAGTAGGAAAAGTGGCAGCGTCAGGATTCATAGCAAAGCAGTCTGGCTCCACAGTCCTTGCTCATAACCACTGTGCTATACTGCCTCTTGGCTCGGCATAGCAAGTGGCACATAGTAAAGTGCTCACTAAATGGTGAGTGTAATCACTTTAGAGATGCGGATATAGAGCCGAGGGTGGGGACAGGATTTGCCCAAGGTTACTCAGCTCATCAGCAGCAGAGCTGGGATTAGAATCCAGGTCTCTTGCCTTTGGGCCTGAATGTATCAGGACCCAAAGTAGGTGGAAAACCTTCTCTAAAGCTGTCCAGGGCTATGAGCTTTCTCAACTTGGCAGTGTATCCTCTAGGGAGGAGGCAGGGGTACTGACCAGAAAAGGTGGCCGCACAGGCTGATGACGGCATCCTTGGCTGTGTCCAGGCAAATGTTGCACTCAAAGGTGCTGTCCTGCCCTCCGCTCTCGCCAGCACCATTGCTGCTGCCACTAGGCCCCCCTGCACTGGAGTTCTCAGGGGATGCAGAGGCCGAGGGCCCCTTGTTTGCCATCCTTGGCTTTCAGCAAACTCTTGATTGAAGATTCTCCACAGGAAAATCCTGAAAGGCAAAGAGCCCTTGATTGTCTATTTCTGCAGCCCACTACCCCTCATCCTGGTTCCACACCAATACCCCCATCTCCTCTCAGCTCCAGAAGTTCAGACTGAACTCCTGAGTAGACTTCCCAGGGGCTGCAGAGGATGACAGTTATGGGGCACTACCTAGAGAGCAATGACTCAGAAACTTCCATGAACAAAGTGTAGAATGTACTACACGAATACACAAACCACTCCAATATAGAGTAGTTTCCAAATGACTCTCCAGAGGAATTGGCATCCTGTCTCACTGTCTTTACATTCTCCCAGGATAAACACCCCAGATGACAAATACTTGCTCAGTCAAATTGAACATTCACAGGCTGTCCTCTAACTATGGACAGCCTCTATGTTGGCAGGTGAATCTGCTAAGGCCAGAAAGTATTTGACTTGTATATGCTGGAATATAAAGAAAACCCATAACTATGAAAAGTGAGGTGCTAGGAAGGACAAGAAAAGTCATCTGGTCCACACCGCAATCTTTTGCATTTCCCTTTCTGCCAAGTTATAGTACCACCCACCTTATTTTGTCTAAATCAATTTTTTAGCTTCAATACCTTTAAAGAGGTGGCTTATGATACTGCTGAAAATAGAAAACCAGTAATACTTAACATAAGTGAAAGATAAATATAAATGTAATGAAGGAAAATCTTTCATTCTCATACCATCTGAAACCATCTGGCACACTCACACCATGCTTTGGGCGAATCTGATCTGATCTAAGCTCTTTAGGAAACTGTGGCCTGAGACTGCTCGGGCTACCTGACTCATGTGGAGCTGAGACTGGGACTCATGACACTCAGTTTGTATTCAAATCACTATGCCAACACAGACCAAGCTGGCCACCAAATGCTGGAAGAAAGAGAATGTTGTTCACTACCATCTCCAAATCAAAGAGTCTTCCAGGAGCTGAACAGAAGGAGGACTAGACCAACACCAAAGGATACTCAGAAATTCTGGGTACAGATTAAGAATCTGTCAAGAGCCCTGATCTGGCCATTCTCACAATCTCAGAACTTCCAAGGAGGAAATGCTAGCTAGTACAACAGTCAGAGAATCAGGGGCTTGGATGATGGTCCCAGTCAACAGGTGCTTTTTGGAACCTCCCTTCTCCTCCCTGGGCCAGTTTTCTCGTCTGTAAACTGAGGTACTGGACTACATGGTCTCCTAGGTGCCCCCTTCCAGCTCTGAAACTGTGTCGTTCCAGGTCACCTGATCCACCCTCTCCAAAGCAGGTGGCCTGCCACAAGTCTGGGACTCACCAATGGAGCACAAGACCAAAGTATGAGGAGGCGAGGACCAAAAATCCACAGTCCTCTCTCAGACCAAGAAGCCTCAGAACTCTGGACTCACGAGTATCTCTCAGCACAAAAGCAGCTCAGTGACTTAAGGAGAAGAGGCCGGCTCACTGCCACCTTTTCACTCAGTTACATCATTTTACATAATGTCCCAGAAGGACAGCTGGCTGCCAGCAGCACCAGTGCCTTGCTGGCCACGGTTCCAAGACCTTCCCCACAATCCAGTACTTCCTCCTCTCTATACACATTTGCTCTCTTCGTAGGATGGAGTCTGCTTGTGAGGGCTACATTAGGGCCTTTCTTTGCTGTTCTAGCTAAAGTATCCCACACATTTTTCTTTAAAAAAATAAAAAATCTTTTAAAATGAAGGACTATGTGTATAAATATGGAAATACAACCATAAAGTCAGGTTCACAGATTGATCTTGACTGTCTTCTGTCAAGACAGCAGACAGCACAACCAATAAAGCATTCTTCCTTAAAAAGAAAACAGAGACTCTAATCAAGCCTCTAAAATTAATTACCCATTTACAGAAAATATCGGGCATAGATGCATGCATTAAACAACTCCAAGAGGATACAATCAGCAAATCCAGCATGTGGAACTTTTTACAGGACAAATAACCCAAGTTCTCCAAAAAATAAATAGCATGGGTGGGGCATGGAATTACACATTGAGTTTGAGACATGCCAAAAACTGGCAATGTGAGTATCTCTCTGGAACCAGATTCAAATAAACCAACTGTAAAAAGTAATTTGTGAGATGATAGACAAAAATTAGATTTAGCCTGAGTATTAGTTGATATTAAGGAATTGTTAATTTTGTTGAGTATGATAATGGTATTATACAATGTTTTTGAAAAATTCTCATCTGCTAGAAACATATACTTAAGTATTAATAAGGAGAGATAAGATGTTTATGATTTGTTTTAAAATATTCCAGGAGGAAGAGTGAAAGTGGAGAGAAAAGATGAATTAAGAACAGGAAAGCTGATGGCTGTTGGTACTGGTTGATGAATGGAGACTCACTGTAGTAGTTTATTTTGTGTGTGCTTATAAATTTCTAAAATAAAAGGTATTTAAAAAAATGGTCAGGTTGGAAAAGAGTATGTGTATGAGTGTGTAAAAACAAAGCATATAAATGAGTGTGTCTATACATATATGCACGTATATACATATATGTCTAGAAGGCACATACTAAACTATCAACAGTCATTTCTGGGATTATGAGGGCTGGGGAATTTTGAATTTTATATTCTTATCTCATTTTAATGTTTTATGATAAGCAGATATAACTCTTACAATGTTTTTTAAAAGGAAATTATAAAATTTATGTATAATATTATATTTGTTAAATAATATAAATATTAGTAAATGTCTTTTAAAATGTTGAAAAACATACCTAACTGTTAATAGTGATTATCTCTGTATTGGTGGGGCTTAGAGGTAGTGACTTATACTTTCTAAACCCTCCCCATTTCATAAAACTGACATTTTTACATGTATTAATTTTGAAATCAGACATGAGTAAGAGAACATGTTTTTAAAATTTCCCCAATGTTCCAGTTTTCCCTAACCCTGAAAAGCTCTGAATTCAAGTCCTTACTCCACCACTGACTAGCCGTGTGGCTAAGGGCAGACACCCTGATGGCTTCGACTGTTTTTCTCATCTGAAAAGTGAGGGTGTCATGCCTCCTACAGGGCTGCTAAGGTGGCCCTGTGAGATAATACAGTAACTTGAAGAGCACACCAAGGTAAGAGGCGGCTGTTATTGCTGGTGAGATGCACACACACCACCCCCCACCCCCTGGACCTAACAAAGCTCTGCATGGTTCATAATCCTACACATAGGCACAAGGGGACAGTCAGGTTCAAGGTAGGTATCACCTGACAGCATCAGGTCAGCTCAGGTCAGCTCAGAGTTTGCAGGGAGTAGCTGCCTTGCAGTAGGCCAGGCACTGGGACAGGTCTGCATGGCCCAACTCTAGGCAGATCACATCACTATCATTCTAATTTTTAACAGACTAATTACATGGTGCCTACCTAGGTTCTAGAGCCTCATCCTGGAAGGCACTCAAATATTTGCTGAGTAGGTTCAGGCATGCATGACTAATCTTGGTCAACTCCCAGGCCAACTACTCACAAATGTCTTTTTGCAATACATCCTTGGCCCCAGAGCTGCACACCCATCCCTAGAGCCTCTTCTCCTCATCTCCTCCCTACCCTCAAGCACAGGAACCTTACTGCATCAGGGCAACATGGCAGATATGGGCAACCTTCCCTGGAAACTATCCACTGAGCATCTGCAGAAAAACGAAATGTGGCCACAACTTCATGGACCCAGACTGAGACAGTGACTCAGAGGACAGAGGGCCCTGGTCAGCTCAGGAACTGGACAGAGTAAAAGGGAAGGAGGCCCAGTGTATGCCTGAGCTATCATCCTAATAAAATTTTTTCCTGGTCCCTGTAGAGCCTAAAGACTTGGATCTGACCACATAGAGACCTTGTGGCTTGTTTCATGCCCCCGTCTCTAACCTGACCATTCTTCATTCTTGATCTGAATCCATTTTCTAGTTTTTAAAACATTCACATCTATTACGACTTCTGACCTTTAGTTTACAGAGGAGGACATCAGGCCATGGATGTTAGAGGATTTGCCTATGGCCAGGTCATCATACAGTGCCAAATTCAGACTTCCCAACACAGCATCAGCACTCTTTTCACTCTTACATATTACCCTTTAACATGCAGCTCTACAAAATTAAATATCTGGTCTTTGTTTTCCCTCAAATTCATTGTGCAATGCTATAATTTTTGTGTTCTTTGAAGTGAGTACAAAGCAAACTCACCACTCAACCATTTATGCATTCAACCAACAGAGCTCCAGTACCAACTACAATCAAGGCTGGTTGCAGCAGCGGGGTGTGTGTGTGTGTGTGTGTGTGTGTGTGTGTGTGTGTCTACATCAAACATCAAACTTGCTTGTTTTTCCTAAAGAAGGCATTTTCTCAGGGATCTGGTTCCTAGACCCTCTCAGGGATTTAAATAGAATCTGGATCTGGATAAGGCCCACTAATCTACATCTTTAAATAAGTGTGCCCTACTTTCCATTCCAGATGATTCTTGGATAAAGAGTTTTGGAAACCCAGCTCTCAAACAGGGAGAACGCTACCAAAAGCACAATACAATACAGCACAGCACAGAGTTTGGGAGGGAGAGTAAACTCAAGAGCCTGTCCTTCAGAATACACAACCCCTAGCTACAGTCTAGAGGCACTATGGAGAGGTCAGATAAACTTGGGAGGTGAGGGACAAGTTCACTGAGATCTCAGACCAGCCAGCACCTGGTCCATCCAGGACAGAGCTTACCATGTAAGAAACAAGTTCACACCTAGTTTCAAAAACATTCCTAAATTTGAGATGTCTAGGGCAGCACATGTGGTGCTGGGACTAAAACAGATATGCAATGCTTAATTTCTCTTAGGAATAGAGCCTAGAAGCTAACGTGAACTGATCCAGCATCCTCACTCTTTTTACCTTCCCAGAGCTGGTCTGTTCCACCTCACAGAACTGAGCAAGGGAGAGAACGCAAGCTGCATATCCCTGTAGGAACCACCAGGGAACTGGACCTCATGAAGAAATCTTCGGGTTCTAGAGAACTGCAGGTATTCATAATCTGCCTCCTTTGCCCTTTTAACTCAAAGAATTCCTGGACCAGGGTGTACAGAGAAATCTAGAAATGTTAATCCTAGTTATGAAGATAACAAATTTGAGTGATAAATAACTGGCATGAGCCAAGAGGGGACCCAGCAGAGGTCTTACTCCATTGGGCACATGCTTGTTCATACATGCCAAGAACTGCAGTGTGCCTGAGCCTGTCTGTGCTTCTCATTAGGCTACTGCAGTACCACACGTAGGCAGAGATGGGACCTGCATTCCAAGAATGTCTACATCACACTCACAGAAGGTTGGGGTAGGAAGAAATCTGAGTAAGTTCATTGGAACTTGGACACACAGAAATGAGGCTCTAAACTTTTAGAGTCTAAATGGAGTTTAGGTCCCTAGGCTAGTTCACAGAGGCCCCACCCTCAAATATAGGACCAAGGGCATGAAAGGCCTTTCAGGTCCAGAAGGACAGAGCAGGCTGAGAAAACTGGTCTCTTTTCCTTGGGACTGCACTCGTCCTTTTCTCTGATCTCTTCTAATATCCCTATCTGTTCAACCAACCCTGCTCCTACCTTCAATGATTTATTAAAGTTTCTACTGACTAGGTGTTCCGAATACAAAAATAAAAGGTTCAGTCTAAAGGGGGACATAGACAAGTAAACCAAAAAAGCAGCTAAGTGCGCTGGCTGCTGACAGAAGTGTGTACAGTGTGTGAGGGCTGAGCATGCTGGGGAGGACGCAGACACAGCACACAGGACAAGTGGACAAATTCACTGTGCCAAGTTCAGTGTGGCTGGAGCCCAGGCACCCATGGGAATGGTAGGGCAGCATGGGCTGGGACTAAGACAAGAAGAAAGGCCTTGTGTCCATCTTTGAGTGGGGATTCTAGGATCAGCTGTGCCTCCTTTTCCACATTTTCTTCTATTGTTTCTGAATCAAACTGAGTTTTTTGTTTTGTTTTAAGTTTCAATGCTTTCTTTTAAGAAAGGGTGAAGTAGAATTGGATTGTCCCGGCACAAGCTTTTAAGGGTCATCGAAGAGGCTGCCTTTTGTTATCCTTTATTATCGCTATCTTTAAATGTTCCTTAACTTTTACTTAGGACTTTTGTACTTAAAAATTAGCATGGCAGAGAAGAATTTGATGGTTTTGGTTTCAAATCTCGGCTTTGCCACTTTGTGACTTCAGACATTTTCTCTCTGAGCCCTTGTTTTACTCACAGGACAGTTGTAAGGAATAAAGAGATAAAACTAAGTAATTAGCACAGTGCCCAGAACACAGTTAAGTGCTCAAGAACTGTTAATCCCCCCATCCACTGTAAGGTCTCCCAGCAGTACACTGGAGTGTACTGCTGCTTTATATTCCCATAGAGCTATGCAATCAGCAGGTACTTGGTTATTAACTTGCTGAAAGAATGAGTCACAACTTCCCTTTCTGAATGAGCATCATTCCTTGAAGGCACAGTAAGTTAGACATCAGAACTATGTAAGAAGAAATCCATAATGGGACACACTTGAGCCAGGCAAAATTAGATTTTCCCCAAAACTGTTAAAATCAGGAGGCACCTGTTTTATTTATTATCATTGTGGATAATATCAACTAATACTCTGCTCAGTCCTTTACACGAATTATTTCATTTAATCTTTACAGCCCACATTTGAGGTAAATACCACTTTACCAATGCTAGCATCCACTGGCTCAAAATAGTTAGGTCACTGGCCCATGGTCACAGAGCTAGTAAGAAGCAAAGCTTCCCAACTCCCAAGCCAATGTGTTTAACAGACAGTACCTGAGTGATCTGGTCATGTGTCTTGTCTCCTCAAACTCAGACCCAGCTTCCAGGTGCCTTACTCAACAGAGCCAGGCACCTCAAGAACATCTCGTAAATGTGTATGGGTTGATGGAGCTAATGCTCCAGAGTGCTTACAACTGTAAGACTGAATATGAATCAATTTAGCCAACTAAAGTTGTGGAAAATCAGCATCCTAAAAGAATAATACATTCTTCTGTGATGTTCTTTAGAACTAGAAATGCTACATAACCTTTCGAAATAATTTTTTAAAAATATAAGTATTGCCCAAAACTCGTAAACAAATGAGATAAAAAGATCAGGGATCTGCAATCAGAAAAATATTCAAGTTTTCCCAAATTGGTACTCACTTCTATTAGGGAGAACACTACTCTCACAGAGGATTATTCACTAAACTTACTTACTTTAGTTAGTCACCTCCTAGAGCCTGACAAATGGAATGTTCAATCAATGTATGTGATGAATGATGGAGATTTGACAATTTCAACTCAAATCAATATAACTGAGTAAAATATCATATTAAAGAAAAGATCTTCAGACTAGACAGATCCCAGTTAAAAGCTGTGGGTTTTTAGTATAGTACAGTGAAAGGAAAAAACTGGAGCCAGAAGACCTAGTCTGCCACTCAGTTCTGCCACTCACAAACCCAGGATCTTCACCTGCAAATATGGTAACTGTGTCTGCCCTTCCTTTGTTATCAGAAAACTTTTCAAAATGAGGGCTTTGCTTTTATTTTCAGTCAGTAAATCCTTATTAATTCAGATTCTAAAATGTCTCATCATATCAGATTATACCTGAGGTTGATATACAGACCTCTAAAATACTCTGAAGGTGCAGTATAAAAAGAAAATGAGTAAGGTTGACAAGATTTAACTAATTAAGAAGAAAACTTTCCAAGAGTTTAATAACATCCAGCGTATATTTGACAAAACAATGACCTCACTTCTTCCAATAGGAGGTCCTGAGGAGGACCATCGGGAGAGTATAAATAAGATAGAACAACTGTGGTTAAAAATAATAAAATCAAAATGACATTATTTTGAATAATCTTTAATACTGACTTTTACAAATCATTGTGTCCCAAGCCACCTGATATTAATTATTAGTGCAGTTTGGAAAATATTTAAAGAATGCCCAAAATTGGGCTCAATGATTAAAATAAAACAGACAAGATTCTGGTTTCTGCTCTTGAGTCCATGGTCTAGTCAGAATTTAACTATTTTTTTAAAAAAATCTCACAGTGAAAAATGGCTTTGTAGAGATGGTATTGTCAAGAAAAAACAATTTTCCTGTACTTCTGCCCAGGATCCACTCCAGAGGGCTGTCCATCTTTATAAAACCCTGCCATGCCTACAATACAAGGTGCTTCTGAGGAGCAATTGGGAGTGTGGTTATTGAGCAGTCACGTGCTATAGAGACTACCACAGGAGTCAATGTGGTGACTGGTTCCAGGATGGAATGGCCAGCTAGTCTCCTAGGCCATTTCCACAGAAGCAGGCATGACTTACTGCTTTTGATCTCTACGTGTCCTTAGGCCAGCTAGGATACAAGGGCGCCAACTCTCAGTGGTGCTTTGCTCCCACTGCTCAGTGAAATGAAGAGACAGACCCATGTCATCCCCAGCTGATGTGAAGAGTAAAGCAGTAGAGTCCATTATTAGCCATGAAGCAATTAGGGCCACATCTGAAGCCTTAGCGGCTTCTTCCCTACTTTAAAAATTACATTTCTGGCAATGATTTCTTGGATATGACACCAAAGGCACAGGCAACAAAGAAAAAATAGACAAATTAGACTTGACAAAAATTTAAAAATTTGTGCATCAAAAGACACTAACAACAGAGTAAAAAGGCAACTCAGAATGGGAGAAAATATTTGCAAATCATGTATCTAAGGGATCAATATCCAGAAAAATAAAGAACCCCTAAAATTTAACAACAGCAACAAAAATAATCTGATTCAAAAATGGGCAAAGGGCTTGTACAGACGTTTTTTCAAAGGTACTCGAATAGCCAAAAACAACATAAAAAAATGCTGCTCACTAATTTTTAGGAAAATGCTAATCGAAACTATGAGATACCACCTCACCCATTAGGATGGCTACCAATAGGGTTCCCAGACCCAATTTCAGTGTGGGGGCAGGTTCCCCACACCAACAAACAATTTTTAAACACCACTAGTGTGTCCCAAGAATTCTGACACTATCCAGAGACAGCACTGGATTCCACAGTTAAGGGTTCAGTCCTACAATACTGTCTCCCTACACACACATACTTCAGACACCTGCCACAAAAGCCCAGGCTCTAACCTGTGTTTCTGACCAACAAGCTACAGATTGGAGGTTCCAATGAACTCCTCCAACTCAGAATGTCAACTGCAAGTCCAGATTGTTACCTGTACCTATGACTAATTAACTGGCTATACAGAGGTTCCAATGATCCCCTCCTTGGGCTCAACTAATTTACCACACTGACTCAAAGAACTCAGGAAAACTGTTTACTCACAAGGTTACCATTTACTACAAAGGATATTAGAAAATAAAAATCAACAGCCAGATGAAGAGATACATAGGACGAGGTCCGACACAAAGGCACTTCTGTCCTCATACAGCTTGGGGCCTTGCTTGGGCCCACCACTGTGGCACACGGAGGCATTCTAGTTCCACAATGTAGAAGCTCTCCAAAAAAGAAGGACCAACAAGCTGTCCTCCTGGGTTTTTATGGCGGGTTGATTAATCATGATTGACTAAGTCACTAGCTATTGGCAACTAAATGTAATCTTTATGCCCTCTCCTGGTCCAGGTTGGGGGTGGGATGGGTGGGACTAAAAGTGCCAAACTTGTAGTCAGTCACATGGTTGGCTCCACTGGCAATCAGCTCCCATTCTGCAGTGATTTCCAAGTCACCTCAATGACATAACAAAAGACACCATACCCAGTTCTCCACCTCGCCCCCAGAAATCCTAAGGGTTTTCAGAGCTGTGAGCCAGGAACTGTGGATAAAAACCAAATATCATAAATCACAGTATTGTAGCTACTATGAAAAAAACAAAACATAACAAAAATCCCCAGAATATAAGTGTTGGTGAGGAGGTGGAGAAATTGGAACCCTTATGCACTTTTGATGGAAACATAAAATAGTACAGCTACTGTGAAAAACTGTATGAAAGTTAAAAATAGAATTACCATATGACCCAGTAATTCCATGTCTAAGTATATACCTAAAAGAATTGAAAATGGGGTCTTGAAGAGATGTTTGTACACCCATGTTCATATGTGCATTATTCACAATAGCTAAAATGTGGAAGCAACCCAAGTATCCATCATTAAATGAATATGCAAAATGTGGTATATGCATACAAGGAAGTATCATTCAGCCTTAAAAGGAGAGAAAATTCTGACACATGTTACAACAAGAATGAACTTTGAGGACATTATGCTAAGTGAAATAAGCCACTCACAAAAAGACACTGTATGATTCCACTTATGTGAGGTACTTGGAATAGTCAAATTTATGGAGACCTAAAGAGTAGAATTGTGGTTGCTGAGGGTTGAGGTGGAGAAAGGAAAGGGGAGTTATTGTTTTATGGGTATAGTTTTAATTGTATGAAATGAAGAGTTCTGAAGATGGATGGTGGTAATGGTTGCACAACAGTATGAATGTACTTAATAATCACTGAACTGTACATGGATGGTGGTAATGGTTGCACAACAGTATGAATGTACTTAATAATCACTGAACTGTACACTTAATGGTTAAGACAGCAAATTTTATGTTATGTACATTTTACCGCAATAAGAAAAATTGGGGGGAAAAATCCCTACATTTTCACAAAAGGTCATTCCACAAAGGATATTGTATGATTTCATTATAGGAAATATCTACAATAGGCAAATTTGCAGAAAGAAAATGGATTAGAGGTTAGCAGGAGCTAGGGTGAGGGGAGAACAGGGAGTTATTTCTTAACGAGGACAGAGTTTATGTTTGGGGTGATAAAAAATTTTGAAAACAGAATAGTGGTGATGGTTCACAACACTGTGAATGTACTTAGTGCCACTGAACTATACACTTAAAAATATTTAAATGATAAATTGTTATGTATATTTTACCACATGAAGTTTTAAAATGTCCCTATTAAAAAAGAAAAACTAGATTTCCACCCACTAAGACCACGTTGAGTACTTGTTATATACATTATATTTACAATAAGACTTACTGACTTACTGAATAAGTGAATGGTTAAGTAAATGTATTAGAAGTAATGCTTACAGAAGAGGCTGGCAAAAACATGGAGACATTAACATCAAACTGTTAAAAGAAAAAAGCAAGCTATAGAACTATGAACAGTGAATGATATCAACTATTAAAAATGTACCCAGTGGGGAAGAAACAAGAAGGAAAAAAAGCAACTATAGTAAAGGCTCTCTTTAGATACTGGAAGTAGAGATGCCTGGGGTGGGAGGAGAGAGGAACTTTTCTGTATTTTCCAGAATGTCTAAAATGAACATTGCTTTCAGAGTTAAAATTAGTTGTTGTTGTTGTTTTTTAAAGTATATGTTCAAGATCGTCTGGTTTTAGCTAAATGCTGAGGTCAAGAGAGGCGTGGGTGCACTCATAGCTCTGCCAGCACAAGCAGCTGCCCAAGGCTATCACCAGTCCCGCATGTCCCAAGCCATCACCTACTCTTCTACTCCCTGCTCTGACCAAACACCAGAGTAGCTCCCAAACAGTAGGATCCCCTATTGGTCTTGTCACATCTTGGATGATGCTGTGGTACCTTTTTCACTTGACCATGACCATGCCAGCTCTCCATGGTCAGCAGTACTTGTGGATGAGCCAAGCTCTGTATGGTCAGTGGTTTCAAATAGACAACTTACTCTGCACTTCAGCATGTCCAAATCCAACTCCATTAAGATCAGGGGATCTGCAAACTCTTTGAATATTTATATGCAAGATTATACATGATGACAAACAATTCAATTACAAAATGGGCAAAGGATCTGAACAGATGTTTCTCCAAAGAAGATATACAGATGGCCAATATGCACATGAAAAGATGTTCAAAAGCATCAGTCATTAGGAAAATGCAATAAAAACTATAATGAGATGCTGCTTCACATCCACTGGGGTGGATATATAATTTTAAAAAAGGACAATAACAAGTGTTGAAGAGGACATGGAGAAAATGGAACCCTCATATATTGCTAAGGGAGATGTAAATTGGTGCAGCTGCTGTGGAAAACAGCTTGGTGGTTCCTCAAAAAGTTAAACACAGAGTTGCCATATGACCCAGCAATTCTACTCCTAGATATACACATCCAAGAAAACTGAAAATATGTTCAAATAAAAACTTGTACATGAATGACCATAGGAGCACTATTCACAGTCACCAAAAGATGGAAACAACCCAAATGTCTATCAAATGATAAATGGATAAATGAAATGTGGTGTAGACATACAAAGAAATATTATTTAGCTGTAAAAAGGAATGAAAGTACTGACATATACTACAACATGGATGAATCTTGAAAACATGCTTAAAGAAACTACACAAAAGGCCACACACTATATGATTCTAGATTAGTAGTTGCAGGGGATGGCAAGAAGGAAGAATAGGGAGTGACTGCTAATGTGTACAGGGTTTCTTTCTGGGGTAATAAAAATGATCTGGAATTAAAACAGTAGTGATGGTTGCACAACCTTATGAACACACTAAAAACCACTGAATTGTACGCTTTAAAAAGATGAATTTTATGATAGATGAATTCTAGCTAAAAAAAAATTTGAGACAGTCTACAAAATAACTGGTCAATCCTATTCAAAAGTTTATAGTCATGAAAGACAAAAGAAAAAAAAAAAAGAACAGTCTCAGACTGAAAGGGACTAAAGAGACTTGACAACTAAATACAATGTAGGAAACTGAATTGGATCCTGGAGCAGAAAAAGAACATTAGTGAGACAGGTGGCAAAATTTGAATAAAGTCTACAAATTAGTTAGTAGTGCTGTATTAATGTTAAATTTATTCTTTAGGTAATTTTAATACAACTGTGTAAAATGTTAACATTAGGGAAAGCTGGGTGAAGAGTATATAGGGAGTCTGTGTTATTCTTTTTGCAAGTCTAAAATTATTTCAAAATAGAAAGTTTAAAAAATGTATGCAATGCAGGTTAGGGGCTGGCAGGTTTTTTTCTGTGAAGCACCATACAGTAAAAACTTTAGACTCTGTAGACTATATGGTCTCTGGGGCAATGACTTAAGTCTGTTGCCGAAGACAATATACAAATGAACAAGTATGGCCGTGTTCCAATAAAAGTTTATTTATGGACACTGGAATTTGATTTTCCTATAATTTTCATATATCACAAAATATTTTCTCTTGTTTTATTCCCAATCACTTAAAAATGTAAAAAACATTCCTAGCTCACAGGCCATGCAAAAACAGGCAGGGGGCCAGATTTGGACCACAAGCCATATATTGCAGACTTTTGCTCTAGGTCAGAATTTGCCAAAGTACGCTTCAATTAAAAAAAAGAGGTGCTTCACATCAATTAAGTTCGACAACAGATTAAACAAGGTTAGACACATTTCTTTATTGCAGGATATCTCGGTGCCTTTATTGTGGTACTATATACTGAGAAGCTCCAAAAAAGGGATAATACATATATAGCTTTTTCCAAACTTATTACCATAGAACACTTTTTTTGGAAGCATCTCTTCAGACTAGTTGCCTGAATAACACACTATGTAAATGTTGATCTAGGTACTTTTTAAAAAAGACATTTTGAGACAGATTGAGAAGTTTTAAAACCACCGCCAAATTAAAATTATTTTACCCAGCACCTGGATGATATCTGAATAAGCATTTCACAACTTTTTTTTTTTTTTTTAATACTAGGAAAAACAAACAAGGCAAGAAGATAAATACAGATAGAAAGACTTGGCTGAAACTCAACCTTTTGGGGGGTAGGAAGCTTGTGAACAGCATTGGATCATAATATGGAATCTTAGCTCCAAAGGGCAACATAAGCATTCTAATAGGTTTTGAAAAAGTGATCTGCTTGGAGTTAATCACAAAATAAAGAGCTTTGATGTTTGGTTAGAAAACTAAAGATACACTATAAGCATTATCTGAAGATTATCCCTAAGTGAGGATAAACTGGTATGTCAAGTCCACAAAAAGGACTGATTTCAAATGCTGAATGGAATGTTAGCCAACAGACTGCAAAAATTATCTTGGCAGACAAAACATCTATATAACACACTGCTGGAGAAAGGACAGAGATTTATGTCCCAGGGAGGAACGGCTGGCCTGAACAACCTCAAGGGATCCGTCTGACTAAGACTCCTCAATTGTGTGATCCAAAGGGTTCACTGGCTTCTCTTGACCAAACAAATGCTTTAGAGGCATTTCCAAGTTGTTCTAAGAAAATAAAACTACAAACCAATGGGGTGGGGACCTTGCTTGGTTATTCACTCAACAGATTTTAAGGAGCCCTTATCAGATGGGCCATTCCAAAGTCCTTGACAAGGATGGTTCACAGGACAACCAGGGAGAGATTACATAAAATATATTACATTCAGACCCACTGGCCTTACTTCCATAAGATGTAGGCTGGGGGGATGGAGGTGTCAGGAAAAGAGGGCAGACAAAATAAGTCAGTCAGTCAAAAAGATTCAAAATAACTACTCAGAATCAGACACTTTGAAGTTGGAAAGGACTGTCATCTAATACTTGTATACCTCCTTCAACAGGGAGTTAATTACCTTTGGAGGCAATCCATTCCACTGCTGGTCACCTATGACCAGCATTAAGTTCTTCTATTATGTCAAAATCTTCCTGTAGAATCCACCTATTGGTCTCAGTTCAACCTCTTTCGACCCCAAAGATGACATAGAAGCCCTCTTCACCATATCTAATTTTTTCAGGTTTTAGAGACAGTTCCCTTCCATTTTCTCCTTTCTGAGATAAACATCCAGTTTTTTCAAAGATACTGAAGAGGCTCCAGTTGCCTCAAAGCAAAGGATGGGTATCTAGTACTCAAGGCAGGAAAGCACTTAGGATCAGTGAACTTCAAACATCAGCAAGTATTAGACCGCCCTCTCCCCGCCCCCAGGCGTCTGTTCCAAACACAGTTTCTCAGGTTGCGACCCAGATTCAAAATAAGAGGTCCTGAGTACCCCAAGGTAAAGCATGCGCCCACAGGGCATTTCAAAGCGGATGGTAGAAGAAAAGTATTTAGAGAAACATTGCCCTGTTTTACAAATGATGATATTGAGGCCCAGCACAGGGAAGGGATTTAGCCCAGAACGCACAATTGGCTGTTGGCAGCGACATCTCGAAAACGAGTCCCTTTACTCCCAAGCCCATCTCTGTTCACCACGCTTCCCGGCCCCGGCTTCTCCACTCGGGGCAAACTCATTAAAAGCACATCTACATGAGAGGGGCGGCTGCGAGCGGGAGACAGAGTTAGAGTGAGTCCCTGCCTGGAAAGGAGGGCTCGTGGGGAGACTTGTCCCTTCTTGGAGCCTCAATTTCCCCAAACTGTAATTACGAGATGGAAGATCACAAAATCAGCCGACCTCTCTTTGGGAATGGAAGGCCCCAAGCAGAGCCAGATTGGTCCCCTGAGCTCAGGTGTCGCGGCCCGTGGGCCGGAGAAGGCGGAACCCTGTCCTCCGCCTGCGTCCCTCAGTCTCGACGGCCCCTAGCTCCCCTTCCCCTCAGCCCGTCAAGTACCTGCCGCTGCTCAGCTAACGCCACCGAAGCCTCAGTCAGCCGTCCGTCCTGCGAGTCTGTCAGCTCACTCAAGTCGGTTGGACCGGACTTCGGACTCCTCCTACGCGGACTCGGGTCACCTGACACAGAGCCTCCTCTCTCCGAAAGACTTCCGGCCGCAACCGGAAAAGGTTGGTCCGTTGTGCTGTTCTCCCGGCCCATGCAGGAAGCTCTAAGGTTCCGCCTGGAGGTAGGAAGTGGAGGTGAGCATAGGGGCTGGTTGGCAGCTTTTCAAAGAGACTGGGTCAGGGCAGAGAAAGTTCCAGATAAGCTTGGAACATCTTGTTGCATCAGAATGTAAGGATGATAGGAATCCCAATCATGAGACTATGTCAAAGGACACGAGACCAACTCTGAGGAGATTCCACTGGCTGGATTGGGGCAATTTGAGCATCAGAATAGGTAATGATAGTAACTAGTAAAACTAACTGGATAAAATGGTAATCTATGAGTCTTTACTGATATAAATAATGTGGATAAATAAATGGGAGAAAAGAGAAAATTCTTCCTTTTAGTAGAATGCCAATTTCCTTAAACCCGAGTTAGAAAATCAGTAACAAATGGTAAAACTGGAGGAATAGAATGTTTACATAGTAAAATTGTCTCCCATAAGTTACTTATTGATTACAAAGAGAAAATCATATTTGTACAGCGGTATAACCTCACATAAGGAGTGAATCAAAGTGTTACGTTAATATCACCAGTTGTAGGTCAGGTAGAGATCACGTCCCTCCTAATAAGATGCACCGAGAGGGATACCATCTCTCTTCTGTGGTATTTATGTCCAAAATGCATAACCTGAATCTCATGAGAAAGCATGAAATAAACCAAAATCGAGGGACACTGCAAAAGAGCTACAAGTATTATGAAAGACAATGACAGGCGGAGGAACTCTTCCAGTTTAAAGGAGACTAACAAGACATGACAGCAGAATATGTGTGCTTACTATAGCCTTGTAGTATAGTTTGATATCAGGTAGCATGATACCTCTAACTTTGTTTTTTCTCAAGAATGTCATGGCTCTTCAGGGTCTTTTATGGTTCCATATAAATTTTAGGATTATTTGTTCTAGTTCTGCGAAAAATGCCATTGGTATTTTGATAGGGATTGCGTTGAATCTGCAAATTGCTTTGGGTAGTATGGACGTTTTAATTATGTTAATTCTTCCTACCCATGAGCACAGTATATGCTTCCATTTATTTGTATGTTCTTCCATTTCTTTTTTCAGTGACTTATAATTTTCCGAGTACAGGTCTTTTACTTCCTTGGTTTAATTTATTCCTAGGTATTTTATTGTTTTTGATGCAATTGTAAATGGGATTGTTTTTTAAATTTCTCTTTCTGGTATTTCATTGTTGGTGTATAAAAATGCAACATATTTCTGAATACTAATTTTGTATCTGCTACTTTACTGAATTAATTGATCAGTTCTAGTTTTTTGGTGGAATCTTTAGGGTTCTCTGTAGATAGTATCATGTCATCTGCAAATAATGACTGTTTTACTTTTTCCTTTCCAATTTAGATGCCCTTTCTTTCTTTCCCTCCCTCCCTCCCTTCCTTCTTTTTGTCTGACTGCTGTGGCAAAGACTTCCAAAACTATGTTGAATAAAAGTGGTGAAAGTGGACATCCTTCTCTTGTTCCTGATCTTAGGGAAAATGCTTTTAGTTTTTCCTCATTGAATATGTTGTTAGCTGTGGGTTTGTCATATACGAGCTTTATTATGTTAAGATACGGTCCCTCTATTCTCACTTTGCTGAGAGTTTTTAATCATAAATGGATGCTGGATTTCATTAAATGCTTTTTCTGCATATATTGATATGATTATATGATTTTTATCTTTTGTTTATGTGGTGTGTCACATTAATTGATTTGTGGATATTGAACTAACCTTGCATCCCAGCAATAAATCCAACTTGATCATGGTGTATGATCTTTTTTAATGTATTGCTGAGTTTGGTTTGCTAATATTTTGTTGAGAATTTTGCATTTATGATCATCAGGGATATTGGCCTATAATTTTCTTTTTTTTTGTAATGTCCCTGTCTGGTTTAGGAATCAGAGTAATGGTGGCCTCATAAAATGAGCTTGGGAGCCTTCCTGCCTCTTGAAATTTTTGGAATAGTTTGAGGATAGGTGTTAATTCTTTGGATTTTTGGTAAAATTCACCTGTGAAGCCATCTGGTCCAGGACTCTTGTTTGCTGGAAGTTTTTTGACTACTGGTTTGATTTTGTTAGTTGTAATTGGTTGGTTTAGATTTACTGTTTCTCTTTGATTCAGTCTGGGAAGATTGTATGTCTCTAGAAAGTATCCATTTCTTGCAGATTGTGCTGTTTGTTGGCATATAATTGTTTGTGGTATTTTCTTATAATCCTTTATATTTCTGTGGTGTCAGTTGTCACCACTCCTCTTTTATTCCAGATTTTATTTATTTGGGTCCTCTCTTTTTTTTTCCATGATGAGTCTAGTTAAAGGTTTATCAATGTTGTTTATCTTTTCAAAGAACTAGCTCTAGATTTCATCGACCTTTTGTATTGGTTTTCTAGGGTCTGTTTCATTTATTTCTTCTTTGATCTTTATTATTTCCTTCCTTCTACTCACTCTGGGCTTTGTTTGTTGTTCCTTTTCTAGTTCCTTTAAGTGTAAAGTTAGATTGTTTATTTGAGATTTTTCTTATTTCTTAAGGTAGGTCTGCATTGCTGTGAATTTCTCTCTTAAGACTGCTTTTGCTGTGTCCCATAAATTTTGCATCATTTTGTTTCATTTTCATTTGTCTCAAGGTATCTTTTGATTTTTTTTATTGATCTCATTGTTAACCCATTTATTGTTTAGTAGGATGTTATTTAGCCTCCATCTGTTTGTGTGTTTTTCAATTTTTTTCTTGTAGTTGATTTCTAGTTTCATACCATTGTGGTTGGAGAAAATGCTTGATATGATTTCAGTCTTCTAAAATTTATTGAGACATGTTTTGTGACCTAACATGTGGACTTTCTTGGAAAATGTTTCAGATGCACTGGATAAGAATGTATATTTGCTGCTTGGGGGTGAAATGCTCTAAAAATATCAGTTAAATCCATCCGGTCTATTGTGTTATGTAAGGCTGCTGTTTCCTTGTTGACTTTTTGTCTGGGAGATCTGTACATTGGTTTCAATGGGAGTATTAAAGTCCCCTACTATGACTTTACTACTGTTGACCTCTCCTTTTATGTCAATCAGTATTTGCTTTGTATATTTAGGTGCTCCCAAGTTGAGTGCATAAATGTTTGCTAGAGTTATATCCTCCTGTTGGAATGATCCCTTTATGATCATGTAATGTCCCTCTTAGTCTCTTACTATAACCTTTGTTTTAAAGTCTATTTTATCTGATGTAAGTATTGCTACCCCAGCTTTTTTTCCATTTCCATTTGCATGAAATATCTTTTTTATCCCCTTACGTTCAGTCTGTGTGTCTTTCAATCTGAACTGGGTCTCTTGTAGACAGCATATGTATGGGTCTTGTTTTCTTATCCATTCAGCTACCCTACGTTTTTTGATTGGAGCATTTAATCTTGTGTACTTAAAAGTGATTATTGATAGGTACATAGTTATTGCCATTTTATTATTCATATTTATGTTCTTCCCCCATTTCTTTTTCTTGAAGTCCCTTTAACATTTCTTGTAATACTGGCTTGGTGGTGATGAATTTAACTTTTTTTTGGTCGGGAAAGCTCTTTATCTCACCTTTGATTTTAATTGATAGCCTTGCTAGGTGGAGTAGTCTTGGTTGTAGGTCCTTGCTTTTCATCATTTTGAATATTTTGTGTCCGTCCCTTCTGGCCTGCAAAGTTTCTGTGGAGAAATCAACTGACAGTCTTATGGGAGCTTTCTTATAAGTAAGTAGTGGCTTTCGCTTGCTGTTTTTAAGATTCTCTCTTTGTCTTCAACCTTTGGCATTTTAATTATGCTGTGTCTTGGTGTAGATCTGTTTGGGTTCATCTTGTTTGTGACTCTGCGCTTCCTGGACTTGTATGTCTATTTCCTTCACTAGGTTAGGGAAATTTTCAGTCATTATTTCTTCAAATACGTTCTCAATCCCTTGCTTTCTCACTTCTCTTTCTGGTACCCTGTGATGCGAATGTTGTTACGCTTGATATTGTCCAAGAGGTCTCTTAAACTATCCTCATTTTTTAAAATTCTTTTTTTCTTTTTACTGTTCCAATTGGGTGTCTTGTCATATCTTCTAATTCACTGATTTGATCCTCTGCTTCATCTAACCTGCAGCTGATTCCTTCTAGTGTAGTAATTCTTCATTTCTGATTGCTTCTTTTTTTTTGTTTTCTGTGTCTTTTTTATGCTTACCATCTCATTGTTGAAGTTCTCACTGAGATCATCTATTTTCCCCCTGAGTTCATTGAGCATCCTTATTACCAGTGTTTTGAACTCTGTATCTGGTAGGTTGCTTGCCTCCATTTCATTTAGTTTTTTTTCTGGAGTTTCTTCCTGTTCTTTCATTTGGGATGTTTCTTTGTTTCTTCATTTTGGCTGCCTCTTTGTGTTCATTTCTATGTATTAGGTAGGTCTGCTACATCTCCCACTCTTGGTCATGTGGCCTTATGTAGTAGGTGCCCTGTGTGGCCCCGTGGCTCAGCCTCCCTGATCACTTGCACTGAGTGCTTCGGGAGTGTCCCTTCTGTGGGTTGTCTGTGCCCTCTTGTTGTAATTGAGCCTTGATTGCTATTGGCATGTCAGTGGGTGGGATTAACTCTCAGGCTGACTGGCTATGAGGATTGGCCACACCCACAGCGAATGAACTGCTGCGTGGGGCCGACCCCATCAAGTGGGATTTGCCTCGGTGGACTTGTATGCCTGTTGAGACCACCCTTTGGGTATGCTGCTTGGGAGGGCTAATCAGGGTATCTCTCTGTTGTGTTCTGAAGCCGACCTCCAGGTATGTTGGTTCTGGGGCCTCTTGGGAGGAGCTTCTGTGTAGGCCAAGGTCAGCCACTGCCTTTGACTGGACCATGGCTACCTGGTAGGAGCTACAAAGCTATCTGTGGTTGGTCACTGCTTGTGCTGGACCTGGAGGCACATGAGAGAAGCCATTCTAACTGAGGCCAGCTGGGCTTGGGGCAGGTCAGCAAAAGACCCAGGGCAACCCAAGGCCCTATATCATCTGCTGGCTGCCCATAAGATTCAGCCACTGAAAGTGCCTCCAGTGGTGCATGAGCTGGGTGGGGAGGGGTCTGAGAGAGTCACCAGTGTGGAGCGATTAGGGTTCATCATGCCAATGCAGATTCAGATTTGTCTATGTCGGGGGAGGGCTCAACACAGGGATAATTGTGGCTGTCACTTTAGCCCTTGCCCTGAAGCTATACAACTCAATCTTTCTTTATGTCTCTGGAACCTCCTGAGTTGCTGTGCCTCCATGGAGCCCAGGGTGAATTCCTGAGAGCGAGTGAGTCTGTGCGCAGCCCTTTAAGGGGATGTCTAGGTTTCTAGCAGCCATCCATCTCACCTTAACAATAGGAATCCCTGCAGTTAGTTTCACAGTTAACTTTTGTGGAGACTCTTCAGCACTGGAACACTGGGCTGGGGAGCCCAATGTGGGGTAGGGACCCCTCGCTCCTCCAGGGGAACATCCATGACCGAGAGGTAGGGACCCCTCGCTCCTCCAGGGGAACATCCATGACCGAGATATCCCTCCTGATGCTCAATGCCACATGTGGTTGTGGGCCCAGCCCATTTCATATCTCTGCCCCTCCTACCAGTTTTGATGTGGCCTCTTCTTAATATCTTTAGTTATAGGAGTTCTTTTCAGCTAGTATTCAGATGGTTCTCTAGATTGATTATTCTATAATTTAATTGTAATTTTAATGTAGTCATGGGAGGAGGCAAGCACAGCATTTACCTACTTCATCATCTTGGCCAGACTTCTCAGCAATGGATTACTTATCTTGAAAAGAGTAATAGCTAACATTTAGTGAGCTTAACTAAGCACATGCTAATGGCTTGTTTGATTCTCACAGCAGCCCTATGAATGGTTTTGGTGATTATCTCTGTTTTACGAATGGTTAACTTTTAAAAGTTTCATCATTTTATCATTTAATTAAAAGTTCAAATCACATACTGATAGGTGGTGGAGCTGCAATTTGCACCCAGGAAGTTGTTCTTTGGAGTTCTTGACACCCATCTGCATTGTTTCATTAATTCAACAAACATTAATTAAGTGCTTACAGTTATCTCAGGGACTGTATTAGGGGTTGGGTCTGAGTAGGGGTGAAGGTAGTAGATGAAATAAACAACTCACAGTTGAGAATCCTAATCTGCCAGGCTTCCCCTCAGATTCCTGTAAACAAGGAATAACACAAGGTATGTGTCTAGTCACACAAACCTGGATCTGAGTCTAGCCTCTGATAAAAAGAAAAATAGCCCCTGATATCCAGGAGCTGGCCTGGCCTTCATAGGTAGGCCTTGTCATTCCACTGAGCATAAAAATGTCACAGAACATCAACATCTGATATGGCCACTCTGTGACCGTGGTGGATCAAGACAATAACAGGACCTCTCCATAATCGTGTCTGAACCAGACAAAACATGAGCATTGTCCAAACTTCAAAAATCACCAAACATTTCTCTATCCTGGCTCATATAGAGATTGCTGCTCCTCTACCAATTACAGCTTCAGTCTCATTCTAGTCTTCCCTCCTAGATAAGATTTATCAAGGTACCCAATCATAGATAGTATCCAATCCAGATCAAAACACTGGTTCCTCAACAGTCCCCCAAATTAAATCCTAAATGTCTTTTTCAACACTCTTATTGAGATGCCTCATCTTTTCTCATGGTTCACATCCACCACCTTTGCGATAATAAGTAATAAACCCAACTTGTTGAAACATAGGTGTGTTCATGGAGGTCTTTAATTGGAGGGCTTTGAAAACATCCATGCTCACTAGCTATATGACTTTAGACAGCAGTTTCACTTAGAGAAGGCTCTGTTTCCTCATCTGGTAAATGAAGAGATTTATTCCTACCTCAGAACGTTGTTGTGAGGATATAGAACAAGCTTAGCACTGAGTTAACTCTCAGTGTACTTTTAAAAATTTCTGCTTGAGCTATTACCTCCTTTGAAAAAGTCAGGGCACCATCATTATGAAAAGACATTAAAGCCATCAGCTTCAATTAAGACAAACTTGCTGACTATGTTTCCTTTGCTCCTTTTGTTCAGTCCACAAGACAGACTAAAGGGTTCAACCTTTCCTTTGTCAGAAATGAGGTCATTCTCATGGTCTTATCTGGAGCACAATAACCACATTACTGAAACTTTAATCTTAGGGAACCAGCACTGTTTATTTCTTCATGTTTTTGTTCTTAAAAACATTCCCAAGAAATAACAGAATTGGAACTACCAAACTTGGAAGAACTTCAACTTCAAAAATATGTCAAGTCATATCTTCTCTGCTTTAGCACACTAAGGTACTTATAGACCCCAGAAACCCTCTTGGTGATATTTACATTTATCCTGCTAAGGCCCAGCATGGATTTCATATTATTTGATGCCTATAACAAATTGTGCTAAAAAAAAATATTCATTCCGGTGGGAAAGAATAAAATAAATAGAAATGTTCTGATTTCTTCCTCTGCTTGCTCTGAGCATCCCAAGGGTTCTCATTTTAGTCCTAATCTTCCTCCTGCCCCCATCCCCTCTTACTCCTCTAATATTAATATTAATAATGGCAGCTAATATTTATTGAATGTTTATTAATGTGCCACACATTGTGCTAAGTAAGGGCTATATGCAATTAGATCCTCATCACAAATTGTGAAGCAAGTATTATTACATATGAGGAGCTAGAGGCCAAGAGAAGTAAAATAACATACCCAAGTCCACACAGCTGGTAAGAATCAGCCTCAAGATTGGAATTTGCCTTCAAAACCTGCTCCTATTGAAATGCTACCTCACCACCCTGGCCCGGAGAGTAGGGGCTGTGAAGGGATGATGGGAGGGATGGGACTAGAAAGGAAGGAAAAGGCTGGGGTGAGGGGTGTGTGGGAATCCATACAGGAGCATTCACATCTTCTCCAGAGTGCAGAGGGACGGAGATTAGAAGTACAAGACAAGTAGGAGGCCATTGCAGGGCCTCAGAACGAGCAGGGACCTGAGTTAAGGGTTTGAGGGGCCAGGAAGATTGAATAGTGGAAAAGGTCAAGTTATTGGGTAGAAGAGGGTGTGACTGAGGACCTGAGACAGGGAGATCAGGGAATCTGTGGGACCTTCTGGACTATTTGATCTAAGACTCACAGGTTCCTACCCTTCTCTGGGCCTCAGTTTTCTCTGTTCAATTCTGGGAGAGAAGATCCCAGGAACCAGCCGAGCTCTGGTAGGTGAGGTGGTGAGGTAGGTGGTATGTGGCATCACTTTTTTCTCTAGTCTCTTCACCTGACTTGAGGTTGAAGGGGGGTGTAATGGGGGCATCTCAGTAACAGATGTTAGAAAGGACATATTTAGGATTTGGGCTTGTGTTAGGTAATTTGGGGGAGGGTTAAGGAAGCAGGCTTTTGATTTGGCCTGTCCCCACCCCCATCCCACCCCAGGCCATCTCTCCTCTTAGGTACAGAAGGCTCAGAGAAGAAGACCATGTGTACAGACAGAAGAGAGAATAAGCCAGAGGAAGTACCCCATAATGCTCAACCCCAACCCTTCCACAGAAGAAGGTAGACCTGTTAGGAGCATGGTCTCATTGGTTATCCAACTCAGGGCAAATGTGCAAATCCTTGCTGTGTGCTTTCAGGCATGTTGCCTAACCTCTGGGCCTCAAGATCCTCTCATTCTCTGTCCTAAGATTAGGCTGAAGCTCACTGTTATCAAGCCTCCCTCCCCAGGACAGCTTAAGATCCATTTCCTCTGCCTCCTGCTGGGGCCTGGCCCAAGGCTCTGTCCACATGGTGACTCTGCTGGCCAAGGGCAGTGTCTCACATGGGTCAGGATCAGAATGAACCAGCCTGAGTCCCCAGGTTCAGGTCTGGATAATATTATTTGTTTAGAGACATAGCCACTAGGTGGTATCAGGGCCATATACTGGAATCTTCTGAGTACTGGGTCAGGCGGGCCCTATTTCTGGGAGTTATATTTCTCTCAGAGGATTCTAGGATATTCCCAACACAGCAAGGCCCTCTCAGGTCTTGGGGATAAGGCCCAGGCACCAAGCCAAAGGCTGCTTGCCACCTGCTACATGGCCACCAGGAGGCAGCAGCGCTTCTTATTCGGAGACTGGAAACTCCCAGGGTCTGGGGAGGAGAGACTCTTAGCTTTCCCCTACCCTGCACCCCATCTGTTCACCTTCAGCTTCCCCCACTCCAGAAATTGCTCCACCCTTTGTCTATCTAGGTTCAGGCCAGAAACCTGGAAATCACTCTTTTTTTTCCCCTCACTATTTATAATTTGCATACAAAGAAGGTCAAAATATTAACTGTTCAGCTCCACGAAGTTTTACATACACATCCATGTAAGCACTACACAGATCAAGATACAGAGCTATATTGTTGAATACAGTGGACTTTAGCCTCATGCGGTTACTGAGTACTTGAAATGTGGAATCCAAATTTAGAAACGCAGTACATGTAAAATACTCTCCATATTTCAAAGTCTTAGTATGAAAAAAAATGTAAAATAGCTCATTGATAATTTTAAAGTGTTGATTACATGTTGAAATAGTATTTTACACGTGGATTACATAAAATGTATTATTAAAATTTATTTCATCTGGGTTTTTTTTTTTTTTTTTTTTTTTTACTTTTTAAACTGTGGCTAGGAAATTTAAAATTACATTGTGGCTATCATTATAGTTCTTTTGTTCAGTGCTCAGGTAAACAGAGGCTGATTTATTCACCTGTAAAATAGGGACTCATAGAGGTGGAGTCGGCAGAGTTGGGTGAGAAATCAGGTTGTTTTGAACCATGAGCCCATGGCTCTGCACAGTGTTCCCCAAGGACCCTGGCCTGAATGGACTGCCATTTAACTTCTTCCAAGGGTCATATCCCATTCGAGACTTCAGTCAGTCCTCAGTGGGGACCTAAAGTACGCTTGCCCCTTCTGGGTTGGGAACATTAGGGAGGAGAGCTTCCTATAGGAAGTGATTAAAACTGACAAGGGATGAGATAAGTAGGTACAAGCTTGGTGAGGGAGAGGGAAAAGTGTTTTAGGTAAAGGAAACAGCATGTGCAAAGGTTCTAAGAGAGCCTGGTGATTGAGGAAATAAATCACCAGGGTATGGATGGAACAGAGAAGTGGGGACCTGGTGAGGTCAGCCAGGTTCAGATCCTGCAGGGCATGGCAGGCTTCATGATCGCCAGGGCCAGGTCAGGGGATAGACCTTGCCAGGCATGTGTTTTGGAAAGACCAGGCCTGCCAGCATTTGGAGAACCCTTGTCCTAAGAGAGAAAACTGAGATCCAGAAAGGCAAAGGGCTTGTCAGGGTCATACAGTGAGCCAGAGGTAGAGCCCAGAGGAGAAGGACCAGGCAAGTGTAAGAAGAGACCAGAAAAATGCAGACAGCCTTCCTCGTTCAGTTTCTCTAGGAGGCACTGGCTTTGGATGCCCACTAGGTGACAGCAGAGGCTGGACCAAATTCTGAGGGCTGGACCAAAATCAGAGCCCACCCTGCTGTCCCACAGTCCTTGCTCCAGTCTCCCTGGTCTAAGGATGAAGGGGCTGCTCCCTGGGCCCTCTTGTCCAGACCCCAGAGCAGCAAGAAGAGCCCTGGGTATCAAGAGACTCAAGGTCTGGTCCTAGATACAACTCCCCTCTGTGGTTGACCTTGGGCAAATTCACAGATAAAACTGCTTGAAAATGAGTCCTTGGCTATAGAAATGGGAGAGTTTTTATTTAGTCTACCAAGGACCAAATTCTGCAGTCAGATCTCCCTCTGAGCTTCTTGATCCTCATTTTATACTCCCCACCCACCCTCTTCATTCTGTTGAGTGAGTTAGACTCCCAGGGTCTCTTAAGGGCCCCAAGGGCCAGGCCAATCCTAAGAGGGAAGGAGGGGATGTGAGCTAAATTCTCTGAGTTAAAGTCAACAAATAGCTCAGGTTTCAAACTCAGCCAGAGAGCCCTGTATGAAATAAGAGGGTGAATAATAAGCAGCAGAGCTTTGGACAAGTCCAGTCTCCTCCCAGTGCCTTCACTGTGAAGTTGGGTGAGGAGTTGCTGCCCTTCTTGTCATCCCTGCTGGGTAGGGTTGCCAGATGTAGCAAATAAAACCACAGAACACCAGTTAAATTAGAATTTCAGATAACCAAATAGTAATTGCAATATTTGGGGCATACACTTGCAGTAAAAATTATTTATTGGTTTCTGAAATGCATATCTAATTGGGTATCTATATTTTATCTGGTAACTCTACCACTTGGGTGTGGTGAGAATGTTAATGTCAAGTGCCATCTGAACAGGAGGAGTGATAACTTTCCACTCAGTATCATTCTGTCCCATACTCCAAGTTCCTTTGTGGCTCCCATGTCCAGCTAGACAGAGCTATCAGTGCCCATTCTGCCCCCTTGTTCCTGTTGGATTTTCCTACAGCTCTGAAGGTGGGGGTCTCATACCACATGAAGAACTCACGTGGGCTATTCATGGCATAATGTGGATTCTTCCCCCTTGGTGAGCTCCTTTTTCATCCCCTGATCCTCACCACACCCCCAGAAAGAAAGAAAGGTAGGCATGAGCATCCCAAAGAGTAAATTACATCATGGGGATTCAGCCAAGGTGAATGACTTGCCCAAGGCTGCACAGTGAGGGGAAGTGAAACCAGAGGTTGAACCCAAAGTATAGATAAGGATCTGAGGAGCCATTTAGGACCCCACTAGCAGGCTGGAGTTGTTTGGGCGAATAGAAGGGGCCCACATTCTGCAGCCTGGGGAACTGGGCATCAGTCACATTGCAATTCTGCCTGGCCCCTGCCTTCAAATCCCCTCCTGAATGGAGACCCTACTGACATATACAGTAGTCAAAGGCTACTACTGCATATCAATCACTGAAGCACTTTATATACACTGATATTAATCCTCATGAATAAGTACTATTCTTATCTCTATTTTACGAATGAGCCCCAGAGGCAGAAGAACTTGCCCAAGATCACACAGAAAGTAAGGGAAAAACTGAGATTCAAATCTGTATTTCTCTCAGGCATATTCCATTCCACTGCACCGCTTGACCCACTCCAGGTATTGGATACACCTGGAGTTTCTAGGTAGAAAAATCAGTCTACAAACAATGACTTTTGTTTCTTCCTTTCAAAATCTGACAGTTTGTTATTCTTGTTTTTGTATTATTGCATTGGCTGGGGCTTTTAATAGCATTAATAGTAGGAACTCATGACATGTTTCTGAATGTTTCTGTGTTAGTTATGTATTGCTGTGTAATAAATATCTCAAAACTTAGTGTCAAAACAAACATTTATTATCTCACATACTTCTGAAGGTTAGGAATTCAAGAATAGTTCAGTTGAGCGGTTCTGGCTCAGCGTCTCACAAGGTTACAGTAAAGATGTCTGTCAGATTTCTTAAAAAAATATGCAAATGGCCAATAAGTACATGAAAAGATGTTCAACATCATTAGCCAACAGAGAAATGCAAACAAAAACACTTCAGACACACTAGGATGGCTATGAGACAGACAATAACAAATGTTGGCAAGGATGTGGAGAAATCAGAATTCTCATGCACTGCTGGTGACAATATAAACTGAGGCAGCCACTTTGGAAATAGTCTGGCAGTTCTTCAAATGGTTAAAGATAGAGGTACCACATAACCCAGCAATTCCACAACTAGGTAGATACCCAAGAGAAATAATAATATTTGTTCACACAAAAACTTTTGCATGAATGTTCATAGGAGAATTATTCATAATAGCCCCAAAGTGAAAACAATCCAAATATCCATTAGCTGATGAATGGATAAGCAAAAGGTGGTATATCCACACAATGGGATATTATCCAGTCCTAAAGAGGAATGAAGTACTGATACATGCTACACCACAGATGAAGTTTGAACACATTATGCTGAGTGAAAGAAGCTAGTCACAAAAGACATATATTGCATCACTTCATTTATATGAGATGTGCACAATAACCAATGCTATGTAGACAAAAAATAGATTAGTGGCTTCTCAGAGTTACGAGGAGAAAGGAAGGCGGAATGACTGTTACTGATTACAGAATTTCTTTTAGGAATGGTGAAAATGTTCTGGTGAAGGTAATGGTGATGGTTTTACAACTATAAACAAACTTAAAATTACTAAAGTGTACACACTAAATGGGTGAATTTTGTGGAATATCAATGACATCTCAATAAAGCTATCCCCCCCACAAAAAAGGGCAGGTGGTGCTATTCTCATCTGAAGACTTGATTGGGCCTTAAGGCTCTGCTTCCAAGTGGCTCGCTCGCTCATATGGCTGTTGACAGAAGGCCTCAGTCTACTACCTGGAAATCTTCTGAGGTTGGTCCTGTAGCCACAGATTTCTACTTCTTAGCCCTGGCATCTTCTGGAAAACGACTGCCTTCTGGGCTTCCTCCCCCAGTGCCAGACTCCATCTGCCCCATCGGGTTACCTTTCGTGGTCTTCAGTGGGGGCTGCCCCAGCCAAATGGGTGGCTAAGTTCCCAGGTGTGGCAGCCATCAGCATCTGCGGCAGCACTGGAGCGGGTGCCATTCTCTTTCTGGGCAGCCTCCAACCAATGACTGGGCTCAGCTGGGGCACTAGGGCCTGGTCACTTCTGCCCACTGGTGCTCTTCTGTGGGCAGTGTTTGCACCAGTGCTCCCTATTGCCTGGCAGAGACTTTCTTGGAGTGGCACTGCAATGTACCCAGCCCTCCTTCCCTTACCTCTCCCCATAGATGTCAGACCTGCAACACAGTCTGAAGTCTTTCTCTACCCACTCCTGCTTCGTCCCTCTTTATCTTTCACAGGCATTTTCTCCAATAAATCTCTTTCTTGCACTTCTAACTCAGTCTTGGTGGTGGCTTCCTAGGGGACCCAATTGATACCCAGGCCCTGGCTCCTCTGTGCCACCAGTACCCTTAGGAGTTGTGTTCTTTCCCCATCCCCTGTCTTGAGCATGCTCTGTCCCCCATCCCCTCCTCTCTCTGTCTAGGCCCTCGCCCTGTGCCTGGTACGTGGTAGACACTCAGTAACTATTTGTTTTCAAATGAACGCAGAATGTTCTGGAGCTAGGCACTGCTGGCACCAGTATCCTGGCACAGAGAGCTGTAGAGAGCCTTCCGGATGGGCTGAGAGGGCCAGTTCCAAGGGGCAGAGGGAGGGCACCCTCCAGGCAGTGGGGTGGAAGGCCCTAGGGTGGGGAGTCTATGAGGGAGCCAAGAGTTTCCCATGGCCAAGGGAGCCCCCCCACCACATGCCAGAGCAAGTCCAATCTCGTTTCTCTCCTGATTCACTCTGTGACCCCTGGCAAGTCACTTTTCTTCTAGGACCTTGCTGTATCCATCTGGACAGTGGGATGAGAAACCTTGCCCTGTCTGTCTCCCCAGGGAGGGGCAGGAGTTGTGAGAATCAAATGAGATCAAGGCCGGGGAAAATGTGAACAGGAAGGGTGGGGGCAACTGGGTCCTGAGCCTTGGGTCAAGGTGTGGAAGGGTAGAAGAGAGGAGAATTAGAAGAGGCAGACGCACACACACAACAGAAAAACATGAGAGCTAGAGAGGGAACGAATGAGAGAGAGAGAGAGAGAGAGAGAGAGAGAGAGAGAGAGAGAGAGACACCAAAAGACAGAAAGAAATAGAGGAAACAGGATGAGAGAGAAGATGAGGGACAGAAGGAGAGAAGGAGGGAGGAAGAAAAATTACGAAAGAAATGGGAAAAAGAGGGAAAGTGAGAGTGGGGAAAGCATAATGAGATACTCTTAGAGACAGAGGAGCAGAAAAAATGGAGAGAAATAGTGGGAAGGGCAGAGAGAATAAAACTGGGAGGGACAGTGAACAACTATAAAGAGAGAAGAGTTAAAGAGAATGATAAAGAAATGGAGGAGAAAATAGGATGGAGAGGTAGAGTCAAAGAGAGAAAGTTGGAGAGAGACAGAGGGATGGAAGAGATAGAAAGAAATGAGAATCAGGTTCAGAGAGGCAAAGAGGCAAGGAGACAGAGAGGGATGAGAGAGAAGCCAAAAGGAGATAAAGAATTAGAAGAGAGATGGGGACTAATGAAGGGAGATAGGGGTAAACAATCAGACAGGGAGAGAGGAGGGACTGCCTTCTCCCACAGGCCCCCACACCTCCCTCCCTACTGGCAACCACTGTGTACCCTGCCCCACCCAAGATGTGGGGACCCGGAGTAAAGCTTTGCCCCCTTTCTGTCTGCAGGGCCCAGCCTGCCCTGTCCTGTCTGGCTGGTTTGGCTCCTGTTACCCTCTGCTCCAAGGCCTCTGAGGGCCATCCTGGTGGAAGGCAGAGCCTGTCCTGTAGGCTGACGGACAAGGCTGCTGGGTGGAATCTGAAGGGAAAACCCAGTGACACCCTCCCTCGAGGCCTGCCTCCCTTTGAGACTCAGATAGGAAGAGACCTCAAAGGTCAACTTCACTGTACCTCTCGCTGAACAGAGGAAGAAACAGGCTCAGAGAGGAGCAAACCGGAAGTCACAGAGTCTAGCAGGACTAGCTATCATGGAGGCTGTGTGTGGCCTGAACACTTTGAGACTTGCTTTCTCCGTGATAAATTGCTTCCAGCCTGGGGGGTCCTGAGGCTTTAATGACAGTGTTTTGGATCAAAGTCACTGTGCTGAGAGTCTTCCCCAACACCCTGTGAAGTGGCTACTGTGATTATGCCCATCGTACAAATGAGGAAACTGAGCCTCAGAGCAGTTAAGACTTGTAAGCCTAAGGTCACACAGTGTCGGGACCCAAGCTAGGTCTAGCTGACCTTGAAAATTAGGTTCCTGCCATGGCACCTCCCAGCCTCCCTGAGTGATGGGCAAGGAAGGGCTCTACAACATGGAAAAGGGGAGCAGGGAGGCAGGGGGGCAGTTCCTACAACTGAGGAAAGTTACCAAACGATGGTTTCCAAACTTTGGAATTCTTCCCAGACAGACCCACCTTCGTTCAATTCTGTGCCTGCCTTTGGGAACTCCAGGTCTCCCTGACCTTCCCAGCATCACTCGTTCTACTCTCCATCCTCTTTCCCAACCTCTGGAGAGAAGGAGCTTGGCTCCTGGACTACCTCCATCCTTCCTTTTCGTCATTGTCTCCAGCTGTGACCTTTTGGGCCAGAGGTCCAGGCTGATTCTGAAGCCACAGAGATGGGCCTGCATACTCTGCAGCCCCCTTCCCCCTCCTCTGCATGGTGAATTCCCTTTCTCTAGCTCTGCCCCTGGCTCTGCCTCACCAGGGCTCATCCTCCTGGGAGAGACTTGGATGGAGATTGTGGGGGATGTTGGTGTCTAAACCAGCTGGCCCTGATCTCCCAGCAAAGTCCCTCAAGAGCTGCACTCTCCAGCTGGGGCCTGACTGTTACCTAAGGTTTCCACACGCTCACTGAGCTTCAGTTTCTTCATGTGCACTATGGGTAGAAGCACCGCCCCCAGCTTTGGGACATGGGAACACGCAGAGGGTGAGCCCCTTCCTGATGGATAGACCACCTCTGTCTCTTGGAGGACATGATGTCTGCTGTGTTCCCCGGGTGGCTATAGTCCAGGGATGGTGGTGGCTGCAGATCTAGCCTCCTGGGCCTCAATCTGCTCCTCTGGGGACCATAGTCCCTTCAAGTCCAGAGCATCAGCCCTGCTCCATGTTGCTCTCAAGCCCTGCTCTGGTTGTGTCTCCACCTATCATGTATCTATCAGAGCAGGAGGAGGACTGCTGAACTTGGTCTGTGCTTGGAGTTCCAGGAAGTGGGGAACTCTGAGACAGTCTCCTGGGTATGCCAAGAGCTTTTCTAAGAACCGGGACTTGAGGGGAGCACTGTAGGTGGCCCGGGGATAGCTGCTCCCTTCCCAGAAGCCTTCCTTTCCTAGAAGCTCCTGGGGGAGGGGGGTGCGGTGTGCGGTGGCTACACAGCCCCAGCCCTGCCCTCACCTCCTTCGCCCAGTCCTGGAGGAGGCTCACGGCCCCCTGCCAGCTTCATGGAGGGGTATGTGGTAGTCACCACTGGAGTGGGAGGATAAGGACAAGTTCTAGGAGCCTCTCTGAGCCCCTGAACCCTCTTCCTTCACCAGGGAGATACAGATCCTCTTGACCCCACCCCCAGGGCCCAGGGCTTTGGCTCTCATAGTCCTCAACCAGGCTGGGCTGGCAGCAGGTGACTGGATGAGAAAGGCAGGGTGAGTGGGGGTGTGGGCCCCGGCAAGTGCACTCCTCAGCCAATCAGCAGCCTGCCCAGCCGGTGGATTGAGTTACAAGCCGGAGATCACCCCATACTCCAGCCTCCTTCCTACTCCTCCTAAAGCTCCATTCATTGGCCCCAACGCACATTGAGTCTGCTGGGTATCTTTTCCGCTTAGCTTCTGAGCTGCTGCCTCGTGGGCCACCAGGGGTAGGCAACGAGGGGGCTTTGTCTGACTGGGTTGGGTCAGGGAGGAATGGGGGTTCTGGGAGTGCTGTTGGGGGTGCTGAGCCTCCTGGGAGTGGTTCCGGGGGGTTCTCCTGCCCTCCACTGGGACAGCACCTTTTGCCACTTGGCCAGGCCCATCCCGAGCAGCCCCTTGGAGTCCCTGAGCTTCTTGGGCAAGGACGCCCAGAGACTGGCCCTGTTCCACGCCCACTGGGATGGGCACGGGAGGCTGCAAGCTTGTAGCCGGCAGGATGAACCAGAGCTCACTGCAGCCTTCGGTGCCCTCTGTGCTGGTGAGATCACCCGGGGCTCCTTCATCCACACCCCTGGGCCTGAGCTGCAGAGAGCCCTGGCCACCCTTCGGAGTCAGTGGGAAGCCTGCCAAGGGCCTGATGGGAGTTCAGCAGGGGCAAGGAAGAAGCGAGCAGCAGGACAGAGTGGAGTACCTGGTGTAGGGCACAAGCTGGGGAAGAGAGGCTGGACCATGCCTGGCACGCTGTGGTGTGGAGTCGGGGACTCTGCTGGAAATTCCTCGGAGCTGGGTGAGCCATGTGGGTGTGGGCTGGGGGCTGGGGTCAGGTCAGTGCAGGCTTTCCAGGCTGTGTGTCCTTGGGGGAGTGACTTAGCCACTCTGAAATTCAATACCCTTATATGTAAAATGTGGGTTACCGTAAGTCTCATCATGGGATGCTTAAATTGAGTCATAGATAGGAAAGGTCCTACCCACACCTGGGAGTCCTCATTAATCACCATCCGAGGGAGGGGCCAGGCCGGGGTAGATCCGGGGTTGGCTGAGCTGAAAAGCTATATTACCCAAATGAAGTGGATGCCGAGACCCAAAAGCTTGGGTTCAAATTCCAGTGCAGCACTGTTCACCTGAACAATGGAAATGACACCGGCCTTGCAGGGCTGCTGTGAGCTTGGGTGTGGAAAATGCCGGGCACTTCAAAAATGCTCAGTAAAAGACTTGCTTAGATGGTGACAAACGCGAATGGCTTTTTTGCACTCTCAGCACAGCTGTCTGTGTGTATGCGTGTAGGGTTGGGGAGGACTTGGCACCTGAGTCGGAGCAGGTTGGCATCCTGACAATGCCTCATCATGTCAGAGAGAAAAGTTGCACCCTGCCTGTTTTGCCATTTCATTCCACACATGCTCACGACCTCATGAATTTGGGTGTGAGCTCCGGTCTGCCTCCAGAGTTCTTCCTAGCCAGGCCTTTCTCTGGGCAAGGGCTCCTGGGTCAGCTGCATGGTACTTGTAGTTGCCCAGCAGGGGCTGTGCCTGAGTGCTCTCTTTAAGCTTTGAAACTGTGAGAGTCCCATGGAGGGAGAGTGACTGGCTTCAGGCCGCCCAGAGCATTCGTGTCAGGGCTTGGGTGAGAACCGGGTCTCTGCTTCCGACACCAGGTGGGCATAGCCAGTGTGTGGTGCTCAGGACCCTGCTGAGCTGGTGCCCCCTCCGCTCCCTGTAGGGGTCTTCCAGGGCCCGGATCTCTGTTGCCGAGAACATGACCTCTGCCCACAGAACATCTTGCCTTTCCAGTACAACTATGGCATCCGAAACTACCGATTCCACACCATCTCCCACTGCGACTGTGATGCCAGGTTGGCAGGGCAGGGGGGCTGCAGATGCAGGGGTGAGGTAGAGTTATCCAGTTCCTAGGAGCAGAGACTAAGATTTCAGAGAACCCTAAAAAATCAGACAGCTTGGACCCCACTGTGCATATGTGAAAGCTGAGGCCTGAGAGAAGAAGTGACTTTCAGACTCAAACCACCTGGCTAGTAGTGACCGGGTGGGCTGAGGAGGAGCCAGGTGGCCCTCTATGGTTCACCTCTGGTGTGGCCTCTGGGGCAGGTTCCAGCAATGCCTGCAGAACCAGCAGGACTCCATCTCCGACATCGTTGGCATGGCTTTCTTCAATGTGCTGGAGATCCCCTGCTTTGTGCTGGAGGAGCAGGAGGCGTGTGTGGCGTGGTACTGGTGGGGCGGGTATGTAGCTGCCCCTTTGGAGCCCCTTCCCAGCCAGAGGGGGAGCCCAGGCTCCAAGCCCAAAAAGGGAGGCCAGCTGGTATGTTTCGTCCTCCCTGTCCTCCCCTCAGGGTGGGGATCAGGATGCAGAACTCCTGTGGGTGTCCCACACAACCCAGTGGGATAAGGGATGGGACTAACAGAGCCTTGCTCTCCATGGACACAGGAGGCTTCTGGGTAGGGGGGATTATGGGTTACTAATTACCACCAATTGCCACCTCCCAGGTGTAGAATGTATGGCTCCATAACCTTCGCCCGCCTGCAGCCTAAGACCCTCTACAATGCCTCCTGGAGCTCCCCGGCCACTACCCTGACTCCTAGCCCCCAGAGCCCAGCCCCCAGCAAGCTGAGACAGAAGCAGCACCCTCAGAAGTGGCCGCCGCAGAGGAAAGCATCCCAGTACCCCAACAAAGCCAACGCCACAGCCCTTCAGGCCCCCATGGCCTCCCTCGGGTCTGACATGGCCCCCACAGCCCAGCTGGAGGTCACCCATCCAGGCTTCCAGGGGCTACGGGGTGGCCTAAACTACCAAGGTGAGCTCAGAACCTAACCTTGAGGGCTCCTGATGTGAGGAAATTTCCCCACCTCTGTGCATGTGGGAGGTTTGGGGGGCTTGCATTGCTTTCTTTCCTATTCCAAACTCCTCCTGGGGTCTTTCAACCTTTTCCATCAAATCATGCTGCAGCCGGAAGGATTTTTGTAAACCCCAAACTTGACCATGTTGCTCCCCTCTGAGCCCCCACCATGGCTCCTCTTACCTCAGCTGATGATATCCCAACACCCAGGAACCCTTAGACACTATTCCCACAGACCCTACTCCCCAGCCAAAACTCCAGTTTCACAAACATCATTTGGTTCCTCAAAGGCAACTTGCTCTCTCTTACCTCTGGGCCTTTGCACATTCTTTTCCTTCTGCCTGGAGCACTCCTTCCTCCTCTTCTTCTCAGCCTCAGTTTATCAGCCTGTGCCTCCAGGAAGCCTTTCTTGACCAGCCGCAGCACTCTGAGCCTCCACTACTGTGTGTTTGTGTTTGTGTTTGTGTATATGTGTGGGGGGGGAGAGAGGGGGAGTAGGGGAGAGAGAGAGAGACTCTGTGGGCACAAAAGCATAAGATGGAAGGAGTCTGTGTGTGTGTGTATGTGACTGAGCATATGTGCCAGTGTTTCTTCTGGATGGCAGTGAGCATCAGTGGGCCTCCTGGTGGACTGAGCTCCCCTTACCACCACACCCATCCCCAGGCGTCCGCCAGGCCTGCCGCAGCTTCCGCCATCTAGACCAGTGTGAGCACCAGATTGGGCCCCAGGAGACCAAGTTCCAGCTACTCAATAGTGCCCCAGAGCCCCTCTTCCACTGTGACTGCACACGCCGGTGAGGCCTGCTTGGACCCTTAGGGGTGGGCTGCCTGATGCCAGACACCTTGCTTTGAGGCCCTGTCCCAGCCTAACCCTGCCTCTGCCCTCAGACTGGCACGTTTCCTGAGGCTCCACAGCCCACCTGTGGGCAATAACATGCTTTGGGAGCTACTGGGCACAACCTGCTTCAAGCTGGTTCCTCCATTGGACTGTGCTGAGCACAAAGGGTAAGTAACAGTAGAACCAGGATTGGGGGATTTTCCCAAGGGGCGGACTTCCTATACCTGCCTTCACCTTTGTGCACCTGGGCCAAAGGGATGGGTGTAGGGGACAGGGAACCTTTGAGCTCCATTGTTATCATCTCCCTACCCCTGGTGCCCTGAGTTCAGCTCTGCTGTTGGCCCATGTGGACTGCATCCTGACACTGTCATTTACTTCCTGTGATCTTTCAATTTGAGTCACCTCTCGGAGACACCTGTTTCCTTATCTGTAAAATGGTTGTATACACCAAGGAAATGGCGTGTGTGACACACATAGCCCAAGGCCTATGGGCATGTAGTAAAATGCTTAACTCACAATCTCATTTCCATTTTGATTTGCAAAGCCAGCTCCTTGTCCCTTATTACTTTTCCTATTTCACAGGTGAGGAAACAAGTCAGACTGGCCCAGGTTTCTGCAGGCAGTCAGTCAGTGGCAGAACCCAGGCCTCTGGATGTCAGGACAGGTTTATTTTGCCTCCTTCTAGGTATAACCACCCTTCCCTGGTCCCAGCCCCTGCTCCTCACTAGGCCTCCATTCTCCTGTCTGCAGAGTGGCGTGGGATCGTTGGCAGTCATGACTGTCTGCCCCACTTCTCTTTCCCTACAGCTGTTCCAGGGGCCCTAAGGCCATCAAGGTGTCAGCTAGGCACTTGTGGCGACTTCAGCAGAGGAGACTCCAGATCTGGGGTACAGGCACAGACGAGGAGCAGGCACAGACTTCGGAACACCCAAGGGTCCCCATGTCATTCTATGATTGGTGCCTGCAGCTGACCCAGGCAGCCTGAGAACCCAAAGAGCAGCAGAAATTCTAGAAACAGTGACTTCAGTTCCAGCTTTCTTGGGCACCAGATGACCTTGCCCCTGGCTTTGCTAGGCCTGGGGGTCTCAGTCTCTTCTTCCTGTGTTAGACTGAAGCATGACACAGGCTTTTGCGGACAGCCAGAAGGCTGGATTGAGGAGAAGAGAGCCAAGGACCAAATGCTGGATAATATCTCCTGGTGTGCTGGGTGATCTTGGGCTGGTGATACAAACCCTCTGTGCTTGGATGTGGTGTTCAGAAGGTTCATTCTGATGCCCTAGGCTTGTACCTTGCCAGGGAACTTTACTCCAGATGGGAATAGGGAGCGGGTAACTAATTGCAGCAGGCCTAGGAGGTACCAGGAGAAGGTGTATTTTAAGTCTATGTTGCAAAGTGAATACATGTGTCAAGGTCATGCCCAGGGAAGATCGAATACCTGGGGCAGCAGGTAAGATAGGGAATGAGGGATACCACAGAAGTGCTTGTGTCTAAATCCGGGATGGGGGGCACTAGAGAGGGACTTCACAATTCTCTTCCTCCCAGGGGCAATCCTTTCTCTTCTAACAGCTGCTGTGTCTTTCCTGGCCCAGCCTTGGCCTACTCTTTCTGCCCTAAACCTAAATGCACAGCTCACCTGTGCCCCTGAGCAAGGAACATCCCTCCCCAACTCTAAGCCTTTGTTATCTCCTTACAAAAGGGGAGTATAAACAGGACCTACCTCATAGGGTCCTTGAAGATTAAGTGAACCAATGCATGGATAGCTCTTAGGACCTAGTAAATATTCCCTCCCTCCAGCACACAGCTAAATTGTATTTAGGCGTCTGATTTTGAGAGGCTCACACAACCCTTTGGAGGCCTCAGTTTGCTTACCTGTGAAATGAAGCTAAGAACTACACTGAACTCAACACCATAACTCAGGGTTGTAGTACAGATTAAAGATGGCATGTGTAATGTATACAGTTGATGTCTGGTAAATTGTCAGATCTGTTGTCGTCTCTTTTAGTCCTTTACTCTGACTTTCCCACCCCCCCAGACTGCTAACAAGTTAAAAAGAGTCAGGAGTGAGGCTGGAGAATTTAATTCCTAATCGATGACCTCCAGGATTGCCCCTCCCCCTATCCCAGATTAGGGTCTGGATAGGCCTCTGCTGATTGTCACAGTTGAGGTGCTAGGACAGAGTTTGGGGGATCCCAGTTGGCCACCCCTGGCCAAGGCAGGGTGGCAGGTGCAGATAAAGCTGGAGCAGCAGCAGGAGGGAGGCAGGTAGGCTTGCAGAAGATTGGAGCAGAGTGAGAGCCACCTGAGCCCACCTGCCCACCCACCTTCAGGGCCCCAGGCCCCCTTCTTCCAGCTTCTGCTGGCCCTGAGGGCTGGGAGACAGGCTGTTAGGGGTTGGGGCTTCCTGATCAGGTCCCCAGGAGCTGCCACCTCCGGGGTCTACGGTCTCCAGGCGCAGGGCAGGCAGCAAGCCCAGGCTTCGAGGCACAGATGGTGGGAAGGCCCAGGGGTCAGGCAGCCCAGAGGGCCCCTCCTCACTACTGCCCCAGCTGCCACTATTACTGCCCCTGTAAGGGGCCACATGGGGTAGGCGGTGGCTCTGGGGTGAGGGGCTGCGGCTGGTGCCTCGGCGTTCTCGGGAGGAGGGCCGCAGGGCAAGGCCAGGGAAGCGGGCCAGGCCTGGGCTGCGGCTACGGTGACGCTTGGACTTGCCAGGGCTGGGACTGCGGGACTTGGGTGCGAGCAGCTCCAGAGTGCTGTCATCCTCGTCCTCTGAGCTGGCACCTGAGCTGTCTGTGCTGCTACTGGCCAACTCCGAGGTAGGCAGCGAGATCTGGAGGGAAAGTTGGTCTCTTGTGCGCTCCGTTCCCCAGCTGGCCACTGAGGCCTCTTAGAACCACTCCAACACTCCCAGGCAGACCCAGGGAGGTCAAATTACTTGCAGGAGGTCACAGAGAAGAATATGGAGGCTGTGGCATTTGAACAGGATCTTTTGGCACCCTTGACCTTGCAGTCTGGTCTACGCACCTGGAAAGGCTCAGTGACTCCAATGAGGATGCTATGGGTGTGGCTGTAATAGCCCAGAATGAAGTCTCCATGGCCTTTGGGTAGCGACTCCTCACTGAACGTCACCTGGTGGGCCCAGGGGTATAGACTCAGGTTGGGGTGAGGGAGGCAGCCACAGAACCCCCCAAGCTGAGTCCTTAGCCCCCAAGGGTAATGGGGCCTTTTTCCCCTTCCTCACTTCCCCTTGAGTACCTGGTAGATATTCCTGTCCACATCCTCATGTTTGGCCCAGACATAAGCCACATAGTCCTTGCAGTGACGGAAACCCACCTGGGGCGAGAAGAATCAGGGCTGTGACCCCTATGGCCTTATCTCAGCAGCCTCCTGGTGTGGCATCAAACTCTGAGAAGCCTGTGATCCCACCAGGGTACCTGGCTGTTCCTCCAGGCCCTTCTTTCCCCGAATCACTGACCACCCCTGCCCTTCTCACCCGGTACAAGCCGATCCAGTCCCAGGAGCTACGGGCGAACACTGTTTCCATGCGGTATCTCACCACAGCCTGCTCTGGCCGCACCCACTCGTCTGCCACCTCCAGCCGCACCAGCGGCACGTCGTCCCTGAAGGCAAACTGCCCGGGGTAGGGGGCAATATCAGGGGAAACCCTCCAGTATTCCATGCATCTAGGGCCCTTGGGCCTCAGTCAGCACAAATAGGTTGAGATGAGGGCCTTTGAAGCCACTGCGGAGATAGGGAAACCAAGGCAGAACAGGTCTAGGATAAATGCTAGGCTTCTTGCCTCCCAGCCCAGGGCTCTTTCTGCCCATAGCCTTCTTAGATTTTGAGTGAGAACACAGCTTTGTAGGTAGGAGACTATGGATTTGGCCTTGGCTCTGCCCCTGACAGGCTGTTTGATCTTGAATGAGCTTCTCAACCTTTCTGAATGCCAAGGCATTTGTAAATGTGGATCACTGGTTAACTCCTGGGGTTGTGCTGCAGATTTGGTGAGATTCCATTTGTAAAGCCTACTGTCTACTTTCAAGTACATAGTAGGTGCTCAGTAAATGATTTATTATGCTAGCGAGGGAAACATAAGGTACTGGATAATCTAGGGCAAGATGAACACCCCTGAGTGGCAAGAAGAGCCCTGGGTAGAAGGCTGGAGACCTCAGTTCACTTCTAGGCTTTGCTATTAACTTGCTTGTGTGACCTCAGGTAAGCCCCTAGCCAATTCAAGATTCAGTTTCCCCACCTGTATTAAGGGGTGACTATGACCTTGTCATCAGTTCCTGAAGACAAATAGCCAGGAGTACCTTCCTCCCAGGGTCATCCACGTGGGTGAGTTGCTGGGGTGACAGGTGGCTAGGTTATTAGCTCCACCTCTGTCCCTTAGGGAAGGACTCACGTGGTGCCAGCCTCAGACTTTTGCCTTTTCCCTGTTTACCTGGTTTCAGGTTACCTTCCTCAGATTCTGGGCCAAACTGCTCTAAAGAAACCAGCACATCTGCTACCTGCCCCTGGTTCTTAACAGTGGGTCTGGTTAGGGTGGGCTCTTGGAAATACCCTCCAGGGCCTTACAGTGTCAAAACTCCCACTGAGCCCTATTCTGAATGTGTTGCTTTGGGTAAGAGACTTAAGTTTTCTGAGTCTCAGTTTCTCTCACAGGTAAAATGGAGAATATGGACATCTCAGGGCCTATTAAGCCACTCAAGGGGATGACGTAAAGAGCACCATACAGGGCATGGTATGTAGAGGTGCTCAACAGATAATTTTTTACAGAGTCCTGGATGAGAAAGGAAGGTCAGGGTAGGGTCCCCAAAAGGAGTGGTTCTCAAGGTGAGGGTTAAACCTTATGCCCAAAACTTTTACCAAAGGTCAAGAGAGGCCATACATAGGCAGATATCCTTTCCCACCTGAGGGTATTGGCCAATGTCCCACTGACTGACCATGTGACAAAGTTACCAAGAAAACATTCTCTGGCCTGCTGGGCTCCCTCTTATCAGATCAAGAGAAAGGAGAGTCCAGAGTTGAGTTTCACGGCTGAAAAGATGGAATCTACATCGCTCTGCCACTGAGCCTGTGTGAGGCTTGGGGCACATGCCTACTCACCTAGGGGCCTCTGTTTCCCCATAGAAAAATGGAGTTGGACTAAATAGTCTCCCACGTCCAGTTCTGATGTTCTGACATTCTTGCATCCCCCTCTTTTTTTTTTTGGCAACTAGGGACCTCAATCCTAAACATGATGCTAAATTATAACTAGAGTTTAGCTTTATATTTTTTATATCTCTATTCTCCCTCCCCATCACTACCTCACTCTTGCAGTGCTTGGCAAATGGTAAGATGGTAAGTAAATAATAAATGAATATGAATGAATGCTGCATGGGGTTTAAGTAAACATTTTGAGTTTGCTGGCCTTATTATACATGCAAACTTTACCATAAGTTGCCCTAAACCTTTCACAGAAGAAGGGAGTTAGAGAATAGTGGAAAAGACATGGGCTCTGAAATCAGGCCAGCCTAGGTTCAATTCCTAATTCTTCTCTTTACCCTGGGCAAGTGATGCTGTGTCGCTGAGCCTCAGTTTCCTAATCCAAAAATGGAGATTATAACTCACTCCCACTCTGCTATGACAAATGGGTGCTGCTGAAGGCAGGTGCAAGGGGGTGGGCTGTGGAATGCTGAGCTGGGCTTGGGGATGTCGTTAGGAGAGAATGAGACCAGAACTCACTTGCAGGATGAACTGGGCAGCCACAGGCTTGTGGTCACTGACTGTGTATTCCATGTGGCTGCGGTAGCTGTGCTGGGTCACCTGAAGCCGGTGGCTCTCCTGTCCTGAGGGGCTGCGACCCCCACGTGGAGCCTTGACCTTCCACAAGATACGGTCTGTCCAGGCTGGCTTCCGTTTCTTAGCACTGTAGTGGGCGGATATAACCAGAGTTTTAGGGGCAGTGGATAAAGGCACAGACCCTAGCCTTGCCTCCTAACCCTCTTCCTTCTCTCTCTTGTCCAGAAGACTTCAGCCCACATCCCCACTTCGTCCCAGTGCTGAGCTCACCTGGTATCATACTTGTTAGTACCCACGTCAAACTTGAAGGTGGGTGCAAAGTTGAGGGGCCCCTCTTGGAAGCCCTTCAGGATGGGCCAGGTGTTCTTGGCCATGTTGAGCTGTGAGGGTCCACAATGGCAGAATTGGACAACAGCTTGGGCAGGACGGATGAGGGCAAGGATCATAGCCTAGGGTACAGGTGTGTCCCAAAGCACGCTCTGTGGCTTGGGGGTTTGGGATGCAGATTGGGATTCCGCACCTGGTCCTTCTCCCAGAGCTGATGGAGCTGGTTGTTGTCAATGGCAAACTTGACGAAGTGCAGGTCGTAGCTCTCAATGCGGAAGTTTAGGTCCCCGAACCAGAACACGAGGCTGTTCGAGGGTTGAGATCAGCGGGGTCCATGGGGTGGAAGAGCCCTACCCAGATCCTTCTCCACCCCCATCCAACCAGACAACACTGGCTGCCCCTAGCGATGATGCAGTGGGTCGGTGAGTGGCTGGTGAGTGGCGGCAGAGCCTCCAGCCCGCCAAGGAGCAGCAGTGGGGTGCGGATCTAGAGGAAAGTTAGGTTCAGACCCTCAGTAAGGCCCTGCCCCTCAGCAAAGTACCACCCTACAGGCTCCGCCCCCCACCAAACTTACCCAGCATTCGTGTTCCTAGATGTAGTTTGGGTAGTGACCCACCTCCATAGACCCCGCCTCTCCCCACAAGGTCCACCCAGGCAGGAACTCAGGTTTCTTCTTGCAAGTTAGTGGACGCTCACCTCTGAGACTCATCCCTCCTTCACTAGCCCCGCCCAAGCTCCATTTGGCCCCTCCCTGGCCCGTACTCATGATCCAGGATGCCTTGTGCCCCGGGCCCCTGGAACTGCTGGAGGCTGAGGATGGTCTGGAAGTTGTCCTTGCGCTGCTCTGCCTTGTCCATGTGCGCTGGCAGGTGGCAGTTCAGAAAGCAGAGCATGTGCCCGAAGGCCGCCAGCCGCACGCTCACTCCTCCCTTGTTGCCCTTGAGAGGCAAGATTTGGGCGGGTTGTGGGCGGGGCCGGGTGAAGCACCGAGAGGGGCAAGCCAGCCCATGGAGAAGACTTGGAGAGAAGGAGTGCGTTCTAGGGAAAGAGGCAGAACACTGGGACCCAGCAAGGACAAAAAGGGGGTGGGGTCTAGAAAACGGAATGGGGTAGAGGGCGGTTGGGGAGAGGCAGGTCTCAGAGTAAGGGGAAGAGGGTGGGGAGGGGACCTTGCTGGTGCAGGGGGTCTGGAGACCAGTCTATAGTCTCCTTAGGTCCCTGGCCACTCCCGTGCTCACCCAATAGCCACCCAGGCCAGTGCGCGTGCAGTCGGTTTGCACGTCCCTCAGGAAGGGCAGGTGGTAGTACTTGGCGAACAGCAGCAGGATGACGCCCTGCATCCGCACAGTACTCACCTATGGCGGGAGATGACTTGACTGAGGGACAGGACATAACCTCAGCTTCCCGGCCCTCACGTTTTCCTGTCCTTCAGATCTGCTCCTCTATCCTCCCATTTCACAGACCCGTCAACAGAGGCCCAGCGGACCTCACAATGAGTCAAGGCAGATCTAAAGCCAGGAATGCAGGGGTTTCTGCCCATCCAGGAGCTGAGGGAGACGTTACCAGCACGAAGTTGAAGGGCGCCAGCGCATCCATGAAGAGCTCGCTCCACTGGTCTGTGAAGAGCGCGTCCTTGAGCCTCTTGTTGATCATGGAGTTTACTTCCTGCAGCCTGGGAGATGGGGTGAGGTGGTTGTGGGGATGGGGGGCACTCTAGGAGTCCCTCCCATGGGCGAGGGTCCCAGAGGCACAAGAGTTTGGGGAAGGGGTCCACGTGCCCTGCCCCCTCACCCTATGGCGATCATGTCTGCCCTGTCACTGTCATCGCCGCCACTGCCCAGGTGGAGGAGGGACATGACGTCGTCAGGGGGCATGGCGGTGCCCACGTTCCATGTGACCACAGTGATCCTGGGGGTGCCAGTATAGGAGGGGTTACTGCTGGGCACCACTCCCTTATCCTCAATCTCCCTCCCACAGGGCTCTTTCTGGGGAAATAAACTGAGGCAGGTGTGCGCATAAGCCCTCAGAAGGACCCACAGTGGGCCTAGTAACCCTCCTACCAGACTCTCCCAGGGGAGATCAATTGAGGCAGGGGTGGGCATGTCCCTTAGGAAGGAATGCTGTCTGTCTTCTGAGGGTCCCAGAGTGGGCCCAGCACCCCCAAGGACTTTTTCTTAGGGAGGTAAACTAGAGCAGAGTAGGACAAGCCACCTGGAAGGATGGCTAGTCTCAGAGCTCAAGCCCCAGCAATCTTGCTTGGGAGAGGGGCCCCTCACCAGAAGCCGGGGTCGCTCTTGCAGGTAGGCTGAGCTGACCAAGAAGAGGATGACGGCGAGGTGGATGTAGAAAGGGAGGTGGTGACTGGGGCTGGGATTTCTTGGGGCCGAAGGTTGGGGCTTAGGCGCCCACCAGGCTCTGCACTCTGTGTGCCAGGCCTGGTGAGGGCCATCTCAGGGGCTGGAGGGACAGAGGGGGAGCGGTTGGGAGAGCGACTGGGGGAGCGGCTGGGAGACCGGGGTGGCTTGGGCAGAGGTGGGGGCACGGCCTGGGCTGAGGGGACCCCTGGCCTAAAGGTGGGGGACAGAAGTCCTGGGGAACGAGTGCCAGGCTCTGCAGGGCCCTCGCCCACATCCAAGGGCAGGGTCTGGGGTAGCCGAGGCAGGACAGGATCCTCAGGGCTGCTTCTGGGGGCCTCAGGCCGGGCTCTGAAGGAGGGAGAGATCCGAGGGTCTGGGGGAGCTTGGATCAAGGATGGGGTGCCTGCAGGACTGGGTGCCTGAACCAGAGGCTGGAGATGCCCTTCAGAAGAGGGGAGAGGTCTAGGGGCTGGGGCATCCCTCTCTTTAGCTGGTGTTCGTCCCACAGAGGCCGGGGCTGATGCCATGGATGCTGGAGCCAGGGTCTGTTCCTGAGAGGGCGACAGAACCGGACTGGGCACTGGAGAAGAGTTGGAGGGAGGCTGTGGGGGCTTCTCCTCAGACACGAGGGCCAGGTTCAGGCCTGAAGTGGCCATTGCTGGCTTGGGTCCCACGGAGGCAGGTGGCATCTGCTTCTGGTCCCTGGATGCTGGAGCTGGCCTGGGCTCCAGGGTTGCTCGGGGCAGCCTCGGCCTGGCTGAGGCTGGCATCACCAGCTGCCCCAGGGATGTCAGAGCCAGGACTGAACCTGAAGTTGTTGGAGGAGGCTTCGGCCCAGCAGAGGCAGACATCACCAACTGGCCCACAGATGTTGGAGCCAGGCTGGAGCTGCAGCAGGCGGGAGCTGTTTTCTGCCCTCCAGGGGTAGACAGTGAAGCCAGGATGGATTGAGGAGACTCCAGAGCCAGCCTTAGCCCCTCCGAGGAAGGCGGCATAGTGGCTCGTGGCCCCATAGGTACGGGAGCCAGCCTTGATTCCAAGGGTACTGGGGCTGCATTCTCCTTGGCTGGGAGCTGAAAACTTGAGTCCACCTTGTAGAGGACAAGTTAAAGACACAGGGTAACCCTAACCAGGGGCTTGGGCCCCAGCTTCCATGTAGACCTCAGCAGACTCCATCTAGCTAAGAAAGGTACATCTTTCCAAAGAAGTCCTTCCTAATTTCTCCCCTAGATCCATTCTGATGCAAATCATCTTCTATTTTGGGAGAAACAGGACACAGAACCTTATCCCCTCCCTCAAGTCTGACACCTCTTTTAGAGGTGGGGAAACTAAGGTCCCCCTGACCCAACTGAGGCAGAGTGTGAGCCTGAACCTTGCTGGCTGGCAATCTCACTTTGTCCACCCTGGAGCGTTGGGTGGCTGGAGTCAGTTTCCCTGGGCAAACTCCCTGCAGTCTTTGCTGCTCCCCTGGTCAAGGGCTACTGACCTGACACCCCACATCTGCCCACTCTGGACACCCTAGGTCCAGTCTGTTCAATACCCTTCCCTTTCTCCACTGTTTCCAGGAACCCTCAGGTTCTCTCCACCAAACATTCTAAACCTTGGTCACAGCCCTCTCTGTCTTCATCCATTCCCAGAGCTTCATGAGGGAGCAAGAACCTGGGGATGAGAATGGCCACGTCTATTCTAAATCTAGCTCTGTGTGACCTTAGGCAAGCACCTCTCTGTCCAGGGCCTCAGTTTCGCTGTCTGTAAAACAAAGAATCCTGATGAAAGGTCCCTGGCCACACCCAGTTCCTGGGAAACTTTGGTCTCATATTTTCTGCAATTTATGAGCATAACATTTGCTGGGATTTAATTTGAGCCTTATGGAATAGTCTGTCCTCACCAAGTGTGATTCTAACATTCAGGGTAATTCTAGATTCTGTTGATTCTGGCGTCACACCTCTCTGTGCCCAGATTATACCCTTTTACCCTCTTCGCCCTTTCCCCAACATATAATAACAGATAAGCAGGTATCCTTTTTGTCCAGTAGATGGACCGGGGGGCATGGGACCTCCTCGCCCTTTCCCATCTGTCCCTTGTTTCTGATACCCCTGTCTCCAGAAGACAAGATAGTGTCCTTTGCCAAGGAGGGCAGAAGAAGGTTTACACTTGCCCTGGTGTGGCCCCATCCCTGCCTCCAGAGATGCAGTCTGTCTGCATCCCATGTCCTTCTCGGTTCAGAGAACCTGAAACTCTGCCTCCACTTCCCTCCCCAAACTCAGCTCTTTAAGGCTTCATTTTGGGCATCCTCCTTGGTTCCAAGTGTCCCACTCTGCATCCCCCCACACCAACCACCATACCGCCTCCAACACTGATAACTTAGACATCCAAGATGTCACAGTTTTAGTCTTCAGGGAAAAGCCTCCCCATTTTGCATTGGCTCAGAGAAGACAAGCAACTTGCCCAAGGTCACACAGCAAAGCTGGAGCCCAGCTGGGTCCCCTAACACCCAGTTTAGTTCTCTCCTGGGGTCTCTTGGACATAGCTAACTCCATTTCTCTCTGAGTGTCCCATCACTGCCCCCTCAGGCCCCAGGGTGCCCTGCTCTCCCAGCCCTGCTTGGTGGGTAGAGGAGATTTCCAGCCTCTTAGGCAGGGGCATCAAGGTGCCTGTAGTTTGGTGGTGGGGGGGGGGTTGGGACCAACGATCAGAAATGGGGAGGCTAGGTTTTAGGGCTCTTACCTTGGAGGGTACTCCAGCTTGGGAAACCCCATGGGGCATAGGCAGGGGGCCCAGGCCAGCCCGGGTCCCTGGCCTTTTGCTGCTACTGCTGCTGTGGCTCTCCATGTCTGCAGCCCCCAGCAGCCAGGGCTCCCTCGGGCTCTGGCTCCAGCTCCTCCGCTCCCGGGAACCAGTGATGTCATCAGCCGTTTCAACCTGCTGAGAATTTAAAGGCACAGGCACCCATGTTCCAACCTAGAGGTGGCCAGGGCAATGTGGCCTACCCCTAGGAACCCTTCAAGCTGGCTTCTGAGGCTGAAATAGCCATGGGCGTGTGAGGAAGTGTGCCTATTGGCTTGGCCTGGGTCCCAACTGGCAGCATGGAGAAAGCTGTCTGTCTGCACTGCCCCCCCCAACCCAGTAGGCCTGGCTGGCCCTTGCTCAAGGGTGGGGCATTGACACACCTGAGGGTAAGGTAGATACAAGCAGCTTAGAGGTCAACACCCTCTTCAGGGCCTCAGGGACACCTGAGTCCCTGCCCTTGTCCTCTGACCTTCCTGATGCCTTGCCAGCTCAGGACTCGCCTTGGCCCCCACCCTTGCCCCATTTTCAGGCCTTGCTGCCCGCCCCCTGCCTGGCTCTATCCTTCCCAAACAGGAGCCAGACACTCAGGCTCCAGCTACTGGAGTCCTTTCCCATCTCATCCCCAGCACTGGCCCCTCCTCTTCTGCAAGACACCTCCCTGCCTACCCTAGGATGTCCCCACAACCAGGCCCATCCCAGCCCAAGTCCTCTCAGCTTTCCTTTCTCCTGTACTCAGTGGGTGCAGTTTGGGTGGAGGACATGTTCAAGGTCACCTGGTAAGCTGGGGAGGTCTCCTGAGTTTCCGTGAAGAAATGAAGTGCCCTTGGTGACCGAAGACTAGTAGGAACTAATTGAGGTATCTGGAAGAAGGGAACTGGGGTGGAGAAGGGCCAGCAGTTGGAGAACAGACTGGCAGGAAGGTCAAAAACAGGCCTGAGATTTCCTTTGGCCAAGACCCAGCATCAGACCTGGTGGTCTCTAGTAGGCCTAAGGCAGTGTTTGTTGAATGAATGAATGAATGAATGAATAAATGAGAAGAGTAAATGAGTGACAAGTTTCAGGGATGGAAATGGATCCAGAATTGTTGGATTGTTTAGAATAATCTTACTTAGTTTAGGCGGAAAATATTCTGAGTTTTGTGATCAGAGATACCTATTGGTCAACAGTCACCTCATAGGCCTGTGTGGTCTGTTACATGAAAGTCATGTAGACAGATGCCTCATTCACCTCCTCTGGATGGGCTTCTCATCTCTGCTTGATTCTCTCTGGGTCTAGTCTGTGGTTCTGGGCCATTAACTCTGTGAGACTGGCATATGCAGAAGGGGAGACCCATATCATATTAGGGTCCTGAGATAGAAAGGTTTTTGGATGGTGATGATGAAGGTGATGACAGTGGTGATGGGGGAGGTGATTGCAGTGGTGGAGATAATGATGTATGTAATTATGAAGATGGGGTTTAGGGCTGACAGTGATGGGGGAGGTAGTAGAGATGAAGGTGATGGCAATGGAAGAGGTGATAACAAAAGTACAGATGTTGGCGGTGGTAGAGGTAGTAGAATGAAGGGGTGGTGGTAATAGTGATAAAGGTGATAGTAAAAGTGGAAGAGAGATGGAGCAGAAGAGATGGTGAGGTGTTATACTGGTTGAAGAAGAGGTAGTCGTATAGAGTTGGAGGTGAAGGTCGGGATGGCAGTGAAGGAGTTGGTGAGAGATGTGGTAGTGTTGTGCATACCACAAGAGAGGAAAGAAAAGTCTGAACTTACCCTGTCCAGCCTTATGAGTCCTTTTTTACAGATGATAAAACTGAGACACCTCCCCACCCCGCCAGAATACCTGGCTTCTGGTGCAATCCTGGAAGAGGTGGGGGACAGATCCAGGTCCCTGGGACCAGTCCATTGGAGCTGGGACAGGGCATCAATGCCCTTTGGAAGCCAGGCAAATGTCATGCAAATGAGTGTACAGAGGGCTCCTGTGCCCCAGTGGGCAGCCCAGGATCTCTAATCATCTCCACACACTGAGCTCAAACCCTGCAGGGAACTTTGTTTTTGCCCCTCCTGCCACTGCTTTATTTGGGAAGGTCACTCAGATTCCTGATTTGTATAAGGGAGATAAAAACAGTAGATATCTCTTAAGGTTGCTGTGAAGATTCGACAAGATAATACATATGGAGTGTTCAGCACAGAGTCTGGCACAAGTAAGTTCTCAGTAATGGTAGCTGCTCTAGAGTTCTCATAATCATTATCATCGTCATCACCATCATCATTATCTCTAACCTGCCCATTTGATGGAGAATGAAACTGAGGCCCAGTGTAGTTGTATTCCTGAGGGGGAGGGGAAGGGGCTTTGAGCCCCAGACATGGCCTTACCAGGGGAAGGGGGTGGGGGGCGGACTCTAGCTGAGAAAGGAGTGGGTTAAGAGCTATATTTGAGCTCCTGGTGTGATGACTAAGGAGGTTGATAACAGGCTCTGGGGCTCAGGGCGCAGGCAGGCCGGGGGCAGCTGCCAGGGAGAACCGCCCCCTTGCTGGCTCCCTCCCTTTCCTCACCCCAGGGGGTGGGACAGATACTGAGGCACAGGGTACAGCTTGTTCAGCCCCCTTCTGGAAACTCAGTGCTACCCTTCAGGCTGTTTGGGTCAGGAATAGGAAAGGACAGAGCTGGTGGTTGGTGGGTTCTCTGTTACACTCCATAATAACCCTGGGAGGTTGGTGGTAAGATCCCCATTTGACAGAGGAAGACACTGATACCTAGAGATTACCCAGCCAGTAGGGGACAGGATGGGGTTCCCAGTAGGGGACAGGATGGGGTTCCCAGGGAGATAGTGGATAATTTTTCTACACAGAGGTGACCCCTGAACCTTTCCTTTGAAGGAGAGTCTGCTGCCTTGAGAAGCAGAGAGAGCAGCAGGTGCAAAGGTATGGAGTGTGGAAGGTTCCAGCTGTGAAAGGATGAACAACCTGCACATACGCCCTCATGGCCCTTTGACTCAGAGCAATATAACATGACCTGGTATATATGCCTTCCTCTTTCCTCACCTTCTTCCTTGATCTGCCTCCCAGGGGCTCCTGCAAATGGTAATGGTAAAGAAGGGTCTGTCCTTTCTTTTGCTCCCCAGTCACCCTGACCCAGGTCCACCATGAAGGAAGTCACACTGTGGCCACTATCTGAGAAATGTCTTGAGGTGTAGAAGGTGCCACAGGTATTGCGGAAAGTGGAAAAGGTAAGCATTAGGGAGGGCTTCCCAGAGGAGAAAATATGCAGGGCATGCAGGAGCATTTTTCCTCCCAAGATTTCACTCCATGGTTCCTTATGGTTACCATGTTATATCACTGTCCTCTTGTTCTCACCCTCTGGGGCATGAATCATCTTTACCTTCCATTTTGTCCCTCAGGAAATGGGCTCAAGGAGGAGGAGTGACTTTCTCAAGGTCACACAGCTGGGGCTGCGCTCAGGCATACCCCCTCCCTCTCCTCAGCTCCCCCTCCTTCCAGGCATCCTGGCACCCGCTGTCAGCTGCTCTGAAGTGAGTGGCTATTTTTATTCTGGTGCGAGGGGATCTCGGGCAGCAGAGCCATGTAGGTTAGAAGGCTCTAGGACACATGGCTTCAGCAGGCAAGGAGAGGCTTACTGCAGGGACATAAGCTTGCCTGAGGGCTCTCATTTCTTCTAGGTCGACCTGCCCTGGTCTCCCAAGTCTTAAAAAAAAATTTTTTTGGAGCTCAGAACAGAGCATAGAGCCAGACTAAACCCTGGCCCTGATCCCAGATCCAATTTGAGCCTAAATCTTAGTGTTAACTGAGCCCTGATCCCATGCCAAGACAGCCTCTACCCCAGCTCTAGATTGGACCTGACCATGGCCTTAGACTGAGCCCTGACTCTAGTTATCAGTGAGCCTGATCCAAGCCTTACTAAGGCTGATCTCAATTTGAGGCCTCAATTCTGAACCTAGATTGAGACCCAATAGTAGCCTAATACTGAGTCATAGTCACAGACTGAATTATAATCCTAGTTTAGACAAACCCTTGATTTTATATTGAGCCCCAACCCCAAGTTTAGACTGAGCTCCAAGACTAGTCATTAACTAAATCCTGAGTCTGGTGGCAGACTGAGCCCTGAGCCTAATCCATTGACTGAAACCTGACTTCAAACTGAGCTCTGACCCTGGGTCACACAGCTCTGGTCAAACACTGATCCTTCACCTCAGACTGCATTGAACCTGGTCAAAGCCTGAGCCCTGAGCATAGTCATCGAATGAGCCTTGATCTTGTCAAAGACTGAGTCCTAAGCCCAATCATTGACTGAGCCCCGACTCCAGCCCAAGACTCAGTTCTAACTTTGACCTTAGGCTAATGGCTGACCCTGACCCTGTCTGAGCCTGACCCCATCACAGACTAAACTCCAAACTCAGCCTTACCTGAGGAAACCTGCTGGCCTAGATTACAAACTGCCACATAAGAGAATGAATTATGAGCAAAGATTGTTCTGGGAGGTCCTGGGTCTCCTATGGCTGCTGATGCCAGAATGTTCCCGGTAGTGTTGTGACTAGTGTCTCTACTGCTGGTTTCACTGGCTGGCTAGTCAACCCTCAGCAGCCCAGGTTGTGGCCCCTCCAGGCCGCAGCGTCCAGGTTAATGCAATGAGAGTGGTTTGGTGGCATCTATCCAGTGAACAACGTGGGCCCATAGGGCTCTGAGGTTTTGTTCTGTCAGCAGAAAAACCACAGGCTCCATGGGGCCTCTGACTTCGGCAATTCTGAGGCCCTTGCTGGGTAGGGGGTAGGGTAGAGGGAGCCCATGGCATATGTCCAGTTGTTTATGTAAACAAAGTTTACTGTCTGTGTTTAAGTAATAGATGTTTATTATAGAAAATACGGAAAAAGCGTAAAAAAGAAAAACACTCATCTATAATTTTATCTACCAAGAAATGACCATTTTGACTTCTTGGGTTGTTCCTTCTAGATTTGGTTTTTGGTCTAGGCATATGTGTTTACATATATATATTTTATAAAATCGGTTGCAGCCCATATCCTTGACAGGCTTCAGGAATGAGTCCCAACTGGTTAAGTCAATAAATAATTCTCATTCCTCCAGCCACATGACTGGACAAGTAAGATATAAGGAGGCTTTTGCTGAGAGCTTTTGGGAAAAAAAGCTTCTTTTCTCTTATGAGGAGGTTACCAAAAAAGATGATTTCCCTTTGATTAGATGTGAATGAATAAGCCTGTGGTCCTGGTTAGTGCTGGCAGCTGTCTTGACACCATGTAGGTAACCAACCTAATGATAAGCTGACACTATGGAAAGAAAATGGAGAGATCAGGTAACTTTGTCACCTGGATCAAACCTCACCTAAAGCCCTCCCTGCCATTGGACTTTTTGTTATTTGAGCCAACAGATTACCTTTATTGTTTAAGTCAATTTAACTTGGGGTTTCTGTGACTCAAAGCCCAGAGCATCACAACTCCCAACTGATATTACTGATTCATAGCATTTTTTTTTTTGTATTTTATACTACAACGATGAACATTCTCCATGTCATTTGACACTGTGCTACATCGTTTTAAATAATTTCATGATTTTTTATCCTATGGAGGTATCATCATTTATTTGATGTGACATATTTAGGTTGTATCTCCAGTTTTTCACCATTATAAACAAGCTTAACCTAACAACTGGTCAGTCCCCTCTCTAATGATTAGTTTTAGGTCAAGTTCTGAAAAGTAGAATGACTGGATCAAATAAATGTTTTTAGGATTTTGATTTATTGAGTCAAAATTGCCCTTCAGAAAGCTTGGATGAATTCACACTCCCACAGCAGTAAATAGAGTGTTAGACTTAGCCTACTGTGTCAATAGTCTGGAGAGAAACAATTATCTTTACAGTGTCCTCCTGTATTTATAATGAATGGATATTAAATAACAGCTCTAAGCCTATTATTATTATATCTTTATAATCAAGTCAGTGAATGGAAGGTAGCAGGGTATGAGCAAGGGCTCAGTGCAGACCTGACATTCATTAGGCTCAGTGTCTAGGGCCCATAGTACTTTTAAGGGTTCACAAAAATGTTTTAATTTTAATTTCTTTTGAAATCAGAAGAACAAATAAATACATAATAATGAATTCAACTTGGAGTATACTTTTTTTTAATCAAAGTAGTTGTAAAATCCAACTTTTAATACGTTTTCTTAATGGAGGAAGGGGCCTAGAAAGGCAAAAACGCCTAGTGTCCATGAAAGTCACAATATAACCTTGGTTTGATATTGAGAAGAATTCTGAGTTCTAGTCCAGATTTAGTGGTAAAGAACACCGTGCACAGTGATCAATTTACTTAGTCTGCTTTGGGCTTCAACAAGGAAGGTGGCATCCTGATCTTGTCATCTTTGGTTTCATGAGAGACTTTTCGAATTCCAGATTCACAACTTAAATATTTTTTTACCTTTCTGGGCCTGTTTCCTAACCTGAAAAATGGAGTTCATAGGGCCTTTATGAGGTAAGGAATGAAATAATGAAAACTTAACACTATGCCAGATACTGTGCTAAGACACTTTATGGGTATTAACCCTTTTATCCTCCCAGCTCCTATGCAGTACGTAATATTCCTATTGCCACAATGTGTGCTCCAGGGAATTAAAACCCTAATCGAAATTTCATCCAGAGAGATTAAGAAACATAAATAAGAATCCCCAGGTCTCTTTCTCCATCTTGAAGTGGAATATCTGACCCAGAAACTCCCGTGTCCGTCTGCATCCCTCCAGCGCCCCCTGCAGGAGTAAGGTGGCACTGTCTGGCTTCATAGTGTCGGAGCGTTCACGCTCTTAGTAGAGGAAGCGTGTACGCTCACGGGACTGGGAAAGTAAGGGCCTGAGGGCCAGAAAAGGGCCCGAATCCCGCTGGAAGCTAGCGGATGGCAGCTCCCCTGCAAGCCCTTGGGCGGAGACAAGGAACTGGGGGCGTGGTCCCAGGCTGGGTGGGGCCTCGCACGGGGGCGGGGCCAGCCTGCGGGCCCAGACGTGGCGCAGAGGCCGGGTGCTTCAGTTCTAGCTTGTGGATCTTTTGTGTCCCGGTTTCGATGCGCCTCTCGCTGCCTCCACCACCCCTGCTGCTGCTTTTCGCGGCACTCGCAGCCGCTACCACCACCTTCCGGCCCGACTGGAACCGTCTGCACCGCCTGGCCCGAGGCCGGGTAGAGGTGAGTGCGCTGGCCCTCTAGCCTGGGGACCACCATCCCCGAGCCCTGCGGCCCCTTAGCCTGGAACCAGCGCCCGCTCTGGCCCCAAGACCCTCCTGACTCCCAAGTCCTCATCGGCTCCGGGACCATCCTTCCTACGCCCCAGCCACAGGAAGCACCCACCGTGGAAGTCCGAGACGCTTAATCTTGCGGCCTGGAAATCCGAACTCCTCCCCAGCTCCCATCCGATCCTACAGCCCCCAGACACATTAACCCTGTTCTCTAAATCTCCTGGCCTATGACTCTCCCAAACCTACCCTCTGGAGCCCAGCTTCCCATCCCCCCATTGCTTCACTTCTTCCTGGAATTCCTTCCCAACCCCAGTTCCAAATGGTCTCTCTCCCTTTGCCTGGGGGATGGGATGACTTTCTGGGTGCCAGCCCTACCATACAGGAGCCAAGGGGGAAGGGAGCTGGGAACTGCATTATCAATACTTACTCGGCAGCAGCCCACAACCCATCCTCATTCCCCTCCTGGAGGAAATTTCCTGCCAGAGTCCCTGTCTTGCTGTGTGATTTGGATCATCATAGCCCGTCTCTGAGCTTTAGTTGGTTGACAAAAGGGAGGCAGGAGGAGAAGGGAGGACTAGAATTAGTGGTTCCAGGGTCTGGATTCCTGCTGGGAGGTGCCCCTCTTTCCTCAGGGAGTGCAAGGAGGGCCCTTCCATCCTTCCATATCCGGGAAGCAACCAGATGGTCTGTAGGGCTGGGCCACTGGTGGCAGGGAGGGCCAGCTCTGGGTGGGGCGGGATAGGGACCAGATGGCAGATGTCTCTAATGGGGGTGTGCAGGGTAGTTCTGAGCTGTTCTCTTATGCTCTGCTCCACTCTGAGGCTCTTAGGGGCTAAAGGTGAGGTCCAAGTCTCTACTGCCTGAGAGAAGGGTGATCGTTTCTCTTGGACATTGGGAGTGGGTCAACAGTTAGTAAAGTTTGCAGGCAAGAGCCCTAAGGTCGGTGAGTGCCCTTTGAGTCTCTGGCCTTGCTCTTCTTTTCACTTGGTATCCCTAGGCCTGTTTTCCCATCTGTACAGAGTTCCCCCTTCTGCCCACAAGGGGCCTTCATCTTTACACCTTGGGAACAGCTGTTCTAGGGATAATCCACAGCCTGACCCAACTAGGGGATAAGGGTGAAATGGCCTTGGGGTATGTTTGGGGCAGGTGTGAGGGACTTCTGACCTATCCCATTTTTGTCTTACCAGACCTGTGGGGGATGACAGCTGAACCGCCTGAAAGAGGTGAGTTTGAAGGAAGGGGTCCATAGCTCTGTCTCCCTTGAGCCTCTTAGGGGGTGGGCAACATGGTTCCAGTGATTGGGTGAGGGAGGATCTCTGGGCTGGGGGTCAGGAGCTTGCACCTGACTCGCTGTGTGACCTCACTGGGCTTCAGTTTTCCATCAGTACCTGGAGGGGGTTGGGGTCTGATGCTCTGATTCCTCCCCAGGTGAAGGCCTTTGTCACCCAGGACATCCCATTGTAGTATCCTTCTGCGTTCTGGGGGAGGGAGAATGGGGAAGGAATCTGAGAGAATTTTCCACTTAACTTCATAGATTGGATGACAAATGGTTTTAGTCTGACAAATGGAATTGATAGGTAGAGGCTGCCCAGAGAATTACGAGGTGGTCTCTAAGTTGGGTAGGCAATGAAATTGACTAGTGAGGACTGCCACAGACATAGCAATGGAGAGGGCCCTTTACTTCTTTGGACCCTAATTTCCTATGTATAAATGGGGATCTCGGCAAACGAGGCTGTGCTGTTCACATCAGCAAGGTCCCGAGAGCTCCCACCTGCCTCTGCCCACCTCTACCCTCCTTAACACCTTCTCCAGCCACAATCTGGTAATGAAACATCTCCCGGGCGCCGACCCAGAGCTCGTGCTGCTGGGCCACCGCTACGAAGAGTTAGAGGTGAGGCCTTGGGAAGTGGACGGAGGGCGGGGCTAGAGGCAGCGCCTGGCGGGCTGACCCCGATCTTTTTCCCTTTAAGCGAATCCCACTCAGCGAAATGACCCGCAAGGAGATCAACGCACTGGTGCAGGAGCTTGGCTTCTACCGCAAGGCGGCGCCCGACGATCCTGTGCCCCCCAAATACCTGCGGGCGCCCGCTAGGCCAGCTAGGCCTGCCGAGGGCGCTCCGGACCGCGCTGACCTGTAGGTCCAGAAGCGCGGCATCCCCCTGCCTGAGCCCTGGGGACAGAATGAAGCGCTCAGTGTCCCGGGAACACCTCCCTCGCTGAGGGCCGACGCCTCGTCCCCAAGCCGGCAGGGATGGAGTTGGGAGTTTCTCTCAACCCCCCTCATTCCCTCCCCAGCAACACTAAATCACTTTTCGTCTTAAATGAGACTCGACTCCTTCTTTGCTGCGGGAAGGTGGAGAATAGGAGCCCCCCTCTCCATTACCACTGGATACCCAACTTCCTGGCTGTTGGAGAGGAGACCTGGGCATACGTCGCAGAATTGCCTTCCCTTCAACCCCCCGAAGAGAGGCAGAGGAGTCAGGGTCGTTGAAAACCAATAATTTATCAAAACGCTGTGTGTTTGCGAGGGAGGGTGTCGCGACAGACAGGGCAGCGGTGGGCGGGGAGCGTGCCTAGATGGTGGGAGCAGCTTGCGGCGAGCAGGCGGTGCGGGCGGGGAGTCTAGACATTCTTGCCGCGCAGGCGCAGCTCGTGGCGCCGCAGGTGGTTGTAGAGCGACTGCACATAGGTGAAGACGCACTTGGGGTCGGGCTTCTTGCCCATGATCATCATGTCCTCCACCTCCACCAGGGGCACGCAGTCCACCAGCATCCTGCGGGGAGGGGGCACGGGGGTGGTTGTCAGCGCTGGCCACGCCTCTTGTGGTGACCCTCTACCTGGAGGTCTTTTCACTGACGAAGCCTGCTGGTCTTCCATAAATTCCACACTCTGGATCTACTAAAGGGAGGTGGTGGGAAGTCTTCCACAAAGGCAAGAAGCCCCAAGCTCCATCCATCCAAGCCTGGAGGCACAATTGTGAGGAGCAAGGCCAGGCAGGTGGAGGTGGAGATGGAGGGAGAGTTGTCAGGGCAGGGTACTGGTCTCTATCCCTAGCCCTGGGCAGGTCCTGACTCCAGACTCCACCCACTTCTCTGGAGGGCCATCACCACCCTTATTGGCACATTCGAGCTGGCACAAGCCTCTCTGTTGGGCCACTGCACCTCAGGGCCAGTTCTTACCTCCAGCAAATCTCTGCAGCCAGGACCTGCCCCAGTGACCCTCTGGGCCCCAGATTATCTGCTAGCTCTCTAGCCTGGTACCTTCTGTTGAGAGCTCCTCTCCTCCCCAATCCCTGTCCTTGCCCAGAGGACAACCCTGCTTTGTGAAATGGCCAGGGAGGTGTGTGGCTGTGTGGGGTTGGGGGGAAGGCGCAGTTCTTTAACCCTTATTATCCCTCTTAGGTGGAACAGGGGAGGCAAATGAGGGTCCTAGTCAATACAGATGGGACCATCTACATCATGCTTGGGGGCAGGACAGGATTACCCTTCTGTCTATCCTCCTGAGTGCTAGATGTACTTTACAGATAGGGAAACTGAGTCACAGAGCAGAGGGATCATTTGTTTCAAGCCTCACAGCTTATTATGTCCAGGGCTGGGCCTGATGGGCCCCAGGCCTCCAGCCCTGGGTGTTGGTACCTGTCTGGAGCCCCCTCTTTCCTACTGCAGGAGTCCTTTCCCCACTCTGGGGTGAGTAGGCTACTAAGCAACTGATAGTTCCAGAGCTCTCAAGCTTGATTTTGCTCCCTGGTTCCATTTCCCCTCCTTTCCCAGACCAAGAACTCTTCTGCCTTGCTCCCTCTCCTCTTCCATGCCTGGCATACAGTAAGCACTCAAGTCAGTGTTGTATGGTGTGTTTCCTTTGGAAGGGAAGGCATAAGGGCAGGAATTGCTCCTGTTCCTAAGATACCCAAGGACCGAGAACTACCTCCCATATTGACCTGCCTTCAAGGTCAAACCTGGGACCATGGTAGGGCTGGGGCCTACTCCCAGCTCATTGGACCCCTTAAGGGAAGAAGCCTGAGAAAAAGGAGACCTCTGTTTCAGTCCAGGATCTATCCCTGACCAGCTGTGAATGCTAGATGCATTCCTGCCCTGTTATGTACTCAGTTTCCCCATATTTATGACAATGGTATAGTTATTCTTTGCCTCATTTGAGACCTTGGAAGCACTTAAGATGGCAGAAGGGTTCCTGACTCTGTTGCTGATGTGCTATGTGCCCTTGGGGTCATCCCTGTCTGCCTGGGCTTGTTTTCCCAGCTGTACTATGGTGATGAGGCAGCCTCTCTCTGCAGCTTCTTCCAGCTGTGGATATATCCCCAGGGATCCCAGCCTCCCTCCCCCAATGTGGAACTCCCTCCCAACCCTGGTGTCTTCCCTGGAAACCTTATAAAGCCATTGTTTACTCTGGGGCTCACGGCTCAGAGATCCAGCTGTCCCAGTGACAGGCCAAACACCATGCAATTTGAGCAACAGCATGGCTGAGTCACACTTTCCAACTGGATCAGGGCCGGGTTGGGCCCTCTCCCTCCAGGCCAGCCTGCTGGGCAGCAGCTCCTAAGTCCATATATGACCTGGAGACAGCACTAAGTCCATCCTCCCCTCACCTGCACAGCTTCACTGAGTATATGTGTGCACATGTGGGCTGCTCCCTACAATGGCTCCAGGCCCTGAGGGGCATCTGAGTGCACCTCTAACTCTGTCTCTGACTCACGTCACTTAGGTCAATCCCCTTGCTCCCTCTGGGACTCTGTCTTTTCTTCTCTACAAAATGGGTGGGAAAAGTAATAGGGCAAAGAAAAGAGTCGCTAAGTGTGGGGATCTAGAGTTCCAGTTTCTGGCCCCAGCTCTGACCTAATCCCTCTAGGACACTGAGCCCACCTCTCCTCCTCTGAGCTGCTTGTCTGGAATGGGCAGTTAGCTCAGGATCTGAATTCTGTACTGTAGCCCTGAGGTGAGGTGACTAGAGGGGAAACACTACAGCTGGCTTGAAGATCCAGGACCCCAACCAGAAACATCTTCCTGTTAAACTGGCCCTGCTCCTGAGCTCCCCATTATGGAGCATGGCACCACCAATTCCTCAGTGCCCGAACGTGAGGCCTGGGAGGTTTCCTTGACCCTCCTTCTCTCTCCTCAACTGGATCCATCAAGAAGCCTCTCCTTTTACTTCTTATTAAGCTTCTCAAGCTATCTAGTCCACCTGCTTGCTCCCCATCCCTCATCCAAAGGTTGTTCTAGAATGCTAACCAGACTACGTACATCCCTCCTGTTTGGAAACCTTTTATGATTCTTGTTATCCTCAGGAGGAAGTTCAAACCCCTGACAGAGGCCCTTGCCTCCTCCTCACACACAGATTAAACTTCTTTCCATTCCTAGGGGTGCCAAGCTCTCCATATCTCAACCCTCAGCCCTGGGCACAGGCTCATTCCTCTGCCTGGGACTCCCTCTTCCTCCTTTAGCCTGAACTTTGTTGTTCAGATCCAAGCTTAGTTTGCACTTTTGCCCTGGACCTGAAGGCTGGGTCAGGTGCCTTCCCTAGGGTCCCTCCTGGGCTTCCTTCCTCTCAGTCCTGTTCATCCGGGTCATCATTTAAGAGAATGGCCTTGCTTACTAGGCTCTGAATTGCCAGAAGACAGGGCCAAGTCTGGCTCCTTCTGGCTCTCCTCCTGCTTCCCCACCCACCTCCCAGGCCTCTTTCTGTACCCCGCTGAGCAGATTCTGGCATGTGAGGCAGTCATTTCTCACCGTGGGGCCCCGAGCAGGGGTTAGGACTTTTTGGTTTTTACCAGCCCCTTCTGGACCAGACAGCGGTAGAACTCCTGGATGTACGTGTACACGCACTTCCAGTCAGGCTCTCGAAGCCGCACCATGTCCTCTGTATCCAGGAGCTGCGGGCAGTCCGCATGGGTCCTGGGGAGGGTAGGGGGCCGGGAAGGGGCAGGGAGGAGGGGCCCGGGCGGGGAAGAGGAGGGGAAGAGGTAGAGAAGAGAGAGGGGAGGAGAACAGAGAGACACACACATACACACACACAGAGACATGAGTTCAGTTACGTTCTCAGTGCTGCAGTCTGCCAGCCTCCCGCATGCCCCCTCCCCATTGTGGACGTGCCGCTCACTACCCATCACTAATGGTGTGCAATGCAGACAAGGGTGGGGGGCCAGACCAGTCACAGGTGCAGAGAACTCTTGGGGCAAGCGGGAACGCGGGGTGGGGGGCAATGGCGTTGGCGCCCAGGTTGGAAAGGAGGGCTGTGCCCCAGGGAGGGGGGGTGAGGGAGGCGTGAGAGGAGGTGGAGGGAGGAAGGAGAGGAAGAAATCTGGGAGGATCAGGAAGAGAAAGACAGAAAAGAAAGACAGATGAAGAAAGTGGGTGCTGAGGGTGAGGTGAGCAGACGGGGCAACGATTCCAAAGTGGAGGGCTTGCTGATGTCCTATATAAGCCTCTGGCAACACCTATATAGGCTGGGCGGGCACGGTGCCCGGGCCAGGAGCCTCCTTTTGGAATCTCCAGCCGGGATCCCGTGGGAGCAGGAAGCTCTGGTGATACTGGGAGGAGAGCAGGACAGAGAAAGGGAGAGAGAGAGGGAGAGAAGGACAGAGGGAGGATGGAGGTAATATGGACAGGGCCACCTGGTGGGCCTTGGCCTGGGCTGTAGGCGGGCCTGTGACTCCTTCGTTCCGGCGGGCACCTGGCACACTCAGCATCAGGTGGGCAGGATGGAGGAGGACAGGGGCTTTCTGGGGAAGGGGGTCTCAGCCACTGTCTGATAGTGCAGCTGGCCAGCTCCAGGGGGCCTTGGGCAGCTGGGCCTGACCCAGATGCCCAGCCCCAGATGCCCAGCTGATACCAGCAGGGCTGGGGACCTCACTTACTCAGCAGATGAGAAGGCCACCTCGAAGTTCTGTCGCCGGTTCTGTGGGCTAAGCTGCCCATAGTCAAAGGCCTCGGGGAAGAAGTTGTGCACCAGGGCACAGAAGGCCATCCCATCACTCCAACTCGAGGAGAAGTTCTGGATGTCCACATGCTATTGGTGGTGGGAAGACTGGTCAGTTCCCCTATGCCTTCTGCCCTCCAGCATTTTGGCATTTCAGGGCAACTGGGCTAAGAGAGGCCCGGTAGCTTGCCCAAGGTTGCACAGCAGGTGAGCAGTAGGAACATGAGCCTCCTCCAACTTAGTCTGTCATCTCCTAAGTCTGCTACTTATAGGGACGGAGCAACCAAGAGGCCCAGCACTACCTGGCTATGGCCATGGCCATACCCCCATCTCTCCTTCCCTTACTTATGGAAATTTACCCAGTGTCCCCCAGATCAATGAGGAGGGGATGCCAAGGGTAGGGACTGGCTGTGAACTGTGCCCACCATCCAACGGGCCCTCATTAGGCCCTGCCACATAATTACTTATTCTGGAATCTAGGGAATGTTACGTTCTCTTTGAGCCTGTTTCCTCATCCCATTAGAGGGTTTCCCATCTTCCCTGCCATGCGTAGTGGCGGTGAAGGGTGCATGGGGATGAGAAAGAGTTCTGCCAAGAGGGAGATGTGCAGCTTCAGTCTGGGGGGACTGCCAGCTGTCTGGCCTCATAAGAGCTCACCTCATAGCCACGCGTCTTGGCTCGGCACCAATCTAGTAACATTTGCTTTATGCTGTTGGCGTTGGGGACTCCGAAGCTGGTGGAGCGCTGCACAGCTGGGCGGGGTCCGCCAGGGCTGCTGTAGGGAGTGTTATGGGAAGCCAAGTCACAACACTATAGGTTGGCCCACCCAGTGAACCTCTGCCCCGCTTTCCCTGACCTTCAGGCTCCACCCACCACAGCTCCAGCTGTGCACTTTCTATTTCTGGCCCTGCTCCGCCTGCTGCAGCTTACCCCACAGTGCCCTCCTTTTCTAGCTTCTCAATCATGGCCTTGCGTGCTTGAGAGGCTGAGGTCTTGGGCAGGCTCTGTGACTTCATCAGCTCTTTCTTCTTCTCTGCCTGGCGTTTCTCCAGTGCTGCCAGGCTGCCGGCTCGTGGGCTGGCCTCATCCTCACGGTCGAAGATACTGGGGGATGGGGAGGCAACTGTTAGGCTGCTCCTGAACCTCAAACCCCACTCATCAAGGGAAAGGTCTTGTCACACTCCATGGCCTTGCAGTATCTCCTCTAGCAATGCCAGCCAGCAAGGGAGGCTTCCTCATCATACCCATTTTACAGTGAGGCTTAAATGAAAAGAAGAAGGGAGCCAAGATCTTTTCAATAGACTTGACTCCTGAGAAGTTCTCTGAGAAAGCTCATTGTATTGTCAAGTTACAGGTGAGTTCATATTTTGGATAATGAATTAATAATGATGATCAGCATACTAATAGTAATGGTAATACAAATATTAGCTCATGTCTATTGTTCTTTTCCTCTGTGCCATTTAAAACTTCACAAGAGGATGGAGAGATCCTTATCCACACTAACGATGGGGAAACTGAGGCCTCTGTCCTCAGATTTCAGATAGCATAGGGAGAAGCACAAGAACTTGAATGCAGGTCTCTCTCAGAGTCCTTGGATCCCTCTGGTTCCCAGCCTGAATTCTGATCCTGTCCCTGCTTTCTACTAGCCCTGACATCTCTGTAACATAGAGGGGTGTACCCCTCCCTCATGGGTCCAAGGTATAAAGGCGCTCTGTGAAGTGGGATGTGATCTGTAGACATCGGGAAGTGGTAGTGCCACCAGGCAGCTCAGTGTGGCAGATAAGGCTCTTTAAGTGTTCAGTACAACCGTTGCCACTTGGAGCTATAAGACCCAGAATCTCTGGCCTTCCTCATGGTATGGTTGAGGATTAGGTGAGATCACAAGGTGAGCAGAGTGGTCTGTCCCTCTCTGGCTGTATGCCTATTACCTCCCAGTACCTCAGTCTAAGCCTCTCTATAGAATGGGTGTGCAGTGAGGTCCCCTGTGGCACTGATTCCTCTGTGGTCTGGGGGTGGGTACCTGTGCTCACCTGCCCATTTTTTTGGACGATGAGGAAGAGAAGGTCTTGGTTTGCACCATGGTGCTGCCACCACCATCTGCAAGAAAGGGGAAGAGGAGGAGCAGGGTGAAGGCCTGGGCTGGACATCAGGAAATGGGGTGGAAGCTGTGGGAGGGATGGTGGTAGCCACACACAGAGAACAGAATGTGACAACTGGACAGAGAGATACACAGATGAAAGTATGGAGAGAGAGTTCGAGGAAAAGCCTGAGGAGGCAGGCAGGCAGGTAGGCACAGGGCGACGCTAGGCAGCCTTACTCTCGGAGCGCCTCACGAAACTCGATTCCACCGTAGTGGTGCGGGCCGTCCGTGTGCCATCATCTGCAGGAGCAGGAGATGAGAGGAGGGGTGTGAGAGGCATGAGGGCCAGTGTGGTGGATGTGTCCCCACCCTGAGCCTGCTTAGTCCCTTACTGGAGTGGACGAGCCGCTCAGTCTTGGTGACAGTGCTGACAGCTGAGCCGTCGGCTGCCCGCTGGCTGTGCCTTGTGGTGGTCTCAGTGGCCATGTTGCCACGGCCCTCTCCTGGCCGGGCCCGTGCCTCTTGCAGCCGCCGTTCCCGTTCCTTGTCCCGCTGGTCTGGGCAGCGGATGCCCCATGCATGCCCGGAAGGGCCACCCATTACCCACACAGCACATATGCATGGGCGCACAGGGCACACAAGATGGGGTGGAGGGCAACTTGTTAGACATACTGAAGACACAGGGTAGAAGGGCCTCTCTAGGAGTAGCTGGGGATGAGGGAAAAGCCATAACTTGGCAGGGAGTCAGGGGTGGTTGTGATGGACTCAAGAAGAAACTAGGGAATCTGGAATAGCTGAACTCAAAGTGGGAGTATTTGGATTCAAAAAGGGAGTTTCTAAGGAAATGAGTAGTCGAGTGGAGGGAGTATTTAGATGTAGGGAGAGAGTAGCCAAGTCTAGGGAAGGAGAAACTGGGTGAGGGCAGTGGTTGAGTGGGCCTTCAAATGGGTCTTAGAGAGGAGAAGAGCAGCTAGAAAAAATATCTAGATCTGGGGAGAGATAAATTGGAGGTACCTGAGAAGCAATTTGATCCAGGGAAAGAGTAGTTGGGAAAGAAGATAGCAAAGGGGATAACTGAGCCTAAAGTAGGTAGGTGGAGATAGAGGCTGGGTGGCCATCAGTGGGCTCTGGAGGAAGCAGCTAGATTTAGAGGGAGTAATTGTGAGTATCTGGAGAAGCAAATGAATCTAGAATCTGAAGGAGAGAATAGCTGGGTTCACAGAGGAAGTAGCTTTGTCCAGAGAAGGAGAAGCTGGGTGGGGCAGAAACTAAGGTGATCATCAATGGACCTCAAAGATAGAGAAGCAGCTGGAAGAATGAGTATCTGAATTTAGGAAAGGAACAGTCGACAGGACTTGGGAGAAGCAACTGGATCCAAGGAGGAGTAGCTGGGAGAGAGAGTAACTCGGTCTAGGAAGGAGAAGAGAAGCTGGTTGGGAAACAGTAACTTAGGTGGCTAGGGGAGATAAGCAGCTAGGGAAGGGAACAGCTGGATCCAGGGAGAAGGAGGCAAGGGAATAGCTGAGTCTAGAGAAGGAGAAGCTGGCTAGGGCAGTTACTGAGCTGGTAAGTCCGTACATGGACCCCAGAGTGAGGGGAACAGCAGTGGGATGGAACAGCTAGATTTAGGGTGGTGCAACTAGCTCTCTACCTCTCTTCCTTTGTCTGAGCTCACGTAGTGCAGCCCGAATGAGCTTCCGCTCCTCGAAGTCTGTAGTCTGATCCAGCTGCAGATAGAGCACCTGTTATTGCCTACCTGGTGTCTGCTCATCCCTGACCCTGACAACCCTCTGCACACGAGATACGGCTATACCATCTTGTCCAGGATGCCCTCATCTTCGATGGCCATCAGCTCCTCGGCGTTCAGTGGGCTCCGCCTCTCTGGTGCTTTGTCCACCCGGGTCTGCTCAGCACCATTGGCCACTTCCACTGTTGCAGACGGGGGCTCTGCTAGCTCTGGTTCCATCTGTGGGATGAGAAGAAAGCATGGACTTTAAGCAGGGATCTAAATGAAACCAACCATTCCCCCAGTGGACAGGGTACCAGACCCTGGGGTTGCTGGCACAACCTTGGAAATGACCACTAACTAGCCAGACTGCCTGCCCAAGGATGGCCATGTGGTGTCAGGCTCAAGGGAAGAGGCACTGAGAGCCTTGTGGGTTTCCCATGTACTCAGGATTGTGTTAACTAATAGTGGCAATAATGGTGATTGCTATTCATTAGTAAGCACTGTAAAAGCACTGAGGATTTTACTGTTCCTATCTAACAGAATGGAAAACTGAGGCTTAGGGAAGCTAAATAACTTGCCTACAGTCCTATAAGTGTGATGCAGCCCTGACTCTGAGCTGAAGGTATCATAACTCCTGAACCTGAGTTCTTTCTATTGCTTCATTTCCAGCCCCCTCCCAGGCAGACTGTGCTCTGTCCTGCCAGCTCCTAAGGCCTGGGCCCTCCTGGACCACTGCCCAGGCAGCACAAGGCCTTCTTCCAATACACACACCCAGGAGGCTGGGTAAGGACCCATAGGCTCCTGACCAGGTGTCTGACTTGGGCTGCCCAGAGCCAAGTCCTCTCTGGAACTCACTCCTATCCCCTGCATTCCACTGGGAATTACCCTCTAAGGGGCCTCCAGCCCCAATCTAGCCCCCCACCCCTCCCAAGGTATCTCCTCAGCCACTTGTAGACAAGCCCCTGGCCCAACTATCATGGCCCCTCCCCTCCTGGCAGGGCCTCTCTGTCTGCTGTAAGGGTAAGGAGAGCCGAGGTGGCAGCTGCTTCAGGGAGGCTCAGCCTGGCTGGGGCAGGGGATGGGGGTAGGGACAGGGGCTGGGCCCTGGCTAGGAGCTGCCAGGGCAGCCACACGCGTGCCTCAGGGCCAGGAGCCTGGCACCCTCTGGCCTCAGTCTTGGAGTATTAGCACCCCAGTCCCTGTACAGATAGGTAAACCGAGGCTCAGAGATGGTGGTGGCACACCTAAGGTCACTCAGCAGAGTCAGAGCCTGGCTCAGAACCCCCTACCCACAGCCCATAGGGACTTACGAGACTGCTGCTGTGGGCAAGGCCAGCAGAGGAGCAGCGGCGGGTGCTGAAGGCAGGTGGGTGGGCTACGGGGGTCCCAGCATCCTCGGCTGCCTGGAAGAGGGCCTCGGGGTCGGCGGCTGCCAGGAGCAGCTCACTAGGCTCCAGCTCAGGCTCAAGGTCGGACACAAGTGGGACCCCCAGCCGCAGGCTCAGCATCTCCACCTGCCTGCCTAGTGCATCCAGCCGCCGGCTCAGTGCTGCTGTCTCCGCCCGTAGCTCTTCAGTTGCCCGGGCCACTGGCTCCATGGTCAAGGCAGCTGTCTCAGCTGCCTGGGTCACTGCTGCCCGGCCCGCCTCAGCCACTGCCCGCAACTCCTCCAATGCCCGGCCCAGTCGCTCCTCAAGGGCTGCAGCTAGCTCAGACTCAGGCCCCGGTACCCCCGGCATGGTGCTGGTGGGGGCTTTATGGTGGGGTGACGATGGGGACAGTGGTAGGGACTGCTGCCTCTGGCTGGTAGTGTCAGAGTCTTTGCAGCTGGCCTGAGGGCGAAGGCAAGGGCAGTGGGCCTGCCCCGCCCCTGCTGGCCTCCCAGTCAGCCACCCGCCAGCTGGAGTTGCAGCCCAAATAGAAACCTATTCTGGGCTCCTTGTGGAGGGGGCTGTGGGGGAGGGGTAGCCTGCCTAAGCAGGCAGACCGCCAGGCCTGGCCCTGGCCCTGCAGAGATCACAGACCCTGCAGCACAGCAAGGGTTTGGGAGGATTACTGAGGCCAGGGCCTCATGCCTCATGGGTCGGGAAATTGAGGCAGGGAGCAAAGAATGGGCCTGCCTAGGCCACCATGTGCATTAACTGTGAAGAGCCAGTCTGTCAGACTGTAGGGCCTGCACTCCTTTGTCCTCACACCATGTTATTTTATAAAGCCTTGGACGGATGGGGGAAATTGAGGCACAGGGAGGCGGGACATTGAGCAATCTACTGTGACAAGTGTCTCGTCCCTGAGATAAATATTCTCTGGCCTGTCTAGGGTGCTTGGATCCAACCACTGACTTTGAACGAAAGCATTATAGGCATGTTATCTGTTTCCTCTTGGTTCTAGATGGGGAAACTGAGGTGAGTTGATGCTTTCAGACCAAGAACTCACTGTAACACCTTCTGCTCACCTCAAGGGCCTTAGCTACCCCTCCTCACTCTCCTGACAGAGAGAAGTTAGGTCTTGCTCTGTGGGGGGATGGGTGCTTTCTTGCCCCCATCCTCTCCCTGTCACCCCTGAGAAGGCCTAAAGCTGGCTTTAGCCATCTCACCTTGGCCAAAGTCCCATTCAGTCCCTGGTGCAGCACAGAGGGCATCACCTGGGCAGCCAGGCAGCCTGCTGGGGATTCCTTCCCTGGCTGAGCTCCCAGCCAGCCGATCCCAGACTCGGGAATGAATAATGGAAGGATATAGTGTATTCAGTTCCTGTGCCACCTGTTAGGCTACTGCCTCAGCCTGACTGGTGCCCTGCTGCCTGTCTGTCCCCATCAGTGCTTCTGCTCAGCATACCCTCCCCCACAAGATGTTGACGCAGATGCTAATCTCCAATTTTCTAATGGGCCAGGCTGATCTTGGATGAACAGATGATCAGCTCTGTACCTCAGGGCTGAGGTCCAGTGTGGGGTTGGAGCAGGGGTATTGGGGCTGCCACAGGAAGAGGGGTACAAGCCCTTACCACTCTCTCTGAGCCTCAGTTTTCCCATCTGTTCATTAGGAATGAACCAACCAATTTTGGAGGAAAGATCAGAGATCAGCATGTGGGAAGCTTAAGGCCAATACAGAGTAAGTCTCTGGTATGTCTAGTGGCTGATGAGCTAGGGTCTGGCCTTAGGCTCTTCCACCAACTCACTGGCTGAGGACCGTGGGCAGCCACCTCCTCTCTTTGGACCTCAGTTTCCCCATGTATGCAGTGGGGAAGGAGTGGAATAGAGGAACCCGGCCAGCTCTACACCCTGGAGCAGTCTGTAAGAGGTGGATGGTAAGGCTGGTGGGGTGAGAAGGGGCTCACCTTAATGCTGCAGCCTCCTCGGCCACCAGGGGAGGCATGGCTGAAGCTGGTGATATGAGTGACACTGCCCAGCCGGGCTGATGTCCCAGGGCCGCTGATATGGGTGATGGTGCTCTTGGCCCCACTGCTGGTGTTAAGGGTTGGGGGTGCCCGTAGCCCCAGCATCAATTCTAGAAGGGGAGAGAAGCTACTGTCAAGATTAGGTGAGGACAATGCCAGCCAAAGCTGATGATGCCCCTCGCTCCCAGCACGCCCTTCAGAGACACCCTGAGCTCTGGCCGCAGCACCTGTCTTATGTGCAGAGCTGCAGGTATTCATCTCCAGCAGTGGGGAGGCCTACCTGCCCTCTGGTTGCCTGTGGGCAGCAGCACCCGGCCTGTGGGGGCCTGGCCACGGCCATCCTTGATCTCGATGGTAAATGTGGTCTTCATACTGGCCCCTGGCTCGGCAGTGCCGACAGCCACGGGCAGCAGGGCACTGGGCTCCTTTGAGCTGGCTTTGCGCCCCCCTGCTCCGTTTTCAAGGGGCCTGGCAGCCAAGCCCCGCCCCCTGGGGCCCTCCTCCTGGGGGCAGCTCTGAAGCTGGGCCAGGGGCCGGGCTGTTCTTTGCTGCTCCTTGCTGAACTGGGAGGAGGTATCACTGGGGCCCCGTGAGGAAGAGCGGCTGGAGGAGGAGGCAGAGGTGGTGCTGACTTGAGAGGGGCCCAAGAGCCTTGTAGGGGTCGAGGGACATAGGGCTGCCCGGGGTGGGCCATCCTGGAGCCCAGAAGCCATAGGAGAATCAGATGTGAACTTGCGCACGCGATCCCGGACGGAGCAAGCTCGCTGGAAAGGGGAAGGTCCACTGGCAAGGGGGTTGGGCTCTAGGAGGGACAGGAGGGCTGTCAGTGGCTAGGTGGGACAGGGATTGCCCAGAGCCTGGGGTAGTGGAAATAGGCAATACCTTGGTTCTGGGGGGGCTGGCGGGGGCTGAGCACGGACTGGGAGCGTTGGCAGGGACGAAGTCCAGCTAGGTCTGGCAGTATGGGGAGGGAAGAGAAAGGAGAATGGTTCTTTCATAGTCCTCTCCTCCTCACTTCCTCAGCCTCTAACCCCTTCCTGCACCCCAACCTCTTTAGCCTCCCCAGCCCATCCTATACCTCCCATAGCACCTGGTGTCCCCACTTAGTTGCATCTCTTACAGGCCCCTCTTTTCCCTCCTGCACTGACCCCAGGATAACTTGGACACTCCTGGGGGCTGGCACTAGGCTTGGGCTGGAGGAAGGGTGCCCGTATCCTCCCTGCCTGTGGGGATGGGGGACACCCCCCCTTGTCCAGCACTGCCCACAGCTCCAGCTGGGAGATGGGCGCTCTCCCTTATTGGGGAAAAGAATGTGCCTGAGGCCCGTTGCCTTTCAAGGCTGCAGGGAGGCCTCTGGCCATAGTTGGGGGTGGGGTATGGGGGGGGGACACCTCAGGGGCAGTGGGAGGAGTGTCAGGGACTGCCTGGACCTGAGCAGGCTAGAGCTCTCTAGGCACAAGATCCCATTTTCTAGGAAGGGAAAGGGAGGCTGGGGGAAAGGAAGGCAGATGCCTGTAGCTACCCTTTCTAGGACTCTCACCTGCTCTCTTTGTGTTGGAGGGACCTCTGGTAGGGTCTTGGGCAGCAGGGGGCTCTATGGGGCCAGACAGGAGCTATAGGGGAGACATGGCATGGGCAGGACCTGACTCCCAGACCAAGGAGCTCATCTGCCTGGTATCCCTCCCCATCATCCAGACTCACCTTGTTGACCTCTGGCCCCTCCGTGCTGGGGGATGATGGAGGCTCTTGGGGCTCAGGGCTAGCAGCCCTGGGCGGGCTGGGGGGTGGCTTAGGGCTGCCTAGAGCCTCGGAAGCAGGGCACCGGGCCTTGGCAGACTCCAGTGGAGGCTCAGGAGAAGTAGTGGTGGGTGAACTGTCAGGTGAGGCAGGTGAGCTGGATGTGCCCTCAGGTGGGGCCTGCAGCAGGAACGTTACTGTGGTCACATCCCGACTGGTGACCTCAGGGGTTGGGGTTGGCTCTGGGACCTCTGTCTGCTGCTCTTGTCTCTCTGGCTCCGGCACCTGTGGGGTACTCAGGATTTGGCCAAGGCTCTGCAGGCTAGCAGGTGCTCAGGGCAGGGCATGCAAAGCAGAGAGGCTAGGCACACCTGTACAATCATGGGCACTGGCGTGCCTTGGGTAGTCTCTGAGGCTCACTTTCTAACCTTTTGGTACCACCTACTCAAGGACAGTTCAAAGAGGACCAGATCCTAATGCCAGAGGCTGGGGACAGCAAGAGACCTGCTGGGGACTCCCAGACTTAATAGATCCCTAGAGCAGAGGACACTGATCCTTGCAGGGAGGGTGAGTGTCCTGCCAGGGACCCAGCGGCCTCTGCTGGCCGCTTAGGGGACCTGCACAGCCTGACCTTTCACCCACACTCCTTGGAGAACAGAGTCCACTCTATGAACAATGCTCCACGAGTCAGCTGAGCCTGACACACAGGCGCTGTAAGCCAAGGTAAGGATGTGGGCTCTCTGGAGGGCGAGAGGCAGCTGCAGGATGGGTTTTAGCCAGGGAGGTACCAGGGTTGGATTTGCATTTCAGGGAGATCCCCATCTGCTGAGTGGAGACTTGACGGTGGTATGGGGGTGGAAGGTAGGCATGGAGGTGGGGAGGCCAGCAGGGAGCTCAACGAGGGTGGTGATGGGAGATGAACAGGAACCTGGGTGCAGTATAGACAGGCTGGCTTTGAGGGGAAGGCCTGGGTATAGATCACTCTGAAGTGGGGGACATGCGGCCAGAGGTTGCTTGGGAGAGTGGGCAGGGGCCTGAGATAGAGCCCAAGTGTTCCTCAAATACAGCTGGGGAGGCCCTTACCAGTCTAGCAAAAACAGGTATTCTGTGCTGCTGGCATCCATGGGCAGAGGACACTGGGTCACCCTTTCACCTTGTCCACACCTCTTACCTCATACTGTTCCAGCCTGTGTGCTGCCCGCCCCTTGCTGTCCTCTCTTGAGCCACTGTTGGGATGTCCACTGCACAACTTTCCAGCCAAAGTGGCAGCTGAAAGGGAAGGGAAAAGTGTCAGGTTAGTGGCTGGGAGGTGCTATGGGCAACATGGGCAGGGATGGGGTCAGGGCAGGGCACATACCCTCAATCTCCTGGGCTCGTACACGGCGGATGGCGGCCCGGATCAGCTTGCGTTCCTCATACTCACCAGCACCACGCAGCTGTGGGTGAGAGGCAGGCCACGGGTATTGGGCTGTGGAGTCTAGGTCTTCACTTGCCCTGCCCCCATCCCCTGCCCTGGCCTGGGCCTCACCAACGAGGTCAGCTCCTCCACATCACTCATGGACTCCAGCTGCCCCGCCAGCCGTGCCAGAGCAGCCCGCTGCTCGGCCTCCCGTTGCTGTGAGCTGCAGGGACATCATACCTATAATCCCCACTGCCATGGCCAGGTCACAGATGTGGGCTGAGGGCAGGGACCAGCACAGGGTACCCAGAACCTTAGCAGAGGGGCAAGTACCTGTGCGCACCTTCTGGCTACACACTGGTTCATACATGCCCATGGATGTGAGCACTAACGCCACACTCTCAGACATGCTGTCCACACGAGTGTGGCCAGGACACCACAACTGGCATGTGGTCTGTGCCCGCAAACATCCCTGCACATTCCAAATGCGTGCCTGTACTGCCATTTGCACACCCAAGTGGGCAGCAGACACAACTGTGCTTGTTCCTGCCTGCACAACGTGAGCTGAGCCCTGGCAGTACTCCCCTCACCTGCATGTCCACCCCTCTGCCCCACACTCACTGCAGCCAGTTCTCCTTGTTGTCCTGCCGCTCAGCACGGAATCGCTTGGATGCCAGGGCCTCCTCCTCTCGCTCCAGCTCCTGCCGCTGCAACTCCCGGATGGCAGAGCGGATGCGCCGCCGTTCTGCCAGATCTGCTGTGACCTCCAACTGCGGGGTAGGTGGGCAGGTCATTTTGGCTGCCAGTGGCAGAGGGCAGGCACCAGCTGCCCACAGCTCAGCCTGTGGCACAATGAGTGGTCTGTCTCCACTCCCCCTGCCCTCAGCCCATCATGTGCCTGCCCTCCCACCCACCCACCCAGAGTCTCAGGGGAAGATCCAGCTCATGCAGACAGGACTTCTGGATAGTCCACCGTGGTTCACAGAGTGGGCAGCCACCAAGTGCCAACCTGTGCCAGGTGCCAAATGCCAAGCCAGGCATTCCTTCTTTTGATTTGGCTCCTGCCTCTCTGAAGCCTTCATCAAACCTCTGAGAGCCAGGGAATCATGGGAGGAGGAGGAGAAGGGAGGCCATCCTATGGACCTCTAACAGTGTCCCTGGAGAGGGAAGAGTGATTTGGGCAGCTGGAGTCCACCCTGTGAGCAAGGGAGACCCCCAAGGTCGAGTCTTAAAGCACCACAGCCCTGCTGGGAGTTGGCAGCCTCACACACATTGGATATATGGGAAAACTGAGGCCAGGGCAGGTGCTCAGGAGTCCTAACTCCCCTCCTGGTTGGGGGTTATTGTTTCCCTTGCACTGGCCCAGCCCTAGCCACCATCAAAAGGGTGAAGGGCCCAGGGCCCAGGGTGGGAGGGCTAATCCCCCAGATGGATAAGGTGGCTACATTAAGGTTTGCCATGGGTATTCATGGGGGACAAGTGCTCCCACAGACTTCTTAGACCCTCGGGGTGGCTGGTTTAACCAGGTCAAGGAAAGAGAACATTCTTTGGGCTGAATCAGCCAATCCTGTTGCTCCCCCTACACCTCCATCCCCACGGCACCTCTTGGCTCATAGGAGAGAGGACTACCCCAGGGACTCCAGGAAAATAATAGCAGAGATAAGCCTCTGGTGTGGGTCTGAGCCCCACCCCCTCACATCATTTAGGGGTAGGGCCCCTTCCTTGTTAGCCTCCTCCCCTTCATTCCTTCCTGCTCTGTGGCGGAGCCAGGAGGGGGTGGGGGATAGGTTTCAACAGGGAGTGTGGGCTGGCCCAAATCCACTGTGAGTTCACTTGTCCTAGCCTGAAGAGAGTAGGGAGAGCCCTGGGGGACAGAGTCTTTTCAGGTTCCTTCAGGGTCCACATTCCTGAGGAGCTATGGGAGGGTCTAGTCTAGACCTGGCTGGGCGGTCAGAAGCATGTCCTTAACCTCCCTGTGTCTTGGTTTGCTCATTTGCCAGATTAGGACAATGATCCCCACCTCAGGTCAGTGGGTGGAGATGGGGACAGTGACTTGGGTGTCACCCCCCTGGCCCCACTACATAGCTGTGACTACAGTAAGCATCACCCTCCTATTTATTCTAGCTACTCAGGAGGAGGGAGAGAGAGGCAAGGGCAAATGAGTACAAGATATGGAGGCATCAGTAACATTTATTGAGAATCTGTATGCCAGATCCTGTGCTAAGCCTCCCACTTGTCCTAATGCCACAGGAACTCTGCGACTTTATTACTCCCATTTGACAGATAAGAAAACAGGCTCAGGAAAGAGAAGGAATTTGCTCATGGTCAAATGACCCAAGCCTAGATTTGAACCAGGTCTCTCTGATTCCAGGGTCTGCCCTGGGCTGAGGATAGCTCTCTTGCTGGGGTCTGTCTACATTGGTGGGTACCTTAAGAACCTTGGCACTGTGTTGGGGACCCCACTAGCCTGGACAAGAAATACCTATAAAAGGCGTAAGGGGGGGGGGGCTATTACAGCCGAGGCAGGGAGAATGAGGCTCACTTTCCCATCTCCTAGTCCTACCCTTGCCTTAGGCTCAGAGCTCTCTGTGATACACTAGGAGATAGCCAGCCTGAGGGGACAGCTGGCCCAGCCCTCTCTGTGCAGAGGTAAAGAGGCTCAGACATGTAACTTGCTTTTTGCCTTCTGTGTCACACCTTTCCCAATGCCCTGAGCTTGAGATAGGGTCTTTATCCCTGAAAAAAGCCTGATGTGGGAAATTGGCCACCTTGCAACCCATGGGAGCCTAAGTGCCCCCATCTGAAAAACGGGAGCCACTGATTCTCCCCAAAGTGGGTGGGGCAGGGCTGGGGGATGGACAATCTCATTCCACTGGTCACCTTCCACCATGACCCTTCTCTTGGGCATGGAGGCAAAGATCTGCCCACAGTGTCCCTGCTGTGTATCCTGTGTTCCCTGCCCTATCAGGTCCCACCGCTATGTGTGGAGGGGACTGTGGGAGGGAGGGAAGGAAGTACAAAGAGCCATTGTCCACCAGGGGGAAGGGGAAAGGGATGGGGCGGTTTCCGAAACTGACCAGTGAAATTCTCTCGGGAGGAAAGAGGGCGCTTCCGCCTCCTAAGGGCCTGGCCTCCGGTTACTTTCTGTTCTTGTTGCTGGGGGCATCTGACAGGCACTGGCGTCTCTCTGGGCCTCAGTCTCCCCGCCAACACATCGCTAAGTCTCAGCTCCTCCAGTTAAGTATAGAAGATCGGCTGACAGTGGAGCGAGGCCTCGCCAGGGGGCGCCGAAGGCCCGCAGGCTCAGGAACCGCCGACCCTTCCAAGGCCTCGCCATGCAGCCCCACGCTAGGCGCCTATGGAGGGCTGGGGGTGCCAGACCGGAAGCCCCGGGCTACAGAGAGGAAACCGAGGTTCATATAACTGAAGCAGCGTTCGAAGGTCGCCCAGCTAGAGAGTGTCAGAGTTCGAACCCTAACTCGAACCCGGAACGAAAGCGAAGAGGCACGCGGTGTGCATGTCCCCAGGTGCCCCATCCGACACAGCCCCCGCCGGTCCTCAGGAATGTGCGAGAACCGAGGCCGGAAGCGGCTACCCGGATCCCCGAATCGGCGCGACGGTGGGGCGCGGGCCAGCTTTCCCTTATAAGGCCCAGCCCCACGGGGAGGAGCCTGGCTTGGGACGCCCCCGTTTCTGCCACGAGGCCGGCCAGCAGGCAGGACAAGACTCTTGGCAGTGCCTGGGCCAAGTAATGGCCAGGACCAGGTGGTGGAGGAGCCGGGCCAGGATGGGATGGACCTCGTGCAGCTTTACAGTGCCAGGGCAAGAGGCAGGGTCTTATTAATCCTTTCCCAGGGAGCGGGGCGGGGGTGCACAGACTACAACTACGGCTCAGTCTTCTCTGAAAACCCTCTCCTAGCGCCCAAATCCTTCGTTGGGTTGGGGGTGGTGGCTGGAGAACCGTGAGCCTTAGAGGGAATCCCTAGAGATCGGCATGCATGGAGACCTGGCTTTCTCTCTGGAACACTCTGCTTCTGTTACTTGTTAGGATTTTGACTTACTGAGCAGAGGTCGAGCTGACCTTTAAAAACCCAGCCCATCCCCTCCAGGCTGCACATGGCCAGTTATGGCGGAGGCAGACACTCAGAGAGACTAAGGTGCTGGTTTAAGGACATAAAGGCCCAATGCCTTGGTGGTAGGTCATGGCAGTGGCCGGGCACTGCCCAGTGACTGGGCTGGGCTGGTTGGCTCCAGCTCCTGCTTCTGGAGGAATGGTGAGGGGGCGGGGTGTTTCACTTGCCTTCTCCTAGGGAAAGTAAATTTTTAATTCCTTCCCCTGGACAAGGGTCAGGAGCTGGGGCTCTGGTTCTTCATCTAGTTCAGCTGCTCCCTGCCCTTGCCTGTCTTGTGGTGTTGCCCCTAGCTGCTTTGTACGTGGTAAGGGGGTGGGGGACTAAGTGTTAGATAGGGCACTCAAGAAGAAGCTGGGGAAAGGGGATAGAGTGGGCCTGTTCTTCCACCTCAAGATCTGGGTCCATGCCTCATTCCATCTCCATGCCAACTCTAGGACCTAGATATTAGGTTCACACACATTCCCCCTCTCATTTTACAGGTAAAGAAACAGGCTCAGAATGGAAAACAGACTATAAGTCAAAGAGTTTATGAGGGCTCTTTTGGTCTTACTCAGGACTCTTGGTTCTCCATGGCCCCCTTTGGGGTTATTTGGATCCTGGCACACGCTTCTTAGCTGGAGGCCCTTGGGCAGGTGATTTCACCTATCTGAGATACAGTGTCCTCCTGGCTCTCAGAGGTGCTGTGATCATTTTGTGAGATGGTATGCCCAGCACCCAGCCTTCACCCTGCTGTGCCTGGTATTATTTAATCATTGGGCCGGCCTCCAAGGGTGGGCACTGCCCAGCCTGTTGCTTGGGAGAGGCTCATCTAGTCTCTCCACACCTGCAGCTGCACATGGGCGAGATTTTAGCAGTTACTGTTTAAACAGGTGGTGGCAGTGGGGGGTTGGGAGGGACCAGAACTCAGCACCCGGAATGGACAGGCATATGCCACTGGGGCCTCTGCATCAGCCATGCAGAACAGGCTGAGCCCTGTTGCCCTAAGCCTTCCTCCTGCTCCCTCCCCCATTACCTCCTCTTGTCAGCTGAAAGGTGGCCTAGAAGGCCCTGCCTCTCTGACCTGGCTTGCCTGTCCTTACAGTGGGGGTGATGGCGCTACTTACCAGCTTCCGCAGGGCTCCCTCGTCCAGACCAGCTAAGGCCTCGTCTGCCATCTCCCTGGCCCCTAGCTCCGTCGGTCCCCTCCTGGTGAGATCCCCAGTGCTCGTGGCACCTAACACCAGCTCAAGGAATTCTGCAGGGGACAGACATGAGTCAGGCCTGCTGAGGCCTCTAGAAACCACTGGCACTTGGGCTCTGTGCCTCAGTTTCCCCCTCTAACCCATGGTCATTTATTGATGTCCCATTTTTGCTACCTGTGATGTGGTTCCTGGCTGGGAGTTGCCCTCTACTCTAGGGTAATGTACTGGAATACAAACCAAGAGTCCTTAGTTCTAGCCCAGACAATTCAACTGCAAGACCGCTGTGTGGCCTAAACTGGGCCCTTGCCCTGTCTAAACCTCAAATAGGGAGGGTAGGAACCTGGATTGAGAAGCTGGGCCCCAGCAAGGCCCACCCAAGCTGTGCTCACCACCAGGGGGTGCCCATCAGACTCAACAGCTTCTTGCCCCACCCACCTATCCTGGAGGGCCAGCCCAGCCCCATCCACCCTGAAAACTCAGCGTTTGGCTTTAGGCTGAGCCCATATCAAAGTCCTTGCAGCCACTGCCACTCTAATTCCCCCAGGTGATTTAAGTCTTGGAGATTAATACCCTGTCTTCCAATTCTTGAGAACAGCCCTCTGTACACACTCCGCTCCACTCCTCCCCTTTCTGCCTTCCCCTTGATGCCAACTGTCCTGACCCCATGAAGCAAGGTGTCCAGGCACCCAGCTCCTTTTGCCAATTCACATATTGAGGATTCAATTCCCCAGCTGGAAGGGCCTTCAGAAGCTGACCCATCTAACCTGTGGACTTAGGCAAACAGCATTGGAAAGGATCAGAGATTTGTCACAGGGGGAAGGAGGATCCCAAAGACCTAGAGGGCAGAGATGGATTTAATCAAAATCTTGGCCACCTCTGTCTTCTGAAGCCCCCTTTAAAAGTGCCCCCCAGGGGCTCAGGAGAGTCCCTCTTGCCCCATTAGTACCCATCAAAATGGTCCCCTAAAACCTGGCCCAGTCTCTCAGTGCAGCTCTTTCCTTCCTTCTGCAGCTCTAATGTCTTTCTGGAATTTGAGGGTCCACAGCCTGACATGCCATAAGTGTTCAATTAATGTATGGTGACTGAAATGGCCCCAGGATTACCCCGTTCTTGTTGATTCATCACTCAGTCATCCCTTCCCCCTCCCCAGAACAATTACTTGTTGAGTCACCCAGTCTGATGAATGGGTCTGGGGGAATCCTAATTCAAACAGTTGGGTTTCATTGGACCCTGCCTGTCAAAGTTGCTGCTTGCTTTTCCCATCCCTGTAGTCCCAGACAGATGTTAACTTCCCAATCTCCCTCTGTAGGGGTTCTTGCTTCTGATTTACCTGCGTTGGGGAAACACCCCCAAGAGTGTAACTCAACAATCACCCAACTTAGGTTCTGTGGACACTGAGTTATTCCATGTCTTCTGAGGGGGAAGGGTCCCTAATCCATAATCTAAAACCTCCAGCGGACGGTAGGAAGTTTCTTTTCCCCCACACATTCCCGCCGCTGCCCTACTCCAGTCTCATGGCTCCCTGTCACAGTCTTGGTTTCCTCGAGATTGTGGGAGGCCTCAAGAGGAATATGGGAACTTCCCCAGGGTATCTGCCCCAACATACTAGAACCCCTGGGGGTTGCGGAGCCTCCAGGTCTCAGAACCTTATCCCATGGTTTAGAGCCCTCGTGGATGAGTGGGGTCTCCCAGGTCTAGGAGTCCCAGAATCCTTGCCCAGATATCCGGGTTCCATTCCCGGACTCGTCTAGGGTTCTGGTGCCGCCCGGAGGCCCACACACCCACCTCTCAGTCTGGACCGCCGTCGCGCGTGGGCTCAGGTTAGGTCGCTTGGAATCCGACAGGGCTACGAACGGTCAGGCAGAAGGCGCGGTGACCGGGATACCAGACTGTCTCAGCAACCGTCCCCGGGCATCTGCAAGCGCCGCCCGTCCAGCCGCGCCAGCAGCCCCACCGACCCCTCCCCTCACCGCCACGCCAGCCAATCTTCGGGAGGGTCCCGCCCACTCTCGTGCCCCATTGGGAAAATTCAATTTGGTGGCCTCGCCCCTCGCGGACCTGGGTTGCGGGGGATTGTAGTCCTGGGACTACCGCTTCAGTGTCCTTGGGTGTTCGGGTGGGCGTTGGCAGGAGCACGCAGATTTGCACCAAAGTCCAGAAGGGCGCCCAAGCCGGGGTAGGTGGCCCGGGATCGTCGGAGTAGCGGAGTCTTCCGGATAGCCCCTCTCCGCCCTCCTCTTTGTTCGTGAGACCATGTCCCCTCCCCTGACTCCGCCCCCTCTTCGCCTCTGGCGGGTTTGGCGGCGGTTCCCAGGCTGCTTTCGGGCACACCTGGTCGGTGCCACCTCAGAGCAGACACTACGTGACCGGCAGTACCTTGACCCTATGTTGGAGCATCTCAGGGACCATCTCAGATGGAGCTGCATCAGTCACCCAGCACTCGTTCCTCAGCCGACACACCTTTGCACAAACATTGCCCTCATCTGTCATGGTTCTCCCTTCCAAGCCCCTCAGGGTCGGCTTCTTGGAGCGCTGGAGTCCTAAAATGGGAATACAGAGTCCAGACTTTCCTTTAACAAATGGAGGAAATTGAGGCCCAGAAAGAGCCAACATGACCAAGACAACACAAGGAATTAGCCAAATAGCTCAGACCTACTGGGGAAAGACTTTCCATCTTTCCTGCTTGAGGAGGGGAGCCTCCCACAGGTCTCCATGGAGACCAAAGGGAGTTGGAGCCTAGGAAGTGGGTTCTGGAGTCTTGTCTGTCAAATAAAAATAATATCAACTCATTTATTTTGTACTTGCCAAGTAGCAGGCATATAATTCCTATAACGACCACTTGAGCCCAGGGTTACTGTCCCATTTTACAGTTAAGGACAACAGCTGATAGGCAGTGGAACTGTGATTCATACCAGCACCTTTTGAGTCCAGAATCTGTACTTTTAACCACTCTGATGGGTTGTGGGGAAGTGGTTTCAGCCTGTTGCTCCCAGCAAAGCCCCTCAGCCCCACCGTCCATATTCTCTGTGGCCATCCGCCTATCCCCTCACCTTACCCCTAACTAGAGAGAGGGCCAGTATACATTCCGAGACTCTTTTAAAGGTATCATCTTATTTCATTCCTGCATCCGTAAGAGGTGGTCCCATTTTACATATGCAAAAACAAGGCACAGAAAGGGAAGAGACTTGTTAAAGTCACACGGGAGGAGGAGCAAACAGCTCAATTTGGAGGCTATATTTCGAGGTTCCCTTCTCCTGGGCAGGCGCCACCTAGGACCTCTTTATAAGACCTAGATGCCATCTTATTCTTCTGAACGAGAGTCAGCTACCTGCAAGGTCAAGTCGCTCCAGCTTCAAACTTCGCGCGTCCTTGGAACAGCGGGGTGGGGAGGGGCACACCTAGGTCTCCTGGGATTCTTAGGACCTGCCTGAGTGGCGGCTCCCGGCGCCAATGAATGGCTTGCTTTATTCTAGCTCCGCCCCCTCAGGCGGAACCGCTCAGGTGAGTCTCTGCATGCCGATTTGACGTGTCGCACACTCGCTGAAGAGTTCTTAGCTGTACCCAAGAGCTACGTGGGTCCCTCCCCGCTGCAAGCCCTCCCCGCTGCAAGTCCTCCTATTTGCCTACCTCTCTTACCTTTCCTCCCAGAGGCGGGGCGGGATAGTGGTAGTGGTGGCGACCACGCAAAGATCAAAGGGCAACCCGTTGAGCTGCGGGGAGCTTCCAGCTATAGCCCAGGAGTGCGTAAACATTCCGTGAGGGGGGTCCTGGCAGTTTATTGAGCACCCGTTGAATGTCAGACACACGGTTTGTCCTATTGGAAGTTGACCACCTTGCAAAGTAAGTATTACTGGGATTCTATAGAGGAGGAAGCTGAAGCTCTGGAAGGCGAAGTCACCTGGGGCTGGTCATGGCATTGAAACTTGAATGGGATTTTGCACATGTCAAAGCACCTTTCCTCCACCTTGCTGCCTCTAGGATGGAGGAAATCCTGGAAGATTCCTCAAAGGTGGTGATATGCGAACTAATCCTTGAGGAAGAGTGAAAAGAAATTCACCCCCACAGAAAAGAGGAGGAAAGGCATGGAAGGGCATTTATGGCAGAGGAACAGTGTGAGTAGAGGCTGAGAGGTTTGTAAATGGGAAAAGGAGGAGAGATAGGGTGTGGATGGAGCAGGAAATGGAGGTAGGGGTGGTCCCAGCTGTGAAGCTCCCTGAATGACAGATGAGCAGAGTGAACAGATACTGTGGATGTTAGAGAGGCCTGGGTCTGTCCATCTGTAAAAGAAGGGGATTGGATTGGATTGGCTCACTTCAGGTCCTCCCAAGGCAAGGCGCTGTAATAGGAAGGGTCCAAGTTCCTCCAGGTCCAACCCTGGACTTGGCAGAGTGGGGAGCAGCTGGAACAGCTCAGGGGCCAAGGGTAATATTTTGCTCCAGTGCCTGAGTCTGAGAATAAATATTGTACCAAGCTGGCAGTGCCAGATCCCTGAATCACCCTACTTCTCCTCCCCCAGCCAGGATCCTGCAGAAAAAGCCCAGGCCTGGGGTTGGGACAAAGGAAGGGTAAGGGGTCATAGCTCTGGCTCTACCTCAGGCCAAATTTCGGTCCTCTTGGAACCTTGGTTTCCTCATCTGCACAATGGGGGAATTGTGGCTTGGGCTCATTAAGGCCTCTCCCTCCAGGACTATCAGGGAAACCACCCTTTTGAGATGTGCTCACAAGTGGCTGAGAGGCCAGCCAAGGCCAAGACTTTGGGCCTATGAGGGAGTCCAGAGGCTGCTGGGCACTGGGAGGGATGGAAGTGTTAGAGATGTGTCCAAGTTGGGTTTGCTGTTGGAGTCTCATAGCATAGTGGGAGTAGGGGGAGAGACAGTGTCTAGATTCTAAAAGTTGTCGAGGACAAAGCCCTTACTTGCTGTTCGGCATGCTGAGGGAATGCTGAAAGGCAGCCTGGAGGGGGGACAGCATAAGCGAAAGAAGGGAGGTAGAACTGTGAAGACTTTGTTGGAGAAAAGTCAGGTAGGTGAGGCTAGAAGAGCATAGGGTCTCTAGAGAAGAACTGGTTCTTGTTGGGATTGACCAGATACATGGGCTGTGACTCTCCTTGTCTTGGGCAGAAGTGGAAGCTCCTAGGGTCATGGCCAGCAGCCCCAGGAGTGGGGCTGGGGACCTATTTGGAAAACCAGTGTGGCAAGGCTGTCTCCATGTTGTCATCCAGCTGCTATGTTCTCTGAGTGACAGTGCCAGATAAACTTCTGGACTTGGAGGAGAAGAAGGCCCAGCCCCTGGTGCTGAAGAATGGGAAGGGAGCGACTCTTCGGTGAAGGAAACTTGGAGGCAAGTGGGCCCCAGGAAGGAGACCTTAAAGGTCCTGAGACACCCATTAAACTATGATGAACCCCAGGAGACCAGCCTTATGGACAAAGGAGAGGGTTCTGGATGGGCCAGTATAGATTTCTTGTGACTTCCGGGGGGTTTTCTGATGCCTAACGTGGTCTAGGTTCATGGCAGCGGCCCCACGTAATTACTGTCCAATGGGTTGGAGCCTGGTTCCAGATCACCCTTATAATACATGAGTGGCAATTTTGTTATTATCGTGACTCTCACAGTTGAGTTCTGTGAGGTAGAATCATCACTATACAGATGAGGAGACAGTCTCAGTGAGACCAAGCCATGCCAGCACCCCACAAAAAATTTGAACCTAGAACCCTTGGTCTTAGCCACAGTACCCTGCCATGTGCCATTTGGTATCTCTGTCATATTTCTTAAATACTTGTGTGCAAAGGAGCTGAATCTTGGCATCATAAAGTACTAGTTGCCCACCTTGTCCTCATAGGTAATCTGAGTTCCAGAGAAGGCAAGGGACAGGCTTAAGTCACATCGCAAATTTGGGGTGGTGTCACTCTGTACCCCAGATCCCCAGTTTCCCAAATCCCTTGTTTCCTCCTCAGGGCTTGGCATGTCCAAGCATGAAGGGACCACTGGCACATATTGAATGCCTACTATGTGCCATTTACTCATTTAATCACCGCAGCCCTGGGGAGGTTGGTGCTAAGATTATATCCATTTTACAGATAAACTGAGGCTCAGAGAGAGTAAGTCACTTGTCCAAGTTGACACAACATGTTGGTGGTAGGGCTGGGACTTGAACCGAGTTATGTGGGCCCTTTACCCTTGGTGGACCCAGTAGGTCTCATCAGAGGCATTAAGACCTCTAGACAAAAGAGTGCATGGCCTCTTTGCAGGCTCCAGAGACAAGCAGTGTCCAGTTTATAGTTTCTATGCAGGCCTGGCTTCCCTGGGGCAGAAAGAAAAGTGCTGAGGCTGTGGAAATGCTCTAAACCTTCCCAGAGGAGGCGGCCACAGTGGGAGGGAGTGCTCCATGCAGACCTCAGAGCCAAGTGTAGACGTGGCGGCTTGGACCCGCTGCAGGCGAGGGAGGGCAGGCAGGGTGGAGCCCAATCCTGAACGGGCCTTCCAGCAGTATTCCCAGCCATCCTCCAGCCGGGCCTGGCCCTGCCCGCCCTTCTAGCTCCCCATCTGGATTTAAGATGAGGATACTGCACCTAATAATAGCTGAATGGCAGCAAAGGCAATGCCTGGAGCTGCAGTCAGTGGTGGGGCTGGGGTCCCCCATCATCTCGTGCTGGCTTGGAACAGGTTTCAGAATTTTTAAAATAATAGCAAATGCTTATGAAGTGCATGCATGTACTAAGTGTAGGCATTGTGCTAAGTCTTAGCCCATAGTAACTCATTTATTCCTCAAACTACCCCCAATGAGATGAGATTATTATTAGCCCTATTTGATGGATAAAGAAATTGAGGTACAGAGAATTAAGCAGCTTTCCCCTAATGATTATGGCTCAGGATAGATATAGATTTGTACAGATTTGGGTGCAAATCTCAGCTCTGTCCTTTCCTTACTGTGTGACATTAGGCAAGTTTTTTGGGTTCAGTTTTCTCATCCACAAAATGGGGAAAAGAATAGTTCCAACCTCTTAGGACTGGGGTAAGCATTCATGAGCTTGTGTATGTCCAGATCATGGTACCTGGGACCTGCTTAATAAATGTGAGCTACCTGGGCAGATGTGATGCTATTTCTGATCTTACCTTGCCAAGGTCAACAAATTTATTGTTTTGTGCAAATCCTGTCCCTTCCCCCTACCTTTTGTGGTGCAAATGGTTTTATTTACTTGGTTAAGAGAAGGAAAAATTTCCCTGGTTGGATATTAGTCACTCAACAAGCCTTTATAAGCACAAAGCCCCAAAACACCCATGGCTATTCTGACAGAGGTCTGAAATGCCTCCATTATTATTTCCTTTAGACTAAAGCTTGGCTCCATGAAATGCATCCCCTTCCCAACACACCCCTAGGATTGTCCCATCTCTGGGAAGAGGGCAGGGTGAGAGAGTCTGGAGCTAATGGGCTCCAGCTGGGGAAGGTCCAGGATCAGAGCAGACCCTGCTAGGTGTGTGGTCTGGGCGTTCTGAAAATTTCTGCCCACCCTGAAGGAAATGTCCAAGGTAGGTGAGAGGTGGCTTCCTCTCCTTTCTTTCCTGTTTAACCCATCTTGCAGCCTCCCCTTGCAGCCAGACAGAGGTTCATGAGCATCCGCTGACACTTGGTAGGCTTTGTGGGGCTCAGTCTGGAGGGGGAGACAGACTCATCAAATGGAGCCCCATATAAAATTATCATTACAGATTAGGTGAGCTCTGTGAAGGAGGAGCTACATGGCACTATGAGAGCACATGCTGGGGTTCTATCTTTATTTTTAAAGTTTTGTTTTGAATCTATACTTCTGGGGCAGGGGGTGAGAGAAGGTGTGTCTCATGAGATAATGTCAGATCTGGAGGATAAGAAGAAATTTGATGAACAAAGAACTTAGTTGGTCTTGGGGTAAGGAGTGGTGGTTCAGGCAGGGGGAACAGGCTGTGCAAATGCCCTGAGACAGGAACAACCTCCAGAAACTGATGGAGGACCAATGTGACTGAAATTTGAAAGGTAGGAGGAGCAGGTTGTGAATGAGAAGGGAGAAGGGATCAGGGTCCTGATCAAAGGATGCTGTGGACAGGACTGGCTACATATTTTGTGGGTCTTGGTGCAAAATGAAAACAGTCCCCTTGTTCAAAAATTGTTATGAATTTTAAGATGACAACAGTAGAGCCAATCAAGCACTGGGCCCTGTGCAACTGTACAAGTTATATACCCATGAAGTTGGTCCTGCCCATGGACCTCTCTCTGAGGGTTGTAGGGAGCCACAGAAGGCTTTTAAGCTAGGGGTGGTAAGGTCTGATTTGCAGAAACCTTAGTTGCTGTCTCACTACACCACAACTAGATGATATGTGACCCTCTCCTCTGCACAGGTGGCCTGATTCATTTTCCTAAAATATTTTACTCAGAATGTCACTCCCTGCTCAAGAACTTGCAGCAGCTCCTATCCCCTAGTCAGATCCAGCCCAGACTCCCTACTCAGACCCTCAAGGCTCTTCATAATCTGTCCTCACCTGCTTTGGTTAACCTAATGTCAACATAGGCTGTGTGCTGAATCCCAGAGCTGATGAACTAACCCAAGGATAGATAGCAATTACAGAGGGACAAGCCAGGACTGGAACTTAGGTTTCCTGCAGTCGTCACCCCCCTGTCCTGGATGAGGGTACAGCTTCGCAGCATGCTTTGTATCCACCAACCTAGTACAGAACCTTGCACACAGTAGATGCTCAATATGTTCCTGTGGCAGTGAGTTCCTACTGGGGCACATTTTTGACAGGGCAAGTATATTTCAGAATCCAGGATATAGTTAGTATCCTTCCTGATTCTCTTTATCACTCCTACCTCTAGGCATTCCCCAAGGCCCACCACACCCCAGGGTGCCCAGGGGGCCAGGCCTTGCCCATAGACATGTATCTGGCCTGCATACCTTTTAAAAAGCTTCTTGAATTCGTTGTTTACATTTAAAAATCAGGAAATTTCACAATGTAATCTGTATTCTTGTTTATCTGCAGTCTCAAGCCTGGGTGGGGATTCCACTGGGGCAGCCACTCCCTCTGAAGCAGACCCTCCAAGGGGTTCTGCTCTAAGCCCCCAGTGGGCCCATATAGTTTGGGACCTAGAGGAAAGAGCACCCAATATACCACCCAGGACCAATCACAATCCTGGAATCTGACCAATCATATAAATAACTCCTCCTGAAGGCAGGGCCAGGAGGAGTAAAACCCACTCCCAATCTCTGCCAACTTGGGTAAGGTGGGAAGTTTTGCTCTAATTCTTACAACCAACCTGATGACTGGCTTCTGGATCCCTAAGGGCTAAATGGATGCAATGAGTGCTCCTCAGAGAGATCATGCTGGCCCCTCCCATCCCACCTTTGTTCTTGCCTTCTCTCTGCTTGAACTCTTCTTCCTCCTCACCTTCACTCTGGCTGGATCCTGATTACCATTCAGGTCTCAACTAAAATGTCACCTCCACAGAAAGGCCTTCCCAGCACACCTATCTGAAGCTCCAGCCATTACTCGGTACAGTATTCCCTTTTTAAATTTTTTGTCATGCTAGTTATCTGAAATGATTCATTTGTTGCTGTTTGGCTCCTGAGATGTGAGCTCTTTGAAGGCAAGGACCAACTCTGTCTCATTCACCACTGAATCCCCAATGCCTAAACTAAGACCTGACACCAAAGAAGAGGTTCAACACACATTTGTGCAACAAGTGAACCACGAGGCTCACAAAAGACCTTTCCATGGAGGATGCACATGACAGCCTGTGTGGGTGGGAACTCATAATGGGTCAGCTGGTTCACAATTAAGGAGCAATTAGTCACCAGCTAACTGATGCACAAGACAGCTGAGGGGCTGGTAGGAGACTAAGGGACTGACAGAAAGGAGCCTCGGGTCTCTTTCTGGGAAAATATTGAGAGTGGACAATGAGAAATCCCCAAGATAATGTTTGAAAACTCTGTTGTTGAAAGAGATTTAAGTGGTTGGAAGCACCCCCTACAAAAGGGACTAGATCGCCTTAAAAAACAGGTGGGCCTAACTAGGCTAGGGTGGCTGAGGCTGGAAGAACTGGCCGGAAAGGTAAGGGTGTGACTGAGGTAGAGTCACCATTTCCTCTTTTTGAGAGCAAAATACTTTCAGATATTAAGAAAAATTCTTTTGTTTGCAAATACTAGGAACCTCCCTGGATTACCCTGAGCAAAGGAGGACTTTATTGGAAGGCCATCAGATGTGTTATCAAGCTTATACAAATTTCAAAGTGCAAAGAGGGGGCTCTCAAACTTCTAGTTCATTAAAAATTGTTTTCTGGTTTCCACACCTCCTTTTGATCAGCCTGTTATTTAGAGCCTTGCTTTTGAAGTGAGGTCTGTGGACCAGCAGTTTTGGCATCATCTAGGAGCTTGTTGGAAATGCAGTCTCAGGCCTCACCCCAGACCTACTGAATTAGGATTTGTATTTTAACAAGATTCTCAAGGGGATTCATGTACACATTATAGTTTGGGTTTATGGCCACAAGAATCAACTGGGTGATGGGGGGAGGATGTCTTTTAAACCTGAAGGTTCCTAGATCATCCAGGAGAGCTGCTGCTTTGGTGGTCTCCAGGGGATGGGTGTTTCTCAGGGTCCACTAGGGTCAAACGGTCTTGAGCTGCTGCCCTCAATTCATGCTCAGTTGCTAGTGGTGCAGGAGTCCAGCCCTTAGTCACCTGCTGGTCAGGCAGGAGGTGGGCCTGAGAAACTCAGGCCTGTCACTCACCAAGGAGGAAACTACTCAGGACTCTGGAGGGAATGCCCTGTTCACTTCTGGGTCTCTACTTAGGGGGCTCTGTTTCGAGGGATTCATCTGCTTGGATAAAGGAAGGCAGAGGATAGCCTGGGCTGATGTCAGAGCTGGGGACCTTCAACCTGCCTGCTGTGCTTGGGCAAGCAGTTCCTAAAAACTGCCCTTGGGGCAATGGATAGGAACAGCAATATAGACTTGGCCCTATAGGACTTCCAACGTGCCTTCACCCTTTATCATATTTGATCTTAACAATTTCCTATAAAGAAACATCCCAACGTGGAAAGCTTCTGCCTCTAAAAAAGACCCTAGAAGTTAAGTTTAGTGAGCGCTGCTTCTTGTTCCTCCCCCTTGGTCCATTAAATTAGAAGTGCTGTTGAGTTAGGTTTGGTCAAGGGTGAACTCATCCTTTCACATTCTGAAGTTATTCATTTAAGGTGTGCCCATGGTAGATCTCTCAGTAAGACACAATTATTCATCTGGGCTTGTTAGTGCTCTCTGGGGTTCAAGAATTTGCTTTTTAGGGCCAAAGCATTATTGGAGGAAGGCAATTCCTACTTATCCCAGTTATTTCTGCTATGGGAGAAAGGTTCTTCTGCCTGCCACCCAAAGGGCCCAGGCATCGTTTGGCACCTCAAGGCAGCTCCCAAAATTGCCAACAGAAGCTTGAGAAGGAAATTGTCAGTGGCTAAAGGGCTTGTCTTGTGTCTCCCAAACTTATTCAATGACATCACAAGTAAGGCTTGGCAAATAGAATGAGGGAGTCTGGCTAGTGAGGACAGACAGAAGCCTGTGGGCCTGGATGAAGGCAGGACAGAAATGAGACAGCTAATAGGTAAAGGTGAAGACAGAACTGAGTGCCTCAGAAGGAGAATGAACAACCCAATTAGCATTACGGGACACTTTCACAAGCATGATCTTCTTATCCTCAGCTTCCCTGAGTGGTAAGATATAATTATCCTCATTTTACAGATAAGATCCAGCAAAGGTCCTGAAGCTACACATAATCAAGCCCTGTTTCTTAGGCCAGTGCTTGGCATGTAGTGGGTGAACAGTTGATGTTTGTGGAATAAACACAGAAAGTGTGCATTTGATAGTGCTTTTAAAAACTGTAAATGATGAGAAATTTACATTTTCATAGTCTCAAGTATCTCTCCACAAAATACTTACTAATTACAAAATACCTACTAAATACTAACCCTTTACAATAGAGAAATCCAACAGACACCTCCTTAATCAAGTGATTAATGTTAATATTATCACTAAATCGTACTTACAAAATAAACCCCTGTGTAATGCACTCAAAAGGGCATACCATCATTGCTGTGGTATTCTCGCCCAAAATGCATAACCTTGATCTAATAGTGAGAAAATATCAGACATCCAAATCAAGGGATATTCTATAAATTCACTGACTAGTACTCTTCAGTGTCAAGGTCATAAGCAAAAATAAAGACTGATGAACTGTCACAGATTAGAGGAGATTAAGAAGGCTCAACAACTAAATGCAATGTGGGATCCTATGTTATATCAAAAGAAAAACTGGCAAATTCAAATAAGGTCATAGTTTAGTTAATAGCATTGTATCAGTGTTCCTTTTCTGGTTCTGATAACTGTACTAAGATTAGGTAAGATGTTAATATTAGGTGAAGCTAGGTGAGTAGTATAGGAGGTAAAGAGTTTAGAAGAACCCTCTGACCTATTTTCCAACTTTTCTGTAAGCCTAAAATTATTTCATAATTAAACTTTTAGAAACTATAAAATTTTATGGCACATGAATTGTATCTCAATTAAAAAAAAAACTAAAAATCTTGACAAAGGCATTAAGATATGGCTCCTTTGGATGATACTTTGTCCCCTACTAGCACTCATTTTGCTCTTCTAATTTGAGATGGCATTTAGAATCTCTGATTGTTTCTAACATTCTCAGCTCAAATATCATGTCTTCCAAGAAGGTCTACTTGATCTTCACAGCAATCAGTGTGTCTTCCTCCCCTGAACTCCCATGATGCTTTATCTGCACCTCTGTTAGGTCGTTTGTCATCTTTATAGTGGACATCTATCATGTCGTCAACCCAGTACCCCTGCCCAACTCTTCTGCCCACTCCTGACTCCAACCATGATGTTCTCACAGGAACTGCCATGTTGTTACAGACCCCATCCTAAGCCACAGTTGATTAGTCTAGGGGTAGACATTTGACCCATTTGGTCCAATTAGACAATTTCACTCCCCCATCCCCCACCATTTTTTTCCCATTCTGGAACTGAGAAATTAATTTGTCTGTCTCTGGTTGCTGGAACCATGAGATGTGAAACATGTAAGCTATTAGCCACCATGCTCTCTGCCACAAGGAGGAAACCTGTCTGCCACTAGAGAGAGAAAACAGCTAACACACACACACACAAGAAGGGATGGAGAGAGAGAGAGAGAGAGATCCATTTGTTCTGGAAGTTTTCTGTCCTTACCAAGAGAAATCTACTACATAACCCCCCGAATCCAATCTCCCAATAAAATCTTTCAATAAATCTTTATTAATGTAGCCAGAACAGTTTTATGTGTCTCTCAATCCAAATACACTCAATGAATATAGCTACTCTGAGTTATTTGCATACATGTTTTATCTCTTTCGTTCATCTGGAGATTGCCAAATGCCCATTTCAGCTACAGTTCTCATTGGCCAGGGGCTAGTGAGAAAACTAGGACAATGTGGTGAGTTACTTATGAATGTAATTTTTTAAAACTGGTAAATGCTGAGATTTGTCCTTCTTATTAAATTTTGTGATGACAGTAGAAAGTAGTGCTTTATTTTCCTTCTCTTTAATATACTTTGACAAATAACAAAATGTTGGCAATTGTATATCCCATTGGAAAGAACACTATACTAGGATGTGAAATCCCAGAGTCTGGGAAGTGCTGGCCAGGTAATGATTCCTCTGGGGAAGGGCCCTAGCCTGGCTCCTGCACAGCTCCTGGCTACTGGTAGGGCAGGAGGTAACTCCCAAATGAGTGAGATGAGCTAATGGGTTTAGAAAGCTGTTCTGGTCTCCTGCCTGTCACGTGGAGACAATCTGATTTAGAACTGTTACAGCTTATTCAATCACTTTATTCTTTTATGATTTTCAAAGGAGGCCTAATTTTGTCGTTTGCAAGATGCCCCTCTGGTCCTGCTTAGGTCTACTTCAAAGTAGTCCTCAGATTCATTTTCTGTTTTATCCTCACATCTGTCTAGGGTGGCTTGGCTGGAAGGAGAGGTGAAGTCTCCCTTCTCAGAAAAATGGAGGGTCAGCTCACTGTGGTAGGGAGAGAATACTGAAATGGGAGTCAGACAGCACTGCTGTCCAACTCTGGCTTTCCCTCTGGCTGGTTGCAAGGTCTCAGGCATCTTGCTTCATTTCTCTGAGCCTCAGTTTTCCCATCTGTGAAATGGGGATAATATCTAGCTTACTTTCTTCACAGGGCTGTTATGAGGGGCTGAATATAGCTTGGAAGCAACTTGGAAACTGGAAGGGGGAGGGACAGGTGCAAGGTGTTACTTTACAGGGGCAGTTGGGGGTATTTGAGGGAGAAATGATTAGATCATAGAATTGGAAAGTAGGGAAGCATAGAGAAGTTGCTAAAGACTTCCTTGCTATTTCTAGCTCTGTCTCTTACTTGCATGTGACCTCACTTCTTTGTGCCTTAAGTTTCTCATCTGGAAATCCAGGTCCCACAGTCGGGAAGTAACTCTTCCTGATATCTCACACTGGGTACTGAAGTATGCATAGAACTGGTTAGAGAGTGAGCCACTCCAGTGGAGGGGACTGCATGGGCAAAGCCTTGGAGTTAGGAATTAACTTGGCATGGATGAGAAACACTGGTCTCACGTGTTTTGTTTAATGAGAACAACAATAATATTTATCATGATGAGAATTAAACAAGGTAATGCAGTTAGAGGCTTAGCACAGACTGACACATAGTAAATTCAGTAACGGTGCTTGATCTTACTGCTTTTGTTTTATTAGTAGTCGAGCAAGATTTGAACCCATGTCTTCTTGACTCTAGATGCTAGGCTCTGAACAACTGTTATAGTCACCCCATTATGGGGCTTCTGCTCCTGATCCCAGTTGCCTGCCTGACTCAGCAACTGTGGGTGGCCTCACTCCTGTGCTTGGGCAGCAGGGCCGGCAGAAGCTTCCCGGTTCCTCGAAAACCAAATATGGCCAGACTAGGCCCTCTGAGGCCTGACCCCCAGGCTGGGCTTGCTCCTGCCTGCTCATCTGGGCTTGAGGCGCTATCCCCTAAACGACCTCCTGTCTTTGCCCCAGAGGACCCTGGGAGGGCCTCCATTCAGGTCTCTCTCCTCACAGAATCTTGTCAAGCAAGTTATTGCAAGAGAACTTGTGAGATCAGTGTCTATTCATTTCACAATTCCTAACCCTAGCCCTTGCTCATGTAGTCCCATCCACCTGGAGTGCCTCTTTCTCTCTAACCAGCTGTTATGTATCCTTCAGTGCCTATCGTGCATTATCAGGAAAAGTTACCTCCTGATTCTGTGGCCTGGAATAAGTCACTCATTCCATGCATCCACCCACCCATACACACATCTATACATCCTGTGTGCACCTACCTGTGCCAGGCACTTTATATACAGTTTCTTCTTCCAAACTATAAGCCCCTCAAGGATTGCAGATCAGGTGCCAGAAGATAATTGTTCAACCAATATCTATGGGCCAAGTCTTGTCCTTATTATAATCCTGGTGAGGCTCTTATCATTATCACCCCCATTTTACAGTTGGGAAGACTGACACTCTGAGAAAGAAAGTCCAAAGGACACATAGCAGAGATGAATGGAGCTGAGACTTGAACCCTGATGTGTCAGACTCTGGAGGCCTAATTCTTAACCACTGGACAATGCTGCCCATAGTGTAATAGACAGAGGGACCATGGTGAAAGTCAGGTCCTGGGGGAGGGCTGGAACTGCTTCTTCAGTTAGTGGCTTCTGAGTAATTCCTTTAACCCTTTCCAATTCTGAGGCAGCTGTCCTCACTTACCTTCCCTACTCCAGCCCTTCTGTGACCAGAGCTAGTCTGACACTTGTCAGGGTGGCTGGGAGAGGATTAGTTCTTTCTCTTGTCTCCTTCGACAGACTTTGAGAGTGCCTGTCCTATTTCAGCGCCTACAGAGTCCTTTTCAAGGTCACTAACATCCTCACTTTAGCCTTCTGGGGAGGCAGGACATGGAGAAGCTTCCCCATGGTTTAGATGGGGAAACTGAGGCCCCTGCACTGGTCATAAGCCACATCCAGAGGTGGTCCAGCTGGGCCTGGGATCTCTTGCTTCAAGGAACTGAGCAAGAATTGGCTGCTAGATCTTTCTTGAAGCCATGGTATGAGGTACTCAGAGTCAGGCAGATCCTGATTCTGCCATTCTAGCTGTGCAGCCTTTGGTCACTTCACCTCTCTCTCTTTGAACCTCAGCCTTCTCCTCCAAAAAATAGGGAGAATGCTTATACTCATTCGAGAGATTTTGGGAGGATGAAATAAAGTAATATTGGTGAAGCATTTAGCACACTGCTTAGAACATAGAGGGTGCTCAGACAATGAGGTTATTGTTGTATTAAGTACCTAACATAGAAAATCAGATCAGGAGGGTTATCCAGGCCAAAGGTAATTGTATGTAACATTCCTTTGTCACTACTACGTTCCAGGCATGTTCATCAGGACAACATCCCTTTAACTCAATGCCATTTTGCAGATGAGGCAACTGAGGCTCAAAGAGGGAAAGTGACTTTCCCTAACTCCCTGCCTAGCGAGAGGAAGAGTTTGGGCTTGGATTTAAGTCTGTATTCCTAACCTCAGCTCTGCTCCACTGTGCTGGATTCTCCAACTCTATCGTGCTAAGACCCAGAGAGGGTAGGGAGTTATTTGGGGCCCCACAGCAGTTGAGGGTAGGTCTGACTGCAATGAGGAGGCCTCTCCTGTCCTGGTAGCTCTGTATGGGTTTGGATAATTCTCCAGCCCTCTGTTTAAGGCAGGCCTGATTGACACATTCACAGTCCTCTGCAAGGTCCTGGAATTTGATCCACAGTCTCAGTCTGGCCAGTAGATCCCATCTTCCCCACATACCCCTCCGTCCTGACTCTACTCTGTGACCACCCCTTCCCCACCCCCAGCTTTCTGCAGGCTCCCCTTTTTAATCGGCTGAACCTTCTGCCAAGGAAAACTTGGTGATGCCCGCAAACCAGCCAGCCGGGGAGGAAGCTGCCCTGGAATGCTGGAGGGGGTCACCAAGCTGTTTGTGAGTGAGCCAGCAGAGAAATGTGAGCAGCTACCTTTTTAGGGGAAAGTCAATTCCCTCTGTGGGAAAAGATCTAGGCCAGGCCAGTTCAGAGGCTCGGGCCTTAGTTTCCCCATAATTACCACCATGGCATTTATGGGATATGAATAACTCCAGCTGTTAATTCAATAACTATTGGTTGGATGCCTGCGGTATGCCAAGCATTGAGCTGGCTGCTTGGGGCACAGCAGGGACAGAGCTAAGCCCTGTCTTCAAGGACAGACTTTCCAGCAGAAAACAGTTTGTCAGTAAATCTCACAACAAGCTAGAGGCAGGTGCCCCAGGCCTACAATCCCTGATCAGCTCTCTGGAGATTGATGGGTTTCAGAATCCCAAATTCAGAATTTTGGGAGGTTTTAAAAGGTGTTCCGGAGGAGGCTGTTGCCACCCATCACCATCAAACATATGAATTTTGCTGTAGTAAGAAGGGTGAGTATTGCCTCTAAGTGGGTTAAAGGTTCTACCTGCCTCAGTCCACTCAGGTCAGGTTTTGCCTCCAAATGTGTTTTCTTTGAGTATATAGAAAAGCCTTTTAAATCGTCTAGGCTTTCTGGACTGTAGAGTTGAAGATAAAGGATTGAGGATCTGACCCCTTTCTCCATTGTATGGATGAGAAAACTGAAACAGAGGAATCAAATACCCAAGGCCCTAGAGCAAGGAAAAGATGCAGGTGATGGGAACACAAATCTCAGTGACTCCAAACTCAGGAGGCCCATAGATGGGAGGACCTTGCCTGAGGTCACACAGTGAGGCTCCAAGTTCCCACACCCCTCATGAACAAGGACCCTGCTTGGGAGAGAAGCAGGGGCTGAGCAGAGAAGGCTCCTTGGCCAAACCTCAGTGACCCACCAACCAGTTCTGCCAGGAAGGAGTTAAGCGCAAGCTGGGCTCCCGCCAGGCCTTGCAGGGCCTGCCTGTCTGGGGCCTGTTTACCAGGCCGTGCTTGCATCACCAGCTTCAACGTGCTGTGCAAACACACTCACATTCTTGGGTCATGAGAAATGTACAATTGTGGTGACATCATGCCCAGAGAGGAGGTTTTCGCCAGCCTCCCTCCTGCCCGCAGTCAAAGCTGTTTAATTAGCACCCTTAACTGGAACTCTTGTCTTCTTGTAAAAACCAACTGGAGAAACTCTTATGGGTGGGGGTGATGGGGGCTGGAGTGTGTGTGTGTCTTAAAGGATAAAAATAGCCTATCTGGGACTCCTTTTGGGGTATTTGTAAGTATTAATGCACCACAGTTTATATTAAATCTATGTTGCACTGGACATTTTCATGGAGTTTGGCTTGGAGGTGGGACAAGAGAAACCACCCATGTCTTTTTGTTCCCTTTAGTTTTTCCTTTTGGGAGGGAGACACGTAGACCAAGTAAAAGGGTCCTTTGAGATGCTTTAGACCAATCCCTCATTATACAGCCAAGGAAAAGGAGGCCCAGAGAGAGGAGAGCCTTGCCTGAGGTCACACAGAGAGGCTCCACATTCCCACACCTCTCACATGCATTTTACGGTACTGCCCTCAGTCACCACTTAGACTTTGTGAGTTAATTTTTTCAGTAGGTTTTTTCTCTTATAGAAAAATAAGTACTTCTGGATACAGCCTCCTGGCTTTTTTGAGATCAGAGTGGAGGTTATGGTGGTAGTGGTGGTGGTGGTGGTGGATGCAGAGTTGGGGTGGGAGCAGAATAGAGCAATTGGGGCCATAAGGGACCTCAACCTCGCCCATCTCACCTCTCCAAAAAGCTTACTCTAGTCTTTGAAACATCTGTTCCTTTCCCAGACAACCCCAGGCCTCCTTCCACTTCCCCTTCCCAAGAAGCACCACCCCCTCGCTGGCCTCTTTCCATCACTATTGAAGACTATTTCCTACTGAGGGGTGCCAGGTTTTTACCCAGTGAAAATAGAAGACACCTTCACTTTCAGATAAACAACACATAATGTTTTAGTATAAATATATCCCATGCAATATCGAGACACAGAGTTATCTGACAGCTCTATTCCTCTTCATCTTTATCGTCACCATTGTGCACACTCTTGACTGCTTCCCCATCAACCTTCCTTTTCCTTCCTCATTAACTGAACTCTGATTTTGTATGGGGTGGCATTGTGTCCCAGGTGATGAAACATGACTAATCGAAACTAGTCATGACAATCTTGTTCTTTACTTTCCCCAGACTTCCTTGCAGTCAGGTTGTTTTAAAACATGCCTGCAAATTTTCTGATGCGCCGCCCGCCCTTTTCAAAAGGTGGAAATCCCCGCCCCCCTTGAATGTAGGCTGGACTTAATCATTTCGAAGAGTGACTTCCAAGGCTAGGTCATAAAAAGCATTGTTGCTTTTGTCTTACTCTCGTAGATAACTCGCTCTGGGGGAAGTTAGCTGGCATGTTGTGAGGATGCTCAATAGCCCTGTGGAGAGGCCCATGTGGGAGGATGTAAGCTCTTCCTCTTACAATCAGTGCCAATATGCCAGGCATGTGGGCGAGCCAACTACGAAGTAGCTCTAGCCCCAGTAAAGCCTTAAGATGACTGCAGCATGGGCCAGAGAGATCCTTATATTAATCATATTTTTTACATTCTATATTTTATGATGTTTTCACATTTTTAGGGAGCCTCGTGGCTAGGAAGAGACTACCCTCCCAAAGCTAGCTAATTCCTAGACATAGAAAACAACCTGTCAGTGAGCCTACTTTTCATATACAAACCAATCCTGAGTCCATACCCCTGACCACCTCCTAATGTAACTCTGCCATAAATCAACCCAGAACTAGATATTGAACAACTAGGGACAGCCTCTAAACCCTAGAGCCCACTGGAATGATTAAAACTAGCCGATCCTAAGCTGTTTACCCTGCCCTACCTGCCTTTCCCATGGAAACCCTAATAAAGTTTGTGGCCTTGGCCTTCTCTTGCTTCTTTCTGCCTCTTGACCAACACTGGCATGCTGTGCCTCTTGTTTCTAGGGGAACTGTGAGTAACACTAAACTTTTCTTTCAATGGCACTGACCTCTCCATGTTGTCACACAGTACTCTTTATAAATTGAGACTCAGGCACAGATCACCCCTGAGATTTTGATCCAGAGCCATCTAACTAAGCCATTCCTGGGTTCTTGACTCACAGAAACTTAGAGAGGACAGTAAATGTTCATTGCAGCAACTAGGTTTTGGGTGATTTATTTTACAGCAATGAACAACTAATTCAGATGGTCAGACACATGACCTGGATCTGGCTAACGAGACAGAAAGGAAAGTATGTTGCAGTGCTTCTAGAAAGCTCTCCTGATTAAAACAAAACAAAACAAACAAACAAACAAAACGGAAGGATGAGGAGAGCTCAGGGAATCACCTTCTGTGAACAAGGATGATGCTTATAGAAATGACAGTCATCCTGGGACCACGAGACATTGAAATGAAAGGATAGAAGAGTAAAAAAATAGGAATGACCCAGAGTAAAAAAGTAGGAATGACCCGTGTCTTTTATAACATCATAAACTGGTGGACCAACTCTGTGACCACTTGGATTCAGATTTGTAGACAAACAATAAATGTCCTTATGGTTTAAGCCACTGTATCCTGTAACTTAACAGCTTAATGCATCCTTAACTGATATAATCAGCATGCACGATAGCATCTCACTTAACTGGAGTAAACTCATGCAATACTTTCACTTATCTAGGCTCTGAAATGAAGCTAAAAGGGCAACTGGACACCGAAACCACAATGTCCCTACTAAGCACCCTTACTCTTAGGTAAGCTTTCCCAGCCTTCACTCATAGCCTTTTTTACTTTTACTTTAGACACAATTCTAACGAGCTTTCCTGTGACCTTTTCCTAGGCCACAGTAGCTTGGATATCAATTTCAATCCAATAATCAATCATCTGCCAGGTGCAAAGCACTGTAGGAGGCCCAGTGCCCTGCTGGGCACTGGTTATCCATAGATGAGTTTTAAGCAGGAGAGCAACATGATCTCACTGGCCTAGTCACTTGGGCTGCAATGTAGAGATAGGAGCAAGCTTGGAAAAAGGAAAAGAGAAAAGTTGCTAGTGAGTGCCAGTTTATTAAGAAAATATTTAAAATGATGTTTCCATGGAAAATTCCATCTACAGGACAAACTGCTCTAACTCTTCTTAATAGCTGCTAATACTGGCTTCCAAAATATCCCAAACACTTGTCTGCTTTGACTTCTTAAATCCCTTATACATTTTCACAAGTGAAACAGTGTGCCTGGCCTGGATCTGAGTTCTGAGGAGATGCAAAGTATAGCAATTCTAAAATATCCTGAAGCACGATTATTCCACCTCTATACTTCTTGAATGAGATCTAAGGCCCAGGGATGGGGAAGGAACAGCTTGAGTGACATAGTAACCTAGTGGTGGAGTTAGGACTCGAACCCAGAACTCTAAACTTTCCCTTTCTCCAAGCAGTAAGGAAGGCAAGCTGATTCTGTTAAATAGCCCAAACATTTCCTCTCTTGAGGAGCAGAGTCTTGAAGGAGTTCTGTGAACTCAGCCCTCCCCCGCCTTCCCGCCCCCCTGGGCAGGAAGCTCTGCCTGCCCAGGATTTCCTGTGTGTGAGAAAGAAACAGGATGAGCAGATAAATCTTCCAAGGCTTATTTTCAAGTGTGTGAGGTCTTCTCCTTGGTAAGTGTGCAGCAGCCCTGGCCAAGATGACCAACCCATTGACATGTTTTTTGTTTCTAAAAGTAATCAAAAGGATGCCTGCACCCATGAAGCACAACATTGGACATGGTATGGGAGAAGAACATGTACCAATGTCCCTGTCCTTAGGGAGCTGCCTTGGTTTGGGTCCTCTTAGAAGAAGATCCTAAGACAAGACTTTAAGTGCAAATAACTTATCTAGGAGGTGATCCCAGGGAACCTGTGCAGGGGAGGTGGGGAAGTGAGACAGGAAAGGGGAGGCAGCCAGTAAAGAAAGCATTATCAAGGCAGTTGCCATGGTGGGATAACAGAGCTCAACCCTACTAGGGGACTCTCAGAGACAGTGTGGAGCATGCCTCAGTCATCCCAACCAAGGAGAGAGGGGGCTGGGGTATCTATCCACTAATTCGCCATCTTGTTGGTTGAGGACTGCTTCTGGGGGTGTCAATTCTTGGCACTTCCTGCTTGCCTGCATGTAAGCAGAAGCATGCTCCTGAGGCCAGAACAATGCCATCAGCCACAGAGTTACAGTCATTTGCAATAAGCAGCCTTTGGTGGGTAGAGGTGATTGTCGGGGAAAATATGGGCGATGTCTGCTCCAGGGGCTGACCACTAATTGGTTTTACATTCACAGGAAGAGGAGAACACAGGCCCAGGAGACATGTCTTCCTCTCCCTCCTGGGTGGGGATGCAAAGGGCATGTGCATTTCAATAGTGGGTTTTTGCCTGTCCACGCCCCTGTAACCCCTTCTTTTTGTATCGGGAAACCATGTTGCGTCTCTGTGGCAGAGTCAGCTAGTATGCACAAATATCCGTGTCTTCCTCTTAGACACTCAGCCAGACCACATTTCCCAGGGGGCATGTGAGAGATTCCAGCCAATGAAATGTGAGCAGAAGGGATGTGTGCCTCTTCCAGGCTTGGGTCGCAAAAACCTCCCACTCTGTCTTTTTCCTCTCTTCCCTTTTCCCTGGTGACCTTGGAGGCCACTTGTTGTAGATGGTGGAATGGCTTCAAAGGTGAGGAGGAAGATAGCATCATGAAAATCACTACACATCACTATCATTAGTTGTAGTTAGCTTTAAGAAGGAAAAAGTTAAGGTGACATGAGTATGCTGCCTTGTAATCCAGGAGTAGGGAACAGCATGGGTAAAGATCCTAAGGCAGGAAGAAGGAACCCAGAGTAAGCCAGCATGACTAGGAGGTAATGAGCAAGGGAGAGTGGATTGAGAGAAAGGTTCATGATCCTGATACAAGATTCATAGGTGTGTAGAAGGAAAGAGACGGGTATGGGCTAGACACTGTCCTGGCACCCTTCCTCCTCTCCCTGTAGGCAGAGCACCAGTTTAAGAAACCAAATTGTAACCAGGAGGGGCTGAACCTAGAAATTCAGATTGTGTGTGTGTGTGTGTGTGTGTGTGTCTTGGATAGCTGTGGAGTTCAGTGGTCCCCCTGCCTGGAGTCCTCTGCCTCAGGGTTAGGGGCTCCTGCCTTGGTCTTTGGTAGGTGAGGGGCTTTTCTGTCTTCTAGTCACAGCCCATCCTCACCTCAAAGGATCATTCCCAGACACCCAGCCTGCCTTTGGTGAGCCATGAAATCAGGTGACTCAGACCCTCTCTTGAGCTGAGTTTCTCTAATCCTAGATGGATGACTCTCCAATATCAGTACTATAGGCTCTTTTTATGGGCTAGCCTGGGAACCTCACCACATTGTTTGTTAAACCTCAAGTAACTGACTTAAAAATGAACTGTTGGGCCAGAGCTGCTTGCCTGACCTCTGGGGCTGCCTTTTGCCTGCCTCACCCCCTCCCCCAGAGCAGTGTCCTCTCGGGAAATGCAGCCGACCCAGCTGCATCCGTGGGAAGGCCTGGACCCCACACCTCACCCTCCTGGCCCTGCTGAGGCCACAGGAAATGACCCTCTTTGCAGCCACGAGCTGCTGTGATCTAGATGACAATGACAGAGAGACAGAAGTCTGTTTGTCTCAGCTAACTTGTTCCCTTGGGTGGATGCCAGCTGCTGGAAACATAAAACTGAAGATCCAGTGGGGATATATATTTTTAAAAAAACAAACAAACAATCTTATGGGCTTTAGCCAACTTCTGAGGCTCTGTGGGGCTTTGTTTTCTGTGTGTGTGTGTGTGTGTGTGTGTGTGTGTGTGTGTGTGTGTGTGTGTGTGTTTAAAACATAGGCAAGGCTCAGAGAATCAAAGAATCTAAGGTTTGGAAGGTCAACTGTCCCACCCAAGCAGCAGGGCCCTCTGTGGTGTCTGTCTTCACGTGGCTGGGCCCCACCTCTCCACACTACTGTTAATTATTGTCACTTGGCTCTGGCCCCTGAACCCATCCCATCTCCATTCACCTCCTAGAAGCTAGAGAGCTCCTCTCAAACCCAAAGATCACCCTTTCTGGGGTCCTTCAGGCCGGCTTTGTCATACTTTAGTTCTCAGCTCAAATGCCACCTCTGCTAAAGGGCTTCCAAACCACTCTCTATGAAACAGCCCCTCTCCATCATTCGCTCTTATAGCACCCAACACACTTGACCACATGTGGAGTGGTCTGGTTTCTTCACACATGCCTGGTGTATAGTAGGTGCTCAATAAATGTTTGTTGACTGAATGTTTTTCAGAGGTCATGGCATTCAGATCAGAGTTAGATCAGAGAATCCAGATTTCATTGTATTTCAACAAATATTATTGGTTACAAAGTGTGTGCCAGGGCCAGGAGGCAAATGAATCAAGAATTCCACTCATTCATTCTTTCATTTATTCACTTGGAGGGTAGAGCCCTGAGTAGATAGTGACTCAGGCTAAGGAAATCCAAGGCTTCATGGAAGAGGGGATTTGAGGTGGGTTTTCTATCAAAAGAGAAGCTGGTGGGGTCAGGGAGGATTGTTCAGCTTGAGGGAACTGCCTGAGCAAAGGTTTGAAAGTGTGACTGTAAATACATTTGGTAAGAGAAGTATAGAGTGTCGAATTTAATTGATTCCCACTTTGGACACTCAACGAAGGCTGAGACCTGGTTTTATCTGGGGTTGTAAGGAGGACACTCCACCTTGTTTGCTGAAGCAATGGAAGGATGGATGTGAATGGCTGAGGTTGGGGGAGAAGCTGTTTTGTTGCCATGGAGGCCTTGAATGCCATGCTAAGCAGTTTGGGTTTTCATCTATAAATAACAGAGTCTAATAAAAATAACAATTTTGAGAAGTCCTTTTTAAGAGTCTGGATTAAACTGACTTCGGAACTCCAATTCTCTAGTGATACGGACTACCCCAGGATGTTTCTGGTAAATACAGTTGCCTGTGCCCCATTCTGGAAGAGCCCGATTCTCTCTAAGCTGGAGCTGGGGACTGGCCATCTGCCTTTTCACCACTTTTCCACATGTTCTCATCATTCACCAGGTTTGGTGACTATGGAGGCTCAGACAGGTGAAGGCATTTGCCCAAGGTCATAGCCAGACAGTTGCAATGGGGCATTTGGACAGGGTCTGTCTGGTTTGCCTATATCATCTGTAGACTCCCTCTGGACTAGCTCCTTTCTCTAGTTTTATTTTCCCCTGGATGCAAGAATCTGGACTATGGCTGGGTCTGCCCGCCCTGTCCTCCCTTCCCCTCCCCATCCCCAGCCTCAAAGGTCAGGTACCTCCCAGCCTCTCTCGGGCATGTCCATTTATGGCTCTGTTGTTCCAAAATGTGGCCAAATTTATAAACTCCCCTTTCCTGGAGACTCGAAACAATTTGCGCAGAGTGCAGTGTGGGGGTAGAACTGGGAGCTTCGACCCAGGCCTGGACTTCAGCCCGGGCCCAGGCCCAATGAGCTCTGGCATTGAACGGGCCCCAGCCCTTCCCTGGGCCTCAGTTTCTCTAATTACAGAGCATAGAAACTGGACTAGATTGCTTCTTAAGTTCTTCCCAAGTTTAGAGACATCAGTTTATTGCTTTCAAATGCTAATTCCTTAATCATGGGCCCAATGATTGTAAAAGAAGGTGCTGGAGGATGGACTGCAGCTTCTAGTTTCTCTCTTTTGCATGACTTCTTCCTTCCTTTCTTTTTTTTTTTTTTTGCTCGATTTTTTTTAAATTAAAAAATTACCCAAGGAATCCACTTTCGATGTAAAGTAATAGGCCCCTTCTCCAGTCCCCCATACCTACTTTACTGCCAGAAGTAACGCTTGTCAAAAATGTGGATGGAGCTTTTAAGATGGGCTTCTCTGTATATATTTATACACATATTTGTGTTCATACGGGAGGGTTTTTATTTCACTTATTTCTTTTTTTAGGTAAATGGAATTGTATATTTTGTTTGGCATCTTACTGTTTTAACCTAATGTTTTATCCCTTTTTACATATCAACCTCATCTTTAAAAAAAGTTTGAGATAAAATTTACATGCTATAAAGTTCACCCACTGTGAGTATATAGTTAAGTGATTTTTAGTAGATTTATGGAGCTGTGCAACCATCACCACAAGCCAGTTTTAGAATATTTCTAGCCCCCAACAATTGCCCCTATGCCTGTTTTAGAGTCAGTCTCTGCTCTCACTTCCAGCTCTAGGCAACCACTGAACTTTTCTATAGGTTTACCTTTTCTGGACATTTCATATAGATGGAATCATACAGTATGTGGTTTTCTTTTTGTATCTGACTTCTTTTATTAGTATAACTATTTGATGGTTCATCTGTAGGGTGTCATCTTTTCTTATTGCTAATATTCATTTTGTTGTACAGATATACTACATTTTGCTTATCCATTTACCAGTTGATGCATTCTTGGAGTGTTTCCAGTTTGGGGAAATTATGAATAATATTGCTAAAAACACTTGCATACAAGTCTTTGTTTGGGCATGTGTTCGTATTTCTCTTGGGTGGACACCTTGGTCCTAACTGCTGTGGCAGCCTCCATTGTCATAACCAGTCCCCTATCAATGGACACTTAGTGTTTCCAAGGTTTCACTCTCTAAAACCCCGCCACTCTGGGCTTCTTCACCCATCCGCCTTGGGCATGTATGCAAGGAGAGAGATGGCTGGGTCACAGGATATATATATTTTACATTTGTTGAATTGCTGCCAAATGACAACATGACTGTCTTGCCTCCTCTTCAAAGGAACAGGGAATGGTGACAGAGAAAGTGCAAGGGAGATGAAGAGAGAGAGAGAGTGAATCCATTATAAATATATCACCACCATCCCACCCCGCCCACTGAACTTGAAGGACTGGACAAGAAGGGTCACTTCTGGGGAAAAGTACCCAGGGTGCAGGGTGGGGCTGTCATAGGATGGCTAAATCCAAGCAGGAGAAAGAAGAGGCTGGGATAGGAACTAGAACCCATCCTCCCAAGCTTTTGCTTTGCAAGCTTGTTAGATAATGAGCTCGCTGTCACTGGAGGTATGCAAGTAGAGGCTGGCCAGCCATTTGGCAGGGGCTGTAAAGGAGCTTTCAGAATCTTATGGAAAACTGTGTTACATGGACTCCGAAGCGGCAATATGGCTAAGGAATTAAGAACATGGGCTTCACTGGCAGGAGCCCTTGGTTCAAACCCTAGCTCTGCCATTTCCTAGCTTTGTGATGCTGGGAGAGTAAATTCAGAACTTCTAGCCTCAATTCTCTCAGCTGTAAGGATGGGACTCTACCTCCTATAGACTCTGGGCACGGGGGCGGGTTTCAATGATATCGTGTGGATGGGGCTCAATTGTAGAACCTATGATTATGGCTCCCTTAATCCTGCGACTATGGGCTACGCTATCTGGGGACTCCAGGGAAATGAGCATGAGAGGACAGTGATGTGTGCCCAGTGGTCTCTGGAAAAAAGAATGCATTCAAGAACCCTCACAGCCTGGGATTCACATCTAGGCTCTCTCTAGTTCCAGACATGTGACCTTGGGCATATGACTCAATGTCTTTATCTATACAACAGTAAGACTACTAACCTCATACAGCTATTGAGCAGGGAGAATAGGTTAAACCTCATGTGACAGAAAACCCCAAAATAATAGTGGCTTACCCAAGAAAGTCATTTATTTCTTACACATAAAAGAAATCTAGAGTTGAGCAAGAGAGCAGTCCAGGACTGGTGGAACAGCTCCACGGGGTATTTAGGGATCTAGTTCTCAGCTTTTTCAACCTTAGTGTGTGGGCCTAGTCCTGATGATCTAATAGAGAAGCCTGAGATCTAGCCATCATATCTGTATTCAGAGAATAAGATGGAGGAAGAAGGGATACGGGGTCAAGAGCATGAACTAGTCCTTATAAGAAGGTTTTCCCAACTGTCACCTGACAGTTGCACTTAGCTCTCATTGACTAGAACTTTATCAAGTGGCTATACTAGCTGCAAGGGGAGGGAGAACAGATATTGAGTAGATAGGAAACAGCCTTGTCTGTTTCTTCCATTCCCCAAGTAACCACTAGTTTAACTCCTATTACCATAGATTCCTCTTGCCGATTCTAGAACTTTATACAAACGTTATCACACAGAACATTCTCTTGTATATAGCTTATTTCATTCAACATTCATCAACATTAGGTCTTTTATTAATTTCTTCTATCATTGAGTCACTCATTCAACAAATATTTCTTGAGCTCCTACTATGTGGTGAGGGCTGGCCTAACACAGTCACCCATGGCAAAGACTGGTAAACTCTGAGTCTCCCAGGATGTTCTCTGATCCAAAATCTTTTGGTTCCAAATTACTATGGTAACAGCCCTGTTCTGAACTCCCCCAGGACCAGGTAGAATCCTTGGTAGACAAAGGCCACACAACCACCAGTGGCGAGGATCTCAGGCTCTGGCACCCACAGATGGGCACTTAGCAGATGCTTAGTAAACAGTGGCTGCAACTATTTCCTAGATTTAGGAAGTATTGTAAGGGGCAGAGCCCTCTTCTTTTCTAATCCTTCACAGAACCTATAAGGTAGGTACCATTACAATCTACAGTTTACCAATAAGGTATGAAAATGTGGTAACTCTCCCAAGATTGCACCGTGGGAGAGTGGCTGAGTTGGGATCAAACCTGGGCTTACGGAGTATCTAGTGTGAGCTGTCACCCTTCTGCTCTTGGAATCAGCTTATACTTCCTTACCCTTCCTTTAAGCCTTGATCTTCTCAAGAGAGAATCCCAAATCATCATGGAAAAAGCCTGGGTGTTCTGCTTTGCCATTTCTTGTTGTTTTTCTCCCCCTTCAGAGAGATGTTTTCCTGGCTTTGGATCTTGCCTGTTTCAGCTTAAAATCATATTGGTGGGGAGAGGCATGACTCTCCAGCAACATCACCCCCATCCCTGTCCAGTGCCCTGGGCTTGGGTTCTAAATGGTTTTACTGCAATTTGACCCCCTCCATCCTGCTTCCTGGGGCCTGTCCACCTCAGATCCCTTCAGAGCCCTCACTCCACACTTTTATCAAGTGGCCTCAAACAGCAACGTTTTCCTAAATGACATTATTTTAAGTGCTGGGTATGAGACTACACATCTGGGCCAGTTGTTTCCAACACCCTGACTCACCCAGCTCATTCCTGTGAGTGAATGAGCTTTCATTTTAACGGCTGGCTTTTAAAGGGCCCATGTATCTGTTCTTTTGACCACATAAAAGCTATTAGAGAGAAAGAAAATGTGGTTTAAAGAAATAGTTAAGTTTTCTTCATGGGAACAAATTTTCCAGGGGAGAAAATATGTCTACCTTATGATATAATTGAGTGGCTATCAAAAAAAATTTTTTTTCAGCACATGAACCCTTTTGTAGAGGCTACTTAAGCTAAAGCTCAGTGTACAAATAGTAAAAGTATTGCTTCTGTGATGGAAGGAAGACGGGTGGGGTTGCTGAGTGATGCAGCTTTCCTCTCGCTCCCTAGCTACCCACTCCTCTATGAAATCTGCCATCGGCGTGGAGCCCAGTTTGAAAACCTCTGAGCACACCCTGGCGCAGGTCTCAGAACACTGGGCCCTAGTCCCAGGGTCATCCTTTCCTGGTGTGTGAGCTCAGGAAAGGGAGTGGGCTTCTCTGCACTCAGTTTTCCCTTGTGGGAAATGGCATGGCTGTCCTAAATATTTCCTAAGCTTCTTTCCAATTCTAAGATTCAGTTCGAAGCAGTGAACTGTTGGAAATATAGACTTTTTGAATAGAGTAACAGAGTTCTCTTGTTTGAGGAGATCCAGTAACAAGCCAACTGCTACAAAAGTGTTTTCAAAGTAGAGGTGCTGTGGGCCTCCCTGCAGGAATTGATAGAAAATGACCAACAGTTTCAGTTATTTCATTATTCGAAAGTAGGTTAGGTCAAATCACTGTGTTGTAGGCCTTAAACTTACATACTGCTGTATGTCAATTATATCTCAATAAAATTGGGAAAAATATTAAAATTTAAAAAAGAAAACACTACGCAAGAAATATCACTCCCATAAATCAATGAAAAAAAGTCACTAATGTATTACCATATCTGGTAAAGGGAACAGTCCAAGAAAAAAAAAAAAAAAGTAAGCTAAAGATGTCCCCTGCTATCTTATCTGTATAATTAATTTATCAGTAACCCTTCCCTCATGCTCGGCATATGAACTGTATAATGTAATGAGAAGTGCTGAGTAATGAAAAGTCAAATTGAACATTAATATGGACAGTTTTTAAAAAATCAAACATACACATACAGCTAGAATAACCAGTTGTTCCGCTTTGCTCAGGCTGAGGGGTTTCTTGGGACACAGGACTTTCAGTGCTAAAATCAGAAAAGTCCCAGGCGAACTGGCATGAATTTGTCACTCACCCTTTATACAGCAGTTACTATGTACGAGACACTGTTCCAAACATTTTTCACATATTAACTCTTTTAATTTGCATCACAACCCTATATGGTAGGTACTATTATTATCTTCATTTTATAGCTCCTCAGGGGAAACTAAAGCTCAGAGAGGTTAAATGGCTTTTCCAAGGACACACAGCTGGCTGAAGGCAGAGCCAGGATGAAAACCTACCCAATATGGCCCTGGTGCTTGCGACTGCTGCATCACATCAGCTTGCTCCTAAATTATGTCTTTGGCAAACTACAGCACTGTGGCCAGTCCATGACCAAGGCCAGCTAGGCACTCAGAAGACCCAGGCCTGGCTCTATGTAATACTGAGGAACCCCCAGCTTCTCTGGGTCCCGGCTTCCAGCTCAGTGAAATAAGGGTATTTGTCTGGAACAGTGGATTCCCCAGATTTTTTAAGCAGTAAAGCTGTTCAGACAATTGGGATCCCAATATATAAAACAGATCATAGTCACAAAGTTTACAACTTTAGCACTTAGCTGAAAATTTTTCATTGTGTATAGAATTCCTGAAACTCTGCCCCACAGCCTGAGGCTTCCAGAAGCAGAGTGTAAAAACTTGTGGTTCAATTGCTCTCTAAGGACCTTTGGACTTTAAAATTAAATCCAACCTTTTAATTTGAACATTTCATTCGTTCACGCTGCAAAAATGTTTGAGCTGCGTGAGATTTGCTAGGCTCTGGTTCAGGCACTGTGGCCTCAGAGATGAATTAGACCAGGGTTTCTATACCGTGACGCGACTGTCATTTGGGGCTGGAAAATTCCTTGTTTTGTCCTGTGCATTGTAGAATATTAGCAGCATTCCTGGCATCTACTCACTAGATGCCAATAGCACCTGTCTAGTTGTGACAGCCCAGAATGTCTCCACATATTGCCAAATGTCCCCTGGGGGTAAAAATCAACCCTGGTTATGAATTAAGTTCCCTGGGGGAGAGGCAGATAACAAACATATTTTTTTAAAAAAAGAAATTATCAGAGAATGATAAATGTATGATAAACCAAAAATGGGATGATGTGATATGTTACTGGGAGGCTTCTTCAGGTTGGGTGGGCAGCGGTGTCTCTAAGAAGGTGATATTTTATCTGAAACCCAAATGTCTGGTGAGAAAGAGCCCGTCACGCAAAAATCTGAAGGAAGAGAGCTTTGGTCAGAGGAAGCAGTGAGAGCAAAGACTGAGAGGCTGGACAAAACTTGGCTTGATTACAAAACAGAATGAAAGCCAGTGTGCTAGGATCACTGAGGATGATGGGCAGAGGGGGAGAGGTGAGCTGAGGGGTGAGTGGAGGGGAGGTAGAAATGGGGAGGATTAGGTCACAGGAGGGCCTCATAGGCCAGGGAAGGTTTGATTTTATTTTTAAACATGAGCATCTGCTAGGTGCTCCTGGACTAGGTGTTGGGGTCACAAATGTGAATAAGATACTTGTGAATTCACAGAGGATGAGGCAACTACTTCTTTCTAGAGTGAATCTAGGAAGGCTCTATGGTAGAGATAATATTGGAGTTCCCCTGAAGAAAGAACAAGGATTCACCATGTGACGAAAGGTGGGCAGCAGAAATTGCTTCCCACACCTCATGCGAGTGATTTTAGCTATGCAAGTTCTTAAATTGCTGACTCCTGGTTCCTATCCCCAGAGGTGCTGGGGCCCAGGAATCTATACTGAACCAGCATTGTAATTATTCTGACACAGGTGAGGAGACTTCACTTTGAGAATGATTCTCCGTGGCTTTCATGCCACTTTTCTAGTGCTCAGTGGAGTATGAATATCTTGACATGTCTTATTCCAGTTGTAAAGCATTCAGTGGTCTACTGTGTACCACGACCCTGGGATAGAAGAGAAAGACAAAAGGACCCAGTCTCTGCTTCTCTATGCCCTAGTTACCTCTTCTCTAGTACAGCAGTTCCTCGAATAATGTTGTTTTGTTAAGGGTCATTTCATTATAATGTCGGTGAGAAAAAAAAATTGATTCCCAGCCAGGGCCACTGTTTGTGTGGCATTTGCACATTTGCCTCATGTCTGTGTAGGTTTTCTTCAAGTACCCCAGTTTCCTCTCACATCCTAAATATGTGCACATGAGGTGAACTGGCATGTTTAATTGAACCAGGATAAGTGAGTGTGGGTGTGGGTGTGTGTGAGTGTGCCCTGCAATGGGCATCCTGCTGAGGGTGGGGTCCCACCTTGTGCTCCGAGCTGCCAGAATAGGCTAGAAAATAATAAACAGGTTAGAAAATAATAATCTTGTTTTTATTCATCTTTCTAAAATGTTTGTATATCTCACATTTATTTTAATGTTTAATATTTGAAGTGTTTGGGGTCTTTATTTAGAAGTTTAGTAATGTTTTTGGGACCAGAAAGATACTGTAGGAACTTAACTCTTGTTTATATCAATTAGCCTATGAGAAAATTGGTTTTGTTATATATCACTTCACTTCAGTGTTCAAGGACCTACCCAGGATGTTAAGTCAAGACTTACTATATGAAGAAACAGAGACTCAGAGGGGATGAGTGATGCCCTAAGTTCACACAGCTGAGAAAAGGCCTGTATAGACATTGAATTCAGACCTCTGGACTCCCAATCCAGTGATCTTTCTCCCCACCAGCCACACTCGGGGTGTTCTTTCCTGGAAGAGATCCTTGCATATGCCGTCCATGAAGCCAGCATCCACTGATTTGAAAATCAGCTCTGACTCACACCAGAGGGAGCTGCATGAAGCTAGGACAGTTGCCAAAAGGCTGGGGAGGAGAATATATATACAAAGGACACTACACATAAGGCCATGAATGCGTAAGTACCCTAATTGCTGGTTGTTTTTCTTCCAGCTTGACACACATGGAGATGAAGGGGAAAAAAATCCCACAAAAAATGTTCAGACCACAGGAAATATGTTGGCAACTGTCAGAGGTGTGGACAGAGGCTCTTGCTAGAACAGGCTGGTATGAAGCAGATGCCAGGGTGGAGAGCAGGACTGACTGCTGGGAGCATGACTAAAAGCCTTCTTTCCCTGAAATCCAACTCCTTTCCTTGTTAAACTGGGTGTCTTTGCAGCTGGAACCTCACCAAATCTGGAGCTGGAACTGTATAAGTGGGTCATAAGCATATAACTGTGTAAGCTTGTAATCATATAAATATGTAATTGTGTCAGCGTAGGTAAGTGTAAGTGTGTAATTGTGTTAGTGACTAAGCAGGTAAAAGGGTAAGCATGGAGGAGGGTAAGTAGATGAGCAAGTAAGTGTGTAATTGTGTTAGCTCGTGAGAGTGTAAGCATGTGTAAGGTACATATGCCAGGAAGTAAACAGGTAAAGAGGTAAATGTAAGCAGGTTATGTGTAAACATATAATTGAGTAATTAGGTCAGGGAGTAAATATGTAATTGTGTGGGTAGAAAGTTTACGAGTAAACATATAAGCAGTCAATCGTATAAATGGGTCAGTATGTAAGCGGGTAAATTCCCAAGAGTGTGAGCATTTGGCCTGTTGCTTGATGCAAGACACGTAGCTTTCACACACTGCACTGACATATACCAAGGCTGTTTTCAGAATTTCAACCTAATCATGGTTTTGGTCTGTTACAGGGTGAGGTGACAACATCCAAGACCTGTTCTAGAGTGTTTTCAGCACCAAATGGCCTTAGGTCATTTGGGAAATTATTTCTACTCATTGCACCATCAGGCAGGGCCTAGAACTCCATTATGTCACTGTGCTTGCAGGGCTGCTTCCCCAAAGTGGCCTTAGGTGTCCATGAAATTATTTCAAGTGGTAGGGAATAAACTTTTTTTTTTCCATTAATCATTGAAATGTCTTAGAAGAAAATTTAAAACTACCCTCCAAACTCATGATTTCATCATGGTCATTGTTTCTTAGGTTGAGTTAAAACTGGTAATATAGTCATGTGCCACTTAAGAATGAGGATATGTTCTAAGAAATGTGTTAAGTGATTTTGTCATTCTGTGAACATCATAGAGTGTACTTACACAAACCTAGATGGTATAGCCTACTACTGTAAATGTATGTGCTAACTTTTATACAACTGGCAGCACAGGTTTGTTTACATCAACATCACCACAGACATGTGAATAATACGTTGTGCTATGATATTATGACAGCTACGACATCACTAGGTGATAGGAACATTTCAGCTCCATTATAATCTTATGGGAATACTGTTGTATATTTGGTATGTCATTGACCAAACATCGTTATGTGGCTCATGACTGCACATGTATTTGAGTTTCGAAAAGTGAGTTGACCCCATTCCACAACTGGGACCCTTATGGGCAGTCTGATTTGCCAGCAGCAGTGGCAGTAGCTAAGTTCCAGACCATCATAGCATCCATTCCACCACCAGGGCACTGGTGGGTGGTCCCATCTATTTGTAGTGGAAAAAACAAAGTCATGTGTTTCTCTGCATTCCTCTCAGTGGCATAGGGAGACCTGAGCCCAGTGGCTTCTGTCCACCCCTATACCTATCTGGCAGAGGTTCTCAGTGACAGCAGGTGACCCAGAATAACACTTCTTCCCTCACATATAGCATCAACAGGGATTGAACAGGAGCCTCAGCATCAGTAGAAACAGATCATAATAGCATTGCAAAAGCTCAGAAAATTAAGCTGTCATTGGAATTAAAACCCACAGCAGTGGGCAAGAACCTACACCTAAACAGGGTGATTGCTAATATACAATTTCAATAGGGTCAAGAGTCTCCTAACATAATAACCAAAATGTCCAGAATGCAATAAAAAATAATCTATTATACCGAGAACTAGGAAAATTACAATCTGAAAAAGAAAATCAACAGATGCTAATATCAAGATGAAGTACATGATGAAATTATCTGACAACGATTTTAAAGCAGCCATTATAAAAATGCTTCAGCAAAAGTTACAAATTCTTTTGAAACAAATGCAAAGACAGAAAATCTCAACAAAGAAATAGAAGTTATAAAAAGAACCAAATAGCTTTTATAGAATTGGAAAAATATAATAACCAAAATAAATATCTTGCTCGATGGACTTAGTAGAGTGGCAATGACAGGGAATAGAATTAGTGAACTGGAAAGAAGTTCAATAGAATTTACTCAATCTGCACAACAAAGAGAAAAGAGATTAAAAATATATGTAAAAAAACACATTTGATAAAGGACACATCCAAAATATACAGAGAACCCTTAAAACTCAACAACCAAAAAAAAAAAAAACCTGATTAAAAAATGGGCCAAAGACTTTGACACCTCATCAGAGACTATATTAACATGGCAAATAAGCATATGAAAAGATGCTCCATATCATATGTCCACATTTAATGCAAATTAAAACAACAATTAGATGACACTGTACACCTATCAGAATGTCCAAAATCCAGAACACTGACAACACCAAATGCTGGTGAGGATATGAAACAACAGGAACTCTCATTCTTTGCTTCTGGAATGTAAAATGGTACAGCCACATTGGAAGATAGATTGGCAGTTTCTTAGAAAACTAAATATACTCTTACCATACAACCCAGCAATCATGCTCCTAGGTATTTACCTAAAGGAGTTGAAGAGGTGTGTCCACTCAAAAACCTACACATAGTTTTCTTTTTTTAAATAGGAGCTTTATTTATACTTTCCAAAACTTATATAAAACCAAGATGTCCTTTAGTATGGAATAAATACTGTGGTACATCCAGACAATGTAATATCATTTACTATTAAAAGGAAATGAACTATCAAGTCATGAAAAGAAATGGAGGAAACTTAAATGCAAAATATTAAGACAAAATTCGAGGTCAATCTGAAAAGGCTACATTTTGTATGTTTCCAACTATATGACATTCTGGAAAAGGTAAAACTATGGAGACAGGAAAAAGATCAGTGTTTGTCAGGAGCTGGGTGTATGGAGGGGTGAATAGGCAGAGCACAAAGAATTTTTACAGCAGCCAAAATATGCCATGTGATACTATAATATTAGATACATGTCATTATACATTTGCCCAACTATAGAAAATACAAAATCAAGAGTGAACCCTAAGATAACTATAGACTTTGGGTGATTTTGATGTGTTAATGTAGGTTCATCATTTGTAACAAATGCACCACTCTGGTGAGAGATGTTGATAAAGGGAGAAACTATGTATGTGTGGCTATATGGGGTATATAGGAAATCTCTGTATCTTCATTTCAGTTTTGCTTTGAACCTACAACTGCTTAAAAAAAAAAGACTAAAAAAGTTAGAACAAAGCCTCATGGATCTGTGGGACAATAGCAAAACATCTAACTTTTATATCATTGGAGTTCCAGAAGTGGAGGAGAAAGATTGTGAAACTAAAAAGTAAAAGATATAAACATATAAATATAAGAAGCTTCATGATTCCCAAATAGGATAAATGCAAAAAGATCCACAACAAGATACATCATAATTAAGTTTCTAAAAATCAAAAACAAAGAAAAAATATTAAAAGCAGCCAGAGAGAAATTACACATTACCTATAAAGGAATACCACTTTGAATGACAGCAGATTTCTTATCTGAAATCATGGAGACAACAGAGAACTGGCATAACATTTTTTCAAATACTGAAGTAAATAAAGGACTCTCAATCCACAATCCTATATCCAGTGAAAACACCTTTCAAGAATGAAGAGAGAGATAAAGACATCCTCAGATGAATGAAAACTAAGAAATTTGTTGCTAGCCTACTTGACACTAAAAGATGTTCTCTTGTCAAAAAGAAAAGAATAACAGAAGACTGAGGCCATTAGAAACTAAAGAATAATGGAATGGGTAAAAATAGAAGTAAGCTATCCTTCACCTCATGATTTTTTATCGTATTTTATAGTTGAAGCAAAATTTATAATCTCATCTGATATGGTGTACAATGTACATAGAGGAAATACTTGACAATTATATTGAAAATATGGGAGAGGACAAGGATGTCAATGAAAAGTAGAGTTTCTATACTTCACTCAATGTGGTATACATCAATACCAGTGGGCTGTGATGAATTCCATAATTATATGGTAATACATAAAACAATTACTAGGAAAACATATATATATATATATGTTTTATATATATATATATATATAGCTTTATATGGTACACAATATACTAAAAATTATAAATAAATCAAGTTGGAACTCTAAAAATGTTATCTAAATGTTATCTAAATGTTTAAGTAACTCACATGAAGGCAGTAAAAAGCAGCAGAGGAAGAGAGAAAGAACAGAAAATATAATAAAATGGCAGACTTAAACTTTAACACATCAATAGCTACTTCAAATGTAATGGTGTAAATATATCAATTAAAAGACAGAGATTGGCAGAATAGACAAAAATTATGATCCAACTATATGCTGCCTATAGGCAATTCATTTTAAACATAATGACAGAGTTAGGTTGAAAACAAAGGAATGGAAAAAGATATATCATGCAAACATTAATTTAAAAAATCAGGAATTAGCTATATTAACAAAAGACAAAATAGACTTCAGAGAAAGGAAAATTTCTAGGGAGAAAAAAGGATAATACATAATGGTAAAGGATTAATCCACCAAGAAGATAAATACATCATGATAAAAAAATTAATCCACCAAGAAGATATACCAATCCTAAATGTATATGAACCAAACATTAGAGCTTCAAAGTGAGCAAAACTGACTCAAAAGAGGAATAGACAAATCCACAATTATAGTTGGGAGTTTTAACATATTATTCTCAGCAATTGATAGAACTATTTGGCAGAAAATCAGAAGGAATATAGAAGAATTGAACAGATTATTAACCAAAAGGATCTAATGAACATTTGTAGAACACTCCACCTAAGAACATAATATATATACTTTTCAAGTGCCCAAGGAAAATTCACCAAGGTAAACCATATCCTGGGTCATAAAACAAACCTTAACACATTTTAAAAAATTAAAGTCATATAGTGGATGTGCTTTGACCAGAATGTAATCAAACTAGAAACCAATAACAAAAAAACAACAGGAAAATCTCCAAACTCTTAGAAATTAAACAGCATAATTTAAAAGAGTCCATGGATTAAAGAAGAAATAGTAAAGAAAATATTTTTAAAATATGGAACTGAATGAAATGTAAATACATATATCAAAATTTGTGGGATGCAGCTAAAGCCGTGCTGAGAAGAAAATTCATAGCACTAGATGTTTATACCAGAAAATAGTAAAGATATCAAATTACTAATTTAAGTCTCATTTCAAGCAACTGGAAAAATAAAAATAAAGCAAAAATAATTTAAAAAATTAAAATAAGTAGAGATCAATGAAATTCAAAACAGAAAAACAATAGAGAAAAATAAACAAAAAGCCATTTTATTTGGAGAAAAATCAATAATTTGACAAACCTCTAGCAAGACTGACAAAAAAGTTATCACTATTAGGATAAAATGGGGGATATCATAACAAATCATGTAGCTGTTAAAAGGATAAGGGAATATTACAAACAACTTTACACTATTGGACTTAGAAGAGATCAACCAATTTTTTGAAAACCGTAGACTACCAAACCTCAGTCAAAGTGAAGTAGATAAACTTATTAATCTTATAATGATTAAAAAAATTGAATTTGTAATTTAAAACCCCTCAGAAAAATCTCCCTCATGGTTTCAATGAAGAATTTTATCTAACATTCAAAAAATCAACACCAAGTTTACACAATCTCTTCTAGAATATAAAAAAAGAAGTTTCACTTCCTAACTCATTTTATGAGGTTAGTATTATCCTCATACCAAACATAGACAGACATCTCATAAAGAAAAAGAATACAGATCAATATATTTCATAAATTTAGACATAAAAATCCTCAAAAATTTTTTTAGCAAATCAAATACAATAATGTATAAAAAAATAATACACCATGACCAAGTAGAATTTATTCAAGGTATGCAGGACTGGTTCATTATTTGAAAAATCAATTAATGTAATCTACCATTACATTTTAAAAATATATACTTAGATATAAGTGTAAGCACAAAATGAATATGATTTATCTAATGAAAATTATAAAATTCTGACAATAGAAATAAAAGAAGCCCTAAATATATTGATAAACATACCATCTTCATGTATTAAAAGACTCAATGTAGTAATGTCAATTCTCCCTAAATTCATCTGTAGGTTTACAAAATTTCTATAAAAATCTCAGCAAATTTTTGTAGACAGAGACAAGCTATTCTAAAATTTATATGGCAATAGAAGGATAACCAAAAACAATTTTAAAAAGAATGAAGTGGGAGGGGTCACTTTTTCCAATATTAAGTCTTACTATATAGCTATAGGAACTGATAGAGGAATAGACACCTAGATCAATGGAACAGAATAGATAATCCAGAAATAGATCCATGCAAATATCCCCAATTAATTTTTGACAAAGGAGCAAATGCAATCCAATGAAGGAGGCATAGCCTTTTCAATAAACGGCACTGAAATGGCAAAAAAAGAAGAAAAGAAAACCTCACATTATAAAAATTAACTAAAAATAGATCATAGACTAAAATGTAAACACAAAACTATAAAACATAGTCATAAAAATAATAAAACATAGGAGAATATCTTTGGAACCTAGGACTGGGCAAAAGGTTTTAGATTTGATATCAAAAGCATGATCTATACATTATGTTAACCCTTTTCCCACTTAGGAAAAAAAAGTGCAGTTTGCTGCCAGGGTTTGTTTAACATCACGTGTAGGAACGCTATGTTTTCCAGGATTTAACATTTTCACTACTAAAAACAGAATGCTATAAATAGAATGATGTCATTTGTTTCCAAAGACTATTGATATACTAGAGCAATGTGAAAATAATAATAAAAGTGAGATATGTCATGGCAAACTTTGGGGGTAAAGTTAGGACCGTAATCCGTGAGTTATCTTGGGGTAAATGCTGCAGCTGCAAACATCTCTGGTGAGTATTCTCAAGGCAAATGGGATAAGGATTAAATGAAATAAGCCAGACACAGAAAGAAAAAGTCCTGCATAATCTCTCTTAAATGTGGAATCTAAAAAAGTCAAATTCTTTTTTTTTTTTTTACACCTACAGCACCTGGTCTTCTAAGGTGATCTCCCGTCCAAGTACTAACCAGGCCCAATCCTGCTTAGCTTCTGAGATCAAACGGGATTAGGTTTGTTCAGGGTAGCATGGCTATAGACTAAAAAAAGTCAAATTCTTGAAGCAGAGAGTAGAACAGTAATTACTAGACTGGGGTGGGGATGGGGTAAATGGGGAAGATATTGGTCAAAGGGTACGAAGTTGCAGTTATATAGGTAAAATAAGTCTAGAGAGCTAATATACAGATGATGACTATAGTTAATAATACCGTATCAAATACTGGAAGTTTGCTAAGAGAGTAGATTTCAGGTGTTCTCCTCACCAAAAAATATGGTAACTAGGTGAGGAGATAACATGTTAATTACCTTTACTATAGTAATAATTTCACTGTATATATACATCAAATCATCATGTTGTGTACCTTAAATATATACAATTTTAAGTTAAAAACTATGATTCATAAAAGGAAAAATTGATAAATGAGACCTCACCAAAATTAAAAATTTTCACTCTATGGAAGACTGATAAGAGGATGAAAAGACAAATTAAAAGGTTGAGAAAAAATATTTGCAAACCACATATCTGACAATAGTATCTAGACTATATAAAGAGTTCTAAAAACTGCACATTAAGAAAAGCAAACAGTTCAATTAAGAAATGGGCAAAAGACAGGCAAAGACATTTTCCTGAAGAGGATATACACAGATAGGAAATAAGCACATGAGAAGACATTCAGGGAGTGTTTCAAAATGGTGTAGATGATAGAGGCTCTGTTCATCCCTCTGGTGACCAAATCAAGGTTGTGATGGAAACAAGGAGCAGCAGCAAAGAAAAATAGCCTGGGATCTAGATGAACAAGCCATACAACTAAGGAGAAGTCCAGGAAAACACTCTGCAATGGCAGAAGGTAGGCCAGGGTGAGGATGTGGGGAGCCCCGGTTCCGAGCGGCTGAATGAGACGGAGGCTGCAGCAGCGGCAGCAGCAGATGCCTCTTAAAGGGGCCACGTCTGCGAGCGGATTTTAGTGGCAACGGACCTGCTCACTCTGAGCACTAGCAGTGGACTGGCTGCTCCAGGGGGACAAGGGACTTACAGGGGTACACTGAGTTGTTGGAGTAAGGGCCAGAGGCAAGGCTCATTTGGTACAGAAGTGCCCGTGGTATCCATTGTTCCTTGTTGAGTCCTCCCCACTCCCAGTGCGCGGACACAGCGCCACCATAGCTGTGATGTCATCAAACTGGATAACAGAGGTTGCTCCACCCAGAGGAGTCCCTGAAACCCACGCCCCCAACTCAAGCCCCATCTAAGCACCATCCAGGTATATCCTCAGCGAATCAGATAACCTTGCTGAGCAGTGCCTAGACTCACACTGGAGGCAGCTAGCCTCGGTTTCTGGTGTGGCCTTTTGAGGCAACTATAAGCAGAGTATCTGTGGATTGCTTGCTGAATTTTGACAGGTGACCCCAGAAGGGTAGAGGCTTGGGCTAAACTTGGTCTTCAGCTGAACCCCTCTCAGGACTGTGCCACTAGACACTTACGTCACAAATCTGCACTATAAGACTGGGAAACTTAGGAGCTTTGCTTAGTACATAGAAACAGACATGGAAAAACAGCCAAAATGAGAAGACAAGCAGAAACCATATGACAAAACAGAACAGAGATCCAGACATAATGGAGTCAAATAATTTAACAGATGCAGAGTTCAAAACATTGGTTATAAAGATGCTCAATGAACTTTTGAGAAAAGTAGAGAACTCCAATAAAGAGATAAAAATGGAGATGGAGATTATAAGAGGGAACTAGTCTGAAATGGAGAACACATTATCTGAGATGAGAAGTATATTAAATGGAGTAAACAAAGGAATAAACAAAGTGAATAAAGAAGAGGATCACATGCCCTATCTAGAGGACAGAAAAGCCAATCAGGACACTCAAACAGAATGGCAAGAAAAAAGATGCCAAGACCATAAAGATGATTTAAGGAGGATATGAGACACTATTAAGGCTCCAAATACTCATCTGATTGGCATAAGTGAAGAAAATCAAGATGTTGAACAGCTGTTTGAAGAAATAATGATGGAGAATTTCCCTAACCTGGTGAAGAAAATGGACATAAAAACCCCAGGAAGTTCAGAGGATTCCAAAAATCAAGAATCCAAAGAGGCCCACACTAAGACACATCATAATTAAAATACTAAATGTTAAATACAAAAAAAAAATTTTTAAAGCAGCAAGAGAAAAACAAATAATTACATATAAAAGAACACCCATATGACCGGCAGCTGATTTCTCAAGAGACACTATGCAGAACAGAAGGGCTTGGCAAAAATTTTTCAAAAGAATGAAGACCCAGGATCTACAACCAAGAATACTTTATACAGCAAAGCTATCATTTAGAGTTGAAGGACAAATAAAGAGCTTCCCAGACAAAAATAAGCTAAAGGAATTTATCACCACTAAGCCAATATTACAGGAAATGTTGAGGGACTTTTTAAAGAAGAAAAAACATGCATCAAAAACATGAATACAGAATTGTAACAACTACATTCCTATCAATAAGTACCTTAAATGGAAAAAATTAAGTGCTCCAACCAAAAGATAGAGGGGCTAAAAGGATAAGAAAACAAGATCCCTACATATGAAAAAGAAGGGGATGGAAAAAGGTATTGCTTTGATGGACCTAGAAGTTATTTAAGTCAGACAGAGAACGATAAACACTATATGACTTCACTTATATGTGGAATCTAAGGAATAAAAAGAACAAACTAATCAAAAACAAACTCACAAATGTAGTGGACAATTTGGTGTCTGACAGAGGGAGGGGAGTTTGAGGGGTTGGGGGAATGAGGTAAAGGGATAAAGAAGTACAAATTAATAGCTGATGGATGGTCATGGGTATGGGGAGCACAGCATAAGGAATGCAGTTAGCATTAATACGTTGGCTAGGTCAGGGGAAGAAGGGTGCAATTGGGGGGGATTGTTTTATGAATTATATAGATATCTAACCGATGTACTGTATACTTGAAACTATATAAAAATAAATAAAATAAAAAAATATGCAAAAGAATGAATTTAAAACCTTACCTCATGCCATGTAGTAAAATGAACTGAAAATGGATCACAGGCCTAAATTTAAGAACTACAACTATAAAACTTCTAGAAAAAAAACACAGGAGAAAACCTGTGTGATCTTGGGTCAGGTGAAGTTTCTTAGAGATGACAGTAAAATGATGAACCACAAAAGAAAAAAAATGATAAATTGGGCTTCAACAAAATGAAAATCTTTTGTTTTGTGAAGGACACATTGCTAGGAAGATAAAAAGACAAATTATGAGCTAGGAAAAAAATTTTTTAAAATATATATTTTATAAAGAACTTGTATCCATAATATATAAATAATTCTTACAACTCAATAATAAAACAATACAATTTAAAAAATGGACTAGAATCCAACAACATATAATAAGAATTACATACCATGACCAAGTAGGATTTATCCCTGGAATACAATGTTGTTTAGCGTCCAATAATTAATGTCAATAGGATAAAAACAAAACATACATAATTATCTCAAAAAGCATTTGACAAAATCTTAACAGTTTTTCATGATAAAAACACACAACAAATTAGGAATAGAAGGGAATTTTGTCAGCCAGCTAAAAGATATCTCTGAAAAACCTTCAGCTAACATAGTACTTAATGCTGAAAATGTAAATGCTTTCCACCTGAGATCAGAAACAAATCAAAATGTCCACCCTTGCCACTCTATTCAACACTGTATTAGATGTTCTAAAAGGAAAATTAGGCAAGAAAAAGAACTGAGTTGGAAGTGAAAAAGTAAAACTATTTGCAGATGTCATAGTTTGTATACAGAAAACCCAAAGGAATACACCAAAAAAGCTAATAGTAATAATAAATGAGTTCAGCAAGACAGTGGGATACAAGATAAATACACATAATTCTGGATTGTATTTTCTACACACTTGCAATGAACAATCTTAAAATGAAGTTAAGAAAACAATTCTATTTACAATAGCATCAAAAAGAATAAAATACTTGGGAATTATTTAACAAAAGATGTGCAAAACATACTCTGAAAACTACAAAACATTGTGAAAGAAATGAAGAAAGACCTAAGTATGCAGGAAAAGATGATTGTTCATGGATTGGAAGACTTAATGACAATACTCTCCAAATTGATTTACAGATTCAACACACCCTCTATCAGAATCCCAACTGGTTTCTTTGTAGAAATTGACAAGCTGATTCTAGATTCCACATGAAATTGCAAAGGACCTGGAATAAAAAAATATCTTGAAAAAGAACAAAATTAAATAACACAAATTTTCAATTTCAAAACTTACTACAAAGCAACAATAATCAAGACTGTGTTACTGGCATAAGGAAGAACATATAGATCAATGAAAGAGAATTGAGAGTCCAGAAGTAAACCCATGTGTCTATGCTCAACTGAGTTTTGACAAGGGTGTCAAGATTATTACTTGGGAAAATAAGTCTTCAATGGATAGTGCTGGGAAAATTGGATAGCAACATGCAAAATAATGAATTTGGACTTTTTACCTCACACTTTATATAAAATTAGTGAAAAAGAGATAAAAGACCTAAATGTAAAAGTTAAAAGTATAAAACTCTTAAAAAAATAGGGTTATATTTTCATGATCTCAGATTTGGCAATGGATTCTTAGACAAGACACCAAAAGTATGAGGGACAAAAGAAAAATAGATAAATAGCACTTCATTAAAATTAAAAACTTCTGTGCTTCAAAGGACAGCCTCAAGAAAATGAAATGACAACCCACAAAATAGGAGAAAATATCAGCAAAACTTTATCTAACAATGGACAGATATCTAAAATATATAAAGAACTTTTATAACTCAGTAATAAAGACCAATAACCCAATTAAAGAATGAGCAAAGGACTTGAATAGGAATTTCTTCAAACAAGATAAACAAATAGTCAATAAGCATGTGAAAAGATGCTCAAATTTATTAGTCATCAAGGAAATGCACATCAAAATCGTGAGCTACTATGTCACACCCACTAGAGTGGCTATAATAAAAAAGTCAAATAATGACAAGTGTTGGTGAAGATGAGAAGAAATCAGAAACCTCATACACTGCTGATGAGACTGTAAAAGAATGCAACCCTTTGGAAAAGAGTCAGCACTAAACATAGAATTACCACATGACCCAGAAATTACACTCCTAAGGTAAAGACTCAACAGAAATGAAAGCATATGACTACATAAAAACTTATATGTGAATGTTCATAGTAGCATTATACATAATAGCTCCAAACTAGAAACGGTCCAAATGGATTACCAAAATATGGTAAACATGGAATATTGTTCAGCGTGAAATATTATTCAGCAATAAAAAGTAATGAAGTCCGGATATAAGATACAACATGAATGAACCTCAAAAACATTGTAAGTGAAAGTAGCCAGATACAAATGGTCATATTTTGTATGATTCCACTTATGAAATGTCCAGAAAAGTCATATATATAGAGACAAAAAGCAGGTTAATGTTTTCTTGGGGTTGAGGTTGGGAGTGGAGATGACTGCAAATGGTCACAGGGGAGCTGGTTAGAATATGAAAATATTCTAAAATAATTGTGGTGATAGTTGTATAACTCTATATATAGTAACTAAAAATCACACACAGAGTCCTTGTTTGGGCAAACTACTTCTGCTGGTTAAATTTGATCCTCACTAACTCTGTGAATAAAAGTTTTTAAAGCACCTATTATGTGTCAAACACCATGAAGGGATTTTATAGGCTCTATTTCTCTTAAACATCATGAGTTAGGGATTTTTATTACATATGAGAAATTTAGACAAAAGAGTTTGCTTATGCTCTCTATTTCACCATAACTCATGAATTGTTTTGAAAGGTCTGTATCAACTGATCAAGAGAATGGACACTGGAATCAGATAGACCTGGATTCAAGACTCAGCTCTCAAGTTAAACACTGTATGACTGTGGGCAAGATATTTAAAACCTCTGAGCCTTGGTCTCCTTGTGTGTAAAACAAAGATAATATCATTGCTTGATTCATATGACTATTGAAGGAATAAATGAGACAGTGTATGTACAATGCTTAGCTTGGGTCTTGAAAATGCAGTTAGGGACTAGTAGATGCAAGCTATCATTAGTATTTTTAAATACCATTTCTAGTATTTATTTCCTTCACTACTCCTCTCTAGTACATTCAAAATTACGGATTATAAAAATCTGACCAATACCAAACATTCTGGAAAATCCTTCTGTGAAAAAAAAATCTTTTTTTTTTTTAAAAGTTTAATCTGATCATTGTTTGCCATGGATACAAATGGCACACATGCTCTATAAAATGCCATGTTGCTGTTCTTGCTGGGGAGCATTTATTGCCAGAAACAGGATTCCCTCCCCTCCACTCTATGCTAGGGCAGGAACTCTCTGTCCAAAAAGTCCTGGTATTTTGACTGCTCCTTCCTGTCTATCCAGCACACGACAGCAGATACCCACTGGGGTTTGTGTTTTCCTTCCAGTTCAATTCAGTAGGACTGACAAGAGAATGAACAAATCCCAGAATATAATCTGATTGGCTCATCTGGAATTTGATGTTCACCCCTGGGCCAATCAGCTGTGGTCTGGGTGGGTCCTCTCAGCAGGGGGTGCTTGAGCACTGACTATCTGAGAATCAGGGGCATGGGTCACATGTGGCTAATAGGGCCATCCTGCTCATGCAGCCAGACAAGAGTTTCTAGGATGTACCTGGCATTTCAGGTTCATGCCAGAGATGACAACCATGGTGGATTGGGCACATCACTGGGAGATGTTATTAATAATTTTCTTTTTCAAGTACATACCAAATATATTAATATACTTGTATCAAATATAATAATATATATATTAATCACCTCTGAGAATTAGGGCTTCAGGACAGAAGAGAAAGATTTTTACTTTCTACACCTCTGCGTTGTTTAAAATTTTTTCTTTTTAATTTTTAGAAACTTTCAGATTTATAGAAAAATTGAGAAATAATACTGAGTTCTTCTATATCCCATATCCAATTTTCCTATTATCAACATCTTACATTAGCATGTGTTAAAATAAAAAGCAAATGTAGACAAGCCTTGAAGCTTCCCTGGGCAGACAAACCAGTTTAGTCATTAATTTAGTTTAATTACCAATTGCTGTGAAAACACTGCTTTCTCATTATATAAGCTGCTTTTAATGGTATCCTCTTGAACCTCATTCCATGTTTTGGTTTGAGTGCTCCAGGTTTGCAAAACTGTCTTTTGGTATGTGCACAATAAACTTTTACCAACTTCAGTGATTCACTGGTTTTACTTTGGCTATTTCTGAACCTTTGACATTTCATGGCACTTAACATGGAACCCAAAGAAAACAAACCCCTGCAACTGCTAGGCTGGTGAGCAAACCAGGTGCCAGTACCCACAGAGCCTTTTGCACTTACTGATTTCACACTGACCATGGAATTCTTAGGCTTTCTTTCTTGGATCTGAGCTCTCCAGCTTTATTGTGCACATTTGCTTTCTGTTTCTGTTTTGTTTTTCCGGTATGGATTTCTGTTTGCTGAAGCTTCAAAAGGAGGAGGAAAACACATGCTTCCCAGTTTTTTGAACAGCTATTAGAAAACAGGGCCCCTCATAGTTAAAATATTCTGCGAATCCAAAGGCAAGATAGGTTCCACCTGGTCTTTGGACAAGGATCTCGTACCTTCCTGGAAAAATGAATGAACTTTTGGATAATTTAGAATTATAATGGCCATTCTGGGGAAACTTTGTTTTAGATAACTCTACCTTAAAAAGCACCCTTGAAAAGATAGGCTCTCAAACCTCTTGGAGACAATGGAATACATTATTATATTGTATGCAAAAGCTTCTTGAAGAAAAAAATTACTCCAAAAATAGCTCTGGAAAGGATTTTTACAGCATACAAATAAAAAATTTTTAGGAAAAGATTAGCCATCTGAACAGTAATCTTAACTTAGTCCATCTGACAAAAACACAATTTGGATCCAACTTTTTTTTTTTTTTTTGAGTTTTTGACCTGAGCCACGGCTAAAATTTAAAAAAGATCTATATTTATATCTGTGTGCATGTTTATGTATGTCTATGTATGTATGTTATAGATATGTGACATTTTTCTACCTCTGGATGGTATTAATGGTATTAATTTGTAAAGAGCTGTATCTAGCTGGCTTAAAGACAAACAAGCACTATAAAAATTGAGTATACTCTCAGAAATACAGCAGGCTCACATGATTTGAGATAATCTTTGATAAATAAAAGCCAGTTTAAGTTTCTGGGTTTAATAAAAACAAGCATTTCTTCAGAGTTTTCCATATTGAATATAATGCAAACATGCAACTATTTCTACCTGGGTTTACTGATGTTACAAAATTCGCCAATATATTCTTCTCTATAAGTTCACAGTCACCTATGATCCTATTTGACCAAGTGTCCAAACCTTTAGATATTTTAGACAAATGTCCCAAAATCAAATTCTAAATGACATGGGAAACATTGTCAAATAAGTAATGCTAAGCCTTCTTTATGTTCTATCTGTACAGGTGTATAAGTGTTCCAGAAATGATGTAAAATTCCTGGAAATCTAATATGTCTTAGTATAATGTTAACTTTGACAAGTAGAGTTTTCTGATAACTTTAAGATCATAAAATTGAATTGGGTAAGAATTTCCAGAACTGACAGAAAAACTAGATTCAAACAGAAGGAGAATTAATAACATGGAACTGAATGAACTGATGGGGATGTTTATAATTTTTATGACTTTTGTTTAAAACATTGCTGGTTCTTAAATCTTTTATGTTCCAGATATAAGGGAACCTTTCCTCCTAAGCTATGATTTACAGCAATCTGGTAAATTATACCTTTGTAAGTAGAATTGAAAGAATTACTTTTTCTCCAGAATTATTTGATCCCTCCAGAATTTGAAAACTTAGTATGTTTATGGCAATATAGTTATTTGCACAAATTTAATAAGAATCTGTTCTTGAAACAGGAAACATTTGTTATATCACCAAGACTTTGGCTAAAATGTCATATTGTTACCCCATAACAGGCCTGCAGGCTCTGTCCGAACCTCTCCTGGTCTCTAACTTCTATCTCTGAGAACAGAGAGGCTTGTGGTCAGCAGTTAAGAACTTGTCAAGACTAACTGAAACCAGTCGAAACCAAGATGACTTTCTAAATGACCTCCAAAAAAATTTTTGAGTTCATTATAATACAATCTCCACACTAAATAACACACCTACCAGCACCATGACAGTTGACAATCACTATGACAATGGCCAGAAGAGACCATAAATGAATAAAAAGAGGGTGGAACCCTGGTCTGGAGAAAGCTCCTTTCCCTGGAAAATCCTGGGAATGAATATTCCTCCTACCTATTTACGTAAATCTCCCCTTCATTTCTACTGATCCGATTTAGACCTCTCAGCCACTATGGGCAAGAAATTGATTTGAGAGCTGAGCTCCAGCTTCTCCATTTTCTGGCCATAGGATAAAAGCTTGCACTGGTAACGTTCACTTTTGGTCTTGTGATTTCCTTTGTAACACTGAAGAGGGAAAGAACCCTGCCTGGGTGAAAAAAAAAATGGTGTGGATGATACAGGCTCTGTTCATCCCTCTGGCAACCAAATCAAAGTTGTGACAGAAACAAGGAACAAACAGTGAGGAAAAATCACCTGGGATCTAGATGAATAAGCCATACAACTAAGGAGAAATCTAGAAATCACCCTGCAATGGCAGAAGGTAGGATAGGGTGAAGACGCAAAGCTGTCCCGTCCTGAGTGATTGAATGGGACAGAGGCTGTGGCAGTACAGCAGCAGCCAGCAGCTGGAGATGGCTCTTAAAGGGACCACGTTTGCGAGTGGACTTCCATGCTGATGGACTTGCTCGTTCTGAGCACCAGTGCCAGGTTGGCTGCTTGGGAAGGTGCCAGGGACTTACAGGGGGACACTCAGTTTGTCAGAGTGAGGGCCTGAGGCGAGGATCTCTTCTGGACAGAAGTGCCAGCTGTATCCATTATTTCTTTGTTGAGCCCTCCCCACTCCCAGGGCACGGACTCAGCACCGCCATAGCCAAGATGTCATCAAACTGGATAACATAGGTCACTCCGCCCAAAGGAGTCCTTGAAATCCCGTCTCCTCCAATCCAGAGCCCCACCCAAGCCACATCTAGGTGTGTCCTTGCTTAGTCAGGTGCCCCTTGCTGAGCAGTGCTTGGACTCACACTGGTGGCAACTGGCCTCAGTCTCTGGTGTGGCTTTTTGAGGCAACTATAAGCATAGCGTCTGTGGATTGCTTGCTGAATCTTAATAGGTGGCCCCAGAGGGGCACAAGCTGGGGCTAAATTTGGCCTGCAGCTTAACCCCTCTCAGGACTGTGCCACTGAACCACCTACCACACAAAGCCACACTAATAAGACTGAGAAACTTAAGAGACTTGCTTAGTACATAGAAAGAGACACAGAAAGGCAGCCAAAATGGGAAGACAAAGAAGCTGAAACCATATGAGAGAAGAGAACAGAGATCCAGAAATAATGGAGTCAAGCAATCTAACAGAAGCAGAGTTCAAAACACTGGTTATAAAGATGCTCAATGAACTTAGGGGAAGTGTAGATGAATTCAGTGAGAACTTCAAGAAAGAGATAAAAAACATATAAGTGGAAAAGGAAATTATAAAAGGGAACCAGTTAGAAATGAATAACACATTATCTGAGATGAGAAGTTTATTAAATGGAATAAACAAAGGAATAAACAAAGTGAATAAAGAAGGGGATCAAATGACCTATCTAGAGGATGGGAAAGCCAAGGACGCTCATTCAGAATGGCAATAAAAAAGAAGCCAAGACTATAATAATAATTTAAGGAGCATATAAGGGATATGAAGGTAAAAATATCTGTGTCATAGGGGTACCTGAAGGAAAACAAGATGTTGAAGAGCTATTTGAAGAAATAATGATGGAAAATTTCCCTGACCTGGTGAAGGAAATAGACATAGAACCTTAGGAAGCTCAGAGAGTCCCCAAAACCAGGAACCCAAAGAGGCCCACACCAAGACATATCATAATTAAAATGCTGAAAGTTAAATACAAAGACAGAATCTTAAAAGCAGCAAGAGAAAAGCCGTTAGTTACCTACAAGGGCATACCCATAAGACTGGCAGCTGATTTCTCCAAAGAAACTATGCAGGAGCAGGACAGAAGGGCTTGGCAAAAAATATTTGACATGATGAAAATCCAGGATCTACAACCAAGAATACTTTACCCAGCAAAGCTATCATTTAGAGTTGAAGGACAAATAAAGAGCTTCCCAGACAAAGATAAGCTAAAGGAATTTATTAACACCAAGCCAGTATTACAGGAAATGTTAGAGGGACTTCCTTAAGAAGAAAAAACATGTATCAAAAACATGAATAAAGAGGGGTGGCTCCACAGTGTAATGGTTAGCATGTCTGCTTTACACACAGAAGGTTCTGGGTTTGCACCCTAGGTGGAGCCACAGACCATACCCCGGGTGCGCCAGCCCCCGGGTGCGCCAGTTTCCCTGAGTGCACCGAGGGTGTCAGGCCCTGGGTGCGCACCACGAGCACATTGGGGGAGATGCCCCACCTTCAGAGATCCAGTTCTTAAAAAAGGCAGATGGCAACATCTGTAGGTCAGGGGTAGAAGTGGCGGGGAGAGGAGAGGAATTAAAGAGGGGGAAAAACATGAATACAGAATGGTAATAACTACATTCCTATCAACAAGTACTTCAAAAGGAAAAGAATTAAGTGCTCCAACCAAAAGACAGAGTGGCTGAATGGATAAGAAAACAAGACCCCTACATATGCTACCTACAAGAGACTCACTTCAGATTAAAAGACACACAGACTAAAAGGAAGGGGATGGAAAAAGATATTGCCTTGATGGACCTCGAGGGTATTGTGCTGAATGAAATGTGTCTGATAGAGAAAGCCAAATATCGCATGATTTCACGTACATGTGGAATCTAAAAAACAAAATCAACAACAACAACAACAACAACAACAACAACAACAAAAGCAGAAATAAACTCATAGATACAGAGAATATTTAGAGGGATACTAGATAGGAGGAGGTTGGGGGGACAAAAAAAAGGCAAAGAGATTAAGAGGTATAAATGGATAGTTGTAAAATAGACATGGAGATGTAGAGTGTACCATGGAGAAGATGGTTAATAATGTAATAAATGTGTAAGGGGGAAAAGGGGTACTAGATTTAATGGGGTGATCACTTTGTGAGTTATGTGGATATCTGATCACTGTTATACAACTGAAACTGGTATATTATTATATGCCAACTATAACTGAAAAAAAAAACTTCATTGAATTGTACAATATAAATACAAGCAACTAATTGTCTATTTCAATACTGTATACTTGAAACTAATTAAAATAAATAAATTTTAAAAAAAGAACCCTGCTTGGGGTTCCCGAAAAGGGGAATTTCATCCCTTGGTAACAATATTTGAGAGATGTACATAGACTCAGATATGAACAGACAGCTTTAAGAAACAGAGGTTGAATTTATGAATCCAATAAAGCCTCTCAGAAATACCAGCCCGGTACTTCACTTACAGGGTTCCTAGTAGTTTTTCCAGGTGAGTAAGGAAGGTCACTTCTTGACAGGTTCAGGAACCTCAGGATATTTTGGGGAGCTTGAGAAGAATTCACCCAAATATATATGTATTACAGGCAAAGTCTGATGGCAAGTCCTTGGCTTGGCTGTCTCGCTTCCAGAGGCTTTTAAAAGTTCAATCTGAGGATTATGTTCTCTCTGAAGAGTCTGAGAAGACTCTTTCCTTGCCTTATCTAGCTTCCGGTGCCTCAGGCATTACTTGATTTAGGGCAGCATAATTACAATTTCTGCCTCCACCTTCACATGGCCCTCTTTTCTGTGTATATGTATATATGTTTTTCTAACCCATGTATATATACATATCTGTAAATTTCTATATGTATCCATCTATATCTATATTAAGCTGAACATGAGCTCAAGGTGTTGTATCCAACTTTAATCCATTACAACGTGGATCATTCTAGCGTCTGCCCCTTACTTATCTGTAAACTCCCATTCCAACAGTGAGAAACCTGGCTCCCACTATCTGGCATCCATTTATTTATGTCATTCCAGTTTACATGTATAGTAGTATAAGAATTGTTAACCCACATAGGAAACAATGTTATCAGCCAGAGTACAGCGCTTCTGTGTAGGTCCTTTTGCCTTTAGTCTTATAGACCCCACTTATTCCAAAGATTTACTTAGATCAGCAACCCCATCTCCTTCAGTGAAGTTGTTTCAAATATTCATACATTCATATAATTAAGTTCTTTTGTCACAGTCTGCATTCCCTCTTAGGATCCCCCAATCTCCTAAATAATTTTTTAAAATTTGCTTACCTTAATTTTCATACAGTTCTAGGAGTTTTGAGAAATGCAATAATTGTATCATACAGAATTTTGAATACTGTATCATACAGTATCATACAGAATTTTATTGTCTGAAAATCCTTTGTGTTTCATTATTCATCCCTTCCCTGAACCCCTGATCTAATGTGTGTGTACTTTTTCCAATACCATCAAGCAATTAACTCAATTCTGACACTCTACCTGGAGATAACATCAGATCTCATGTATTAAGGGATCTTAATCAGTCCTACAAGATTGCTCAACCCCCCTCAGATGCCAATGACAAATCCAGGCTATCATCTGTGCTTCTGAACAACTGCCTAGGGGGCCATGATCCCATCCTCGGATTCATTTAATTTGCTAGAGAGGCTCACAGAACTCAGAGAAATATTTTACTTACTAGTTCACTGGTTTATTATAAAATGATATAACTCGGAAACAGTCAGATGGGAGAGATGCATAGGGCAAGGTGTGTGAGAAAAGGCCCAGAGCTTCCAGGCCCTCTGGGTGCTCCAATCTTTCTGCTCTTCTGTGTGTTCACCAACCTGAAAGCTCTCCAAACCCTGTACTTTTGGGGTTTTATGGAGACTTCATTATATGCGTATGGTTGATTAAATCACTGGCCATTGATGATCAAACTCAATCTCCAGCCCCTCACCTCTCTTCATAGGTGGGGGTGGGGTGGGCTGAAATTTCCAATCCTCTAATCACATTGGTTGCTTTGGCAACTAGTCCCCTATTCTTAGGTTACTTAGGGGCTTTCCAAAAGTCACTATTAACATAACGAAAGACGAAAGACGGGGTTTATTCTCTCATCACTTAGGAAATTCCAAGTGTTTTAGGAGCTCTGTGCCAGAACAAGGATGAAGGCCAGATATATAATTCTTATTATAAATCACAATATCCCACCTGGCATCCACTGATTATTTTACTGTCTGTATAGTTTTGTGTTGTCCAGTTGGAATTGTGGGGGAGAAAGAAACGTTCTTTCTACCATTCTAGGTTTTTTTTTTTTTTTTGGCTAATCTAATACTTAAATATACATGAGATGGATTACATTAACAAGAAAAAAAATTTAATTGTATACCTACATATGGAAACCCCACATACATGAGAGATTCAGAGACAGAAAGAGAAAATGCGGGTATACGTGGCATACTGAACTAAGGATGAGGTAAGGGATCTTGGGGCTTCAGTGGGGAGGAAGGTCATTTGAAGGACAATAAGAACAACAGAGGTCCAGTAATTAGATGTTTGCCCCACCCTATAGATAGGTCATAAAAAGTTATCTCTGGTAATAATTCTTATGGGCAAGGCCACAAATTTAAATTAAGGGAGAAATAAAAGTTTCTCGTGAGCCTGCAGTGTCTCCATTACCTCCAGCTCAAAATAATTCACATGCCAATGTGGCATATCTTAGGACAGCCTGTTCTGAACCCCTTCAAAATTATATAGCATATAACCTTTTCAAACTGGCTTCTTTCACTTTGCAGTATGCATTTAAGAATCTTCCATGTCTTTTCATGGCTTGAGAGCTCTTTTTTTATATTGCTGAATAATAGTCAATTGTACGGTTGTATCATAGTTTGTTTAATCATTCATCTATTGAAAGACATCTTGATTGCTTTCATTTTGAGGCAATTATGAATAAAGCTGCTATAAATATTTCCATGTGGGTTTTTGTGTGAGATGTGGTTGATAATTTGGGGGAGCCTTGGGATCTTGATTTTGGCTTCTGAAGATCCATGTTTTCAGATGTAGTATCTAAAACATCATTCACAGGTTTGCAATTTTGTAGTGGTGGTTCTGAGGTTTGCAGAAAGACTATCCCTCTGACTTGAAAAATCCTTCTCCATTCCTAGCCCATGCCTTTGAATGCCCAACATACTGACAACTTGCAACTATGCCAGCCTTCCCACAGAGTGCTCCACTAACGCCCTATCGCTCCCTACTCCCAACTTGGGAATCTCCAACTGAACTCATTACCTTCTCCCTCAAACCCACACCAGTTTCTTTATTCATTTATTTGGTGAGGGCACCCCTCCCCCTATCATCCATGCCTTCCTCCACTTCCTCCCACATTCGGTTAGTTATTCCACCTGTGGATTCGCCCTGAGGTCTCTTTCTCTTTTGTTCCATCACCACTAATGCTCCTTAGGCTCCTAATCTTATCGCCACACTTTGAACTTGGTGGTTCAGACAAACCAGGCCATTTCATGCCTTGGCACCTTTGCATAAGCTGTTCCCTCCGCCGAAGTATAACCCTTCCCTCACTAACTGTCTGGAGAATTCATACTCATTTTTCAAAACTCTGTTCAGGCATCTGGAAAGCTTTGTTTAATCTTGTATTTATACACTTGCTACTCAAAGTGTGATTTGCAAATGACCATGCTTTTGGCATCCCCTTGGAAGTGGTAGAAATGCAGAATCCCAGGTTCTATCCCAGATCTATTGAATCAAGATCTGCATTTTAAAAGATCCCCAGATGATTCGTGTACACATTAAAGTTTGAGAAGTGCTCTATACCACTTCTGACACTGCACTTCCACTGTAACACAAGTTGCATAGTTTTATAATTATTCATGTCTGTTTTCCCCTCAAGAGTGTGAGTTCCCTGAGGTCAGGGTCCACACCCCATTCATAGACAAGCCCAGGCTGTGGCAACTGAAATGGAGCACAGATGTCTGTTTAATCCTCAGAGTTCTTCAGACCTGGGTCCAAGCCCAGTGTCAAGGAGAAGAATTATAGGACATTTTCAAGCATTATTTTACTTTATCCTTATAAAGATATTATTAAACAATGAATACCCCCCTTTTTTCTCCTTAGGATGAATTCATAGAAGAATCAAATAGGAAAATGAACAAAGGATTTATGTATAAGAATGTTTATAATTATAAAAAATTAGAGAAGACTTAAATGTTCAGCTATATGCAGCCATTGAAAAGCATTATATGAATAAATATGGAAAGAAAATAGGCAACATATACTTATAAATCTTTATAATTTTTTTCAAATGTTGATAATTTTGTATAAATTTAACAAATCCAAATAATATAGAACTGTATATGGGTAAGCTTTAAAAGTAACAGTCTGCCCCTCAAGCATCTGTTAACTGATGGGCTTTCATCCTCCTGGAATTTCTGGAGCACATATAAAGAGTGAAGTAATGTCTTACGTGGTGTGAGGTGATGGCTTCTAAAGTCAGCTCATAATGTAAAATTTTATTATTGTCAAAATTACCCTTAAAAATATTTCACGTTTCATACAGTTCAATATATGTGGTTTTAATATATATTGTACTTTCTTTAGTAAGTCCACCCAGTTTTTCTACATCAGGAAACAGATCACTTTTTAAGTAAAGTATTAGTTTGTATTTAGAGGTTAAGTCGAAATATATATACACATACATATACACACATACCTCTCTCTTTCTCATCCTCAAGCCCTTTGAGCTATATTTGGGTAACTTAAATTTAACTCTTCTCCCCAGTCTCCCCCATACAAATGAGAACATATTTTTCTGCAATTTGCTTTCCTTAATATTTTTCCAAGTCCTTTCATATAAGACTACCTTAATCTTTTCCAAAGCTCATTGTTTTTGGGGTACCATGATTTAACTACTTCATTCCCTTGTTGACAGATATTTCAGCTGCTTGCCAATTTTTTTGTTATTATGAACAATGTCATTATGAATATCCTTTTACATATATATTTGGCTTCCTTTTATAAAATAACATTTTATGGTTCAAAAATAATGCATATTTGTGATTAAATTTTAAAGAAAATTATAGAAAAGCATATAATACGTGAAGGTGAAAATAAAAAATCATCCTTAATTCCATCACCATGACATACTGAGTCTCAATTTTTCAAAATAAAATATTTATTTTACTAAAATTTAATAAAAAAGACTGAAGTGAAACTAAATTCTCTCTTCACCTCAAAAACTCTTCTATATTTAAAAAGAGATTGTAGATAGTAGGAGATTGAGAACATTGTATTTTTGGTTAAACTTTGTTTTTCTTAATAGGTATAGCTTTAAATTTCCATGTAATAAAACTTTGCCACTTGCCAAATGAAAATCAGAAGACAAGTATGATGGCTAAATAGACAATAAACACATACATACACATTTAAAAAACTTATTGAAACGAACAAAGTTTAAAATCTGAACCTACTAGAAAAAAGTAATTGAGGAAGGCTGATCTCTAAGAAAATATCCAATAAAAGTGACAAATGGCTTGTAGGAAAAAAAGAAAGGACATCTTAGGAAAACACACCTGCTATCCATTATAAACCCAACAAAATTAATTACTCCTCCCTCAATATTTTTGTCCAATAGGTGTTGGGCATTGTTTCACACTTGTTTTAAAACAAAACATTTGCTAAGCTTTAAACGCATATTCAAGCATCTCTGCTGAATGACCTAGTCCCAGCAGAATCTTTATAACATATCTTGGACTTGCTTGAAATCAGGTTCATGTCAGTGACAGAGAAGTTAAAGGTGGCCACTTGCAAAGATGACTTGACATCAGCTTTGTGAGCCAACTAGAGACCATAATTCAGAATTTTGCCTTATTTGGTGTACTTCCTTCCCTCCTTCAAATCCCGTTTATCTACTTACTTGAATTTTTGCTCAGAGAGACTTCTGGAACTAGTGTTTAAGCGACATGGCTTTCTCTTGCCAGGAAGGTAATAAAATCAGCTTTGTTTCAAACTGCTATTTGGTGGTGTTTCTTACTGTTTAAATCACTATCAGTTGTCCCAAATCATGTGAATTTTAGCTTGACCATGATTTTCCAGCACAGCTTATCTTCCTGCAGAGTTTCTAACTGCACTCTCTTTTTGGTAGTCAAAGAGTCTTTTGTCTTCACTTTATCTTTAAGAACTTCCAGATTTTCATTTAGTCAATTTGTGCAATGACACCTATTTATTCTTGACATTTCGTCCCTGAGACCGCTAACTTCCAATTCTAGTTCAGACAGATTTTATTTTAGGTCTGCTGCATAGCTATCAGGTTGGGATTTTTTCAAAACTTCTCTTACTTTAGTTTCACTGTTTCTTGCTTCCCAAGTCTTTTTCCTGGACTTCTTTATCAGTCAGTTTGTTGGAGTACATCCTCAGGCAATTTTTTTTTTCATAGAGGGTACACAAGAAAAAGTTTCAGAATCCCTACTTGTCATCAATATCTTCTTTTGCCTCACATTTGCTTGACAGTATGGCTGGATATGGATTTTTCACTTAAAATACTTTTCTCTACATAAATTTTTATGTAAAAAATAGAAATTTCATTATTTTAACAAATGGCACCAGAATTCATTTAGGGGAGGGGACTAAAAGGATGTGGAAAACATCTGATAAACTCTTTTGGGTAGAAGATAAGGGAAGGAGTGTTTGGGAGAGAACAGGAGAGAAAGGAAATCAGCTACACTGCTCCTTATGAGACAAGGGAGTGGAAAAAGTACTAGTTCTGAGAGAGCAGAGAATTGGAGGGTATGTCTAATGCCCAGTGTGAGGTCAAATATGTTGCTGTTCTGGTGCTTTGGAAACAATATGTCCACAAATTCGATACTTTGCTCTTAGAGAGAGAGCTTAATTCTCTTTCTCCAGAGTGTGGGCTAGACTTAGTGACCTGCTTCTAATGAATAGAAAAAAAAAAGCAGAAGTAATGTGTGACTTTGAAGCCTCGATCACAAAAAGGTACTGTGGCTTGTCTTGATTGCCTTTAAGAGGACTGGCAGTTTTCACTTCCTCTTTCTTGGAATGATTGTTCTGGGGGAATCCAGCTGATGTGTAGAAGTCTATCCTGAGACTGCCATGCTGAGAGGAAGCCTAACCTAGCCATGTGGAAAGGCAGCATCACAGAAAGATGACCCACTTACCTTTTGCTCTCCAACTCTTCCCAGCCCATGTGCCAGACATGGAAGTGAAGGAGCCATCTTGGATACATTATAACGAAGAACTTCCCAGAAGACACATCACAGAGAAGAACTGAGGCCCTAGCCACATGGCCCAGGTTGTGCTCTCCCTGCCACCTTCAACCATCCTAGGCACTCCAGGTGTCCCAGATAGAAAAGCACAGAGGTGAGCCATCCATACTGTGTTCCATCCAATTCCAACTCACATAATCCTGAGTATATAAAATGATTGTTGTTTCATGCTACAAAGTTTTTGGGTGGTTTGTTATAGAATAATAAATAATTGGAACACAATTTATCAATGTTAAAGAAATTCCAGCATTTAAAAAAAGTCTTTACTAAACATTTTTTCATTGCAAAAGTAACACCTGTTCATTGTATCATAAACATAGAAATATTGCTTAGAGATGGGACTTTGTCATGTTTATCTCTATAGCTCCAGTTCCTAGCATAGGGCCTAGACTTATAGAGGCTTTCTAAAGCTTATTGAATGGATGATTCATACCTGTATTTCCTCTCATCTCCTTCTTTTCTACCTTCCCACTCACATTAAAAAAAAAAAAGCCAAACCCTAAAAATTCTGGAATGATGCTCACATTTCAGCTGCACTGGGGGCCAGGGGAGAATCAGGTCTCATGGGTGGTGGGCTGGTCAGATCTCAGGCAGAGGGGTGCTGCTTCCCCCTATTTTAAGCCCCTCTGATCACCCCTCTTGATTAGAGATAAAGCTGTGGCTTATGGGAAATGAATTCTGGCAATAATTCCAAGGGTAATGACTTTGGGAATATAGCAGCTCAACTACAGTGTCTTTAGGAGTCTGGAGGGGGAGAAACTTCTGGGTGATGACAGGCTATCTGGCCTTTAGTATGGCCTCCTCTCTCTGGTCTCAGTTTCCTCTTTATGAATCTCCTTTGCTAAAGCTCTGCCTGAGAAAAGCTGAGGTCATTAAAAGTGGGGTCTGGCAGCATCCCAAAATGCTAGGAACAAATTCACCCTTCTGATGCTTCAAATTTTTTAGAAAATGTGGGCTGACATGTGGAAAGGACAAGTTACAAAACAGTCTGTACCGAGCGTTCTCTGTTTGTAACTTTATCTAGCCTCTCTACACAGGACCAAGTTGGGGAAAGCTGTTTGCCATCATATTATCTGTGGTTATCTGAGGGGTGGGAGGAGAGTATTTCTGGTAACTTAAATTTTCTTTTTTGATGTACTTCCAAATTTTCTACAGCGAACATCTGTTACTTTTCATAATTAAGAAATTAAACATGTTTTAAAGGCAGTTAGGCACATGCCCTTTGTCATCCTCAGTTAAGTATACAATTTGCTTCTAGGTAGAAGTAAAAAAAGAGGAATCATCCACGCAGCCTTGTAAGCTGATCTTGTGGGGTTTCCTAATACATTCATTTTCCATTGTTGTGTAACAAATGGCCACTGACTTGGTGGCTTAAAGTAGCTCACATTTATTATCTGTTTCTATGGGTTGGGAGTCCAGGCATTGCTTAGCTAAGTCCTCTTCTCAGAGACTCACAATATTACAGTTAAGGTGTTGGTCAGGCTGTGTTCTCATTTGGAGGCTTGAATGGGGCAGAATCTGTTTCCAAGGTCACTCAGGTTGGCAGAATTCAGTTCCCTGTGGCTACAGGACTGAGGGCTCCAGCTTCTTGCTGACCTTTGGTTGGAAGCCATCCTCAGCTCATAGAGGCGGCCCAGTTTCTTGCCATGTAGACTTTCCCAATGAACCAGCAAGGAGAGCCTCTAGAGCAAGTTTGGGAGCAAGATGAAGTCTTATGTAATGTAATGACAGTGACATCCAATGACCTTTGCTAGATGCTATTGGTTAGAAATAATCTTGCATGTACCACCTCAGAAGGAAACCCAGCTCAAGGAGAAGGGATTACACAGAGGTGTTGTTATGGACTCAGTTTGTGACCACCCCCCACCCCAAATTCATGTTGAAGCCCTAACCTTTAGTCTGGCTGTATTTGGAGATGGGCCCTCTAAGGAAGTAATTACAATTAAATGAAGTCATAAAGATGGAGCCCTGATCTGATAGGATTAGTGTCATTGTAAGAGACACCAGATAGGTTGCTCTTTCTTCTCACACATGCTCTGAGGAATGGTCATGTGAAGACAGAACAAGAAGATTGGAGGAGGGCCCTCATTAGAAACCAAATCAACTGGTCACCTTTATCTCAGACTTCCAGCCTCCAGAACTGTGAGAGAATAAATTGTTGTTGTTTGAGTCATCCAGTCTGTGGTATTCTGCTATGGCAGCCCAAATTAAGACAAGTGTGAATGCCAGGAGGCACTGATCATGGCAGGGGTACCATCGAGTCTATCTGCCACTCTGAGTATTGTGAGGTTGGCTGGAATTTCAAATATAAATTCTACATAGAAAATCTAGATGCTTCTAGGATATATGTGGAATATTAAAAAAAAAAAAAAATGCACATTTTCCCTAGAGATTTTCATTCTGTCAGCCAGGGAAGTTTCTTTTTTTTCTTTTTTCCCCTCTTTAATTTCTCCTGCTTCCACCTCTGACCTATGGATGTTGCCATTTCCCCTTAAAAACTGAATCTCTGAAGGCGGGGCATCTCCTCCCACATGCTGGTGGCAGGCACCCAGGGCCTGGCGCACCTGGGGCCTGGAGCACCTGGGGTATGGTCCAGTGGCTCCACCTGGGGTGCGAACCCAGGACCTTCTGTGTGTAAAGCAGACATGCTAAGCACTACACTATGAAGCCACCCACCAGGGAAGTTTCAATGAGCTCTTCCTGGGAATTTTCAATGAGCTTTCCCAAAGTGATTCTAAGGCTGGACAGGTGGCCCAGGTTTGAGGGTCTAAAGCCTGATGTCTTCAAATTCCAGCCACTTCCTAGTTATAGGACTTGAGACCAATGACTCCTCCTTCCAGCCAGTTTCTTCATCTGATGTAACCTGGCAAGTTATTTAAAGAAAAACAAACAAACAAACAAACAAACAAACACCCTCTGGTGTTAGCTGCTCCTCTCCCCAGCCCAGCTACAGCAAAAGGAGGCTGCAACTATTACCTCATATCCCTACCTCCATGCCCTTAGGGTCTGGTGTTTCAAGGCCATGGAAAAGTTTAAAATCAGAAAAGTGTTTGGGGGATGTTTAAATATGGAGGTGACTTGGGTCTTGCTTGTCTTTACAGATCCTTCTGGGAGATGCTGAAATACAGCACCAGGGCTAGAGAAAGTGAAGGTCCAGGTGTAGATCTGAGATTAGGTCAGATTTGAAGTTAGGGCCAATGTCCCTGGACACCAGAAGAAAAAGCGGTCTTTGGCTACGATGTCCATGAGCAGATAGAGCAGCCTCCATGTGGTGACAGCTGTGGAGGTGCCTCAGTTTTCTGGCATCACAGAGTCCATGGCTGGGTGGGGAGGGAAGGCTGTGTTTGGGCAAGTTGACTCAGGGCAGTATTAAATGACCTATAGAGTGTGGGATACTACTTGCACTAGGGCTATGGAATAAAAAAATTCATATCAGAATGTGTCAAATGATGCATATAAATTGCAGAACATAGTGCCTGGCACATACTAAATGTTTGATAAACAGAAGTTATTATTCTATCATGTCAGAATCTCCTAGTTTTAGTGCGTATAATACCTCTGGTTCTTATTTAACCATCATCGAGAGTCCCATTGTTTTTCAGGCTGAAATAGATCCATGGTTTGGTGTACGAGACTTTGGTGAGAAACCTGGGTAGAAGACCACCTATAAGCTGAGGGACCCTGGTTTTCCTTCTATGACTGGAGTGTTATGAGTATTAACTGAGTTAATACAGGTGGAGGGCTTAGCTTCTTTCCTAGTCCTATTGATAAGTTATCATCATATATTATAATGATTCTGAATTCTGGCCAGAACTGGGAGACCGGGTGGCATGGACGTTTTAGAGGTACTGAAGTGGAATATACCAAGGCTAGATTCTTGGGCGTGAGACTGGTGTAGTCACACAGGGCCTCATACTTAGAAGGGTCATATGATCAGGAAATGTGCTGTCAGCATCCTGAAATCCTCAATTCTTGAACAAGGCCCCTGCATTTTCAGTTTGCACTGGACCCCTCAAATTATGTAGCCAGTTCTGTAATACCACCACATCTTGACTATTCTTAGTAGCAATCTACATGTCGTTTCCAAATTTCTTATAGTCTTTTATCTTGTATGAGTCTTAATATATGTTGAGTGCCTTCCTCCATATGAAGTTTAACAAGGCAGGTGTAGGAGAAGGTGAACACTACAAGATTAGAAAAAAGAGGAGCCAGAGCTGGAGGAAATGTATGAAGATTCCTTCTACATAGACCTGGTACCCACAGATGTGTAAAAGGAAGTGATTTCCTGTAAGGGCCACGTGTGAAGCACATGAAAGCTTGACTCAACTTTTCTTAGTGGAAAAAAGACCAGGGAATGAGAGAAGGAAGGGAACAAGCAGGTTCTCCCTCTTCCTCTTAGGCTGTTAGGTCCAAGGACAAGTACAGAAAGTGAAGCCAAGAGTATCTAGTTATCATGAAACAGGTTCACATAGGCAAGGCCAGGCTCTGGGGGACAGAATGCTATTAAAGCAGGGTTCTTTTCCTTAAAAGAGGAAACTGGGAGAGGTATCCAGGCAAAGAGTTATAAACATAGCCTAAATCCTTGTTCCCTTTTTGGGTGCCTCAGGCACAAGGAAACAGCAATCCATTTGGCGAAGTGCTAAGAACAACTTTGTATCAATTTGCTTTTCAGCTAAATCCAAGGATGCCTGCTATTACAGACTTGAAGTTTCTTGAAACTTTTCCACATTCACTTCTGATTATCCAAGTTTTCCCATCATCAGAGATAGCGAAACATCTCAAAGTGGTGGTGATGGGGGTGGGTTGCTTTGGGTCAGGGAGTGATGGGAAGAAGCCCTGTAACTACTCAGGTCCTCTATAGGATCCTCAAGGTCTGATATTCTCCTGCTACAGGCTGTCCTTCATGGAGACCCAGCTATGCCTTGCCTCTTGAGTCAGCTTTCTGGGCTGTCCCATCTTAGTGGTGGTGGCAACAGGTATGTGTGTGTTTACATGTAGCCTGGACTCTGATTTCATGTTTGCTGTATCATATACTCTTCAAAATTTGTGGTATAACTTCAATTACATTGGGAAATGAATATTGTAGAATACACACAGAATATACTACAATGCAATTGTACTGGCCACAAGAGAACCAGAGGATTTATTCTAAAATGTTAATTCATAGCACACTACAATCCATGTGTTCCAAAGATGGGATGTAAGTTGAATGCTGCTTTGAGGACTGTCACTGCTGTCTTAAGCGTGTCAACCAATCTTTGTGACCAGAGTATCGTCTGGGTTCATTGGTCCTCCTGTACCTACAACTCCCTGTCCCACATCCTATCCCCATACCAACCCTGAAGCTTGTGAAGCCCCGATCTGTGTATGTCTTCCCAAGTCCTGGACCACATAAAACAGCGTCTGCACTGAATACTTTCTCTGAGCAAACTTTCTTCCCAACACCAAATGGTCCCAGGCATCTTCAGAACTCAAGAAATCAGAGCTCCTGTTCAAAGAGGCCAGTCACTGAGTCTTGCAAGTGTGACTGGGATGTTTCTGTTCCATTGCCGTTGTCTCAGGAGAATGACAAGGATGAGCCCAGAGCTCCACAAGGCCCTGAGTGCTTGCTGCTTGATGAAATCTGGCTTCGGCCCATTTCCCTGACCTAACGATTAGGTCCGATTTCAGCTATTTTCCCTCAGCCTTGAAGGCCAGACAGTTCAGGATGGCAACCTGGAATAAAGCCATAAAGTCTCTTGAGATATTTATAATAATATGAACAGAAAAAAAATCTTTTGTTCTTGTTGGTGTGAAGGACCAAGATTCTTAACTCTGTGACTTAAACCTGTAGTTTTTAAAACAAGGAGCATTTGGGTGTGCTGGGCTTCAATCCAATGCAGTGAACAAATGAGCTGCACATCGATCTAGAGCATGCTCGGGCTCTCCCATGGGCTGCCTACTGGCAGAGATGAGGAAGGACATATTTCTATCAACAGGAATTGGACTTCCTTAACTCAGGCCTCTTACCACAGTTGCCAATAGGCCAACTGGCATGGGTGGTGTCCAAGGACCTCAGCACACAAGAGAAATGGAATGTGACATGTTTTACTACCACCAGCACTCTCAAGGGTGATAGAGCAAATAAGGAATTGACTTTCCTTATAAGAGATTGAATATGATAGTGTGTCATTGACACCAGCGAGTTGAGGTTAAAAAGACAGCAAGAGAATGGCTGGCTGGCTAAGCTGAGAGTCTTCCAGGGTTTTGTCACCTTAACATTACTACTAAGATCAACTGCAATTTACTGAGGGCTTACCAGGTGCCAGGCATGGTGCTCAGCACTGTGTTCATCTTTTCTAAGCCTCACAATCTTTAAAGTAGGGACTGTTGCTACTCCTCTTTTTATGAGTAAAGAAACACGCTAGGAGAGGTTGAGTGCTTGCCAGCATCTCAGCACTGCCAATGCAGAAACTTCTGTGGTTCAGTCTATTGGAGTTAACAGGTTCTAAATTTGTACCACTAACAAAATAATCTCATATTTCCTAAACACTCACGATGTCAAGTGTTGGTAATAAGTTGAAATAAAATGGTTTAGTCAGAACTCTGTCCATCTCATGAAAAGACAACTCAAATGGAATAGGTAAAAATTGAATTTCCTGGCTTGCAGAAAATGTCCAGGGTTAGTTGGCTTCTGGCACGGCTGGATCCAAGTGACAACAATGTCTTTAGGAGTCTATTAGTCCCCTGTATAGGTTCTATTCTCAGATAGGCAACTTTGTGGTAGTGAGATGATTACCAGCAGTGTCAGGATTGCAACCTTATAGTTCAAGATTCAGTAATTAAAAACAAAAGGAAATGCCTTTCTCAGTTGTTAACCACCCCCCCCCATCCAACCTCCCAAAATATGCTGGTTGTGTATGATTTGTTTGGCTTAGATTATATATTCACTTCTTATCCAACTACCCAGACCAAGGGGATGCAAGGCTCTGGTAGGTCAGTGTAGGTTATGTGCCAACCCTAGAGCCAGGGGTAGTTGGCATACAAACAAAAAGCGGAGGAGGGCTGGAAGCCTAGAGGGTAATTGATGTGCATTTATCAAAATATGAGGGGATGGATATTGGGATGATAAAAGCAACATATTTATAGCAGTGGGGTTCTAGGAGCATAAAGGAGGGGCACCCAGCTAATAAAGCAAGAGGCCAACTTATTAATTTATGACAGCAGATACATACTTGGCTCATGACCTAACCAGTCATCTACCTTGTCACTGCCTTCTTGTCAGTGAGCCCAGCTAGGGGCGGGTTGCTTCAGCAGTATAAAATTAGAAAACTTCATATACCAATTATGTAGAGGATACATGTTAATTTATCTTGTAAATGAAGTCCAGAGGTAAATGCTTCAGGCCTGTTATGATGGCTCCACATTCATCATGAACTTTGGCTCCTTCTCACTGTTGCTCCATCACCATTCATACACAGCTTGTTCTCCTTCATGGTCCAAGTGACGTGCTTAAGTTCCAGCCATGGGACCCAAGTTCTAGCCAGCAGAATGTAAGGAGATGGGCACACATTCTTTTAAGTCCCAGAAGCTGCTCATGCCTCACTGACTAAAATTTAGTCATTAGGTTATATTTATCAGCAAGGGAGGCTGGGAAATGTGGTATTTATTCTGGGAAGAATAGATACAGGGAGAGAACTGGTCTTTGTTAGAATGTGGCATCCTAATGGACAGCCCCTTCTCTCTGAAGAGAGTGGCCTATTTAAAGGTTGAAGACCAGTCACCTAGAAATCAAGCAACCCTAAATATGTAAGATGTTGGTCTTTGTTGCCTTTTTTTTTAGCATATTAATTCAAAAACGACCAGTTGCAATTAAATTGCTTCTTTAAAAAGTATTTCTTCAAAGTGTTTTTTCTAAAAAACAAAAAGTCATGTGCTTCTCACAAGTAGTGAGACAATGCTAGTATGTATAAAGTACTGTTTCTCCAAACTCAACTGAAACCATAATATAGCCTACTGTGTGAATCCTACTTTTCTTTAATTGGTTATTTCAACACATTTGTAGGTTTCATTTGTTTTTACAAAAATGTGTTCTCATGATATATATTACCTTGTAACTTTCTCTTTTTGCTTGAATACATCATGGACATGCCACAAGTTAAAAGCTAAGGATCTTACTTATTCTTTTTAACAGTTGTATAATACTCCAGCTTTTCTATAACTGATTCGAATATTCTTTTTTGATGGACGTTTAAGTTGTTTTCATTTTTCTGCTTTCACAGGCCATGCCGCAGTAAACTTCTCATACTGAGGTTTTTGTATCTCAGTGCTTTTAGTTCTTTGAGTCTTTGACATTGGACTGAGTCAAAGTACATTTTAAAGTTTTAATAGATATGGCCAGACTACCAATATACAAAAATTTTCATTTACCCTATTCTTCCCAGCACTGGAGGTGACTGTTCTTTTAAATTTTGCCATCTGATAGGTGATCAGTGGTACCTTGCTGCTTTGATTTACATCTCACTGATAGTGTGTACACTTCTTCTTTAATATGCTTATTGAAATGCAGAAGAGCATATGGTTCAGAGCAGACTCTGGAGTCAATTCATCTGAGTTTGAATCACAGCTCAAGATGTGTAACTATGACTTGGGCAAGTTACTTTATTTCTCTGAGCTTGTTTCCTTAGCTGTAAAACAGGGCTATTATCTTTCTTGTAGGGTAAGTTATCAGAATTAAATAATACTTATAAAATACCTGAAACAATGTCTAGTATGTAGCAAACAATAAATGGTTAGTGACTATTACTATTGATCTTTTAGATTTCTACTGAGTTACCTACTTACTGGGTATTCTCTATGGAAGTGATTATTTTGTAGTGATCAATTTGTAGGAACCCTATATATTAGGGATATTAATCCTCAATCTGCCACCTATGTTAAAAATAATTTTCCTAGTCTACCATGTGTCTTTTATAGAACCAAGATATTTTCCCAAAATTTGTTTCTATAGTCAAATATATCTATAATTTCCTTTAGGGTTTGTAGATTTCCTGTTTGCTTATGATCTCCTTACCATATGATTATAAACATAGTCTCCTAAAAATTCTTCCAATATTTCATTTTAACATTTAAATTTATAGTCCTTATGTTATTTATTTTTCTGTATGTTGTGAGACAGGGATTTGGTTACTCTCTATTCGGCACCTTACGATAGCTCTATTTACATAGTAGTTACATATATCAGATTTCATTTAGAAACTTCATGGAAAGAGAAATTTGGACGAAAATAAATTATGATGTTAATTAGGTAGTTCTGAACATCAATGGGTTTTGATTTTTTCCTTTTAATGGAAGCTTACCTTTCTTTTTCAAAAAGGTGGAATCCTTTTTCAAATGAAATATTACAGGTAACTCCAATATATAGAAACGAACTGTCATGTCTGAAGTGATTAAAGATGAAGCCTGAAAAGTAAAATAATGAAGAACCTTGTAAACAAGGGTAAAGTTCCAGAATAAAAGTTTAGATGATATTCTGAAACAACTTGGGGAATTATTAAAGGGTTTTAGGCACAGATGTGACACAATTAGATCTATTTAAGATTATTCTCAGATGCTCTGTAAAGAACAGACTGTAGTAGGACAACAGTAGAGGCAGTGACACTACTAGAAGGGCATTGCAATAGTCCTAGCACGGGTGATAGAAGTGAAGATTGTTTTGAGGTATATTTACATGACACACCAAAAGAATTTAATGATTCATAGGGATGCCTAGGTGAGAGAGAAGGTAAGGAAGCATCAAGAATAAAGACACCATGTTCTGGTTTGAGAAACAGGATGAAGGGTGGTGCTGTTTATCAAGAAATGGGAACACTGGGAGAACAGAATTTTGAAGGAAAAATAACGGGGTCAATGTGAGTTATCTATGTGCTAATCAAGCAGGGGAATATCCAGATGAAATGTGGACATTCAGATCTGAAACTCAGGAAATACGTCTGGGCTGAAGATAGGAATCTGTAAGTTATTAATGGTTGGAAACCAAAGCGGTGGGAATAGAAGAGATTTTTCAGAGAGTCTATGGGGCAAGAAGGCCTAACATATAGAAAGGACAGTGATTCAGTTAGGGTCTCTGACTGAAAGCAACAAAAATCAAGCCTGGCTACAGGGCTTCTGCATATGTTGTACAGGGGATACCTTGTACAGCCATATGTAGCAGCCTGCCTAACCAACGTAATCCACTGAAAGGATACGAGGCAGTTCACGAAATTAGAGCTTATCAGTCAAGAAAATCAGGAACCTGGGCAACTGAGGAAATCTCAGTAACAGGAATTCCTATGCTTCTTACATATTATCTTTTGGTAGCATGGGGGAAGGGTAGCTTCCCAAAGGAAAAGTGAAGTGTTATTCCCAAAGGAGGAGGAAAAAGACCTGGGTAGGCAAATAAATGCAGATGTCCACTAGGTTCTATCCTTTGGCTGTCCAGTAATGCATTCTTCAACATGAACAATTTTAGAAATGCCTCCATTCAACATACTGTAGAAAATGGGTTCATTTTCTTCCTAAGGAAGATAACCTAAAATAATTTTGTTATCATATCCAGTGTCAAGTCTAGGATTTCTAGGTGATATTCATCCTATTCTAGTTCTTAATCTCATCTTGATAATCTACAACTTATGGATTTACTGCTATATTTAACCATCACCAACATATCCACATATATTAGTGAAGGCACAGTGCCAGCAGAATGTCTGTTTGAACTGAGGGTAAATCTGATTGCATCAACTTGGATCATATTTAAACTTCAGCCAGGAAGTGAGACGCAAAGTACTGAAATGGAGAAAAAGAGAGGGGGATAAAAACACAAGGTAAACAAGGAGATATGGGTAAAGTCTATAATACAGATCTTATTTCTGCAACAAGTCACAGGGCTGTAGTTGGTACTTCTCTCTTCCTCCTTCATTATATGGTCTGTTATTTTTTCTTCAGCCAAGGGTTTTTGACTAATAGGAAAACCCAAACTTTCACTTCTGAGATATATAAGGGTTGGGATTTCCCATGTCTTTTGACTCCTCCCAGATATCAAAACTCCATCAGTCAGTCTCTTTTCCTTTAATGCCTTAACTCTCACAAGAGATCTTAGTAAAGCTGCAAATTCAATCGGCATTGTAATTTCTAAATTTGTGGAATCAATCTCTAAGGTGTAGTTTTGGCATTAAGCATGAAGAGATTCATTCACCTAGACACAGAAAGGCCCTGGATTTTACTCTATGCCTACAGACCTGTTTCTGGGTCTAAGCTTGTCCTCTCATTTTAAATTATCCAATATAATCCAAGAAACTATCCTAACTCAATGGTCTTATCTACTTCCAATTGTCTCACTGTCAACAGCTACCTGGTTATCCAAATTGTGCCTGTAATAGTGACATGACTCCAAATGACAATAGAAAGTATCTTTTTTTGCTGTTTTGCCAATATAAATTGTGCACACATCCTTCCCACTCTCCGGGGACATAGAGCAAGAGTTACTGCCGCCTTTAATTCAGTCTCAGTGCAATAATCAATTCCAGATCCTCCATGTTCCTGAGGGTCTGAAACCTACTATTATATAACCGTTATCGGCGTCTGACATCGTCATTTGGTTGCGACAGAAACCTGCTTACAAATAAAAAGGAAACATAAGCATATATGGTAGTCTACAGAATCAAAGGAAAATCTGGATAACCAGGCTTTGACAACAGGATCCAGGGAACCTTTGGGGATGTCCTTGCACGAACTCATGCTTTCCTTTGGACACTACCATCGGAATAACTCAGCTCCTATAATTTTGCTTGTGTCATTTCTCTTAAGACTCAAAGTCCTGGTGGGAGGGGAATTTTGATTGGATAAGTTTCAAACACATGATCAAATCTCGGTCAGAGGGTACAAGGCCAGAATACTGTAATTTATAGTTCCACAAACATCAAAGAATGCATTCCAATGGAAAAATGGGATCTATCACCAAAGGAAATGGGAAATGATTTGGGAAGAGGAAAAAATTGAGGGATGTCCACTATACCAATATTTAAAAGGTGTGGAGAAGAAGAGAATCCACAATGGAACAATAGCTAGGAAGGCAGGAATGGTAAGTGCAAAGATGCTGGTGGGAGTCCTCGTGGTGCTGTTGAAAGTTGTAAGAGGTATTTGTAATGGACTTAGCAATGAAAAGGTCACTACTGCTCTTAATTGCAGTGAAATCAGTATATTCGAATTTCAAAGAAAGTAAGAGATCTTTTTCGTCCTCTCTGCCTACTATGAAAACCTCAAGAGGTTAACATTCAGTTGAGAACTGAATACTCTTTTGGCGACTGGAACTATGAAGTTCTGATATTAAAAATACAGACATTTAAAAGAAGTATGCTTGAAAAATTAAGGAATAATTATTGAGTTCAGAGTTTCTTAAACAAGTAAAGGTGCAGTGATCTGTGGGTTTGAATAACGGATGATGGATATATTCATTGAAATTGTCACAAAGGTGGGTATTTTAAATAATTTGATGAAACAGGCTCAGTGTTAAGTAACTTGTCAAGGTCAAACAGTAAACACTAAATTTAAAAGTTCTTTATTTTTAAATAAAATTTAAAGTAATGTGAGTAGTGTAAAATTTTCAAATACAGAAATGTGTCAAGTTGAAAGTCTCATATAATCTACACTGTTCAAAGCAAGCCATTAATAGAATTTAAAATTTAAAATAAAATTTAAAATTAGCACACACATTTTGCTATCAATAGTTTAACATATCATGGCCTTTTTTCCCTCATGTCCATATACAATAAAAGTAACATTCATTTTAACAGACATGTAGATTTTCTTATATGGCTAAACTATGTGTTATTTAAACAATTCTTTACTGATAAACATCTATGTTTTCTTCTATATTTTTCTACTATGTAATTAATTTTTATGCTTCCATCTTAATCATTGTCAGTTCCTGTTTCGCTCTGTCTTCAAGTTTGGAAAATAACTTGTGTGGCTATGACTCCTAGTTTAAAATACTTGGATCTGCCAACTTTCAAGATTGGTAGATAGTATATTAGGACTCAATTTCAAGCAACAGAAACCCGACTCACAGTAACTTAAACAAAAAAGGGTTTTATTGGTTCACATAACTGAAAAGTCCAGAGGATATATCTAGCTTCAGGCACAGGTGGATCCAGGGGCACAAACATTGTCACCAGGACTCAAGTCTCTCCATCATTTGGCTCCGCTTTCCTCTGCACTGTCTTCATTCTCTGACTAGCTCATTTAATATGGTGGACTCTGCTGGTTGAGCTTTTTCATCCTACAAAGCTAAGCAAACCAGTTAGTTTCTGAGCTTCTTCTCTTCCATAGTTCAGTTAAACTCCCAAGGCTGAACTGAGTATCACTGGACCAATGTGAATCACACAACCATTTGTGAACCAATCACTATGGTCAAAGAGATGAAGTATGTTGATCGATCAGGTCTAAACTACACGTCCACACATGAAACATGTCAGACTGTCTGAATCACGTAGACTAAAAATAGGGAGATGTAGTTCCAAGATCGGGGAGCATGGAATGAATGCTGGCCAATCAAAAACTGATGTCAATGATAAGACCAGATGTGGAAAGTTTAGTCTCTGCTCAAAAATTCGAATGGTAACAGCTGGCAATGTTACTTTCTTGATAATAAAAGTACTCTGTAAAAGCATCATGAGGAGTATGTCCTGTACTCAGGAAGCTTATAATCCATTTGAATGGAATAATCATGTCCGATAGCATACTTTGGATGATACAATGGAGTTTCAGTATAAGCAAACTCAGTGGTCATGAGTCTGAGAGCTCAACTGTCTAGCTGACATGAAGCAGGACAACTAGCCTTCTGCTGGCACATAGTTGTGAGGCTATTCAAGTTGGTGGTAAATTTTAAGTTCAGTGGAAAACTTTTCTTGTGTTCCTTTAAGTCCTTTGCCAAGTTGAACTGGTACATTTCTCATTTCTGTACTGGTGGATCAGACTCACCTCTGTATTACGGCAGAAGAGACGAAGGGACAGTACTTTTAGTCTGCTGTACTTCAGTATGGTAGAAGGGGGCTCAGGTCCTGAAGATGATCAAATATATATGGGCATAGAGGATTATTCAGCACTTAAAAAAAAAAAAAGCTGCCGCTGGTCAAAGAATATACAGCATGGTCTTTCCTGTTGAGAACATTAAGTCCTGGTGGGGTGAAGTGCAGGTTACTTCTGTTCAAAAGTCCTTGGTGGAACTGGGCGTAAGATAGGCTGAGATCAGTTGTAGTCTTCTCAAGCACAAGTGTGATTGCAGCAGCATGTCAAAAAAGGCAGGCAAGGGCCGAGTCAGGTAAATAGGCAAGTAGGGTACCTTCAGCAGGGCCAGCCAAACCAATAAGCACGATACAATATGAAAGAACCACCTGAGCATTCCTGGGTTAATCCATAGCGTTTACTCTGGATACAACTTTCTGATCTTAACTAGCCAATCAGATATAGCAGCTTTGAATTTCCTGCTCATCTGCCCAATAACTTTCAGCTCAGGAGAAGGCTATATCCTTAATCCAGACTTGAGGTTTTGTTTAAGAGTCTATGCTACATCTAGGAGTGATAGGGTTGGGAGAGCCAGGTTCATCAAGGTTGGCCCTATTTTCTTTGGCAATCAAGTCTTTATCTTCTGTAACTCAGCCCATCTCTGAGAATTATAAGTCAAGGCCTCCATTTGGTTGAATGGTGTTGCTGGAAAGACTTAGATGAGATCTGAGGCATAGAAATGGTAACAGGTTTGAATTTCAGGCTTTTTGCTTTTCCGTCAGTTCTTAAGACACTGTGTTCATTAGACTCTTGAAAGATGATCATCCTCACCTTAAGCCCTCATTTTGACTGAGTTTGACAGGATTAAAGGGAATGACTGGCAGTGTAGATCAATGTGTTTTTCTGTACAGGAGAAAGAAAAAAAAATTGAACTAATATTTTGAAGGTAGTAGGAAAGTGAATTTGTAGTTTCTCCTTTACAAATAATAGTTGTATATACGTAAGTGTGATAGTCATCAGATTTTTTTTTTATTTGTTGAGAGTGCGCAGTCTAGACTTAGGTCTTGTTTGATGATCTGCAGACCAAGTCATGTAATCACAATTAATTTAGAAGAGACAAAGAGATGTATATATATATAAAATATCGCCAACAGTTAACCAGTACATTCATTAAAGTAGTTGAAAACAGCTGGCTCTTAAGTCAACTGTGAAGGAAATGAGATTTTCTCATGACATACTTATTCAACTTGATCTGGTCTGAAAGTTCACAAATTGAATCCTTCCTGCAGAAATAAGCTGTCTTAACGCCTGGGAGTATCACATGGCAAGGAACGAAGTCGGCCACTCTGAATCAGTGTAAAACAACAGATGGAATTCCATTAACACATCCACAAGGACAAGAGACTGTGGTCTTGTGACATCAGGGAGAAGCAGCAGAAAGTTCTTGAGTCTACAGTTAAATCTTTAGTTGGAGGCTTTGCAGATTTTTTTTTCAAGTCAGTCCACATTTCCATCAAAAAGGTAGATGATACACAATTTGAGATTCCCAACAAATAAGCTACCATGGCCTGGTCAATAGGCCCACCTCCAAATATCCCCTAGACCTACAGTTGATGGAACCAGACATCAAAAGACTCACCTCGAATGAAAAATTCTAATTGGCTAAGAGGAAATTTTCCAAATAGCCTTATTTTAAATCACATATGAGAAAAGATATTCAAAGATTGTCTCTTGTGGACCGTGCGGTTAGAGCTAGGTATTGGTAATTTTAGAGTAGAATATGCCAGTGATGGAGGAATTGTTTTAACTTTTTAAAGGTTATTAGCTCATTTATTCTGGAAACAGCAGTTAAAGTGAATAAAAAGCAGCAGCAATATAAATGCCATTGGTTGAGTCATAGTGACCTGTAGTTTGACGATAAGATGGATGAAAACCAGGTACCCTTTCGGTAATGTTGCCAGTATTTGAATTCTGCTTTCATAGTTAATGGTTATCCCTTGCACATGAAGTAGAGTACCATGGCTGATGATGGAGGTCCAATGTACAAGCTGTTCTACTTTATGGCCTCAATGAGGCATCAACTTCAACACCTGGCAATTCAGGTATCCAAGGATGAAGACCTCAAAGTCACATATTTCAAGTACCACTAGAGCATTTGGAGTTTGTGAAAACTGGGTTAAGGGATTTGTCAGTGTAGAATACATATGAATTACTGTCTATATCCAGTCCCAGGAGTCACTGGAAGTCCACCTGGGGGTAGAGGGCTATTAGTCTAGGTCCATTTCATACCACTTTTGGCCCATGTGACTACTCTGGGTGGCAAAGATAAACCATCTTCTTGCACTTTTCTGAGTTTGCTCACAGTAATTATTCCTAAGAATATTCAGGACCAACTGAACATGGACTGTGTTGGGTAGAGGTACAGATCAGAATGCCATTCAGGTCGAATATATTGTTGTCTAGGGCAGTGGTTTTCAATTTGTCCTGAAGAATTCTAGGTGTTGTAAAGAAAGTCTCCTTAGGTGTCATCATGGTGGGAAAGATGCTTGTGGCAGGTTTCGGGCCCCCTACTCCTGCTTCATCCAGAGCAGCTTCACTTTTACTCTGGGATTCCACACAGTTTTCATTCAAAGGGCTTCACGGCCACAAGGCCTTTGGAAAACCAATGATCTAAGAATAAGCTGTTCACAAAATGCTGAAATACAAAAAATAGGTCACAGAAACCAGAAATTGTGTGAGCAAAGCCTTTGGTAATCCAAGGTGTTTTCCTATTCATTCTTCCCCTAAGGTGGGCCAACGTTATAGAATTATGAAATTAACACTCAAATCTGCTATAAATTCTGACTGCCTGAAATTGGGCTTGTAAGCGACTATCGAGAACAAGTCATTGGTTTTAAGTGACAAGAGTGCTAGGATTTTTGCAGTCAGCATACAGATGCAAAATGCATTCACTTCTTTGTATGTATTATTCCGAGTGGATGACTTCTCTTCAAGCATTGATCTCAGTGGGCAATAACTCATATTCTAAGAAAATATCCTTCTCACTCCTCCTCCCCGTTTTCTCCATCCTCCTCCTCTCACCCCTTCCCAATCTTCTCACCCACCTGAAATGTAATGCTCTTGAACTAGGTTTACAGCACAATTCACTTTCCCCCATTCCCCTCCCATGTATCCCCACAAATCTTCTAGAGGTTCCTTTGGCAGAAAATAAAGGTAATGGTCAAGATTAAGGACTCTCAGGTGATGGAGAAATACTAATTCAAAGCAGTTGTTGACAAGAAAAAGGGGAGTTTCAAAGATGCAGTTTATTCCTGGGCCTCCGGGGCAATCTGTTGGCATTTAGAAAGCACTGGCTATACTGCTCTAAAGCAATTTCCCCATTCCATTAAAAAGAATGCTGCAAAAATAACTGTGCTTGATTAAACTTAGAATATCCTGGGCTAAACAGCTAAATGAGTACTTTTTGCTGCAAGCCTTTTGAGATCCTTTACTATACTATATTGCATTATGAATCAGGGAGAGACACATTTTACAGTACTTTTACCACCTTACTAGACTACAAAAGCTCTATGATGTATATGTATATATCACATACATAAACACACACACATGTGAACAGTACTACTCTAAAAAAACAGATGGCTCATTTTGTATAAATATTATTTCGGGGATAAGGGACCATAGCTAAGACTTTGGGTGTTCTAGAGTTATTAACAAGACTTAAACAATACACACAAGGACATGATATGAACAGGAATCCCCAAACAAGCCATCTTTGGGAAGGCCATGAAGATGGACAAAAGATCTAAAAGTAGTTTTGTTTCATGTTGGGTAGTCTTGCTGTCAGATAACATGTGCCTTGTTGACTAGACAATCTACCATCATGGAGACAGTCTGCCCCTAAACCTTAGAGGTGTCACCATGGAATTCTGGTCTAGGTACAGCTATCACAACATTAAACTTATGAAATCCTGACTGCAGGCACCAGATCAGGAAGTTGGAAAACTTTCCTGGGGTTCCCAATTTCTACTTAACACTGTAAATAAAGTAGAGGCTAAATTAATTCTAAGGAGAGAACTAGACTGTGAGTCAGAAGGCCTGGCCTCTTCCACCTTGTAGCTCTGTCACCTTGGATAACATTATCATTTCCTCATTTGAAAAAGAGGATAATTTATTGTTACTTTGATCACTGAGATTAATGCATGTAAAAGTGCTTTGAAACTGTAAAGTGAGATATAAACATAAGGGATTACCGTATAGATTCTACCTATACGTCTTAAGAGGCCTTTTCTGGAATCTGATTGGAGCTTTATGAGATGCTGTTAAGTAAAGGGATTCCTTGGTAAAATTTCTTACATGTGTGTTAAAAGTTCTGGTCCTCGCGTAATCCCAAAGATGCTACAAGGACTTTGCTGTGCCTTTGTTTTAATCCCGATGGGTCAGAATTTCTTTCTCATTCAGCAGCTACTACAAATTTGAAGTAGAGAGAGAATAGGGTCCAGTGACCTGGAAAGGATCCTAGATACTTCATGTACTTCAAACATTTGAGATTGTGGGGTGTGGTTCAATGTTGTTCTCGAAAGGATGTTGCCATTCTTCAGTGTTGAGAGCTAAAAATCTCCTGGTCCAAATTTATTATTTGTCTCTGAAGGCTTTAACTGAAGAAACAAAATGTACTCTTGGAACAAACTGGGCCTTTGACTTCACTATAAAGGGTGGTGCTCATTCTCTGTAGAAAAGGACAAGAATAGAGGTGAAGGCCACATCATGATGGCTGAATGCCTCTTGGGTCACAGTGGTCCACTGGAATGGTGTCTTCTTCAGTAGTAAAGTGATAGGAATCACCATGGGCAAAAATCCAGGTACCAGATCTGTAGGCTGATGGGACAGCACAAGGAAGGTAGTTGGAAGGTCCAGGTGAACACTCAGCAATCAGGAGGCACAGGACTGAAAAGGATAGGGACAAAACAGATAACAAATGCATGGAATTACAAATAGGACTCTAAAACTGGGGTGGATCTGCTGTCTGTACATCAGCTGTCTGATGGGTACTAATTCTTGACAAGCCTGGGTGAAATGACAACAGATGATAAAAGGAAACAAAGCCTTATGATTAACAATCAGTGATGGTAAGAATAGAAAGTTCTCTGGCAAAGACTGTTTCCTAACTCTTGAGAACAAACTGTCTCAGGCAAGCAGCAAACAGGCACTGCCGTAAGTCTCTCATACTTTGGGGGAGGAATTTGCTTGCATTCAGGCAGTGTGGTTGGTGGGGAAGAAAGAAGTGGCTCCACCGGAGGAGGCAAAAGAGCTGATGTTTACATACCAACACCAAAGTAAAGGAGGTGCCCCTCTTCCCTTTCCAATGTCTTCCTCAAACTGTCTTATGAATTTGTACTTTCAAAAGCTGTCCTTTCATTTTAACAAGGGTCCATATTAAATGGCAGAAAATAAGGAACCTAGGGAATAAGGCCCTGGTCCTGACACCCCTCTGTAATACACTATGCAACATATAAGTTTCTCATTATGTTTGAGGACTCCCTAAATCTTTTTGAATTCAGAATTTAAATATAATAAAAACATGAAATAAAGGAAGAATCATGGCCCATTACTAGTGATTTTTTTTCCCCTAATTAAGAGTAACCAAGTCATCAGATACTAATTAAGTAAACACTTACTAAATGCTTATTCTCAGCTTGCTTTGGAAATTCCTCCTTTTTGTTAAGTGATTCATCATATGTGGTAGTAGTGTGTGGGCAAAGATACAAAAAACAAGGCCCTTGCTTTCAAGGGGCTTGCTATCTGCAAGACAGCAAATAAAAGAGCATGCAAATAACTACTTTACGAGGTATCCTACACAAAAATAGTTAAAAGTATATGACGAAAATTTTAAAATATTATTTCTGGTTAAAGTTGAGACCTATGGAGAAGAGAGTATCTTATTTGGATATTGAGAAAATGGCAGTTTTGACAGGTGAAACACCAGAGGAAGGCATTCCAGGGTAGAGAAGAGAGCATGAACATAAGTGCAGAGATGGTAAAGAATAAGGAATTTTGGAAAATGGCAAGTACCGTAGTTCACTTTGGATAGTGTGTTGACAGAGTTTGCACCCAGGGTCTGGCAGAAACTCAGGTCTTCGAATTTGCAGTAACAGTGCTGGTGGCAGTGTTTGCTCAGTCGTTGACTTTGCTTTGAGAAAAGAGACAACAGTCCCGAAATTCAAAAATAAAAAATGTCCAGCTCCAGAGCTCCTGTCGCATCCTGATAAGTTCTTCCATAGTCCAGGTCCAGGTCTTGGAAATCTGGAGTCTACACTGTGGCTGCACTGAAAGACATCTGCTCCAGCTAGTGTAGAACACTGTAGTGAAACTCTCATGTTTTGTCACAGAATTTCAAGCTTTGAGTTCCAGTTGGTTTTTTCCCCCTCCTTTCTGCTGCAGAAAGCACCTATCACCACAGTCTTAAGATTCTTTTGAGGTACATCCAGATTTAATTACAAAAGACCTAAAAGACCAACACATTTTCTCCAAAACAGTCATTTTTCTGGAATTGAGATAATCTGTCTCTGCCCTTTAAGAGAACAGTCGATTGATTTTTTTTTCAGATATCTGTATTAAATAGCAGAATCAAGCAACACCTAACCAGACAAAATACACTCAAACGTGTGTGTTCACTTGCTTAGAACTGTACCACTGGTAACCATCACTCCACAAAATGAAAATGTCTGCAATCCAACTGTTCAAATATTTCTATAGTGTTTGCTGGATAATGGCCTGGAATTTGATAACAGCAGCTGACAATTAACAAAGAAGCAAAAACTAATATTTTGGCCATCTTAGTAACACACTTGCAAGCAAATAGAATACAAAGCAGTCCAGGAAAAAGTTAAGATTTGAAACACTTCCAATTCTGATTTTGAGGTTCAGCAGAAGTACTTAAAAGTTTTCAGAGAATGTTAACCTTCAATTAATAAAGATAAACCCCCAACATCTTCATGAATTCCATGCCTGGTTCAGTCTGTTCCAGTGAGACAGTTTGCTAAAAATCCACCTGCACCATTAATTAGCTAGACCTGGCAGCACCATTTAAAAATAAGCCTGCTCACTACCAACCACACAGACTAGAGATATAAAATAGAAGTAAATTAACAGGTGGCAAACACGGTCGTGGTAAACGGTCAACTAAAGAGTCAGAAAGGTTGTCGGGCATCAGTATAAGCAGCAGAAAACAAACTTATTATGCCGAAGATTAAATAGGCTTCTTGATACTAGAGAACATATCCGCTCTTAATCTTAGCTGCTTTATATTGGGTGCCACTTCGTGATATACATCAGCCACCCTTCAGGTACCCCTCAGGGAAACGAAAGGACTCAGATTAGAAGCCAAGCGGTGGAGTGTTGTTATCCCAAATAACCATTATGCAGAGAAACAACTCACATATCCCAGGGATTCAAACAGGGGCTTCAAATTGGTTGTGAAGGGTCCCAAATGACATCCAAGCCTCAGTTTCCTCCCTGTAGCATAAAGAAATCATGGTTCTTAACTCTTGGGGGTGACAGCTCTCTCTGAAAACTTGCTGGCGGTTGATCCTGATTCCCCTAAAATGTACATTCCTGCATATAATTTCAGGGAGTTTGTGGATCTCCAACTCCTATCCAGGGTCGAAAATCCAAGGATCGAGCAATTGCTAAGTTTTCTTACAACTCAAAAAAAATTTACAAACAATAATTCCTTACATACACTGACGCTTTATAGTTTACAAAGCGTTTTTAATTCCACAAACATCAATAGGCAGGGGAGGAAACTGAGGCGCAGACACATTACAGAGTGACTTGCCTAAGATCACTCGGCCAGCTGGCGGCTAGGCCCAGAAGCAAACCCAGCTCTTCCGACTCCGGAGCTTGTCTCCCGACCCCGGAGCTGCCTCCAGAGCTCCCGCCCCTCCCTAAGGCGGCATAAGGAGGAAAAGGCAAAGTAGAAAGCCCACCACCAACCATCCCCCAGCCCCCTCCTGTCCCTCCAACTGGGTCCTTGCAGGCCCCGAAGGGTGGCGCCAGGCCTCCAGGCCGGACCCGGCCACCCCCGCCTCCCCGGCCGCACCAAATCCCGCCGCCGCCGCCTCCCCGGGAGCGGGGCGGAGCAATTGCCCGCCGCCACCGACCACCCGGACGACTCCTCGTCGAATCGCAAACGCATAGGCCGCCGCCCGAGTTCTGCGTACGAGAAGAAAGACGCGGCGCGAGCGCCAACGGCCACCGGGCGCGCGCCGCGGCGGCCGGGCCTGCGCCCCAAGAGCTGGATGCCAGAGCAGGAGAAAGAGCCGCCAACCGATCGCTCGATCGACCGCGCGCCCGCTCCTTCGCCCTACCAGACCGGGGAGGGGGGGAGGGCGCGCCAGGGCTTCTTCGAGTTAGGGGCCTGATTCCCCGGCGACGAGACAAGATGGCTCCTCCGGTCCGCGCCGCAGCTACCGTCCCGGCTGCGTCGCTCGGCCCGCCCCCGGTACTGTTTCTTTAAATGGCGGAGAGGGTCAAAAAGCAGGAAGAGAGGCGCGCTTTCTCACGTGACAGGGGCGGGCCCGGCTAAACAAGATCCGGTCACGTGGGGACACAATGCCCACCAACCAGGAGGCGTCACATCAGGGCGGGGGCGGGAGGAGCTGCGGCTCTCTGATTGGCTGAATGCGCCGCGGAGGCCTCGGGGGCTTGGGGCGTCGCGGAGTGCGCGAGGCGGCCCGGGTCGTGTGCACTAACGGAGACAAAGCGGTGGCTGTGGCGATTGCGGCAGCGGCTGCGGAGCAGCCCTAAACGCCGAATTTCGTGGTGCTGAGTTCTGTCGTCATCTCATTCAGAGCGGCGCACGGGTGGCTGGTGTCACGCGGGCGGCGGCGGCAGCGGCGGCGGCGGAGGCGGCGGCAGCACATGGTTCCAAGAGCGCTCTGCGGTTGTTGGGTTCCAATTCCGTGGGGAGGGACAAAAGCCGCTGTGAGCGCTGGGCAACGCCCGGTCGGGTGGCGCGTTCGCCACTGCCCTAGATCTGGGCCTTGAAAGCTGTTACTAACTCCTCTCTGTGAGGAGGAGGCCTCGGAACCGAGGCCCAGGAAGGGCCTGAGGCCGTTGTCTAGGGGAAGTGGGGGAAGGGTGCGGCCCGTACGAGGCGATTTGGGTGAGCTAAATCTGAGACGTTTTTGTAGGTCAGTGAGGTAATTTGACCTACTACCCAGGGGAGATTGGGGCGGAGCAGCAAACTAGGTTTGGTCTGTTCTCTGAAAACAAATTGGCCGTTGGGCTTAGGAGATCTTTCAGTTGGGAGGAAGCGAAGCCGGAAGTAACGCCATTTGCACTCCATCGACATCATGGTCGCCGTTCTGGGATATGTTTAAGGATCCTAGATCATTGGTGGCGAAGACATGAGTGATTGTCCTGGTTTATGACAGAAGTTGCTAAATTTTCGGGTTGGTAAGTTTCTGGATTGGTAAATTTCCTAGAAGAACAAAAAAGGGCTCGGAGGAAATGAAGATGGAGCAGTAATAAAACTGCAGACTCCAATACTATCTCCTTCAAGATCATCCGCGTTCGACTCGAACTATCGCACCTTAACGCTAAAGCTCCTTAAGGCTACAGATTTACAGCGCATTTCTTTTCAAAACATTACATTGTAGTCTTTAAGAAGATAAATACTTAAAGGAAAAATCAATTGTAGTTTTAGACGTTTCTGAATATATTTTGGATAAGTATTCATTAATCTTGTTCAACTATAAGGAGCACAGACTTACCAAACGTTTACTGAAAGGAGTCCTGGAAACTAGTCCATTGTAAGGTTATATTTCTTAGTTAGTGAGTAAAGGACTGGACCTCATTGCACCCATGGCTTTCACAAATTACAGCAGTCTGAATCGAGCTCAGCTAACCTTTGAATATCTACACACGAATTCGTAAGTATCCTTTAGGTGCCACTGTGGTCACTGATAACTCATTCCTTAATATTAGTATGGAAATCCTTTTCCCAGAAAATTTTGCTTTTTCACTTTTTTGGGGCTGTATCACTGGATGAGTCAAGCTCTATATGGAAGAACTGAGGTCAGTGAAATATTTGTTGCTAATCCAGAAGAATATGACCTTCATTTACTGCATCAAATTTTTTTTTTGATCAAACAAACTAGGTATTTGAGGTCAAGGTATGGAGTTGTTTCAAGTGTTTGCTAAGAATTCAACGAGTACTGTTCTTTGGATCGCCAAAAGTTGGACAGTTCTAATAGATTCTCTTTAGTGACAACAGCCAAAACAGTTGGGTTATAGCAGATTGTTTTCTAACAAGAAAAAGAATGAAGACTTTTAAAGGACAACTTGTGAGAAGAAATTGTTTTCAGCAAACAATTGGCTTTATCTTCCTGGGGAACTCGTCCTCACAACCAGTATAATTTTCATATGTTAAGAAGGAAATGGCAGCTTGTTTAAACCCACGATTTAATTAGCCTTTCCCCAAAATGCGTGCAAGTCTCAGAACATGTATGATGTTCATGGTTCTTGAGTTCACGAAGAGATTACCATCACTTCATGTTGGTCTGGAATGTTTAAGGGTTAATCCTTTGCTCATTCTCTTGGAAGTAATCCATTTAGGTTATGATTACTTACTGTTTTAATAGATTTGTTTGCCACTTTTGAGATGATGGTTAAGTATTCTAACATTTTTGTACATGAAGAGGTGATGAGCAGCCAAATGAATGCCCCACGAGATCTGAAGAACCATATCCAGGGTTGAGAATATACACTTAAGTTACACAATAGTAGTATAATAATGTTTATAGCCTTTTATGGGAAAGGACTTAGAAATGAAACCAAAATCCTAAATTACCGAAGATTCTTCTTTGTGATAGTTCTGTAATTTTTGTTTGCTATTTTTCCTATCAAGGAAATAAAACTTTTTGAAGTGAAGTGAAGTGCTAAAGTATGAGAGCCTGCTTTTATTTCGTTTTGGTTAGGAAGCTTATTATTGAACTAGAATGTTCTAGAGTAGATTCTGTAGTTACCTAGGTAAATCCTTATGTATGATGAATCTGAAATCCAGTTAGGTAAGGTGGCTGACCAAGGTCACTTGGTTTATAACATAGCCTTAGGCAAAACCTTCAGTATCCTCTGTATTTGAACTGCCACATTAACAACAAGCAGTTGAAAGCCTCTTAGATGTTCACAGATGATTGTACTTGATAAATGGTTGTCTCAGTTCTGAATTTTGGAATGAGGGGCCAAATTTGGAATGGTAGACTATTTGATAATCTTGGAAGAACACGAATGGGACTTCAGAAACTGGATTCTTGTTCTTTCTTCCCCAAAGACTATTCAGTTATAAAATAATAGTAAGTTAATTGCTTCATGGTTGAAAATAATCTTTATAAGATTATATCTGTTTTGCATTTGAGGAAACTGAAGCTCAGAGAGATTAAGTTACATGCCAGAGGTTACATACCTGCTAAATAGCAGCTGTAAAGCAATAAGGTTTATCTGGCCACAGTGGTTGGTGCCTGTGTTAGTACTGTATCTAGTCAGTTTTACCTTTAAGGGCTTTCCTAGTCTATACAGCAAAGGTTTACTTCTCACTTTAAAAGTCTTCAGTTTTGTCTCAGTGAGCCCCTAATTTGAGGATTCTGTGATATTTCTGCTTATTTGTTGTGCTATTTTATAGCTTATTAAGATGTGGACAGAGCCAAAGCAAAGAATTTGACCTCATTTAAATCACTTTTAAAGTGATGTTAGAGAATTTTCTGCGCATTTGATTTACCAATGTTAAACTCGAACCACCTGCTTGCATGAACATTTGGAGGTATCATTTTGGAAGCTCTGAAATATCTGGATCACACTTTTGATTGTGTCTACTTTTGAGTGTGTCCAATTGTGCCAGAAGAAAATATGAACCCACGAACACCAAGATAAATTTCTGATTTGTAATCAATTTCAACTTTTTTTTAATGAGAGAACCTGATTGGAAGTTCATTTCTAGAGGAACACAATTTTAAAATTTCTTAAGATGTGACATGTTACTTTTAACGATGATAGATGTATCTCCTCTGTGTTAAGTGGTGCAGTGTCACCTTCAGACGAGGGGAAATTTGTTTTGCAATACCTCGTCTTTGTTCTAATTTTAAAAACAAGTTCATTTTAGGGTGTCTGACATCTACAATATGGCCATATTGTGAATTATGAAAGAAATGGCACTTTCCTCACCTCTTGTTGAATGTAGACTTGCAAACAGAGCCCAGGCTGGAAGGATAGAAATCAGTATGATCTGGAAAGAGCATGGGCTTGGGAGCCTGCCAAGATTTGATTGCTTCCTGGGTGTGCCTTTGGGCAGGTCAACTTAGCTCTGAGTTTCAGTTTTTTCATCTATAAAATGGTGCTAATTTGACAGCATTTTTGAGTATTATGTAAAATAATGTTTATAAAGTAATTAGCTCGCGCATGGTATATGGTAAATGTTGAATAGATGGTGATTATCGTGTTTGTAATATTAGGTTATATAAACCAAAAGTTGGTCAGTGTGGTAGCAATTTGCTGTTTGGTGCTAGTCATTATGCAGATAAATTCATAGTAAATTCTGGAGTGTTAGAGACAGAACATGTCTTGAATTTTTTGGTTTGTGGGGGTGTATTAAGTTAGCGTTAACTACTGATGGTTATTCTCTTGGTAACATTAGCGTTAAGGTTTAAAGCAGGCCTGAGAAATTCTCACGATAACATGAAGGTCTTATGCTGATTTCTTTTAATGCTGGGTGTTAGTATAAGATGATAAAAGTTAGGGTTTTTAAATAAAAGGAATTTTATGTTTTTAAATAAAAGGAATTTTATGTTACTGCTTTTTTGTGGCAGGTTTTGTGACTGATAACAAAAAGTTAATGAGCAATCTAGGTTTGGTGGTAGTGATGTTCCTTTGGTGTAAATAAGATGCATATCTTAAGTTACTCTGTTTGTAGTACTGCTAAGTGGTCTGATAGAGCAGAATGCTTAAATGTAAGATGTCTGCTTTCTATGTCTGTTCCTTTGGGCAAATTTAATAACTTCTTATTTTGGCCATATGATTTTTTTGGGTTTTATCTATATTTGAAGTGAATATTGAGGAACATGTCAACTCTAGAGACATTTCTTATGACATTCTGTTGAAATGTAGGTTTACGCTCTAAATATATTAAAGCCATTTGAATACAAAATGGTTGCCCTAGAATTTCTCAGCTTTATTTTCTAGTGATTAGGGCATTTAACTAGTGTGAACATATCCGAGAACTCAGCTGGTTTAAATTCAAGCTGAATATAAATAAGGAGACCATTTTTCTTACATAACGGGTAGATTTACAAGTGAATTTGTCATTGGAAATGCTGCAAAACTATTTCAACTGTGGCACAAATGGTATGAAAGCCTCTATCAGTTGAAAGTGAGAGTTTTAAAAAATCTATCTTTTTCCAAATGGTTGATCTTTTTGGATAATATGCAAGCAATCTTTAGGTCTGTGAAGAAAAGAATTTCTTTTGATAATTATTCAGATATCTCTTCAAAAACTAGCTAGAAATGAGTATACGTCTTTGAATATTATTTGAAAAAGAGAGAACTCATGCAGTTGGTATATTTTTGGGTCTTATTTTAAGAGAGATTTAGCACTCTTGACTTTAGCATGTTAGCTGGGTCCACCATTAATCATTTGGAGGTGTGGAGAACATTCTGAGTGTTGTCTCTGACTTCATCAACACTTGTCACAAAAGGCCCCTTTTATGATGTGTCACTACACATCACTAAAGTACTCTTTAGTTACATTTTAAAGATATGTTAACCTACCTGAAATAAGTATGTGTGGAACAGCATTGATACTGTGTGGAACAAAGAAGACCATTTGGATGGTTTTCTTGAAATTCTAAATGTACAAGGCACATTTCCAAACGTTTTATAGAAAGTAGTGAAAACTTAGGCAGAGGTGCTTTGTGCTTACCCTTTTGAGATCTTTCTGTTGAATTCTAAATGTCTCTCATTTTCATATGAACCAATCAGAAATATGTATTTCTGAGAAGCAATTGCTATTTCTATTTTTTAATTTCTTTGCCCTGATGACAAAGGATATCAGAGTTTTCCAGATTATTCATATTTACCATTATTACTACCAGAGATTGGATACTTCATTCTTTAATTAATTTATTCCAAAGATTCTGTGTGCAAGTTACATCTCATTTTTCTTATTGTTGTGTTCTTCCTGCGTCCCCCCCCACCCCAGGAGCTGTATTTCCAAGATTCCTTCACTTAAGTACAAATTTTTATTAAAATGAGAAGTGTGACAGAATTTATAACAGTTTTCAGAATTTTTAAAAAATTTGAGTATAGAGAACTGGTTCACTTTGGAAATTTCTAAATCACTTCTAAGTATGAAAAATGACTAGTTGAAAGCTTGAGAGCAAGTGTTAGATTTATTTTTAATATATTACCTTCAGCAAATCACTTTCATTTTCTATCTTATTTCTCCGTTTTTAGTGGTGTAATCTACAGAATACTTCTGTATTTCAATTTATAATTTGAAGAATTTAGTATTCTAGAGACTTAAATATTTTTAACAATTAAAAATATGGATGTTTTATGCAGATTTTTCTTTTAGAATTTTTTTTTCCTATAAAATGATTAAGAATTGGATTTTGGCCAGAAGAATTTGAGCTCTATTTTCTAGTCAAATTGGAGATAAATTTTCTATTTTTTGTTGAAATTTATGTATCAATGCCGCCTTTGGATTAACAACATGTATTCACTGACCTCATGGGAAAAAAAGTTCTTTCTAAAATTTCAATAACTGATAGTTTAATTCAAAATTTGCATTTGTAAAAATTTGAATATTTATTTGAGGAAAACCTAGTATTCCTGAACAGTTCAGTTTCGGGCATTTATTCTATAAACAAACATTTTACAGTTTGTTTTAAACAATATAGTAGGTGATCAGAGATCCTAGATTTTGGTTATTTAATATTGGTATATTTCATTCTAAATTTTTAGAAAATTTCAGCTTATCTATTGGCTGAAACTTTGTGTACAGAAAAATCAGCTGGAATAATTTGATTATTTTTGAAAACGTGATGATGGTAACACATTATATTGGTTAATGATTTTATGTTTTCCTTAATCAAAAGTCAAGGTTTCTAGGTGGACACATCCTACTTTTATATCTAATTAGGATTATTATGGGAAGTAGCACAAATTAAAGAGAATGTAAATGAAGAAAGGCTAAATCTTAGGTATAAATGTCATCTTTGTTGAGTTTTGAATAACATGATAATTGTGTATTTACCCAACTCAAACTTTTAGCAGCCTCTTGGAGGAAGAGATGACCATTGGGTTAACTTTAACAGAGGCCATAGGAGATCATGCCATGCTCTTGTTTTCCTAGGAAGAATTGTTCTAGAGGGTCTTGGATTCCTTTCTTCATTGTGGAAAAAGTTGTTTTTAGCTAGCATCAGAGAAAGTCAAGAAATGAATTATTCTCTCCTTTCTCCCCACTTTCAAATGGAATATTTTTGCTTATAGATTACACAAAAGTGAATGGATTTTCTTCTTTCACCAGACCATTCACATGTATTGGTAAAGCAAAATGCTTATAAGTCCATTGAGTATGCAGAAACTGACAGCTGTTTAAGGCAATGAAAAATACAATACAGACATTTTTCTAGATGGACTATGAGTTGTAAAAAACACTGTTTTAGCAGTAGTACACATAGGAATCTTTTAGTGCTTTGGAGTGGGTTTCTGTACTCAAGATAGCAAAGATAAACATTTCCTTGTAGATAACAAGATTTGATAGATTAATACTTGAGGGAGATTAGTGAGTTAATGATGAAGAAGTTTAAATTTCAGTAGTGTGAATCAGCTATACAAATAGTGATTTTAGACTTTTTTTTTAAAACAATAGTTTATGACCTTGACTTTTTTTTAGTTTATTTTTTTATTATGGTTACATCGGTTAATGAAATCCAGAAAGTTTCAGGTATACAGTTTAGCAGTAAGGCGCATATATATATATATATATATATATATATATATATATATATATATATATATACATACACATACATACATACACACACACACACACACACACTGCATTGTGTGTTCTATAACCTTGACTTTTTATTAGGAGTTATAGTTCAATTCTGTAATTCTTTTGCTGACTCTTAGTATTTATCATTTCAGAACTACTCATGAATTCTTGTTTGGCGCTCTTGCAGAACTGGTTGATAATGCAAGGTATGTTGTCTTCAGGCATACAGTTTGTATTTGAAAACTTTTTGGGTTGTTATGACCTTTCCTTCCTAAAGACTTGGGAGGAAGGCAATTCTGTAATAGCTACAACTCATTCCTAAGAGGCTTCATACCTCAAAAAAGTATTTTAAATAGCATATTAGTTTGTATTTCCACTGTCCTTGATTAATTTAAATTCATTCATTGCTCTAAAAATAATGAACTTACAACCTTCCCTTGTTTATTAGAGCAAGATAATTGTAGTGAAATGCAGGGAATTAAGATAGAAACTTAGGAGTCAAATTAATGGGACAGACAAGCTCTGATTTAATTTGTGCTACCAGGAGAGTGCACCATCTAATGTTTTTAAAATTATGCCAGAGTTCTGAGTTTTCCCAAAGTGTATATTTAATGGTCACATGACTCCAGGTGATCAAAGTATTTTCCATTGTTAACAGCCATGCTTGGAAGAAATCAAATGTTACAGTAAGTTCTTAGGGATGGAAACCTATAAATGTTATAGTGCAAGACTGAAAAGTTTATGTTCAGAGATAAGCAAATAGCAAAGTGCAAGTCAAGATTTGGTTTACAGTTATATTGTGAAAATATTGTCTGTTTCTGAATGCAAAAAAAATTTAGACATTGTTTATTGGCCAAGTGTTGACTAATAAAGGAAGAAGAATGTTAGAATTAACAGAAATGCTTTCTAAACAGACCCCCAGCTAATGAGCTTGTTGATAATTTTCTATGTATACCTATGTCTATACTATAAACTTATTACTATTTTTATTATTATTCAGTGGACTATTCATGGAAATGTGCTAGTTAACTAGTTATTTAACCAGAAAACTTTCATTTTATTCCAATCCTGGTTGACTCATTTTTATATTCTATTTTAAAATGTTGTAGCTTAATGGAACTATGAATTTACCACTTGTTAGCTTACTGAGACCATGGTGTGCTGTGTCAGACTGCTTTTTTGTATGTCATATAGTGAGTTGGAGATTTCTGGGAGTATGTGTTCCTGCTTATACCACATTTTGCCAATCTCATATTTGAAAGTGGTTTTTTTTTTTTTTTTTTTTTTTTTTTAATGTCTTTGGAAATAGGTACATGTAGAGCTATATGGATTTGAATGGATTTTTTTTTTTTTTTTCATTTAAAACCAGTGAAACTCATTGTGCCTTATTTTCCTTGCTTGCACTTGGCAAAATTGGACTAGATTACTTCCAAGCCTTTATAGAAGCTTTTGTTGATGACTGAACTTATATTTCAGCTGATGGGGTGCCTCAACTTCCTTTCAAGGTTAGGGAGGACAAGATCATGGGCTCATGAATCAGTCTGCTGATTGTGTTGTGTATACCATGAGACTTTATTTTTCATATACTTTGTGGCAGGTTAATTTTTTCTTTTTTTTCCCAATAGCTTGGTGAGTGGGAAAAATGGGCAAGTTACTGGAACATTTTTTATGATTGCGAACAATTGAGAGAAACACAGATTCGAGTCATTTCTTAGTGCCTAAAGGGGATGTTTTTACTTCTAGGTGGTTTCACTATGATATTTGTATTTAAAAATACATATGTCATATTATTTTAAATAATTTGGAGCTCCAGAAATTTTTCACAGATGTATAAGAAAAATTATGTTGCCAAGTGTAAAATATAACTTTAATGTCTACAGAATTTCTGTATGACTTCCTAAAAATAGACTCAAAACAGTATCTTCCCACTCAAAATACTATGCATTTTGATAGTTGATACTTAATATTCTCATTTGGATCTTGATTTTTTTTTTTTTGTTTAATTTTGCAGAGATGCCGATGCTACCAGAATAGATATTTATGCAGGTAAGACATATGTCAGCCCTTTCTTCCATGCCCAGTTCCTTCTAATGCATTTATTGCTATGTCTAAGAAGAAATGAGTGGGAAGTAACTGGTTTCTGGAGCCTGGGAAGATGGCACAATGCTTTTCGTCCTAGGTAACAAAATAAGGCAGCCCTGGTTATGCATGTAACAGGAACCAAGAATATTGGTGTAAAGAAACTAATATAGGGTCCCCAGATTTATAGATCTATTTAAATAACCACCAGGAGATTTATGGGGATGATGGAGTAGAGTAGCGGGGAGTGTAATGACAGCTCTACCAGTGATTTTACTCGTTGGAGTTACCATGACAAGGTTTGTTGTACCTGCAGCCAAGGAGACATCTTGTCGGAGGCTAATTTCTCCTGCAGGCATTCCCAACTTAGAGAGTTGCTGGTGCTAGTCACATAAAACAGCTGGATAACTGGGTTGGCGCTGAGGTTTGCAGATGAGATATTCTCAGGAAGAGGTGTTAGGTAGGAAAGACGGCTGCTTTACTTGGAATTTAAATACTACCTGCCTCTACTGTCTTGCTTTTTTAATTGGCTCTGTTATTTGGCAGCAAGAGCCTCTTTTTGGGGGGAGGGGGCATGCAACAGTAGAAGAATTCTTAGTCATTATCATTGGCCTTTTTTTTTTTCGGTTTACTTTCTGCCTGTTCAGTGTTTGTACCAGCATTTCTTTTGGTCATTTGAATGCTAAAAATCTGGAAGCAGAATAGAGGAAGATAACATGATCTGTTTTTCTGACAAACTTTTCTGAAGTATTCTGAAAGGTTTGAGATAGTATTTTGAACAATATTGATTAGCTTCTGAGAAGACTTTTGAGTGTTTTTATGGGGATATACAGTTAGCAAATAATTTCTCTTCTTCATAAACCTATTTGATAAATGGGAATGAGCACACAGCTAAGAAATAAATCTCAGAACCTCCACTGTCATAGTTATGAAGAATCTGTCCAGATATGATTAATTTCTCACATTTGGGGAGATTTAGAACAAAGCATATTCAGAACAGATAAAAGCTATACTGCTTGAATTCTGAAAGGCTTCTGCTCAGAAGGCTCTCTGCAAAATGGTGAAAATAAGACTCCTTTTAATTTTAGAAGAAACTATTAGGAAAAAGGGGCATAGCAGAAGATGGTTACTAAACCCTAAGGCCAGACGAAGGTGCCATTGTGTATCTTACACCTGTGCGCTTTAGTGAGAAGTCACTATAGCTACCTCTGAAAGAAATGGTGGCTATTTTAATCATTACATGATGGCAAAGCAGAGAATGAGCCTCTACTCCAAGTGACATTGAAGGAACAAATCATCATAGCCTCGTCTGTTTGGAGAAACTTAAAAAAAAAAGTTCATCTCTGCCCCCTCCAACCACCTTTGATGAGTGAATTTCAGCAAGAAAATTTAGTCTTTGACACTCAGAATGCAGCAGAACAGTTGGATTTCAATTTAAATGAAAAAAGGGCCCAGTGTGCATTATTCAGTGCTTAGCACTACTCCTGTTGTGCTTTAGGAGGAGTCCAGAGAGAATGAGATGGGAGCGTTGCTAAGTTCTCATTAAAGAACTTAGTTGCTAATTGGAGAGACAGAACTCTACAGATGATTGGGGAAAAGTAAAACTCAGTCTTGAGGGAACTGTCAAGGCAGTTAAGGATTAAATGGTGTGATAGAAGCACTGTGGTATTTTTTAAAGCATTATAGCACTTTAGAAAAAGACTTGATTTACTCTGAGATTGGGAGTCTTGACTGAGGTGTCCTTAATTTCACACTTTGTTACCTTGTGCCTTATCGACACATTTAACAGAAGGAATAAAAGCAACTTTATTTTGCAAGTAAAATAGTGGAATTAGTAATATGTAATACAGGCTTGTCTTGATTTATTGCACTTTATTCTGTTTCAGACATGTTGTGTTTTTACTAATTGAAGGAAAGATCCTCCACTAGCAAAAAGAGTATGACTTGCTTTATTGCAGTGGTCTGGAACTGAACCTGCAATATCTGAGATATGCCTGTAGTATATAAAGTTCTTGTTAGTACATGGGGGAAAGTATTCTTCTATCCCTGATTCTGTACCTACATTGATACTGAATTTGGAAATTTCCCCAAACATCAGATTATTTTGAATTCACCACAAAGTCACATCTTAGAAGATTGTATTTAAACCTAAGAAGGGCAAGAAAGAAACCAAACTGTCAAAGTACAGAGGAAGGTGTTCACTTATTCAAAGCATTCCTATTTGATAGGGCCAGACCATAATGTGCCTGTCAGAAGTAGACTGGAAAATTAGTCGGAGCAAATGTAACTGAAATGAATACTGTTCAAACAGATTGCAAAGTACAGTGAAGAACTTGGATGTCATTTTATTACAACCTCTCCTAAGGACAGTTGTGTTTTATCATCTCTGACTTTTGACTTACAACTCCATTTTACATCTCTTCTTTCTTTTTCCTGTCTTCTCCCCAGTGGAGTTGATGGAAGGATGTCAGGCTAATTTGGAGAAGCCAGACTTGGCCATGTTGGGGGAAGCTTAGATATGCAGCCTTCCAAACTGACTCTAATAATCTTACATAGCTACTACCAAGACCTGAAGCACGATTCAGAGAAGGCAGTTTGGCTTTGCCCTCTCTGTCTTGTTTCCAACATACATGATGGGAGGGGCAGCATACAATCCCTTCATCATAATCTTTTTCTAGGAGGCCTCAGATATCATTCTTTTGACTGATTAAAGTAAATATCAGATATTAAGAATGCATTTCTAACTGACAGAATATCTAGTTGGATAGTTTTGAGCAGGAAAGCCTTGTACTTGCTCTAGCTTAGTGCTTTTCAAAGAGTGGTCCATGATGGACAGAGTGGTCCACCAATGGACTGTATTGGGATCACCTGGGAGTGTGTTAGAAATGCAAATTCTCAAATACCACCTTAGATACCACCTCAGGCCTATACACTTAGACCCTCCAGGGTGGAGCCAGAATCTTTATTTTAACAAGTTTCTTAGGTGATTCTTAGGCACACTACATTTTGCGCTAGCTGATACTCTTCTTATAGTCTTCTGCTTAAACTTTCCTGCTTACCCTGTCTGCTACAGAGAATAGCATCCATTGGAGTATAAGCTCCATGAAGGCAGTGATCACATTTGTATTGTTCACTGGTGTTATCTTCATCACAGAGTCAGGCACAAAGGAAGTGCTCATTGTACTCACTGTAGCTAGGTAAAGATGTCACACTACCTTTTTACAAAGTTAAAGAAGTCGCTGCTGTATCAACTAGTCTCTCTTGGCCCTGAAGCAGTGTTGTACATGACCATGGATCTAGACACTACTAGCTGCTTATGGCCAGAAGGATCTTCCATAGGTGCATCTCGTACCCTCATAAACCGTATGAAAAATGTTTGAAATGAAGTCCTTGAGCAAGAAAGGGGTCTCAGACCCATTGTTAAGTGATGATCGTGTGCTGAAACATCCTGCAAGTCCTGTTCTAAGAAACTCAAGGGCCTAGAAGTAACTTCCTAGGTAGTGTTCAAGAAATGCCAGTGATCCTTGGAGACTTTTCAGATGCACTTGGTTCAAACCAGTTTCTAAGTTCCCAAAGCAGAGTCTTCATGTACATTTTATGGCTGAAGTGTATGGCAAACGGCTCTTGGCTAGACACTTTTCATGATTTGTACCTGACCCAGTTTGAGTCTCCATATGACACATTGCTTTCTCCAGAAGAAACTTTGGAGTCTTTTTGTACTGTTCTTATACTTACTCCTGTTTGCTAGATCTCATTTGGATTCTCCAGACTGATAAGAGGTACTGCCATAAGGACAAATTTTCTTGTCTACCAATATTACTTCCAGGAAGGTCCTTGCCCTTGAACTTTCAAGAAGCGCTTGTTATTAATGTTTTGGCAAAGTTCATCTTCCTAGACAGAGTGATATTCAAATCTCTGTGGTTTATAGTACTTCTGAAATAGCATTTTAAATTATATTAACTAGTTTATTTAACAGAATGGTCATGATTCACTTGACTCTTTAGCCTGAGGGGAGAACAAACAGCATTTAAACAGTTTCCTTAGCTTAGATAGTGTATAAACTTGGTGAACTGCAGCTTGAAGAAGACAAAAAAGTCTTCTATTAGGAACTAGGGCAGCCTTGAACTTGTTCCTATGGTATCTTTTATAGACCTCCATCCATCCTTTTAGTAGAAGTGCTCTCCTGATTACAAGGCCTGTGTTGTTTGCCCACCTAAGTCCTCATCACTGAGTCAGAAGGCACCTTGGAAACTAGTATGGGTCCCTTCTCTACTTGAGAATTTCTTTTCCAATGTTCGTTTCATGATCCAGACTACTTTGAGTAACCATTTGCCTCTGCAGAAGACAACTGCTAGAAGAAATATGTCTTCTACCCACTGGAATGGCAGTCACAGTCTGTTGTGTTCACTCCCTGTTGGCCAAGAGGCTCTGCCACAGCTGCTCTGTAATGTACTATCATAGGACTGTTCCTCTTTGCAGTCAAGCCTATCCAGTTGGGAACCAAGCAGCTTTCACTGCATCCTGCACTATCTCACTCCTGGGTTGGGGAGCCATTTCAAGGACCCACAGCAAGCAAAGGATATGATGATGAATACAGATAGCCAAGAACTGCAGTTAGGCTGGGGATAGTCACATAGAGACTTAGTAATTCATCTAGATAGTAGCTGCCACACTGTGCCCATAGCATGTCTGGCTTGATCATTTTTTATTTAATCCACAAAGGAGGGGCCTTGGTGGATTTGAGCAGTGTTGATAAAGTATAGTGTGTAATATAGTTGGGAGAACTTTAGTGGCTTGGGGTTCATGGCAGAGAGCAGAGTTGGAAGTAATCTAGGTGGAGACAGGCAGAGGGAAGGTTGAGGTATGTGTGAAATACTTGTTTATTCAGTGGTCCTGGGTGTAGTTAGATGCTGGGCCAGGTATTACTTGTCCTCGTAGGATCTCTCAAACTGTGTTGTGAACTGGAAAGCATTGGAGAAGTTTTGGGAATTCCCACCCTCAGGGCCCTGATATTTAACTCACACTAGCCAGGTCTAGTGTGGAGACCTCAGTTTGGAGAGACTAGGTTTGACCTGACCTTTTTGGACTAACCTTCACATTGATCCACCTTCTGATCATACCCACCCAGTAATGGCAGCTGCTTCTCTTACAGAAAGGCGAGAGGATCTTCGAGGAGGATTTATGCTTTGCTTTTTGGATGATGGAGCAGGAATGGATCCAAGTAAGTGATGAGATGATTGCTTCTTTTAGGGAGGATATAATGAGTTTTGTAAAATACTGTGTGAACTTATTTTTCTATTGCTGCACTATTGTGACTAGAAGATCCACCTGGAGTGAGAGAAGTCTGTTTCAACATCTCAGGCTTAATTCCACTGATGGATTTGCCAGGTCTTGTCCTCGTATGGGAGATAAGATCTGAATGGCAACCTGAAGTCAGTCAGGTTCCTTGTCTCTTGACATCATGTTTACCAGCTTGCACAACATCCTGGAGCCGACACTACAGACTTTCCTCCTCCCTGCCCCCTCAACCTTATTATCATTTTCGGGTAACAGAACAGGGTTATGGTGATGGCATTTACTGACAGGCCAGTCGGGTTGCCTACATTTGCCTCACGGTTGTAATTTTCTTGGACAGAGGTTTTCAGTAGACACATAGCTCTACGTGGAGTTAACAAACCTCAGACCTTTGATTTTGAGGAGCCTGGGAAAGAAGTGCTAACTTTTCACTCTGTTTTATGCCTGCCATTTTAGGCGATGCTGCCAGTGTGATCCAGTTTGGGAAGTCGGCCAAGCGAACACCTGAGTCCACCCAGATTGGGCAGTATGGGAATGGGTTAAAATCGTAAGTATACCAGAAGCTGCCATAGGATTGAAAAAAAAAAATCAAACAACATTCTCCTGCTGTCCCATGAAAGCTTTCCTCTCCTTAAACCTCTATCACTTTAACTCTGGAACAGGGGAAAATTAGAAAGGAGTAATTTGGGGACTAATCAACTGTTGTCTGGTCTAGTTTACTTTACAGATGGAAAAGTATGACTGTCCAAAACCAATTGGGGTAGGAGAAGCTGTAGGTTTCTCTTGACACTGCTCTGTTACTGCACTCTTCTGTTGAAAATTCTTATTTTGCATTGTGCTTGAGGTCTTGAGTGGTAGTTTTGTGGGGTTGGAATGCATCTGAGATAGTGAGGGGGTCGCTTCATGCCATGGTAATGTTCCCTGAGCACCTGCCATGTGTCATGCTTTGTGTTAGGCACTGGGGATCCAGGATGAGTAAGAGAGACCCAAACCCTCTCTCCCAGAGGAAGTGGTCTCCACTCACATGACCTGTTGGGTCATGTAGCTGGGATCTACCTAATGTGTTCAAATCCCTTGGGACTTCTTTTTCAGCCCTTGGTTCCCAGTTGTTTGGTATTTGGAATGTGTTGTTCTGGTTTTGAGTGAAACCCCAAGAGAAAGGTTTCTATTTCTGAAATGCTCACTTCCAGCTGTACATACCTTTGGATGGAATAAGTTTTGGTGGAATTGGAGTTTGTACAAATGGAATTCTGAGTCACATTTCCAGTCTTGTGGAAATGTTTTGTTTGAGAGAGGGTGTTGGTTTAATCAGTCAGTAGCATCAGTTGTCCCTCACATGCAGCATGCTTTGGGTATGGGGAAGAAAGAGTGCTTCCAAAGACATCAGGGACCAGGTACCTGGATTTTTTTATTTCTCTCATGGCAAGAATCAAATTGTAATACTAGACACTTAACTATGTACCAGGCACTGTACTAAAAACTTTACTTGAATAGTCTTGTTTAATCCTCACTATAGTTCTATGAAGCGTAGGTATTATTCTTATTTTCAAATGAGAAATCGAGGTTTATAGACATGAAGTAATTTGCCCAAAGGTGTAAAAGTGCACAAGTGTAGAGCAGAGATATGAACCAGGTCTTTTCTGATTGCCAAACTGGAGCTGTGTCCATCTCACTTAAGTCAGACAAAACTGAAGTTCACATCTCACCTCAGCCACTTAATTACTTCTCTGAGCCTCAGCTTCTTCTTTTGTAAATTGGGATTATAATACATACGAAGTAGGTTAAGGATTAAATGCTATCATTGGTGTGAGAGCTCTAGCCCGGTTTCTGGCTTTTAAAAATATTTCTCCTTTTTTGATCTTTCCATATTAGATTCCTGACCTGATTGAATGAGTCTGGGGCAGGGCCTAAGAATCTGTGTTTTTCATAGATTCCCTAGGTGATTCTGATGTTGGCAATCGAAGTCCCCAATAACTGAGTCTCCTAGAGTCAGTGTGATTGATATAAGAAACCCAGACTTCTCATGTAGATTGTAGGCCAGTCTCCTCCTACTTGTCTTTTCAGTTCTTGGTCTCAGATAAACCATTTCACCTCTCTGAACATCTACTTCTTAATCTAGAAAATAGGATTCTAATCTCTGACATTCTCCCTTACACAATAAGTTTTAGAAGCAGCTGAAATGTGACTCTGAAAGTGCTTAGAAAACTGGGAAGGAAAGTGTATAAAAGTTGGAAGTGTTGTCATTAGCATATTAGTAGAAGGATTTTTGCGGAGAACCCATTGAGATGGAGCCATCTAGTGTTCAGAGTGAATTCATTTTGAAACCAATTCAGAAGATGAAAAAGAATTTCAGGTTGAAGTGACTTGTGGTGAGAATAGGACTGAGAAGCAGGGAAACCAGCAAGAGAGGTGGCGTTTTTGTGATGTTGCTATGCAGCCTCCAAGGTCAAGTTCAAAGACAGAAGAAAGAGGACAAAGTGAGAGTTTTTGCCAAATTAGGGCAAGAATAAGCTTTGACAGAAGGCAAATAATGCGCCTCATTTTGCCACCGAAAGCTTTAGGGAAAGCTTTAGGGAAGAGGGAGGAGGACTGTGAAATTGTCGGGAAGGAGCATTGCCAGAACCTTGGGAACTGGAGGAGGAGAAACAGAACTTGGCAGCCCCTAGGGTGTCTCTGGATAGTGTCCTGGGAGTTTTCCTGAGCATCTGGGGAAATGGGACATGGCATTCATTTGTGTGCTTGGCATGCCAGCGTGGTTTGTATTTGTATGTAGATGAGACTAATAAGTTTTCTTACTGCCATCACCACCTCCTTAGGGTATTATGAAGACTAATGAGATAATAGCCATAAAGCCCCAGAAGCTGCTCAGAAGAAAGGAGCTAAATAGCCCCATTGTTCAGGGGGAAGTCCTGCGGGTGCTCATACTTCTGCAGGGCAAGTGTTCAGTGTTGCCTGGAAAGGCCTGCCCTGGCCTGCTCCTAGGTGGTTAACATGGCCAAACAGAGGAAGGAAGCAGTTGCTTGCATTCAGACTTTTGCCTTGAGAAAGCCTCATTTCCCAGAAACCAGTTGAATCCAAAAGCAGGGACCTGCCTGTGTCAAAGTGAGCTCGAGGTGACAAAATAATCTGAGGCAGCAGATGGCTATAGTCATAGGACCTGAGCCAATTATAAGCCTTCTCGAAAACTATGATGAAGAATTGTATTTTATATGGTTAGCCCCTATGTTTGGCTGAGCCTTGGGATTATACTGTTTTTTTTTTTGAGGACTTGTGAATATTGGCAGTGGGCTATTCCCTTGATGGTGCTCCCATTTGATGAGTGGATGGGAGGGTGGAGTTTGTCAGTGAAGGAAGGATAGGATGAGAACTGGATATGATTAGTGTGGAAGATGATATGTTGAAAGTATCAATTACTGGGATGAAACCTGATGGTGGCACAGTCAGAGGGTATAACAGCCCTTGTGCAGCTAAATAAACCTGGAACACAGGAGGCAGGGGTACCTGTTATCATTGTGGCAATAGCCTGGTGGTGATACTAACCCAGAGCTGAAAATTGGTAGTCAGTGTGGCCTGGAAGGGTGGTGAGAGAGCCCTGCACAGTGGGTAGGTGGTAGAGAAGGTCATAAGGGAAGACTAAAGCCAATGGAGGAGCAAAGGGAGGAGTTTCAGATGAGAGAAGCGGGAACGAGGACTGTGGAACTTAGCTCAGGGTCCTTAGACCTTAGGAACCCCTTTAGGAGAGCCCTCTAAAGGCAGTTTAATCACATCTAGAGAGTAGATTAGTTTCCTTTTTCAGATGAGCTTTTGAATCCATGGGAGAATAACCCATTTCTGCTTCCTTTTCAGGGGCTCTATGCGCATCGGGAAAGATTTTATCCTCTTCACCAAGAAGGATGACACCATGACCTGCCTCTTCCTGTCTCGTACCTTTCATGAGGAGGAAGGCATTGATGAGGTAAGTCACATACTTGTGATTTGAGTCACCATTCCATATTTCTTGGGTCTGCCCAGGCTGTTTTCATAGGTCATTTGCAATACTGGGTTCATTGGAGATGCAAGATTTCAGCCATGCAACCTGTCATTGGGATTAGCCAGAGGGATGAACTGATTGAGGGGTTAATTAAGACAGAGATCCTTAGTGTGAGAGGAAGTAAAATCTCAAAGCTTCATGCTATCAAGTGGCAGGAACCAAGAGTTGGATTTGCAGCTCCCCTCGATCTGCAGCTTGAGTTCAGTCTGGTGGGATGTTACTATGGACAGTTGTTTTATAAGGGGAAGTATTTTGGGCTTCCATGACTATAGATGAAAACCGTATCTGGTAGTAATGATAAAAACAGCACTGTCTTTCTTTTATGTTGGTGATTTTGTGAGATATGCTGTGAGTACATTTTCCTTTTGAGGAAACGTTGCTCCAACCATCTATGTCATAATATATGTCAGACACCTACAGGGCCTGGGTAGGTAGTGAAGCTGGTAAATATGTGGAAAACATCAGAGTAAGTTCTTTGCTAAATGGCAGCTGACACTTAGCCCCAGCTAATTATTGCTATGTTGGAAGGTCTAATGAATTTACAATATTCTGATTTAAAAACATTTGGTAATTAATTCATTATATAAGCTAAACAGATGCTCAATTGATTCTTTTTGTAGCCTGGTGACTCATATCTGCAGAGCTGGTCTGGTCAGGTTTTTGCCCCATCATGGGGACTAAGCAGGGTAGGCTTTGGTCTGCCCAGCTTCAGACTGGATTCTTATCTTTTTTCATATGTGAAAAATGGAGGCCAGAGCTTGAGAGAAGGGGCTGAGAGGATATGCAGAGAGAAACCCATGGCTGTCATATCAGCAGATAGGTGAATTCAAAGTTTCAATCTAATTTATTTCTGTTGGTTAACTATGATTAAATTTATACTGGCCCTGTTTAGTTGTGAGCCTAAATCATAGCAAATTAGTTTGTGCTGGGAATAAAAAGCTGTCTTTTTCTGCCATTGTTACTTGGCAAGCCAGTGGATTTGTTTGCCTTTTTGGTGAGTGTGTCAGTTCATTCAGCATATGGAATGAGGGAAGTGCTTTAGCTGGAAAGAGCAGGCTCCTGGGAGAAGGTAGGGCAGGAGAGCTTAGCCCAAGCTCACGTTTTCAGGAATGTTTCCTTATGGACTGAGGGTGGTGGGAGGAGGGTGTTAGGTCAATAAAAATAGTCTGTTCAAAGCCCTAGGGCTGGTGAGCTCTGTGGGAAGAGACTTGGCCAAGGGGACACCTGAAGAAAGGGAGGGCCAGATCAGGCTTGACCTCAGAGCCTTGGTGAGTGTGTGGGACTTTGTTAAAAGCAACCATGAAAGGGGATTTAAGCAAGGATATGGCAGTATGAGGTTCTCTTTTAAAAAGTTCAGTTTGGTTATTGTGTGGTGATTGGATTGGAAAGATTGAAGTGTTTGAGTGGACCAGCTGAAAGGTCCTGGCTATGTGTAGCCTGATGGGACTCAAAGTAGAGAGGTGAGAGAAATAGAAGGTTTCATTTCATTAGCATATGGGATTTGGTGTTTGACCTTTGGATGACTCAGGTTCTGGTGTGGCAGTTGGGCATGGTGGGCTGTCTGGAGCTGGGGAAGAAAGGAAGAGGGACAGCTTGGAAGGGAAGAGTGTTTTATCCTGGGCGTGCAAGGTTAAATCTGGCTCTGGAGCCGGGGGGAGGCTTGGGCTCCCAGATTCTTGGTAGCAGGTGAGGTCAACTAAAGGAGTGTGTAGAGTGAGAAGAGGACCTGGGATCTCAGGCATGCTGACATTTAAAAGGCTGGGAAGAGGAGAAAACAGCACAGGAGACAGGAGCAGCCAGAAGGGTTGGAGGAAAACCAGGAGAGTGGTGACATTGAAACTAAATAAGTGTTCTGATGGCAGGAATGGGTGCCAGTGGAAGTGAATGCCCATAGTTTATGCTGTTGTCACCGGGGACTGCTATGAAAATTGGGAGGTGAAGAGTAAGGTACAAATTCACAGAACACAAATGGAACTCAATTCCCTGGTGAAAAAGCTAGGTTGAAATTTTTTCCTTACTTGGTGCTAGAAGGTCACTGTTTTGGATTGTACTCTAGTGTGAACTCAGCCAAGATTTCAAAATAAGATCATTTTTGGCTGGCTGGGAATGTTTCCAAACCAGCCCTAGGGTTGGATACTGTAGGCATGAAGCTTCTTAGAAACTAACAAATATCTCAGAACTCTTAACAGCTTGTCCCCCTGGCACTTGTTAAAATAGAGTTCTTTTTTCCTCATGGTGGGCCATCTCATTTGAACCTCTGAGGTTTCCTGGGATGCTTTGCTCTGCAGAGATAATCCCAGCAGTCAGCCATCCCTAGGGCTCCCTTGGCAGCTGGCTGATTGAGGCCTCTGTGTAAATGGCATTTGAGGTAAGGTTTTAAAGAAAGAATAGGATTTTTTCCCCTCAGTTTCACTGAGGTATAATTGACACAAGTAGGATTTTTGAAAAATGTTGCTTAGACATAAAATTAAATTCCATACATATGGAACAGTGAATTAAAATGTATATACAGTCGAGAGAATAATTATAAAGCTCACACCAATGTAGCCACCAGCATAATCATGCTGGAAGTCCCCAGTGTGCCCCTCATCAATTAATTATTGTACCTATGAAGGACCTGCCTTCAAGTGATTTTTGTGATCATCAATTCCTTGTTTTTTTTTTGTTTGTTTGTTTTTTAAATAGTTTTGTCAGCTGTGTAGGCATTCTTGAATAGTTTTGCCCATTTATGAATTTTATATAAATGGATTCTTTGTAGGATTTTTTTTGTATTTTGCTTCTTTCAGTTAACATTGTGAGGTTCACCCATGTTGATGCTAGTAGCTATTTGTTCATTTTCATCACTGCACAGTATTCGATTGTACAAATATGCTGTAGTTTAATTTATACACTCTGTAGTGCATATTTTGTTGTCCTTACATGTTTGCTGGTATAAACGTACAAAAGTTTCTCCTAGGAAATATACCTGGGAGTGGAATTGCTAAGTTGTAGATTATGTTTATGTGTATCTTCAACTTCACTAGATAATTGCAAATACATTTTCCTTAGTGGAAAGAGTAACGTTATTACTAAACTAGGAAAATAGCCAGGGACATCCCAAGCAGGGAGTTGCCTATGCAGAGGCCCCCAGGGCATAACCCAGCATGTCCCAGAGGACCTAGCAGTGTGAAGCTGAATCTTGGGTAGGGGCAAAAGCCACAGAGCCTCTGGTGCCAGGCTGTGGAGCTTGGGCTTCATACCCTGGGTAGTGTGAAGCCATTGTAGGGAGGGTCAAGATAGATGCATGTTTTTGAGGAATGCCATTCTGGGGTCTCCCTGAAAGTGTCTGCCTGTACTTACTCCAAAGGTGATAGTCCCATTGCCCACCTGGAATGCTCAGACCCGGGACCCTGTCACAGACAATGTGGAGAAGTTCTCCATTGAGACAGAGCTCATCTACAAGTATTCTCCCTTCCGCAATGAGGAGGAAGTGATGACTCAGTTCATGAAGATTCCTGGGGACAGTGGTAAGTAGGGTGTGTCCCCCAAAATCCAGAGCTCCAGAGCCATGAGGTAGGTGGGAATGCCTGGCAGATCAAAAGGATTTCTTTTCCCCAGGAACACTGGTGATCATCTTCAATCTCAAACTCATGGATAACGGGGAGCCAGAGCTAGACATAATCTCAAATCCAAGAGATATCCAGATGGCAGAGACTTCCCCAGAGGGCACGTGAGTGTGGCTGGAAAGGGAAGGAAGTCTTGGAGCTGCTTTTTATTCTCTCAGCAGAGAAAAGCTCAGGAGGTAACTTTAGGGAGAGAGGAGAGCTCATTCCCTGCATTTCCCAATTTTAAAGTTGATGAAGCTGAGAACTCGTCTTCTTGCCACAAGGCAGAGAGATGAATAGGACAGCTAAGCCAAAAGAAAAGATTAATAATCCCATGTTCCAACTCTTGATTTGACAGAACAGGCCTAGAGAGGGGAGAGGAATTGCTGGGGCCATGGTGGGGCAGTGGTAGGGCCGGGTCAGGTATCTGTGGGGTGCCTGTGCTGGGGACGTGCACTGGGGCAGGATATGGTGGCAACACTGAGGGAGCACCCCTTCAGGGTGGCAAGAGATGCCAAGATGTGAGTTGGAAAGGTGGAGGGCCTGTAGAGAGGCTGTCCTACACCCTTGGTCAGGCTGGTTTTCAGGTGGGTGACTGCATTCCTTCCACCACCTCCAGGAAGCCAGAGCGGCGCTCATTCCGTGCCTATGCTGCTGTGCTCTATATTGATCCTCGGATGAGGATCTTCATTCACGGGCACAAGGTGCAGACCAAGAGGCTCTCCTGCTGCCTGTACAAGCCCAGGTAGGGGCCTGCCCACCCTGGCCTACTGTTTCCTTGGGCCAAGGACAGGGCCTGGTTACAGTTTTCTGGGGCATTGATTATTTGGAGTGATGTGGGATGGGAAGCTCTGACGGTATTCACTGCATTGGGGCCTTTAAGCTGCTGGTGGTTTACTGCGGAGAAACTTCTGGGTCCTGAGGGAGGGACAGAAACAGTTAATGTGCTGAGGAGGTTGTCTGGCGAATCTCGTTGAGTGTGAGTACCTTCTATGACATGGAGGGTGCCCTGCCTGGCACAGTGAGCTGTTGGAGCTCTCGGCTTCAGGGTCAAGGGGCCTTTAGATGCTACACAGGAAAGCAGAGGCCCTGGCCAATTACTGAGGTTTGGTTTTGCTATGGGATTAATGACACAGGGTGAGTAGTAAGGTTGCTTATCAAACCTGGAGCAGGAGGCAAGGGGCAAGTAGAGTAAGGAATTGGATCTTTTTGCTGAAATAAGCTTGGCTATGACTCATCCTGTGAGGCCAGGACAATGCAGCTTATGGGGAGGCAGGAAGGCAGGGTGCTTCCTTGTGTTGCTTGGGTTGCTGCCCTGCCCCGCTGCTGCTTGGTCCCTCAGGTTGTTTTTTTGCCCTGTTCAGGATGTACAAGTACACGTCAAGCCGTTTCAAGACCCGTGCAGAGCAGGAGGTGAAGAAAGCCGAGCATGTAGCACGAATTGGTAATGACCCCCACTGTGCAGGAGGGACTGGGTGGGGGTTGCCTGGGGGACACTGCTTGTTGCCAGAGCAGGATCCAAGAAAAGGCTCCATCCACCACCCTGGGACGTTCTGTTCTCTTGCACCCCTTCCAATGCATGCCAGTCCCCTCAGCAGTTTTTCTCCCCAAACTCCACTTTCCCTTAATCAGCCATTTGTCAACTCCTGGGCTTGCTCAGAGTAAAGAATGCCACACAGTCCTCTGGCCCAAATATTTGTGAAATTGGTTTTCATATCTCCAGGGCAAAAACCTCAAGGTCTGTCATGGTCACAGGGCTTCTTGGCTGCTTAATGGAGAGTGATTGGATGAGGACTTTGATAACTTCCAGCTCCTGCTAAGAGTTTAACTCTGGTTGCTTCAGGCAGTTTTTGACCTGTTCTGATTCATTTGTAGAGTATGAAAAGCACTTCTCAGGTATAAATGCCTGTTTTCATTGGGCATCCTTTACTTATTTGTTTTTGAACCTATTCTGTTGTCCAAGCAGGGAGGTTGCTCACTGGTTTTCCTGTTCCTTGACAGTGTACACATGTGTCTTTTCAAGCAGGGATTGCACTATGGGATCTAGGAGGACTGACTAAGAGTTTTAAACCTTTAAATTCCTTATCATGGTTTCTTCTGAATTTCAGCTGAAGAGAAGGCGCGGGAGGCAGAAAGCAAAGCTCGAACATTAGAAGTACGCTTAGGTGGAGACCTCACACGGGACTCTAGGGTAAGGCCCCAGACCTGTGCGGCTGTTCTCCAGCATTTCTGGCAGTGGGATCCCAGAGCTGGCATGGCTCAGCCCCAGGACAGTCATGAACCCCTTACCCTAATGCTGGAAAATGGGATGTTATGGGATGTTATGATGTTTCCATAATCACTGTTGAATACACTGTGTGGCAGAATCTTGGCTTCTGCCAAGATTGGCAGAATCAACATGCCAACAATGATATGATGTGTGAACACTGTTAGTATCCTCAGTTTATAGAAAGAGAAATTGAAGAATGTCACTTGCTCCAGGTCGCACAGTGGTAAGGGTCAGAGCGCCTCTCCCTGTCTGACACACATCTCCATAGACTGTTGTTTCAGTTGGGGATGTTTCCTCTATGTTAATGAGCCTAGTCAAGTAAAACACAGCTTTTGAATTTGTCTCCACTTTCTGTAGAAACGAAGTAAATCTCTAGGTGTAGTTTTTTGCATCCATGTGCTTTAAAGAAAGAAGATTTAGATGTGTTGTAATATTCCCTGCAGTGGCCCAGAGCATCTCCTCTCCTCATTTAGTGCCAATGTTCATTTCCAGGTGATGTTGCGTCAGGTTCAGAACACAGCCATTACCCTGCGTAGAGAAGCTGATGTCAAGAAGCGGATCAAGGAGGCCAAGCAGCGGTAAATTCCAGGGCTAGCCTTTGAGCTTTTAAAATTACAGAGCTTTCATACTGATCATTGACAAAAGAGCTTGAGGAATCGCTCCCCACCCCACAAGGTTGCCATTCTGTCCCAATGATTGCTTTGAGAAAGCGATTAATGTTGTGATGCCAAATGCTTGTCAAATTTCCACTGTAGGAGAATGGTTTTCTCCTACCTAGCTCAGTTCTTTCCTGAGCTAGAAAAAGGCACAACAGGGCCAATACCTTAAACACCAAACCCTTCTCACTGGCACTTGTTCATTTATCTGTGTCTCCTCCCTTCTTTCTCCCCTCTTCTTCTCTCTCCCCATCTCCCTTTTCATCCCCTCTCCCCCTTCCCTCCCTTTCCTTTTTTCTTTCCATTTAAAGAATCTATATAAAATGTTCATTGTATAAAACTTGTGAAATATAGAACATTAAAAAAGGTTTTTAAACTTCCCTATACTTCTGTCACCTGGCGATATCAACTTTTAATTTTTTATTCATATTTACAGTAGTGGAATAATGCTATAGATTGAGTTCTGGACCTTTTTTTTTTTTTTTTTTTTTTTTTAAATCTAGAATGGGCATTTGTCCTGGCTTGTTAAATTGTCTTCCTGTCCCACCTCTGTGTCTGGAGCCTCTCTGGGCTCTGGGCCTTGAATTCTTGTCTTGGCTTGCTTCTTCTTGGCCTCCTTGTCACAGGTGTAGGTTCCGGGTTTCTTCCATATGAGTCAGTCCACTGCACATCCATTTGCTTTTCAACTTCCCTGATTTTGTTGACATTTATCACATGATGGAACTCTTTTTCTCAATGTTCTTGTGAATATTTGCCTTTTCAAAAATAATTAATGTCACGTTAGTGGAGTAAATATGCAGAAAACCTTGTGTTTATTCCACTGTATAACTCACAGATTTGCAGCAGCTTTACAGCATCTCATTCACACCTAAATCTGTCTGTTTTGTTATCAAAAGCCAAAGTCATAAGCTTTTAATTAGGGATGCTTAGAGTCATTGCACAGTGCATATTCCTATCAAGTCTAAGAGGTTATATACATTAAATGAAAATGTAAAACTTTTTGATTAATACCTTAAGTTTGAGCTTAACACATCTTAAACAAACACTGTGGTATTTGCTTGTTAATGAGTTGATCTTCTTGAATTTATCTTTTGTCTTCCCAGAGCGCTTAAAGAACCTAAGGAACTGAATTTTGTTTTTGGGGTCAACATTGAACACCGGGACCTGGATGGCATGTTCATCTACAACTGTAGCCGCTTGATCAAGATGTATGAGAAAGTGGGCCCACAACTGGAAGGGGGCATGTGAGTACTGCCCCAGGAGAGCTTCCCAGCACAGGGTGGATGGTGGGAGGGTTTTGGCCAGTGGGGTGACAAAGCTGTGTCTTCTTTCTCTTGGCAGGGCATGTGGCGGGGTTGTTGGAGTTGTTGATGTGCCCTACCTGGTCCTGGAGCCTACACACAACAAGCAGGACTTTGCTGATGCCAAGGAGTACCGGCACCTGCTGCGGGCAATGGGGGAGCACCTGGCACAGTACTGGAAAGACATCGCCATTGGTAATAGCCTTTCTCTTCACCTCTAGCCTTAGTATACTCTCACTGCCTGAGGGGTGAAATTAGAAAGAGAGGCTGGCTCCTAAGGAGGTGTGTGGGTGTTTGTTTGCCTTCTAGCCCAGCGGGGAATCATCAAGTTTTGGGATGAGTTTGGCTACCTCTCTGCCAACTGGAACCAGCCCCCATCCAGTGAGCTGCGTTACAAACGCCGGAGAGCTATGGAAATCCCAACCACCATCCAATGTGGTGAGTCAGTGGTTGGAACCTCCTCCTGACTCCTTTCTGTCTTAGTCCATGGTCCCCTTTTCTCTCCATCCCCGTACTGGTCTCCTGGTGGGACTGACATTCGTGGACTTACAGTCCCGCTAAGGATATGATGATGTTCAGTGATGGACCTGAGAACTCAATCTTAGGGATATGCTGACTTCTCCCTGTCCCTCCTGATTGAGGCAGGTCATCTAACCTACTAGGTCTCACTTGGTTTGGTACCACATTGTTAATGGTACGAGTGTAGACTGAGCCAGCATCTTAGTGGAGGAGGGAGAGGGGTTGGGGGTGTTGAGGGTTCACAATATAAAGTTTCCATCCTTGCTGGAATCACTGTCCCTGAGAAGAGTTACTGTTCTATAAGGAAGGTAGAGTTGGAGCCAGAGTGAAGATCTTTGCCTTGGACCTGACTGGGAGGAGCCTGATTGTAGATATTGTTGGTAGGCACGATTGACTTTGGGGTGTGTTTTCTGTGTCACAGATTTGTGTCTGAAGTGGCGGACCCTCCCCTTTCAGCTGAATTCTGTGGAAAAAGATTACCCTGATACCTGGGTTTGCTCCATGAACCCTGATCCTGAGCAGGACCGGTGAGCACTTTCTCTAATAGGGAGATTGTAGGTATCTCCATCCTCCCAGCATGTTCTCCCACCACTCTTTGAATAAATAACTCACTACGCTTCTTGAGGTTGGCGCTCACATCTTTACATCTATCTTGCTGCACATAATAAGTGCCCTGGAAGTAAGAATAGAGGTGTGTCCTGCAGTGAGTATTGCGTGCACTTGGGAACTCTGAGGTGGTTGCTCTGAGAGACAGTATGGGTTGGCTGAGGAGATAGGACCCTGCCCCTCCTAGAGCCCTGTTTTGCCATAGCCTCCTTAGCACCTTCTTTCTACAGGTGTGAGGCTTCTGAACAGAAGCAAAAGGTCCCACTGGGGACATTCAGAAAGGACCTGAAGACACAGGAAGAGAAGCAAAAGCAATTAACAGAGAAAATTCGCCAACAGCAGGAGAAGCTGGAGGCCATGCAGGTGTGTGGTCATGGGCAGTGGGCAGAGCCAGCCTGTGACAAGGGTCTTTTGGGGATGGGATAGGAACCCTCAGTGGCTCCCCTATTCTCTTAAGCTCAGTTTCATACTCCTTTCACACATGAGTACTGCCAAAGCTTTCCAAATCCCAATCTCTAGGCGCACTGGTTCTCAAGTACATCCTGATTATTCTTTTAAAAAGAAGGTTTTTTGTTTATATTACAGTGGTTTAATTAATTTATGAATGTTTTAAAACTCCAGAAAACAAATATCCTACCTTAGATTTAACCATTATTAACTACATATCCTTCCAGCTTTTTATGATTGCTTACATACACATAAATACAGATGTATTTTTAATAGTAATATGGAGATCATGACATGTCATATGATATACATACACACACATGTATGTTTAGAAATGTATTTTTAGTGAATAATTATTTTCTTTGGGATAATTTTCCAGAAGTGAATTTGAAAGAATAAAAGAATTTGTAAAATGTTATGGCTTTTAAAAACTATTTCCAGAAGTTATATTAATTTCTGTTTCTTTTTAAATTAGTAATACATTTATTTTTAATTGTTTTTGCAAATTTGATAGAGGTATACATTTTATAATTTGAATTTTTATATTTCTAAAATTGACAATTTTTCCATTTGTTTGTTTCTTTTAGAATTGCTTATTCTTCTCATGTTTCATTTTTTCCCCTTAATTGATTTGTCAGGGTTTTTTAGGCATATTTGTGGTATTGACCCTTTATCATGTGTATTATAAAAGCTTTTCACTTTCTGGTTTCTGTGTTTGCAGAAATTCTCACTAATTCGGATGTCTTATGCATGTATCCCTGTTTGCTGCATCCCACCATCTTTTCTGGCCTTATTGATCAGGCCAGGCCTTTCCCACCTTTTTTGACGTTTTTTATGGGAATTGAATCCATTGACATGGATTAATCATACAGAATGCTGCATTTAGCTGATGGTTTAGTGTCTGTGCATATTTTTTTGTCTCTCAGTCAGTGAGTATGGGAGGCTCATGTAACAGTAGGACTGGGGCCTGGGTTTTCTTTTTTATTTGCCCATTGTCTTAGACACATAGTGAGGATCCAAAAAGTTTACTTGAATGTACCAAGACAGGCAGACAACCTCATCATCATGTTTTCCCTGCAGAAAACCACACCCATCCGCTCCCAAGCTGACCTGAAGAAATTGCCATTGGAAGTGACCACCAGACCTTCCACTGAGGTAAAGCCAAAGGGCAGGAGATGGGACTTTTCCTCAGGTGTCTTGTGCTAGGATCATTGTTTTTACTCTCCCTGGGCCTCTTTTAGGAACCTGCACGTAGACCTCAGCGTCCTCGGTCACCTCCTTTACCTGCTGTGATCAAGAATGCCCCAAGCAGACCGCCTTCCTTGCAACCTCCCAGGCCAGCCAGCCAGCCCCGGAAGGCTCCTGTCATCAGCAGCACCCTAAAGCCTTCTGCCCCGGTATCCCGAGAGGAGGCCTGTACATCCAGGCTGCTCCAGCCACCCGAGGCACCCCGAAAGCCTGCTAACACTCAGGTCAAGACTGCGTCCCGGCCTGCCCCACTGGTGCAGCCACTGTCACCATCTCTGCTGCCCAACTCTAAGAGCCCTCGGGAGGTTCCTGCCCCCAAAGCCATCAAGACTGTAGTGGTCAAGAAGCCAGAGCCACCCAATAAACTTTCCCTGGTAAGATGTTTTTCTTTCCCCAGCTCCCAGCCCACCCTCAGTGGTATAAGAGTGGTGTCAGGAAGTGTCAAAACTGTTCTGGGGGTGCTTCAGTGGAGACTAGCTGCTGCCCCTGAGGAGGAGTCCAGATGACTGAAGGGACTCGGTTAGGGGCACAGAGTGATTTGGTTCTTTGTCCAGAGAACTTTTCACTGCTCTCTCTGAGTTTTGGTCTGCCACAAACTTGAATCGCCTTTACTGGCTTCTCACACTGGGCATAGGTTGGTGGGCTGCAGAAGTGGTTGGTATGTCTCAGGGTGGTCACAGCTGGCTGGCCAGGGTGGCTGGCCAGGCAAGCCAAGTGTGGAGTGGGTTCAGAGGCTTCCTTGGTGACAGCTTTGAGTAAAAGTCCTCGTGGGTACAGGGGCCAGGAGGTTTCTGTATACTGAGTAATGTCCGGGGTTGCTCAGCTATACAGGCCCTTCTCTCAAGCCCTGTTATGCAAAATGGAATCTTTTGTACCTCAAGGACTGCCAGGACTCTCATAGTCCCTTTTCTCTTGCTCTAGGCCACGTCTGGTCGGAAGCGGACCTTAGAGGTCTCTGATGAAGAAGAAGCTGAAGAAGAAGCTGAGAGGAGGAAGGAGAGGTCCAAGCGGAGCAAAATTGCTGTGAAGGAGGAAAAGAAGGACTCGAATGAGGTAGGTGGTTAAGGTGAGGTTCTTAGAGACTCCCTCCTCAGGGCCTCTACCGCCCCTGGAGTCCATACCCTGCAGTCTGTACCAGCTCTGTTTGTGCTCTGTGACATGAGCCTTCTAGGAGCACAGTCCATCTCTGAAGGGCTCTCAGTCATGCTGATGACTGGAAACATGGTGCCAGGGAGGATCTGGAATGAGGCTACCTTCTGGCTCTAGGTACAGGTCGGAGGTCACATTGATGCAGATCAAGGAGGCTTGAAACCCTTGCTTCCTATGTCTTTGACATTCTGCCCTTTGTCAGCTATCTTGTTTATAAGGGTGACAGAAGGGCAGTTACCTAAGATAGTGATTTAAGGAGTGGGTCTCAGCAGGGCATGGGGATTTAAACTGCTGTGTAAGACAACATGAATGTGATGGCTGATGACCCTGGGCAGCGAAAAAGAGTGCAAAAGTCCACTCTTTGGGGACGCTGGGGATGACTCTGACAGACTTTTCTCCTTGTAGCTCTCAGACAGTGCTGGGGAAGAGGATTCAGCTGACCTCAAGAAGGCTCAGAAAGGTAAGTTCAGGGAGGTGTATCTGGCAGCCTGTGGGGAAAATGGGGCACCTCAGCCAGCAGCAGCTTACCCCAAAGGCTTATGGAGGCTTTCCTGGCTCTGGGCTTTCATGCTACAGTGGTTCCAAATCTAATTCCAAGAAGAATTCTGAAGAAAGCACACTATTGTGTGTATTTTTAGCACTAATTCCTTGGCGTGCACCTCTAGTAGTCACTCGTTCTGCTGCTCTTTGGCACCCTCATGACAGATGGAGAAGAAAACCCGGGTGGCTGGGCTCCATGTCTCTGGCATAGTGAGGGCAAGCACCTAGGGGTTCTTGTCCCTGCAAATCCTAGGATGACCTTATTCGAGGTGGCCCTGGCTGTGTGGGGTCTCTGTAGTTTTCTGACTCCTACCCCATTTCCATTCTCAGATAAAGGGCTGCACGTGGAGGTGCGTGTGAACAGGGAGTGGTACACAGGCCGTGTTACAGCTGTGGAGGTGGGCAAACATGTCGTGCGGTGGAAGGTGAAGTTTGACTACGTGCCCACAGACACAACACCAAGAGACCGCTGGTAATGCCCCTTCCGAGAGGCTGGGTTGACAGTTGCCCAGGGCAGGGGGAGGTGGTATCCCATCCTGGGAGCCCAGGAAACATGTGACACAAGCATCATGTTCTCCCTAGGGTGGAAAAAGACAGTGAGGATGTGCGGCTGATGAAGCCCCCTTCCCCGGAGTATCAGAGCCCTGACACACAGCAGGAGGGTGGGGAGGAGGAAGAGACCACGGTGGCCCAGCAGGCTGTGGCCGTGGCAGAGCCCTCCACTTCTGATTGCATTCGCATCGAGCCTGACACTACTGCTCCGAGCACCAATCATGAGACTATCGACTTGCTCGTCCAAATCCTTCGGTGTGTTTGTCATCCTGCTCCAGGGCCAGCAGAAGCTCTCTACTCCTTCATGCCATTCTGACTTCCTGTCCCCACCTTTGTCTTTCTTGTTTAGGAATTGTTTACGGTACTTCCTGCCTCCAAGTTTCCCTATCTCCAAGAAGGAGCTGAGTGCTATGAATTCAGATGAGCTGATATCATTTCCTTTGGTGAGTCTGGCCTAACCTTTGATTTTGCACTGTGTATGCCCCCCTTGGTGCTTGTGGTTGGCATCTTTTAGTTGTGGGCCTCTCAGCTAGCTATTAATGCTGAGAGAAGGGAAGAGGAGACTTTATATTGTAGGAAAAAGAAGTGGCTTAACTGGACATGACTGGTGTCATGAGACAGCGGGTCTGAGTCCTCACTTAGGGATAGTAGACCTGTCCCAGGTAACAGTGAAGAACTCATGCTCAAAGTGCCTAAAACTAGACTCTCTTAAGAGGGAAGTATAAAGAAGCTCATAATGTGTGAAAATAAGTAGAGTCTTATTTAACCCAGCATTTGCTGATGTGGCACCTACCCTGAGCAGGCCCTGCTGGACCTCTTAGCAAAAGCGTCTTACCTCCAAGTGGCTTAAGATTCTAGAGACTGAATTTTTACAAAGTAGCTGAATGTGAAGGTAGAGAGCAGTAAGTGCTATGGATGTGGGCAGTGTTGGGGACAGGGGAGAGCAACTCAGTTTAAGGAAAACATGGGTTTTGTTAAGTGCCTGTGTAAGTGACAGGGAGAGTTTAAGGCGAGGGGACTTTCGTGAGCAAATGCCCAGAGGGATGAAAGGGCAGGTGGCAGAGGCCAAGACAACAGGTAGGGGTTGAACATTTAAGATAGAAGGGGCCTGAGAGCCAGGATATGATGCATCTTGAATGTCCAATCTTAAGCACAGTGGCTTAAACTCTGTATGAGATGGGAGGGCCAGCAAAATGTTTGAGCTGATGGAATCTGAACTGTGTCTAGGGCAGGGGTCAACAGACTTTTTCTATAGAGGACCAGTTAGCAAATATTTTCATCTTTGTGGGCTACATAGTCTTTGGCAAGTACTCAATCCCACTCTTATAGCCTGACAGCCCCCACAGACAATAAGTAAAGGAAAGGATGTGGCTGTGTTCCAATAAAGCTTTATTTACAGAAATAGGCAGCAGGCTGATTTGGCCTATGGGCCTAAGTCTGTTGACCCTGTCCCTGAGAAGGTAACTCTGGTAGCAGTATGTTTAGGTAGGATGGGTGGATGGGAGATGCAGGGGCAAGGAGGCCAGTGTAGTTATAAAAAGTCAGAGGTGAGGGAATGGGAAGGGGAGCCACAGTGGTAAGAGAGGAGCATCAGGTGGAAGGGCCATGTCAAGAGGTCATTGATTGTAGGCAGGTGATGGGGGAGGAGGCAGAGGCCACATGCTTCTTTGTGTCTCAGGCCTGTGGGAATTGAAAGTTGATGACAAAGCTGTTAACTGGGAGAAGAAACAGCTTTTATTAGAGAAAGATTAGTTGAGATTTAATTGTGTTGGGCTGGAAGTACAGACACTAAATTTCTGGTGATGTCCAGTGGGCAGGTAGAGATTGGGGACTGGTGCTTGGGAGTGGGAATGGCTGGACTGGAGATGGGGATCTGGTAATTGTCCACATCAAGTGGGATGTTTTCATGGTAGGAATAGCTAAGTTTTTGAAGGAGGTTTTTCTAGAGTAGACTGGAGTTGACACTGCAGGATTACTATGTTCAAGATGCGGGTGCTTGTATGGCAGCTATGTTCTGGATAAGTTTTTCCAGAAGAGAAAAATATGGGGTATTATTTCCATTCCATTTTTAAGGAAATGAGGCTGGGGGTTAAGATACTAAGTCTCCAAGAGGTGAAGAGTCTGTTGCGATAGAGCCAGCTTTTAACCCAGGCACTCCTTAGGACAAGGGTCTTGCTCTTCCCATGGTGCCATCGCGATTCCCTGTGAGATGAGAGGGGGTTGTCCATACTGAGGAAGCTAGAAGATAGCAGAACTTGAGACAGCTCCACAGAAAGCTCTATATTTCAACTCTTGCCCTGCAGATTCCAGGAACAAATAGCTGATAGGCTAGATTGGCCTGGCATCCTCTTGCCAGATTTGTTGCTTTTAGCTTAACATTTTTGCCAAACTCAGAGCAAAGCGTGGATGCAGTGAGATCTCTGCAGTGGGCTCTCCTGCTCAGACCAAAACATAGTCAGGAGTGTGTGAGCCTAAAATACTCTGTTAGCTTATTCTTATAAAAGGAGGCATATCACCAGTGCATGAGCTTTATGTCTTCCTGATTGTAATGTCCAGAAGAACTCACTTTAATTTTTTTAACGTTAGGGACACAACAGAGTCTAATGTTATGTCCTTGTCAGTCTAAATGATCGTCCTTTTCACATCATACTGGACCAGGAGTTCCATATAGCCCACAAGGGTCCTACAAATATTAGATACATATACGTTTGTGCGTGTTTGTGTGTGTGTGTGAGAGAGGATCTATCATTACTTTAAAAGTTAAACTAATACAAATCACAGGTTCAAGACATAGTATACCGAATTTTAATATGCTGGAGCAGGTTTGAACATTTATTTTATGCTGCCAAAGTAATTTTTTTTTTTGTGCAGAACTTGAAGTTTCTCTTGCCTTATTGGTTTAATAGAATAACAATCTGATTGTAAGGAGAACGACACAGTTAAATACTTGCCAGTAACACTTTTTAAAACCAGCAATCAGGTGCCACCCAATGCAAGGTAGCTCATTCCTCTTCATAGAAGTAAATAAATGCTAGAGATGGTAAGACTGCAGTGGTTAGCCAGGATCTGCTGGTTCATCTAAATGGCCTTATTCTCATTGGTAATTTATGAGTTGATCATGATGCTATAAGTTTGAACTTAGAAAAGAAATAAAATCTAGAGATACTACCTAAATTGTTTTTTACACTGAGATTCCATGTAAAATTTCATTTGAAACAAGTGTTCTGCTATCTTTTAAAAGTTTGAAAAGCCTCCTGTCTATAGAAACTAGTTTACATTACTTCCCCACCCCTTGGAAGTTCCAGGGACTCAGGGAAGATAATAAAAACTGATGCCGTATAAATATACTACATAAATCTGGAGCTACCTGCTGTTGGTAGTGGCTTGGTAAATATTAGAGGAAGAGAACTTTTGGTCCTGACATTGTCGGGTCTGACTTGGAAATGGATTGTTGAAAGGGCTGCTGTGAAGTTAGAAAGGTATGATTGAACTGGAAGAGTGACTGTTGTCCTTTTGTGCCACCTGGAATGGTAAGGATCATCCTTCACATTTAATTATGGCTTGCTGTCTGCTAAAGCACTTTGCTAAGTACTTCACATGTGTGTTCCTGTCTTTGTCCTCATGGCAGCCCCATGAGCTGGGCATCAGGGTCTTTCTACTCTGGAACTAGGGAGACTGCTTGCCCCTTGTGTTTGACATTTCTTCAGGTCCAGCCTCCTTGTGCTGAGACAGTTGGGGAAACCAAGTGCTCATCTAAAAGGGCCCTGGGTACCCCTTTGAACTCATATACCCACTTTCCGGCTTCCCTTCTGACAGAAAGAGTACTTCAAGCAGTATGAAGTGGGGCTCCAGAATTTGTGCCATTCCTACCAGAGTCGTGCTGACTCGCGGGCCAAGGCCTCTGAGGAGAGCCTGCGTTCCTCCGAGAAAAAGCTCCGTGAGACAGAGGAGAAGCTGCAGAAGCTGAGGACCAACATCGTGGCGCTCCTACAAAAGGTGCAGGAGGTGAGCCAGGCAGCCCTCTCATTGCAGCTGGACCACCTGGTGCCTGAGGGAGGGGGGCCTGGGCACCTCTTGCTCGCTTCTCCCCACTCACAGGAATCTGTGGTTCCAACCCTGGCTGCACAGCATCCTGACCAGAAGGGCTGGAGGTGGTGCGGCTGCCTGGGCCTCATCCCAGCCAGACCCACGGTATCAGACTTTTGCCCTTGTTTAGATGTTCTGATATACAACCTGGTTTGAGAATTCTTCAAACCATAAAATAGAAAGTTCTCACTTTTCCAGATGACGCCCAGATGGGTTTGGGTGGCCCAGAAGTGGGGAGTGCCCTGTAGAGTCTCAGTTATTCATCCAGGCAGGAAACACTGAGAGCCTACTTTGTGCCTGGCCTGTGGATACTGGGTGAACCAGGCAGGCAAAATAGGTCCCTGTTCTCACAGCCTGACAGTCCATTGGAGGAGATAGAATTATTGATGGTGAGAAGTGTCATGAAGTAAATAGAATGAGAAACAGAAAAAGGGGAAACAACTTTACCAGGGCGTTTATGGGTGGCCTCTCTGAGGTATTTGAGCTGAGAATGGAACCAGTCATGCAAGAGTGAATGTGAATGCTCTGGGCAGAGGGAAGAGCAAGACCCTAGGCCCAAGGCAGGGAGTTGTGGGCAGTAGGAGAAGCAGTGGGGCCTCTATGAAGTAGGAAGTCACTGGAGGGGTGTGGCATCATCCAGCTTGCAATCTAAGACACTTACTATGGTTGGTTATAAGCAAGACTGGAGAGGGTGGAGTTTAGAACCTGGGACTACATTGAGGAGGTTCTCACAGTTGTCTGGGTGAGAGATTCTGGTGGCCTGAACCTTGGGTGGTGACAGCAAAGATGGAGGGAGTGGGCAAATCTGTAATATCTGAGAGATAGGGAAGAAATGGGTGATCTCTTGTGGCTTGTCTTCAGTCCTGGGGTGAAGAGAAGATGGTGGCCTGTATTGAGAAGGGAACAGCTTGGGTTGGGGTACATTTGAGCTGTTTTGGCCGTATTTGGTCTGAGAAGCCTGCAGCACAGCTAAGGCAACCTGGAACTTGGGGTAGAGTTAGGGCAGAGGCAAAAAATCTGGGCGTCATCTGTGCACAGAGGATTGGGCTGGGGGTGGTAGGGAATGATCAAGAGGGAGGGGAGAGGGCTGACAGCCAGGGTGTGGGGGGAAAGGAAGGAGGAGAGGAGGGGACTCTGGGCTCAGGCCCACAGACTGCAAGAAGGGTGGAGAGGCGGGCCCCGCACTACCTTATAGCCTCCAGCTGACCCTGCCCTGCTCTATTCTAGGACATAGACATCAACACAGATGATGAGCTGGATGCCTACATCGAGGACCTGATCACCAAGGGGGACTAAGGAGCTCGGAGCCAGAGATCAGCTCTCCTGCCCCTCAAGGCAGAGCTCCCAGGGGGGTGGGGGTAATGTTTCATTCATTGGTTGGTGGATTTACCTTGGTTTGATGCACGTGGGACATTTGTGCTTTTGGAGGGAAAGAGACTCTTGATTCTTTGAATCTTCCTCCTAAGTTTATAAATATTTATTTTTTAAAAGAAACAAGATGCTGTGCCTGCTGTGAGACTATACATTTTTTTTTTTTTTTGGTGTGTGACTCTGGGGCAAAGGACAGAGAACCAGTATGTCAAGCTTAAGCTAATTCTCTTGGCTTCTGGCTCCTCAAGATGTGGCAAGTCCAGCGCCATCCAGAATTTGGAGAGGCAGGGCTGGTTTCTCTCCTAGAAGATGAACAACGTTGGAATATGAAGGATAGGGAAGGGAGAGAGACCCCCGAGTCGTGCTTCTCCTGGGGGCTCTGATCCAGGGGACCTCCAAGGAGGCCGTAGGTCAGGGAGAGGCTTGGCACTGAGCGGCTCCTTTCTTAGGTCAGGTATGTGTCGGTCTGAGCAGCTGTCCTCTTGGCTTTGGCTTTGTCCAAACAGCTTGGGGAAGAAAGATCCATTCAACCTTACTATCCACCATTCAAGTTCTCACTGCTGGATTGATTTCCTCAGATAACTGTGGACAATGAGGTTTCCTGCCTCAATAACTTGAGTCCAGGTTGAGTGGACAGATCCAACACTGGTTAGACCACTGCCTTGGTTAGCACATTGAATGTCTCAATTCCAAAGGATTCCTTTTAGGAAAGGACCTTGTGTGTGAAAGAGCCCTTGGTACTGATGTGGTGGCCTCCATCTCTGGTTTGGCTGGGAGGCTGCCACCTCAGGTGGTGCTGGCTAATTTGGAGGGTCTGCTGCTGCTACTTTTCTCCTCTACCTGGCCCCACCATGCCCCGTCAAGGTCCCGGCTATGGGGCAGACAGAAGGGATCACTGAGCCCCCTGGCCCACAGGTGCAGGAGGTGGGCTGCAGGGACTCCAGAGGCAGCTTTGCAGGAAGCACACCATGCCTTCCCTACTGTCTAGTCACAGCCTAATACAGCTGTGTCCCTCAAGCAACTTCTCAGGGTCAAAGACAGGCAAGAATTGTTTTCTCTTTAATGGCCATTGGAAAAATTCTGGTTTGATTTTCTTCAACTGTTTTATCTCTTGTCTTTATTTGGGGACTTTGGATTTTCTGAAGGCATAAGAACTATGCCCTTGTACCCACTGGTCTGATTCAAACTGGCATCTACCCACTCCAGGTGGGTAGATGGTGTCACCCTGTGAATTCTGCAGAAGACTAGGAAGTAACTGGTGAGGGAAGCAGCCACACTGGAATCGGGAGTCTTTATCCACTTATGTACAATGGCTTAGAGTTTTGGGCTTCCCTAAACCATATCCCTGGAGGAGGGTTGTTTGGGGGAAATGCCATTCAGAGAAGCCCTGGCTGCTTCCTCTAGAAGATTCTCTTAAAAGTCTTGGAGTTCGAGCTGGTGGTTCCTCTCCAGTCCATCTCTCTGTCTTCATTCTAGGCAGCAATATAGTCCATTTTGTCTCCAAACCTTTTAATTTAAAAGAAGTTGGTTCTGCATTTTTACCAGTAGGTAATACTCAAGTTTTTAATTTACACACCTGTAATCAAAATGCAATACTATAAACTTTTACTGGTGAGACTCCTGAACTTTGTTTTCTTCTTAGTAAAATCCAGTACCTTCCTCCCATTCATTCTTTTTATCATGGTGGCTTTAAACTCTTCAAATTCTTCCTCATTTTCACCATCTTTATTGTTTTCTGTCTCCATCCTCAACACCCACAGAAACTGAAATACTTTATTTCTAAAATGTTTTAGTTTCAACTTCTAGATGTGCCCACTGTGCTGCCTATAGCCTATTTCCTGGGAGCACTCCTGCCATTCTTGGTGGGAAGATAAAATGCAAGGTCCCCTCTCTTTTCCCTGTCACGGAATAGCTGACCTGTTTGGGAGGAGGGAGATGGTCTGGCTGGTCTGTAGCAGGAAGGTCCTTAGTTCAAGGCAGCAAATAGGGGAATGAGTACAGGAACTCTTGTTTTTAAGGAGTGGAAGGGATGGGACTTTAGTCTTTTTTTTTTTTTTTTTTTTTTTTAGTGTCACATGTACATGGTAAAAATTCAAACAGCACAAAAGGCTGGACAATGAAAAGCAAGGTTCCCTCCCACCCCAATCCCCGTTTTCCCACTAGAATATACATATATCCATTCTGTTCTTTTCTATTTCTCACTTACTGTATTTTGGAATCTGTTTCAGAATAGCTAGATGACAATTTACTGTCATCTAGCAGTCCCCTATTTATAAACATTTCAGGTGTTTTTAACAATGAAAAATGCCATGATGAGTGTGTGTAGATGTTTATTCATTAACTCTTCTCTCTATATAGAGTAAATTCCAAAGAAAAATGGCTGTGTCATATGGTGGATGTATTAAAACAACTAAGATACATTCCAGAAAAGACTTCCAATTTCAACTACCAACAGTGCGTTTCCCCCCTCTTCCTAGCATGCAATCTCTTTCATATTTACTAATCTGAAAGGTAAAAAGTGATAGATTTCTGAGTTGTTTTGAATCAATTTAAGTGAAATGGAGCGTCTTCATTGGTCAATCATGTTTCTCTTCTTGTATAGGGCTATAGTTCTGAATCTTGGGCTAGGGAGTCTACAAGAGTTGACAAATCAGATGAAAACAAGGGGTGAAGTCCTTTGGGAATTGTTCACTTTATGACCCCCCCCCCGCCCCTAAATGTCCCATGGACTTCGGTTTAAAAACCCCACTTTAGGATCAATTTTGTGTTTGTTACCAGATCAGGACAAAGGTTTGATATTGTTGTTTATCAAACAGGCATGGGTTAATGACAGGCTGAGAAAAACTTGTTTGGTTCTCCTTTATATGCATCTGTGACAATGATTTTTGGCTCCTCTTTGTTGGGTCCAGTTCCTTACATCTACATGATGCCCTTTCAAACCTGTGGTTCAAGCAGTATTGGCCAAGAGTTCACAGCTCTAAGACCCAAAAGTGTTAAGACTGATGAAACTCAAAATTATTTGCTATGTACATAGAATACAAAGCTTGGCCTAGGTGAGTGGTGCCTCCACTGGATGCTTGTTCCTGTTGGAAGGTTGTTCTGCAGCTTGGTCAAGCTGTTAGGGACCTACCTGTTGGTGGTCACCAAGGTGCCTGAAACATCCACATAATTCCACTGGAGGGTTCAGCCTTTGTTGGAGATGGAACTTCTAAGGCTTCCTTTGGAACCAAGAGGCTACATTGCTCTTGGTTCCCTGAGCTGTTGAACAGCCAATGTGGCCATGGAAAGCAGAGCTCCAAAGGAACATCTTTCTCCACTGCTACATTTGAGACTTCAGACTGCCCTTTGCCTATTTTCAGTACTGGTGGGGGCACTGTCTCCATAGTAAGCAAAAACGACTGGACAAAGAGCCTGGCAAGGCACATCCCATTCAACAATGAGCCAAAACGTTGCCAGGCCTGTTTTTCATCTGGGTATTTTCACCCGGTAACTTGGAATCTACCAGGCCTGACTAGGGTTCCTGGTGGATGCTGCAGAACCAACCTTCCTTTGAGATTCCAAGGCTTCAGACAAATCACTGCCCATTCTGGCTCCCCATTTCACCTCTAAAATAAAGGAGTCAGATAATATTACAGGTTTCCCAGCTTATTCAGCCACAGGGCCAGCTCTCCACATGAAATTTATCCAGAAGTCCATACAGACTGCCAATCAACTGGAGCTGGTGTGATTGAAGTTGGCCTGGTGGCCCAAAGCCCCTTCTGCCCTGACCCCCAATCTTTGCACCCAAGATTACTGGTCCCCATCTGCTACCTATACGTCTTTCACTGCTTACTCAACCCCACAGCCATCGTTGTGGCCTTTTAATCATTTGGCCAGTTTCATTATACCCTAAGGGAGAAGAGGGTGCAGCTTCCATCCAGCTTCCCTCGGGGCTGCACCACAGGTTGCCTGTGGTACTTCCTGGAGCTCTGGAAGGCTCAGCTGCCACTAGCCAAGGCCTGGAGGGTAAGGGAGGTCATAGACTGAGCAGACTTGGATCAGTGAGAGGGGAAAGATCTGATGGACACACCCCTCCTTTCTTGTCCACTCTATCCTCTGCTGAGATGCTTCCATGGAATTCTCTGGGACCATTTCCTGCCTCGGGAACTGCAGGTTTCTTGGCAAGCTCTGGCCAGCTTTAACCACAACTTTGAATTTGTCTCTCCTTCCCCACTACTCTTCCTCTATTGAAGCTCTGGATTCTCAGTCCCCTCTCCAGTGCCCCACCAATCTATCACTAGCTGGGTTTGGGGTGCTGCAGTAGAAAGAGTGCCCCTATTTATCAGAAGTTTCGAGTTCCTCACGCTAAATCAACTATCACAATACGACCCTGTGGGCTGGCTGGAAACTCACCTCACAGGGCTCGGGCAGGACCTGGCACTCGGCCATCTCTCATCAGCGGCTTTGGGGGTATCCAATGCACAGTCCTATTAGGGTGACAGCCTTCTTCCAGCCAGCCAACACGTGTATCCACCCCTAAGCTCACTGTCCAGGTCCTCAAGGCGGTTGCACACCGGCGCCTGCGCGGTACACCTGCCCTGCACGGGCGGCTGCGCCCTGCGCATGCGCCTTGAAAACATTACGATCCCTCCCAGGTGGCCCATGCTGGGTAGGGCAGCATCCACGCCTCAGCCTGGGTTCCAGAAGAAAACCGTGACCAAGTTGGGGTATGTGAGGTCGGTCACTGGGCTGGACGTCGGGTTTCAGTGGCCCCATTGCATTTGGCCAGACCGGGGGCCAGACTTGGGCGGCGGCTGCGGGCATTGCCTCACATCCTACAGCAAGCTAAGGGCCTTGTGGACCCAATAGCTCACATCCCAAACAGAAAAGTGGGAAATTTTTTCCATTGACGTCTGTGTATTAACACCAAGCATAGGTGAAGACTTTTTTCTGGGTTGTTTTCCAGCTCTTTGCTCACTACAGAAAACATTTTGTATAGATGTCCTTATCACCAGTGTGGTGCTTTCATATCTGCAAGATAGAGGACCTGGAAAGGAAGCTGCATATTTACGTTTTAAAATAGCTATCTCTGGGTAATTTTTCTTGAAGGTCCAGTCTACTTGTTAGCTTGTCGGCGTCTCGGCACCTGAGGCCTCTTAGGTTTCTCAACTTTGGCACCTTTTCTACTAGTTTGTCCTTGGATTGGTGTATGGTGTTTCTTGAAAGGTAAACATTTTTAGGTTTGTGGGTTTCCTATCATGCTTAAGAAAATCCCGCCCCCCCCAACCCTGAAACATTCTATTACATTTTGTTGCAGTGTTTTAAAAATTTGTGTGTCAACCTCCATTCCTTGTGGAATGTATTTTAGTATAAGCAGTAAGGCAGGAGTCAAGCTTTTATTTATTTTTTAACCCAGATGGAAATTCACTTATGCCAGTTCCATTTATTGAATGAACTATCTTTGTCATTATGTATAGTCCACTCTATTTGGTTTTGGACTTTTTGGGTTTGAGATGCCCCTTAGACATGCCAATATAGATATCCTGTTATCAGTTGAACAGGCAATTCCAATCTGAGGGGTGAGGTCCTAGCTGAAACTAGAATTTTGGGAGTCATCAGCATCTAGATAGGTCAACCTCCTTCACTATTTTTCTTTTTAAAATACTTTTCCAGGCTATTCTTAGAATTTATTCTGTCACATGAAATTTAAAATTACTTATCCAGTTCTGTCCCATTCTTGCCAAAACCAAACATTCTATTGAGATTTAAATAATTGAATTAAATTTAGATGTAAGTTTTGGGAGAGTTGACATTTTTATGAACCTAAATCTCCCCAGATGATACAAAATGGTTTTCATTTGTTAGACTTCTTTTAGGTCCTCCAATAATATATTATAATTTCTTTATATGGGTCCTATAACTTTCCCATTAAATTTATCCCTAAATATTTTATGGTTTTTGTTATTATGAATGGGATATTTTTTCCCATTTTTATTTCTAATTGTTACTGTAGAGAAAAGCTAATGACTTAATATTTTCTACCTTATGAATCCTGGCAGTTTTAAAAGTAAACCTGTTTTATAGATACAGTCTGTATATTAGCCAGTGTACCACTTTATTTGCCAGTTTGCTTTAGCTAGAACTCTAAAAACAGTGTTGAATAATTATGCTAGTCTTGTTTCTGATGTGGATGGATATCCACATGTGATGTGGATGGAAATCACGTGTTACAGTTGAGCAGGATGGTGGCTGTTGGTTTGGCAAATGGCCTTTAAAATGTAGAAGGAGTTTCCTCCTCCCCCCTATTTTTTTAAATTAAAGGTGGAACCTCTGGATTGGAGCTGTGGCTGCCAGTCTTGCCTGAATCTGGCAGGCAGTGACACCAGTGATACCAGTGACGCAGAATAAAATATGGTTGTGTGCCCCTGGAGACTGTTGTCAACCTTAAAAATTGATAAAGGTAATCTACCAGCAAATGAGTTTATTTGGAAATAGCAGAGGAATTGCAATTCTGGACAAGCAAACTATGGCAAACCATAGGCAAGTCCAGAGGAGAGGAGTGTGCTTTTATGGAGGAAGTTGGGAGGGGCAGTTTTGATAAAAGTTTATTAAAGAAGAGGGAGATTTCCAGGTTTGGCAGCCTCATTGGCTGAGTTGTTACTGGGCCAGGAGAAAATCTTCCTTCTTCCTGTTCTGGGTATGTAAAGTAAGCTATGACAAGTGATATGTGTTTGAGAACCTCTCCTTTCGTTGCTTCCCAACTCGGTTTTGAATGAAGTTTTCCTCTTTTTACTTTTACACTGTCAAATGCCTTTTCAGCAATTATTGATACAACCATATGGGAGTTTTCTCCTTTAAGCTGCTGTTTTAAGTTATTTTTATTAGACATTGAGTAGCTACAAAAGAATACTGTATAAAATATAAGGTAAGAAGACTAAATAGTGTACTGATTTGAGAAAAAGCATATTATTACTTTATAAATCCTTGTATTTTCCTCCTGGATCCTCTCTCCTTTTCTCCCTGCTTAACTGTAATCATCCTGAATTCTGTGTTCATCTTTCCTTTGCTCTTTTTATACTTTGTATACTTGGTTTGTACTCCTAAATTGTTTTATTTTGCCTGTTTTTGAACTCTTGGACATCACATTTTATTTACTATTCTGCAATTTGCTGTTTCTTTTCAATATTATTTTCCATAAATTCGAGTTGTTGGATGTAGCTATAATGTTTTCATCTTTGCTACTGTATGGTATTCTGTCACTGCTGAATACTGGACAGTAATGAAAAGACCTACGATTGAAGATATCACAATTTTTTATCCATGTTTCTTTGGCATTTGGGTTATCTTTTGTTTTTTTTTTTTGCTATTACAGCACATATGTGGGTTCTTGTTTATGTCTGCATGCCTGCAGGACTTTCTCTGTAGGATATAATCCTTGGAGTAGAATTGTTGATTCATAGGTTATGCCCATTTCAACTTTAAATAGGTAATGCTAAATTGTTTTCAGAAGCAGTTATATCAGTTTACATGCCCTTTGACACTAACTGCTTCATCCTCTATTTATTTCCTTGCACCACTACGCTTAATATTGCTAGACTTGATTTTTTTTTTTTTTCCAATCTGATGGGTGTGTAGTGGTATTTCATTGTAGTTTAATTTACATTTCCATGATTTCTAATGTGGTTGAGCACTCTTTCATGTCTATTGACCATTTATATTTCTTCTTTGATAAAGTGTTTGCTCAAGACTTTTACCCATTTTTCTATTCTTTTATCTTCATTACCAATTCGTATTTTTGTTATTTTAGATACAAGTTCTTTATTAGGTACATGTGTTGCACATTTCTTCCAGTCTTTGGCATATATTTCTCTTTACTCTCTTTTTATAGTCTTTTGTTGAGTAGAAATTCTTAATTTTAATATAGACTAATCAATCTTTTTTAGTTTGTATTTCTTGTAACTTGTTAAGAAATCTTTCTCTACCCTGAGGCCATGAAGATATTATTTTATATTATCTTCTAATGTCTTCATAGCTTTGTCTTTCACATATAGATCTTTAATCCACTTGGAATTGACTTTCATGTGTAGTGTTAGTTAGAGCTCCAATTCCTTCCTTCTTTCTTTCTTCCCAATTGCCCCCACACCCCTTACTGAAAAGTCTTACCTTTTTCTAACAGTGCTACTTCTTCTCATATATCAAATGCATGTGTTTGTGTGTGTATATATTTCTGGATTTTTATTCAGTTTTATTTGTCTGTGTCTCTTTATGCCAATACCACAATGATTTAATTGTAGTTTTATAATAAGTTTTGATGTCTAGTAGGGCCAGTCCTACCTCTTTTTCTGCTTCAAGAGTGTCTGACTGTTCTTGGTCCTTTGCATTTTCATATACATTTTAGAATCAATTTATCAAGTTCCATGAGAAAACCTGTAGAGGAATCATTGGAATTGATTGTATCTATCATCAGTTTGAGAATTGATACCTTTCTAAGTCTTCCAAACCATGAAGATGGTATAACTCTTCATTAATTTAGAACTTTCTTTAATATCTTTCAAGAAAATATAATTTTTCCCTTTAGAGGCCGTGTATGTCCTTTGTTAGATGTATCCTAGGTACCTGACAATTTTTGATGCTATTGTAAATATTTCTAAAACTTTATTTTCTGACGATTTGTTGCTAGTATATAAAAATGTAATTGATTTTTATATATCAATTATTTTAATTTATCTTTAGATTCTTTTGGATTTTCTATGATATATCATCTGTGAGCAATGATAATTTTGCCAATTTTCATACCTCATATATTTTTCTTGCCTTATTGCATTGGATATGCCAGTACAATGTTGAATGTAAAGGGGAAAAATGGGTATCTTTTTTGTTCCCTGTCTCACAGAGAAAGCTTTTTTTAGTAGAAATTCATAAGATTAAGGAAGTTTCCTTCTATTCCTATTTTAAAGCATTTTTTTTTCCTTTTAAATACCATGGATGTATGTTCAATTTTATCTAAAGTGCTTTATTCATCCATTGTGATGACTGTATAGCATTCTCCTTTAATTTGTTATATGTGGTGAATTGCATTGGTTAGTTTTTCTGATGGTAAACTAACCTTGCACTTCTAGAATAATGATTATAATTTTTCTGTGTTGCTAGATTTGTTTATTAAGATTTTGATTTGAATTGTACCTTCATGTGAGTGATAACTAGTTTGTGATTTTCTTTCCTCGTACTGTCCTTCTTAGGTTTTGATGACCAGGTTATACTGCCCTCAAGAGATGAGTTGAAGAGTCATCCCTCTTTTCCTCTACTCTTGGGATAGTTTCTGTAAGATTGGTTATTCCTTGGTGATCACTGTCTGGAGTTCTGTGTGAATATGTGTGAGGGAAGATTTTTAACTAATTTATTAAAATATGTTTATAATTCTATTTAGTTTTTTTTCTGTTTTTGAGTGTTTTAAATTTTTCTAGGATTTTATCTCAGTTTTTAAACTTACTGTCAGATGTCTGTAGCACCTATATGTGTCCTCTTTTCATGCCAAATATTGTTTTTTGGTTCATTCATTTCCTCCCTCCTTCCCTCCCTTCTTCCCTTTGTCTTCCTGATCAGTAAAGTTTGTAAATTTTAGTTTTTGTAAGAATCAGTTTTCTTCCTCCTAGATGTTTTTCTCTTTCATTAATTTCTGATCTTTATTTCCTTTCTTATCCTTTCTCTGAGTTTATCCTGATGTTCATTTTCTTACTCACATTGGATGTTTAGCTCATTTTTTAGCCTTTCTTCTTTTACAATGTGAGCTTTTTTAAATTCCGGCTTTATTGAAATATAATAGACAACTAGTTGCTTGTATTTACATTGTACAATTAAGTGAGGTTTTTTCAGTTATGATTGGCATACAATAATGTACCAGTTTCAGTTGTACATAGTGATCAGAGATCACTATTTAGCAGTCACCCACTAAATCTAGTACTCCTCTTCTCCTTACATATTCATTACATTATTAACCATCTTCTCCATGCTACACTGAACATCTCCATGTCTATTCTGCAACTGTCTATTTGTACCTCTTAATTGCTTTGCTTTTCGCCATCCCCCCAACCCCCTCCCATCTAGTAGCCCTCAAACTATTCTCTGTATCTAAGTTTATTTCTGCTTTTGTTGTTTATTTTGTTCTTTAGATTCCACATATACGTGAAATCATGTGATATTTGTCTTTCTCTATCTGACTAACTTCATTCAGTGCAATACCATTAGGTCCAATAAGGCAACATCTTTTTACATCCCCTTCTTTTTAGTCTGTGTGTCTTTTAATCTGAAATGAGCCTCTCGTAGGCAGCATATGTAGGGGTCCTGTTATTTTGTCCATTCAGCCACTCTGCTGGATAAAGTATTCTTGGTTGTAGATCCTGGGTTTTCATCATGTTGAATATTTTGTGCCAAGCCTTTCTGTCCTGCATAATTTCTTTGGAGAAATCAGCTGCCAGTCTTTTGGGTGCTCCCTTGTAGGTAACTAACTGCTTTTCTCTTGCTGCTTTTAAGATTCTCTCTTTGTATTTAACCTTTGACATTTTAATTATGATGTGTCTTGGTGTGCGCCTCTTTGGGTTCTTCTTTCTTGGGACTCTGAGCTTCCTGGGGTTATATGTCTATTTCCTTTACCAGGTCAGGGAAGTTTTCCATCATTATTTCTTCAAATAGCTCTTCAGCATTTTGTTTTCCTTCGGTTACCCCTATGACACAGATATTTTTCCATTTAACCGTGTCCCATAGGCTCCTTGAATTATTATTATAGTCTTGGCTTCTTTTTTCTTGCCATTCTGATGGAATGTCTTTGGCTTTCCTATCCTCTATATTGGTGGTTCCATCTTCTTCTTTATCTACTCTGTTTATTCCATCTAATATACGCTTCATCTCAGATAATGTGTTCTTCATTTCTGACTGGTTCCTTTTTATAATTTCCATTTCCATGTTTTTTATCTCTTTGTTAAAATTCTCACTGAATTCATCTACACTTCCCCTAAGTTCATTGAACATCTTTATAACCAGTGTTTTAAACTCCGCATCTGTTAGATTGCTTGAGTCCATTATTCCTGGATCTCTGTTCTGTTCTCTCATATAGTTTCAGCTTGTCTTCCAATTTTGGCTGCCTTTCTATGTCTGTTTTCATGTACTAAGCAAAGCTTCTAAGTCTCCTGGTTTTATTAGTGTGGATTTGTGAAGTAGATGTTCAGTGGCACAGACGTTAGAGGGGTTCAGCTGCAGGCTACATTTAGCCCAAGCCTCTCTACCCCTCTGTGGCTACCTGTTAAGATTTAGTAAGCAATCCACACAGATGCTGTGCTTATAGTTGCCTCAAGAAACCATACCATAAACTGAGGCTAGGTGCCACCAGTGTGAGTCTTGGCACTGCTCAATCAGGAGCACCAGACTCACTGAGAACACACCTGGATGTGGCTTGGGTGGGGCCATGAGTTGTGGGAGGCGGAGTTTCAGGGAATCATCTGAGTGGAATGGCCTCTGTTACCTGGTTCCATAATGATGACGTCTCATCTGTGGTGGTACTGAGTCTGCACACTGGGACGGGGGAGGGCTTAACAGAGGAACAATGGATACCACTGGCACTTCTGCCTGGGAGAGAGCCTCGCCTCCGGCTCTCACTCCGACAACTCAGTATTCCTCTGAAAGTCCCTGCTGCCCACCGAGCAGCTGACTTAGTGCTGGTGCTGAGCGAGTAGGTCCATCACCACGAAAGTCTGCTTGTGGACACAACCCCTTGAAGAGGTGTCTGCTGCTGCCGTAGCCTCTGTTCCACTCAGCTGCTGGGGACAGGGCAGCCTTGTGTCTTCGCCCCCTCCTACCTTCTACCTTTGCAGGTTGATTATTTATTTTTCTCCCCAGTTTTAGTATTTCTATTCATCTTGATCCTAGGCAACTTTCCTTGCTGTTTGTTCCGTATTTCTGTTACAACTTTGATTTGGTCACAAAAGGTATAAACAGAGCCTCTATCATCTACACCATTTTTTTTCAAGATCTACAACATGAGCTTTTAATTTCTAAGCACTCCTTTACCTGTATCCTATAAGCTTTGCTATATAGTATTTTAATTTTAACTATTTTCTAATTTGTTTTCTTCTTTGATCCATGAGTTATTTAAAAGTAGATTTCTTAATATTTAAACATTGTTTTAAAAATAATTTTGTTGTTGATTTTGAAATGTCTTTATCATAGTCTGAGAATATGGTCTGTATACCAGCACTTTGAAATTTGCTGAGGCTTTATGACTGGTCCAGATATGATGTTAATATTCATAAATGTTCTATGTTTTTATATTTTAAAAAAGTATATTCTGCAGTTATGTGTAATGGTCTGAATGTTCCCATTGCATCAGATTTGTTAATTGTGTTATTTAGAACCTTGTTGATATTTTTTTCTGTCCGATCTCTCATTACTGGGAGAGATATATAAAATTTCCATTATGACTGTGGATTTGTCTATTTCACCTTGTGATTGTTTCCATTTTACTTTATTTTGAGATGTTATTTGATGATAAGAATTTTATAGCTTTATGAATTTTACCTTCTATCATTATAAAGTGACTTTTTTATTTCTAGGAGTTGGTATATAGTAATATTTTTTGCCTTAAAGTCTATCTTGTCCGTGTAAGGCATACCTCATTTTATTGTGCTTTGCTTTATTGCACTTTAAAGAGATTGTATTTTCATCAATAGCAAGGCAGGATCCCCCACCAGCAAAAAGGTTATAACTGGCTGAAGGCTCAGATGATGGTTAGAATTTCTAGCAAGAAAGTATTGTTCAATGAACGTATGTACATTTTCTTAGACATAATGCTATTTGGGAAACCAAAAAATTTAAATTCACTTTATTGTGGTACCGGCTATATTGCATTGATCTGGAATTGAACCTGTAATATCTCCAAGGTATGCCTGTATTTATGTTTTAGGTATATTCTTATAAATAGCATATAGTTAGATTATATTTTTATTCTAAATACTGTTTTTATCTGAAGCATTTAACTTAAATTTTGTGTAATTATTGATGCATTAAGTATTGACTTATTTCTATCCTTTTTTTGGTAATTTTTATTCCTCCTTATCTGCATTCCATTTTCTGTTCCTTTCCTTGCCTTTGTATTGAAAATTTCTCCCCACATACAGTGTTTTCCCTCTTTTCGTATTCCTGTTCCTTTAGTGATTACTCTGAGACATTTTACATGATACTTAACTCACCAAAGTGCACAAGACACTATTAATATTATTTTACTAAATTTTTTTAATGTCTTTATTTTACTTTGGCTCCTGAAAGATGTTTTCACTGGGAATGCTAACATTTTCTCCTCTACTTTGTAGATATCACTTCATTGTCTTCTTTGGACATTAACTCTCAGTCTAATGGATGCTCTTTGAAGGTAATCTTTTTTCTCCTCCCTAATCTGACTACTTTTAAGATTTCATTGTTTTAAGGGTCTTATAATTTCACTATATTGTATTTAGCTGTGGATTTTTTTAATTTACCCTGATTAGGATTTGTTGGTATTGACTCTGTATAATTGGTGTTTCTCATGAGTTCTCATAAATTTTTTAGCCATTACCTCTTTAAAGATTGCTTCTGCCCCATTTTGATTAGACACAACAAAGGAGCTTCAAAGGGAACACATCAAAGGGAACTTCTTGCTTTATTCTTTATGTCTCTTAATTTTTCTTTTATATTTTTCACCTCTTTGTGTCTGTGTTGCATTCTGGATACCTTTTTCAGATCTCACTTCCACATCACTAATACTGTTGTCAGTTGTGTAATCCATTAAAAAATTCATTATTTTTAGTGATTTTTTTCAATTTCTGTTCTTTAGTATTTTTTTGAATATTCTTTACTAATTTTCAACCACCTTTCTGTTTCTAGAAATATATTAAATGTGCTTATTTTATATTCTGTCTGATAATATCATTATATGGAGGAGTTTTATGTCTGCTTCTACTGTTATTTTGATTAGCCCCTGCTCCTGGGCCAATTTGTGTGTTATGTGTTTAGAGATAGTTAGTATACTGTGAGCTGCTTATTTTTCTTGCATCTTCACATCTGAGGTTCCATAGGCTTAGAATGAAGAGGAGATCCTCTAGAGGATTTGTTTGCTTTGCTCATGTGACTGGGGACATTGCCAGTTTAGGACCACGCTATAGTCTCTGCTAAATGTTTTATTGGATCAGCCAAGCGAGGGTACACTCCTAATTGCAAATTCTTAGGGAATTTTTTTTCTGCTTATGACAAACATTTATTAAGACAAGCAATTTTACTTGTATTTTATTTTTGATTCACCATTATATTGACAGTATAGCCCATTGGGGGTCCAGCTTTCTGGGGGACATCTCCTATTGGATGCCTTATATTGGGATGGTAATTTGAGGCAATGAAACTTACTCTTAGGTTCATTGGGCTCAATAAATGGCTGTGAGGGAGAAGCAGACTTCAGAGCTCTTCTTATCTCTCCAGGTTTCCACATCCACTTGATTTCTGGCCTGAGTATCCATTATATTCTCCCTAGTTCATGGATGCATTTAGGTGCTTTAAAATTTTATTCAGCATATCTAGTTTCCCACAAGGGAGGATTATCTAGGCATCTAGTCTACCATATTGCCAGAAGGGAGAAGTCCTCCTTGAACTGCTTGATATGATTTACAGTGAAAAGCTTCCCGACACTGACCCATTCTTGCATTTCTGTTGTAAACCCAACTTGGGTGTAGGCTTATCAGTTTGGGGTATCAATCTTTTGTATGTGCCTGTATGCTATTTGCTATTGTCATATTTGGTTATTCTATTTTAAAAAAAAATTTTTTTTTCAGGCGAGGCAACCCTTGGTTGACCTCACAGATTGCAAGGACCTTGTCACCTTATAAACCCTTATTTTTAATTTTTTTTGTGTCTACAGCATGTGGTCTTCCTAGGTGGTCTCCCATTCAAGTACTAATCAGGCCTGACCCTGCTTTAGCTTCCGAGATCAGATGGGATCAGGCTTGTTCAGGGTGGTGTAAAAATTCTATTCTTATGTGAGATTGAACTATGTATTTAGTGCTTTCTTGATCAGGTTTTGTTGTTGGAGTCATGCTAGCTAGCTTCATAAAAAGAATGTTATCATCTATGGCCCTGTTTTTTCTTGTATTGCACTTTGAAATTTTTCTTTCTGGTGTCCTCTCCTCTCCATCATCTCATGCTGAGCCCCACTCAACCTCGGAGATGAAGGAAACTTAGGCCTCCTCCCTGAATGTCTATCAGGAGCAATGATTTGGACGCTAGAGTTTGGGGGCAGCAAGAGTTCTCTGTGTCTCTAGGTTCAGCTCTTCCCACTTCTGTCTCTGAGGGGCCCCTCACAATTTGAGGCTGCATCCACACTCCACAGATGCCCAGGGTGTGTCCCCCTAAGCCTTTGCTCTAGCTGGGTTTCCTGGCCTGAAATGAATTCATTCAGTACCTATTTATTGGACACCTACTAAGTGCCAAGCACTGGGGATGCTACAATACATAAGGAAGACAAGATTCCTACTCTCATGAAGCTCACAGTTCATTGGGAGTTGGGAAGACAGTCAGCAATTAAGTAAAATACATGGTATACCAGATGGTGCCAGAGTGCAGCAGAGAAAAAGGAAGCCATTTGTTGGTAGCTTTCTAGCATGTTTGGGTATCTACAAGTCAAGTCCATGTTGTTGACCTACCTCTCACCCTCCACCCTGTTCTTCTTTTAAAGAATTACTTCAGCTATTTCTTGTGCAGTTACTCGCCCATATAAATTTCACAATCAGCTTGTCAAGTTTTTGAAAAATATTGGTAGAATTTTGATTTGGATCATGTTGAATTTGTAGATTTGGGAAGAACTGATATAATTGAGTTTGCCCATCCATGAAGATGGCATTTTTCCTGTTTGTCAAGTTTTCTCTATCATTCTGTAAAGTTTTAAAGTTTAATCTATGAAGATCTTTTGCATCTTTTTGTTGGATGTATTCTGAGGCCTCTTATGTTCTGTTACAGAATCTTATATTTTGTAATCAGTAATGGCTGGTGTATAGACCACTGAGTGTAGGCTTATCTTGTGTCATGCTGCTCAGAGTGGTTTCTAGAATGTCAACCTGATGTCACTCCCTGTTCAGAGCTCTGCCTGGCTTCACTTCAAACTTGATTCCTCACTTTGCCTCAGTGGACTGGCCTTCATCACCTCTGGGCTTTGTGCGTGCAGCAGCCCATTCCTTCCCCTGGCAGACCTCCTCCATACCTCCCTCTGGGTCAGGTCTATCCTGGGGTTGTTGCCCCACCCCCTCTATCCAGTGACAGGATCCCCCTCCAGCCCCAGTCAGGACTTACCAGTTGTCTGCCTCCACCCAGATGGGAAAGGAAAGCCCTGGGAAGGAAAGAGTTGTGTGGAGCCAGCCTTGGCTCCATAGTACTGGGGTGTCAAGATGGAGGGTTAGAGCCCCTGGGATACCCTGTCCTACCCCATCCTCTCACCTGGAAGCAGTGGCAGTGGAAGGAGGACCCACTGGGCTAAACCAGCCCCTCTTGGTGGTCCTGGTAGCTAGTGATGCAGTTGGGACAACAGAAATGGCTAGGCCATGGCAACTATGTTACCTCACCAAGGTGGCTTTCCCTTGGCCCCAGAGAGCCACAGGTAAAGCTGACCTCACCCCTAGATGCTGACTTAGCCCTTATACGTTTTTCTAAAAAAGCTCTTCTTGTGCCAGACCCCATCCCACCTAGTCTTCCACCTCACCCCTCCCCATTCAGACCAACCTCCCACTGCCTGTTTCTGGCACTGAGCAGAATGAAGCCCATGCTCCTCCCCCATATTATCTTGTGGCTGTCACCTGTTCTCCATCAGTCCTGCTCCACAGAGTCACAGACAGATTCAGGGACAAGACCATAGAAAATTCCAAATCCAAGGTTTTTATTACCGGTCAGAAGGTGCTCATTGCAAACAGTATTGAGAAGAGGTACATTGCACAGCTGTGCTGCAGGCCCAGTGGGGCTGCCTGCCTGCCCTGACTCCCTTGAGTGGGCACCCTAAGGCATTTCACACATTGGTGTTTTCACTTTCTTGTTTTATAAAAACAAAACCAGTTCTAGAGTAGAAAGAAAAACCCTGTGATGAAGTTTCAGGACCAAACTGAAGTGGAAAGGGTTGGAGTGGGAGTTCTAAGGGTCTGGGACAGTGGCCACAGTGGCCCATTCCCCCCACTGTTGGCAGAAGCTGTTGGAAGTTGGTCTGAGGAAAGGGCAGGGCACAGCTGACAGGAGGGCCAAACTCAGACAGGAACACCCTATCTTCATCATTTTATCACTTACACATACCATAGAAATTTAAGCAAAATAGCTATTTTATATATATTTATATAGTATATATATATATATATATAAATCAGGCAAATAAAGAGCTCAGAGCAGGTGCTGAGATGAGCACCCTGAGATGACGCCGAGGCCAGATGCTGGGTCTCTGATGTCCAGGGCACCAGCCCAGGCAGAGCTGAGGGTTGGTTCTTATTGCTGATTTGGGGCCTGGTTCTGGGGCGGGGAGCACCTGCAGATCCTGCCCCCAGCTCTTCCTGGCCTCTTTGGGGCTGGAAAACAGCCCCTACATGGCCAAGGCTAGGCAAGGGGCTATGGCCCTCAAATCTCCGTGGGGGACCCTCATTGTTCCCCCTCCCCCACAGTGGCTGTAGCTCCAGAGATAATTTGTGTTCTCCTGGGCCCATGGCCCGTCCTAGTCCCTTCTCTGTGGGGTCCTGGGTTCCTAGGGGGCGGCCTTGCTATGTTGAGCTACAAAATGCTCTGGACTCAAAAGTGTCTATCTGGCTTCCTGATGTCTTAAAAAGAAGGGGCTCTCACTAGGACACTTAGAAAGTTGTCTGCTAAGTGCTGTACTAAAAAATATTTACTAAACATCTCGGCTGGAAAGAAATGGAGATCGTTTTTCTAAAAAAGTCAAATGAGGCTCCCCAGGAGGGGCCAGTTCCTCCCTGGGTGGAGCTGGTGGCAGAAGGGGGGCGGGCAGTCCAGAGCCCCAGCCAGCCTGCCTGAGTTGTGGTAACTGGGAGCTGGGGTCCCAGTAGGGCCCAAGTCCATAATGAAGGGGCACAGGTGACCCGGGGCACCTGGAGGCTGGAGAGAACCCGGGTCAGCACTTCCTCCTTCCAAGGTCGGGGCTCCAAAAACGTGTTATTAAAAAAAAAAAAAAAAAAAGTAAAGGAAAGAAAAAGGTGGAGTGGGATGCTGTTAAGTATTAAATTGAGTGCATTCAAGAAAAGATGGACCAGGCAGTGCAGGTGCCTGTATTTGTAGGGGGGGTGATGCTCAGAAGATGTTGGGGCACATGTGCCAGTCCTGCTTCTCCTTGGCCTCCCAGTAGCCGCCCTTGTACATGCAGGCCGTTTCCCCAGTCAGCGGGTCCAGCCTCTTCTCGAACCACAGCGGAATGTACATGTCGGCCTCCTTCTCTGCTGGATGGGCACAGCGGGCAGGTGGGCAGGCAGCTTCCTACCCTGCCCACCCGGAACCCCACCTTGGGCTCCAGAGGCACCACCTCCCCATCCCCTGGGCAGCCGCACATCCCTGCCTGGCCTCACCATCCTCTGCGCCACAGCCTCGCGAGCAGGCCTCCAGTCGCCGGCGCCTGGACATACGCTGCTTCTCCTCCAGCCGCTGCTTCTCCGTGTTGGCCTCGTCCCAATGCCCCTTCTCCATCAGCCGCTGGTCAGGCCGTAGGCGGCTGTCGGTGGGCGCCACGCCCTCCTCGTGCTCGTTGAGGGTCAGAGCCAGCTCCGAGAAGTAGTACATGTTCTCCGCGTTCTCCCTGCGAGGGGCCGCGCCATGAGCCACCCCCCGCACATCCCTCCACCCGCCCGCCCTGGGTGCCCAGGAAGCCCTCTGCCCACGTCCGACCTCCTCTCGCCTGGTGTCCATCCCCAAGAGCCTATAAAACCCAGCTGCTCCATCCAACTGTTCTTTCCTCCTTTACCTCACGTGCTCCCTCTACTCATCTGCATCTGCTTTGCTACACAATTCTTCCCTAGGAATTGGCTCATTTCCTCCACTTTTTCAAATCCATCAGTGTAAAGTTGTTTCATAATATCCACATTATTGCTGTAATGTCGGTGACACAGCAACATCACTGTTTGCATCTGTGATGTTGGTTATATGTGCCTTTTCTCTAGTCTCAACAGTTAGGTCAGAGATTTGTCCATTTTCTTCATTGGTGGAAGATGAAATATTGTTGATCCTGGTTTAGGTTTTTCTGCTTTATTGATTTTGCTTTTATAGTCTTCTACTTCGTTGGAGTTTATTTTGCTGTTCTTTTTCTAACTTCTTGAGATGGCTGCTTTAGCTCATTTTTCAGCTTTTCTTCTTTTCTAATATGTGTATTTTTAGGCTACATTTCATTCCAAGTACTGCGTTAGCTGAATCCCACTGTTTTTGATAAGTATTACTTTTATTATCATGCAGTTATATTTTCTAATTTCCATTATATCTTCTTTGACCTATGGATTGGTAGACGTATATTTCTTACGTTTATAAACATATGTGGATTTTTATAATTATCTTTGTTTCTAGCATAATTGCCTTGGAGTCATACAATATGCTTGGTATAATTTCAGTTCTTTGAAATTTGCTTTATGGCCCAACACATGTTCAGTTTCTACAAATGCTCCATGTGTAATGAAGAGAATGTGTTTTCTATAGTTGTTCAGTGCAGTGTTACACAACTATCCAGTGGGTTCTATTGCTCAAATTATACTCCTGACTTAAAAAAATTTTTTGACTTCTATCCATTGCTAAGAGAGGTATGTTAAAATTTCCCACACTGGTTGTAAATTAGTCCCTTTCTCCTTATATTTCTACCAACTTTTGCTGTATATATTTTGAGTATGTTATTCGGTAATGGTCCATTCAGATTTAAAACTCATCTTCCTGGTGAATGGAACATTTATCATATGACTCTCTTATCATTAGTCTTACTTTTTGTTTTAAAGTCTGTTTTGTGATATTAATATGACTACAGCAGCTTTTCTTTGGTATTTCCATGGACATCTTTTCCTTTTATTTGAGTAATCTTTATTTTCTTAGGATATGTCTCTTGTAAACCACAAAGTTGGATTTTCAAAACTTGTCTGAAATCTTATGCCTATAATAGGAGCACTTAGTGTAATTACTGATACATTGGATTTAAATCTAATCTTGTTTTTTAACAATACTTATTAAGACCTTTACGTGGAATCGATTTTTGTTATATTGTAGAGATTCAGTTCATCTTTTTCCATGTGGATAAACATTTTTTCCCATATCCTTTTAGTGAACAGTGCCATCTTGTTCACATGATCTGATATGCCACATTTGTCATATACCAAAGATACATACATCTATGGGTATTTCCGGGCTCACAATTCTGTTCCACTATTGCTTCAAAATACATCCTGGTATCTAGCAGAGCAAGTCTTCTTTTCTCTATTCTTCTTTGTAAATATCCTGGCCCTTTATTCTTCAGTATAAATTTAAAAATCATAATATCAAGTTCCATACAAATCACTACTGGGATTTTTATTTGATTTACTGACTCTTTAGATCATGACATCTTTATAATACTGTCTTTCTATCCACAAACATTGTATCTTTCTCCATTTATTTAGCCTTCCTTTGATATCTCAGTAAAGTTTTATAATTTTCTATATAGAAGTCTTGGATATATTAGAGTCCTTGGTGTTCTCTGATAGGATAATTGGTGTTTTCTCTTAAATTGTATATTCTAGTTAATTTCTTTTAGTGTGTAGAAATGCAACTGACTTTTACAATATTATTAATCTTATATTGAGACACCTAAGATGCTTTTTCTGAGTCTGTGGAGGTCTGTTATTGTGATGAATTAATTTTGTTTTTTTTCTAAATCATCTTTGCTTACTCAGGATAAACTCGATGTCATTGAAGAGTGTTATCTTTTTTATACACTGTTGGATTTTTCTGATGTCTTGTTTTGGAATTTTGCTTGTATATTTGAGTGAAAACAGGTAGAACTTATATTTATATCTACTACTCTTTTTGCCTGGTTTGGTATCAGGGATTTCCTGGCCTCACAGTATAAGACAGAAGACTATTTCTTTTTCTATGATCTATAAGATTTTATATAAAATTGTAATAATATATTTCTTGAGAATTTGGTAGAACTCATCTATAAAATTATCTGGGCTTTGTGTTTTCCTTGTGGGAATTTTTACACTGTTTTTGTTTCTTAAATTATAGGACTATTCATGCCTTTTATTTTTTCAAGACTCAGTTCTTATAAGTTATACATTTTTAAGAATTTGTCCTTTCTTTCCAGATTTTAATTATCTCTTTACACTTTACATGTTATATGAAACTTTTTTCATTAATATTTATTTCTATATTTTCTCTTGATCAGTCTTATCAGTAGTTTCGTCAGTTTTTTTTTTCTTTGAAAAATCAGCTCTTAGCTTTTGAAACTTCTTTACTTTTTTCTATATTATTAATCTTTGCTCTTATTTTTTTTCTTTCATTGGGTTTATATGTTGAACTTTCTGTAATTTCTTAGAATGGAAACTTGGAAAAGAAAAAAACTCTCAAAATGAATGAGCTTATATACCTATTTAAGCAATGTATTTCCTTCAAAGCACTGTCTTTGTTACATCTAGCCAGTTTGTTATCTTTTCATTCTCATTCAGTTCTAGGTATTTAAAACTTTTCCATTCTGATTTATTATCCATGATTTGTTTAGCAACTTAAAAATTTTCCCAAATATGTGGGGACTTTTCGTTATCTTCATCGTACCTTCTAACTTGTCTTATCATAGATCATGGTCTGTATGCTAGCTACCCTCTGTAAATTTGTTGAGGCTTTCTTTAGGGTTTAGTGCATGACTGATTGATTTTTGCATACGTTCCATGTATACTAGAGTAAAAAGTATGTTCTCTCCTTCATGTCATTGTTATTTTTTCTCACAGTTCACCTATTAATATATATATGACAGGGGTGTATTGAAGTCTCACAAACTCCCACTGTAGCAATGGATTTATCAGTTTCTTCCATTACTACAAATATGTACTTTGTATATTTGTAGATTTTCATCACATGCATAATGCTTGAAACTATTATATCTTCTTGAAGAACTCAACCTTTTATCATGTAGTAACTCTTCCATCTCTAATAATGCTTTTGTCTTAAAGTCTCTTTTACCTGATAGTCATACAGCCATTACAGCTTTTTTGGTTAGTATTTTCATGATATGTTTATCTTTTACTTTCAGCCACTGCACATTTTTATGTTCTGGATATCTCTTAAAAGGTGCATGTACCTGGATTTTAAAAAATCCTATCAGTCAGTATTTCACTTTTTAACTGGTGAGTTTCATCTATTTATAGTTATTATTCTTGGACCTATTTCTACTGTATTAATTTAGTGTTTTTGTCCTGCTTTTTCTTTTAAATCTCTTCTCACTATTTTTTAAAAAATCTTTTATCTGTTTTTTCCTTTTAATAAGAACTTAGCATTCTGTCACATCTGATGGTGTCTTCTATCTCCCCAAACCCTGTCACGTTAACATTATCTACTCTTTTAATTCTGTGTTATGGGAATATTTCCTGTTTTTCTTTGGTACGTATTATAGCACCTTCTGGATTTTTTTCTCTCCCTGTTAAAGGACTGTGTCCAGTACTGTTTTCATTGTGGCTTTTTGTGTGGCATACCTTCTGAGGCTATTCCCTGAGGACATGTTTTTATTATGCCCTCATATTTGAATGATAGATTGGCTGGATAGAAAATTTTACCTTGTAATTTTGTTTTCTTCATTACTTTGAAAATATTACTCCAGCACTGGCTATTGAAAAATCTGATGTCAATCTGACTCTTCATCCTTGACTGACATCATTTAGTCCTCTCTGGAAGCTATTAGAATTTTTCTCTGTGGTATTCTTAATTTTCACTGTAGTGTGGTCTATGCAGAAGTTTTTCTTTCTCTCTTGTCTCTGGAGCTCTACTGGCCCTTTCAGCCTAAGGTCTTTCATTATCTTTTTATTTTGGGAAGTTCCTCTCCATTATTTCTTTAACTATTTTTCCTCTCCACTTTTCTTTCTTTCCTTTCCTACTGGGATTCCGATTAAATATATTATTTTAGTGGTTACTCTAGGAATTACAATATGTAGACTTTATACTCTCAAAAGTTAATGCACATCTTGACCCTTGTCTTGGGTAGCATGAAGGCTTTCAAAAAGTTTCTTTCCATTTAACCCTTTTCTGACTTACATGATCACACAGTTGTATTTTATGCTTAGATTTTAAACCCCACATTATTATTTATATTATTCACTGTTCACTTAGATTCACATAAGTTTCTGTTATTCATTCATTCATTTTAAATCTTCCCTCTGGGATCAGTTTCCTTCTGTTGGAAGTATGTCCTTTAGTGCAGGTCTGCTGATGGCAACTTGAGTTTTATTTGTGTGAAAATGTCTATTTTAACTTCACTCTGTAAAGATGTTCTTGATGGGTATATAATTCGAGGCTGGCAGTAAGTCCTCACATGGAAGATCGCATCTGACTACCTTCGGGCTCCAATTATTCCTGATGAGGTGACAGCTGTCAGTCTGCTATTCCTTGGGAAGTAATGTCTTTTAAAATCAGGCTGCTTAATATTTCCTTTTTGGTTTAGCTTCAACAGTTTCACTGTATAAATTTAGGTGCAGAACATTCTCTGTTGTTTTCTCTTCAGATATGGTCTCTTTCCTTACAGACTAGATCCTATTTTCAACTTGGAGGTGCCAGGGATGCCCTGGGGACTTGACTGAGGTTTTGCACTCTTACAGGCTCCCAGGACTGCTGGGGACACTGCTTCAGGGACTCATTCTGGGTTACTAGGTGGTAAGCCGTCTCTAGCTTCTCTTTTCCAGGTATTGTCTCTTTATCTGAAGTGTCTGGTTATTTCTTCTGACCTATATTTACTCGGTGGATTCCATTAAACCTTCCCATGGAGTTCTCAATTTCAATTATTTTATTTTTCCTTTGTAGAATTTCTGTTTTGCTGTCTTTGGAGTTTGTCATGCCACTTTTTATAGTTTTCTGTTTCTTGGTTTTCATTCCTTGGACTATGGGGACTCTGTCCTGTCAGTGTGTTTGAAGTCTCTGCATGGGACTTGCTAACATCAGATAATGTCACCTAGTTACAGCTGGATGTCTGGCTGAGCAGGGTCCCCTGCCTGTCCAATGCCCACTTGCCTCCTTCTTGCCCGGTCTTTGCCCTGCCACACCGCCCTCAGAGGCCCCTTGCAGCCCCACTCACGGCAGTGGGTACTTCTTCCACAGCAGCTTGGCCGGCAGCGTCTGGTACACTGTCTTCTGCTTCCCATCCAAGCTGGGGCTGCTGGCACTGCTTTGCACAATCTTGGCGCACTCTATCTGTTCATCCCAGGAGCCTGACAGCACGTAGTGGGCCTTGCCCTGGCCGTCACTCACCACACCTGTCACCTGTGGATATTGGCAGGATCAGTATAGGCACAGGCCCACTCTGGGTCCCCCAAGGCTCTGAGAGGTGGCCTTGCTTACCTTCCGGGCTACCTCTTTGGAGAAGTAGCTATAGGGCAAGAACTTCAGCTGGCACCGGTCCTTGGTCTTATGGTTCACAATCTCAATGTCCCCTGTCTGGTGAGGGAGGGTAGTGTTCAGTGGTCTGTCTCCGGGCTATGTGCCCCAACCCCGAGGGCAACCCCTGACCTGGTCGATCCAGAGCTTGCCCACAATGATGTTATGCACAGTAGAGGTGCTTTTCCTCCATACATAGTGATTCCCACTGGCCTGGAATTCTAAGTGGATGGCACCTGGAGGCCAAATGTAGTATCAGAGGTCATGACCCACCATGCTGAACCCCAGCCAGCCTGCCAGCCCACAGTCCCAGGGTCCTGAGAACTGGAAGTAGGATTCATGCAGTCTGAGGAAGGGACACACTGGCCATGGAGGTGTTTAGGAAGCCTGTGGGGATGGGGCTGAGAACATACCTACAGGGAGACTAACGTCACCCCTGAGGCCCCAAACTGGCTTCTGGGTTGGCAAAACCCTCCCTCTTATCCAGAATGTCTTTCTGCCCTGGAAGAACACATGGTCCCAACTCACCTAGCGGCATGATGGAAAGATATTTCCCCCGGAACTTGCTGGAGATGGTGATCTCCTGCCAGAGGCTCCATCCATTCTTGGAGAACACATAGTGTGCGGCTGATGGAGGGTGGTGGCTCACCTGATACCAGACCCACAGGACATGAACATCTTCTGGACATGGGCACAGGCCAGCTGGGGGGAACAGCCTGCCCTGTGCCCAGTATGAATAGCTCTGTGGCCCTGACAGCAGGCCCAGCTGCTCCTCTGGGGGCCACAGATCTATGACAGTGCTCCAGGCCGAAAGGCAAAGGCATGGCAGTGAGTGCAGTCTGGGCAGCTGTCCTATGCCTGCCCCAACCTGCTGTGGTCGTAAGACAAGGACTGGGGTGTCTCTATGTCTGACTCTTGGGCTGTGAAATGGAGATGATGACAGAGCCTGTGTCTTCAGGATGTCATGGTACCTGTGACAGGCTGCGCTGAGGGCTGATAAAGTGGGTGTTACTCTCTACTGAGGACTTCCATGCCTACTTTCTAGTTAACCTCCCCACTCTCCAGCAAAGGGGCATGTCTACTGTGCCATGTTACACGGAAAAGGCCCAGACTGAGGAAGCCATTTTAACCAAGGGACAGAGTTGGGCCCTGCCTCCTGGCCAGCCTGGCTCCAATGTGGGAGTCCAGGTAGGTGACCTGCTCTGGGCCCACCCATGCTGGGGCCCCTAGCACCTCCACCCCTTCCTCTCACAGCACTGTGTATCCCTGATCACTGTCTTTCTACCAGGACACTACCATCAACTTTCCCTTGCCTGTTCTCCCTCATTTCTGTGACTCCTTTGGACACAGGGTCCTAGGGCTCAGCTTCTCCCCAGCCCCCTCACTCTCTAGGGTATCTCACTGTCATCTCATGGCATCAGTCATGCCCCTGCCCCAGAACTGCCGCTGTACCCTCCAGCTACCCACTGGACACCTCCACTTAGATCGCTTCTCAGACTGATCAGAGCTCCTGATGCCCTTTGCCTGCATCTCTCATCTCCCATCTCCGTAACTGGCAGCCTCACTTTCTTCCTACATCTTAGAAGCACAAGCCAAACCTGCCACCCACTCCTGTGCAAAGGGTGAGTGTCCCTGAGCTTGCCCGTTGCGTACACCAGGGCCCCTACACATTCACTAGAGCTTACCCAACTGGCAAACTCAGGGATGTGCGACCCCCAGGGGCCCTGGGGCTCTGTGTTATCGCTTCCCTCTCAGTTGATCTGGTCTTTCTAGCTGCTCACACCAGATGCTTTGGAGTCAGCGCTGGCCCCTTTTTCTCACATCCCTAATCTAATCATAAGCAAATCCTGGCTGTTCTTTCTTCAAAATGTATCTAGAATCAGCCCCTTCCCTACCCCTACTTCCCCAGGCCACAGTACCTGGTGCAAAGGCCTCCACCCTTATGCCCCACACTCCACTCTCCATGGCAGCCCCTTTAAACAAGTCAGGGTGTCATGCCTCCTCCAACTGCCAGAGTCCCCCAGCTGCCCGCCTAGCTTCCTCTCTGCCTTCTCTCACTCTCTCTGCATCAGCCAAACCACTCCTTGACCAGCTCCTTTCTAAAAGAACCAGAACCATCCAACATACACAGTACCTGCCCCTGCCCCTCAGGCCATAAAAACAGTCATTTTTCAGCTGGCTGTACCCTCAACACCTGAATAGCATCTGGCACATCATGGGCTCTTGTCCAGCTCTGTTGAACGAAGAAATGCATTCACTCAGTAGTTCAGGCCAAGAACCTAGGGTCACCCTTGCTGCCTTCCTCTGCCTCCTTCTCTCTCTCCACATCCAGAGCATCAGCAGATCCCTAGGTTCCAACTCCTCAACATGCCCAGGCTCTGACCTTCCCTGATCTGGCCACCACAGCTGCCTCCTACAGGTCCACATAGCAGCAGAACATGCCTTTTAAACTCACCACTGGATTGTGAACTGTCTGCTTTCTGAGCTCAACCCTAGGGCCCAGAGTGTGCCTGGCACACAGGAGGTGCAGTGGCATCCTGACCTGGAAGCTCTGTTCTGGGCACCTTCTCGCATACCAGCCTGGGCCCTCCCAGCACCCACTGAGGCACCAAGAGAATCAGCCCTCTTCACACAAGGACACCATAGCTCAGGTTAAGATGCCAGTGCTGAGGCTCCCAGCCTGTGGCACCCACTTTTGTCTCTGCCCTGTGGGGATACCGTGTGTCTTTGCTGGGAAGGCATGGAGGCAAGCTGACTGCATGTCCCAGGGCAGGACCTCTGGAGCCTCATACTCTAGGCCTCCACTGTCACTAACAGGGACCCTTGGGGCACAGGTTCCTCTCTGCGAGCTCCGTGGTGACCTCATGCTCCAGCCTACCCGGACTCCCCAACAGCACTCTGCAAAGGTCCCCTGACCACTGCTTCATGGCTCCTGGCTGGGACAGGAGTCCTCCCCTTCACCTCACACTGTCCTCATCAAGCTGTTCTCACATTGTGGTCCTCACCATGTCCAGGAGGCCTGTTAGGACAGTGTGCCCCTGGGCCTGGGCCTGTCTCTGCCACAGGAGGCCAGGATGCTTGATTGGACCCCAGATTGATGGCCCTTTGGGAATGGGCACGTCAGGGTCAGAATCTACTTCCCATTTGTCTCATTCCAACCTCCAGGTCTGGCAGGAGCAGCTTGGCTAGAGTGTGAGTCGAGGGCCTCACCTGCTCGCAGAGGGAGCGCAGGCCCATGTCATCGAGGCGGTCCAGCTCGAAGGTCTCTCCGAGCATGGGGTTGAAGGGCTTGGCGATGCGGTGCACAGTGGTGGAGTAGGAGGACACAGAGAATGCAGCCACCAGGCACATCTGCTCCACGGAGCTGGTGCAGTGCACCGCCTTGTCCAGCAGGTGGTGGTACTCCAGGTCCTCTGTCAGCCGCTGAAGCATGGACAGGGGCTCGTTGAAATTGACCTGAGGGCAGGCTGGTGGTCAGGCTGGGGTGTCCATCTGAGAGGGTCCTCCCAGCACAGACATGAGGTCAGCATAGTACCCTTGCTTTTCTCAGCTGTTCAGGAAACTTGCTGCTCAAATGACACCTTCAGGGAGGTTCCTCAGGCGACTCCTAATACCACAGCCCTACTTGCTCATCTGCCCGGCCTCTCCTGCCTGAGTTTTCTCCACAGCCCTCACCACTCCCTGACCTGCTGTGTCTTGTACTCTTGCATTACATTTGCTGCCAGTCTCCCCTCCAAGGATGTAAACACCAGGAAGGTCAGGGTTTCTGCCTTGTTTGACACTGAATCACAGGAATCAGTTACTGAATGAATAATGGACAAAGTGGGTCTTTCTCATATTCTGAGCTATTATGCAAGTGTTCTGTCAAGTGCTCCTGTGCAGGGGCCCCCATCTCAGCCTCACATAGGGCAGAGTCGCCCGCCCCCTGTGGTGCTGGGTTGCAACCCTGGGCCGGCCATCAGGCAGGGTCTTTCTGTGTGCTCTCATTTCGTCCTCCCAGACACTCTGAAGTGGATGCTTTTATTCTCCCCACTTTGCAGATATGGACACGCAGGCCAGAGATGTGAAGGGACTCATCTCGGGTCACACAGTAAAACCAAGTCTGGCTGTGGAGCCCCTAAGCTCTTCCTTGGCGGAGATGCCATTACAGCCTGGCAGCATGAGGATGCCTGCCCTGCCATTGGTCTGCTGTGTGACCTTGTTGGGGTGAGCACCAGGGACAGCTCCCAGCACAGAGGAGGACCTGCCTGTCCACCTACCCCCCAATCCTGCCATACCCCATCTACGAGGCCAGACAGCAGGATATGGTGAGGCCCTGTCAGATGCAGTGGTGCTTTGGGATTCCCCATGTCTCTGACCAAGGCGGAGGTCCTCTCTGGTTCCTTCCCTCAGGGCCTGAGGCCTCTGCTCTTGGAACACGATTCAATAGTTCATTACATGCATCCCAGATGTCATTAAGAAAATGATACCTAGGGGCTGCCTGTGCTACACCCAAGCCATTACTTCTAGTCCACGCACAAGGAAACAGCCCCAGGGGACCCAGTGAGGCTGTCCTGCCCGAGCACCTACTGGCATGGGGATCTTGGAGAGCTCCCGGCCGATGCAGTTCTTCATGATGCTCCAGAGATTAAGGCTGTAGTTGGGCTTGTCGGGGATGCGGACTCGCCTCTTGACTTTGGGGGGGTCCTTGGGTACAAGTGAGGTACCATCCAGCACCTGCAGAGTATGTGCATCAGCAGAGGCCAGAGCCTCCCTTGGCCCTCCACAACTTGCCCAGGGCAGTCTGAGGGCCAGTTGGCCACTTGGACACTGCTGGCAGGAGGGGTAGGCTGGCTCCACCTAAACTGTCAGATGAAGGCAGACCAGGGACCCGAAGGCAGCCAGGGCACTGGGCCCACACTGGGGGCCCCCCCAAGCTCAAAGTGCCAGCCTTCCCCCTCGGCCACCCTCAGAGTCTTCCCCTACTCACATTTTCTGATGAGGTCCAGTCCACTGGGCCTGTTGTTCCACCTTCAGCTTTTCTGCAAGAAACAAAAAGGATCAAGTTATTTACAAATCTCAAGGTCTCTCCAAGACCTGGCCACCTTCTATCCAGACCCCTCAGTGAAGTCTGAGGGGCAGCCTTCCCGAGGCTGCCTCTCCAGTAGGGTGTCTCTAGTTCAGGTGGGGCTGTGGGGACCTGGGGCAGAGATCTGGAGGGGCTCCCACCCACTGATGCCTTGTGGGAGCAGCTGCTTAGCAAAGCCTTCACCTGAGGTCCTTGCACACAGTCCCCTCCTGGGGACTGGCTAACCCAGGACCAGAGGAGGCTGGGGGTGGGCACCTCCTCTGGGAGGGCCTCTTGGAGCCCTGTAGGCCCCTCTGCCACCGACCCCACTGTGTCCTCACTGTCTGCTGGTCTGACTCCTGCACTAGTTGGGTTCCAGAAGGGTAGGATGTGGGTCAGATGCATCCCTGTGCCCATGAATACTTGTGGGAAGATGGTGGGTTTAGAGTAGCAGTGGCACTATGGCTGGTGCCCCAAGGAGGGGTGACGTAGGCCAGCTGGGGTGGAGGACAATACTTGTCAGTCAGGACCTCAAAGGATGGGAAGGAGTCATCCAGGTCATTGGGGTAAGTGGGAGGGCGCTGCACATGAGGGGACACAGGCAGAGGACCTGCCCCTGCCGCTGCCCGGTGTAGCTGCAACACAGGGGTGGGTCAGCTGTGTGGGTCTCAGGGCTGTGCCAGGAGCCATGGGAACCAAAGAAGTATTAAGCAGGAGAGTCACCTACTTACTGGTCTGGTGGGACCAGAAGGGCTTGGGGCTTTTGCCTGAAGTATAGAAGGCTGCTGGGGAGGGGGCATGAAGGAAGCTAGGCCTGGGTCCCTGGGGGCTCCAGGTAGAGAAGGGGTGGGAGAGGAATCAGTGGGCAGCCAGAGCAGGACCCTCCTGGCTGCAGAGCCCAGAGAATGGCACTGCTGGGCAATAAAGTGGAAGTTCAGAACGGCCAAGGTATGCTCATTTTGAGAGCAATAGAAGCAATTTAAAAATATTATTGGGAAATGGAAAATTATTCTGAGCTGGAAATATACTGCTGATAGGACCAGAACATTTCTGATGGGTAGAAGGGATCCAAACAGCCCTTTCCTTGGAAGAAACCAGGACAGGGACGTGGTAAAGCAAGGCCAGGGGTTTTCCCTGGCCTCCTCCTCCTGGACTGGGCCTCAAGGGCCCATGGATGACAGGTAGGCTGTGACAGGCAGCAGAACAGAGGTGGAGAAAAAGACCAATGGCAAACTTGTAGTTCCTCATCCAGTCATGGGCAGGCACAGGAGGTTCTGTGACTCTGACACACCCCGTGGCTAAAGGTGGCAGTGGGCAGCACAGGCTATGGTTAGTTGTCACTGTCCCCCGGATGCAGCAGGAGCCCCAGACAACTGTGGAGCTCTTCACAGCCCTTTTCTCATTAGGACCTTGAGCAATTTGAGAATAAAGACCCTAATAAGGACAGAACTCCCAATCACATTATATTGACATTTCAGCCCTGGCGTGTTCGCCTCTGACCTCGGCCCAGACACAGGTTGAGCCCAGCCTGCCCACCTGGCTAATTTATGCCTTCTTTCTGACATGTTGTGCACCAGCAGGGTCCACCCCCACGGGCACTTCCTGAAGCTCGCAGGGAGTCTGACAACGTGGCTCTCGGTGCCAGTCAATATCCCGGTTGCTACTGCGTGTTCTACTGTGTATTTAGAAACATCCTGAAAGAGCAGGCTTTCATGAAAAATGAAACAAAAGCTCAGAACTAGGAGAAAAAAAAAGATACTTCCTCCATCTCTCTTCTATTCTTGATTGCTGACATGCCGAATGGGACCTTGTGCAACTCTAAGCGAGCCCCAGCCCCTACACCCACCTCCCTAGGCTGGAACTGTTCTCCATCTCCATTTAAAATGAAATCCTGATACAAACTCTATTTGGGCATTTTTGATTTAAGGAAGAACAGAACCAATCTAAGCAAAAATGCCACCTGGAGCGAGACTTAAAAGAAAACCCCACGTACAAAGAGGAACAGATGGAGCG